>OY856413.1:734367555-735572555 GCA_963693085.1 Alisma plantago-aquatica | reverse complement strand
GTGTGTGCAGTTATTCAATTATTCTTTGTATGTTTCTGGATTATTAGTTTTCTTTGTGGTTAATCAAGCATGTTCATATATTGATTCACTCTTGTAGATGTCTAGAGTATTCTGTCATATTTATGTTTGTGAATGACTAGTCCCTTTAGAGCTTATTGTTGTTATAATTGATATCAGTTGCAAAATAGTATATCTGTAATTATATAAGTGCTTTAGACTGTTTCTTTGAAGTACTCATTCACTGAGTGAGTAGGCTCACCCCTCTACTCAATTTTTTTAGGGATAACTCGTAGACTGAAGATGTCCTTGCATCAGCATAGATCTGCCACAGGAGTCAAGTATGAGCTAATTTAAGTTTAGTCGGTCCATGTCACTCTAGGCCCTTGTATAGAGTTGAGAGAGAATTCTAAATGATGATTTGTATCTTTGTTTCCTTAATGATAGAGTATATACATGGTTATCATGTTGTATGTACATGGAAGTGTGAGGAACAAAATGAATGTCTGGATGTGTATCATTAATGTTGAGATCATATTTGAGTAATCAATGTTTAATTCCCTTGTAAAGTTTGTTTATGTGATTGAATGTGAAAAGAAAAAAACTTTGAGATAAAGGAAAAAGAAAAAAAACTTTGAGATAAAGGGAAAAAAAGTTGGGAGTGAACTTTGTATTAAGTATAATCCTCAAACTTATGCCCTAATCTCATTATTAATGGTAATCGTGGGATGTGGGTGTAACAACTTGGTATCAGAGCTTAGACTGAGTTGTCAGGGACCATTAGGATAGAAAGTCAGAGTTATAAGTGTGGCAGTTAGGAGGTGATGTGTCTATAGCTCTGGGAGGTCTGAGTATTTAGATACCCTAGCCTGGTATATGAATACTTAGGTTGCCCAATATCAAGCCACTATGTCTATTCTTCTCTGAATGCCCTGGCCAGGTATGCAGAGGAAGGATAGGCTAGAGAGTAACCCTAGAAATATTAGGGTTAGATGATCGAAAAGAAATGAATGAATCGAGCATAAGAATAGAATGTGATACAACTCTTGCTTTATATTGCTTCTTTGATTGGAGATCAATTGAAATGCTCTTATATATATATGAATTTAGATATGAGTTTGTATAATATATATGGTTCTTTTAGAATGTTGTGTATCATGAAGTTGATTCGGCTATTTTTTGTATCAAGTAGACCATAAGTTATGTTTAAATGAGTCTACCCTAATTGGGTATTCTTTCTACATGTTTGAGATGAATAGGAGTTGGTTAATCTTGAGCAGATCTTGGCTTCAGGACAACATGTTCGGCCTGGTTTGGCTAGCAGGATGTGTTACTGGGATCTAACGACTCCTGTTAACAATATAATAAGAGTAGACTCTGGATAAATCAGACCCACATCATAGTGAGAATGTACATACACTAAGATGTTGAAATATAAGGGAAATATTAGAATAGTTAAGAATCAATTGGAATTGATATCTGAGATCCAACTTTGGGGCCTCATATAAGAAACCCTAAGTTGGAAATGAAGGAATACGGATATAGATACAAGACATACATTAGTATGTAACATACAAAATGAAGAAGAAAGGATGGATAAAGAAAGTTGAACTATATAACTAATTGTGGCACTTTATCCAATCTGAAATTAAGGAAAGATAAGAGAAATACATGGAAAGCCAAGATAGAAAGAATCAATTAGAATGAATGGAACGTATAATCGAGTAAAATGTACTTATGTACTCTACAACAAAAGGAAAATAGGATAAAAGAGTTAAGTATGCAATAAGTACATAGAAGTGAAGTTGAGAAAAATGAAAGTGAAGGGAACTAGATAAACATGTAAATTATAAGACTAGGATAAAAAACTAAGATGAAACATAAAAGAAAGAAAGTGATGGAAATGATGAGTTTGATTTAGAAAGAAGGGTTACATGATATAACGAGGAGCATGGAATGTATACTTTTATCATAAAGTTTAAAGTATTCATCCTTACTAGATTTTGATTCAATGTCTCTATTTAGTAGCAAGCTAGTTAACATCAAGTTTGTTCAATAGGTTCCTAGTGATGAAATGGAACTAGTTCTTAAAAGAAGAACAAAGGTGCGGTTAAATGAATGAACAACTCATTTAAAGGTAAACTGTATTCAGAATATAAAGGCTTGATTGAAAGGAAACTATAGTTAACCCCTACATGAGTCATTTGATTCGAAATGAAGGACATGTAATGTATTATGCATAAGATGAAACTAGTCAAAATGAAGGACATGTAATGTATTATGCATAAGATGAAACTAGTAGGGAGAATATTGATTTATAATTTTAACCATATAAAAGTAAAAGGATGATAATAAAGTTTATATGGCATGGAATATGGAATCATACATAAGAGTGAGAACCACGATCATAAGAGATAAGTAAAAGTAAATAATGGCATAGGGAAGAGTAGCAAACAGGTAGTCAATGATAGAAAATAAAGAAGGGGTTGAAACATGAGGGAGTAATATAGATGATAAAAGAGAGAGATTGTGAGATGTGAGGAAATGTGAAATAGTCTAGTCTCCTTGATGATGACTAATATGAGAAACGTGTTAAGTGAATACTCGAAGATTATAATTATATGTCTCAAAATCAGCCTCTAGTATGTATCCTCCTTAGTGAGTGTAACATGGGATGAAGTGATAAGGAAATTAATAATAAATGATACACAACCGTCATGAGAGACACATCTACTGAATAAACTAATGACACATAATATGATGATGAAACCCTAGCAGGGTAGATCAAGAAATTAATCTATCAAAATGGTCAAGTAAGATAAAGAAAAATCAAGTGGTAAAGACAACGAAGACTTTAGTAAACCTCAAGAGAGATAAGGTTTGCATATCGAAATAAGAGAGTAAAATCACGTCACAATAACATCATGTTATTGATAAGGATCCAACCCTAGATATTTTAGGGTTGTAACAGTTAAAGGGATGTAAATAGTGATTTGACCTTGAGCATGAACATCTCAATAAAATAAAATCCTAATATCATCAATATGAGAAGAAAATAGCAGTTATAGTATTCATGGGTTTAAAGGTTACAAATGTGAAAGATAGATAAACAATATGGAAATGAATATGAATGAAGGGTAAGAAATAGATTTGAAAGATAAGAAGTGTGATTTTAATAAAAGGAGAAGTGCAACATGAGCAAAGTGTAATCTAAAATAAATTCTTGCAGTGATAGCAGAATGGTGAATAATCTATTCTTACCTTGAATGTTTCAATGTTAGGGATGTTTATTCTAGATGATCAGAATGAGGAACATAAGTAAGAAGAAGTTGTAATGCATAAAAAGAGAAATTAGAGAAAACAAATGGCTATCAGAAATATGTGAAATTGTTTTAAAGAAGTATAGTTTGTTGAAGGCATTTTAATGGATGAAAATTTGTTTTACATATGACTTCAATTGTACATGCGCGAGCAATATACTAAACTGGAATGAGTTTTACAATTTCAATCATTCATATCAATAGTCTGACTCAATTTTATACAACTGTTGTTACTTCTAGTCCTGCAGTTCATGAGTGTTTTTCTATTAGAGTGGCAAAATAGTGAAATTCAAAATAGAAAAGTGAATTGTCTTTAATAACTCTGATGTGATGTAGAAAAATAAGTACATATTGATGTGTATGAATTAAGATAGTGGGATCAGATTACCAGTACTGAGATAACATCTCAACAGAGTATGGCAAAAAAAATAGTTGTTTATCTATCTCTTTCCTATAACTGATTGTGACAAAAAAATATTCTTCGGCTATCATTGAGAAGTTTGGCTTAAAATATGTCGTGATTAGAAGAGAAACAAATGACTCAATATTGAAAATGACATTCAAATATGAAATACAAGAGTATAGTGACACATAAGATTTTAGAAGTACAAAAGAAACTTTGAATATACTTTGTTTGTGTATTTATGTTTCGGGGATGAAACTTTTTAAGGGGGTGAGAATTGTAATGACCACATTTGTGCTTAATTGATAAACTAGGGTTTACCTGAATGATTACATGCTTGATGAGATTGAACATTGTTTAGACTTTATTAATGATAGTAGCTCAATTGTGATGTTTCAAACCTAATAAGAAACTCTAATTATGATTTTAGCTTGAAGAATTATGGTTTGAGAAATGTAAACCCTAATCGACAAAAACTAGGGTTTTGATAGCACATGAATATGACATTTGATCAAGATTGCAGTGTAATAAATGATTTTTGTATTTACTACGAATTTTATATTTAAATTTTGGATATGATATGGATAACTCAATCATGTATATTGGAGAAAAAATTTAGAATATTTGGGTGTTCTTTGAATGTAGTTCTCGGTCGAACTATACTTCAACAGAAATGTTAACAGAGTGATGTTTAGTAGTGTAGTGTTTGATTTTGATTTATTTATTAATAACTCCAAATAATATGAAATTTATATTGGATATATTAAATTATATTTCATACATCATGCTAAATTTTCATAATTTTTGGAGGATGTTTGACTGATAAAATAAATGAATTACAGTAACTTTTTATAACTAAAATAAGAAAAGGTATAGTGAGGGGTTAATGTGTAAACTATCCAAACACCTAAATTGTTATATATGAGAAAGATAGCACCCAAGTAGCTCTCATATTTCTTTATCCATTCTATAGAAATGAAATTCTAGAGAGAGAGGGAGAGTTAGGGTTTGAGAGAAGAAAGTGGTGGAATTGTTGATCTAGGGTTTCTCTATCCGAGATATGATGAAATCAAGTAAGTTTAGCTTCTTTACATAGCCTTTCATGGTGAATATTCTTTCACATGTCAAGATTCCATCCCTCCTATGATTTGATTCGAAATGGTATCAAATATTCCCCTTTTCTCACTCTTTCTTCGTAATCCCCCATTTCTAAGGTTTCCGGGTTGAAAGGAAGAAGAATCTGGTGATTTGCTAGCGTTTTGATATGAATTCAATATTTTCATAGAAGAGCTGCGTTTTTAAGGTGTTTTCACACCTTAGGGTGAGTGGGTACTTCCTTTAAATAGTATATTGCATGAAAATTAGTTAAATGATCAATAATCTTTACTTGTTTTGTATGCAACTACAAACCATAAACTGCCTTTTGACCTAGCTTTTGCAAGATGATATGAAATATATTATTTCTCTATTGTTATGGATTCCAGTTCATAAATAATACTAGAAATGCATACAAATTATCTAAATGAGAATTCCTAAAGTAATTGCAGAGTTTATATGAAAATAGTGAAATCTAGGGTTTTCGGCTATGACTAAATTTGTTGTATAATTGAATAAAGAAGTTTGTCTAGTTGAATCTCCTTTGTTACAAAAGATTATTTTATCTGAATGTGTAGTACATATATGTCTGATAATATCTTATATTTCATTTGATGATATCAATGTTTGCTTGATATATCAGTAAAGAGGGTGAAACCCTAAATGAATGGAAAGTTGGAAGTTTGCGAATAGATTCATGAATCCAATTGATGTGATTCTTTATTATTATAAATTCATTTATTTAAAGTTATTCTTTATGCATGATACTTTAGTGAATAGCTTGGAAACCCTAGTTAAATTCATACGAAGGTTTCATATGCATGACTGGTTGAAATGAGTTATGTGATAATTCAAATTTCAAGCTTAATATCATTTTATATGCATACACATTTTGATTTGGGATGAAAACATCTCTAGCTAAGTTAATTGACATGAAATGCATAAGTTGTTATGGTAATTTAAGAAAATAGAAAAGTCATTTCCCTAGATAGGTATGTCATTGATGTCGTGTGTGTATACGAGAAATGTTGAATGTAAATGTTTATATCATTAGACATGATATCTGTTTGAACATATGAGAATTATTCTATGTGCATGAGAAATGAGAAACCCTGAGAGAAGGGTATCAGTATGTTAAGCATCTAAGAAATTAGAAACCCTAAGAAAAGGGTAACCAATATGTTATGCATTCAACTAAGTATTATCAGTGAATTCAGTCCAATAGCTTAAGTAGTCACTAAAACTATAATAGTAATAGTAGATGCCATGAACACTGTAGAACCTTCTCTAGAGGTATGTACCGCGACGGGTGAAATAGGCTATGGACTATCAGATATAGGAAGAAGTATCCTTGAACTGGGTATCTAACATCAACTGATTAGATATCGGTGGTACTTCAGTTGAGTAGTAGAGTACCCAAAAATAACCAGCAATCCTGGTGGTACTATTTCAGTAGTAGGGGTATCCAATAATAACTAGAGATCCAATGGTACCCACCAGTTGAAGTATATAGCCCTTGTGGAGCTACTTCTTCTGGAAATTGCTCTGTTTTGATTGTCAACCCTAGTGGAACCTCATTATGTAGAGTTGAGGCTTTTTAACCTAGAGGCACCCCACCTGAGTACCCAGGATAAGGGATCACAATTTGCGGACGCTGTTTAGCCATCGTTAGGCCAGACATGGCAACCTCACTGCAGACTGAGGTAGTAAGTAGTAGTCTTAAGGTCCCAGGTTTACCTTAAGACTTGTACGGTAAGTCACACAGTAGTGGCTTTTGCTTGGATGGTACAATCCAAGTGAGTTCAAAGGCACAGTAAAAATAAAAGTTAATTGAGTTCAATTGAGTTCAGATGAAGAGTACAATAGTCAGATCAGTCAGTTATGTTTAGTTGACCAACATAGTAGTAGTCAGTTCAGTAGTCAAGTCAAGTCAAAGTTAATGAAATATTACAAAGCGAATAATGAGAAAAATGTTTAGATATTTGTATATTACTAATGATGCATTATAAGATGAATGAGAGGTTAACCAAGTGTGTGCAGTTATTCAATTATTCTTTGTATGTTTCTAGATTATTATTTTTCTTTGCGGTTAATCCAGCATGTTCATATATTGATTCACTCTTGTAGATGTCTAGTATTCTATCATATTTATGTTTGTGAATGGCTAGTCTCTTTAGAGCTTATTGCTGTTATAATTGATATCAGTTGAAAAATAGTATATATGTAATTATATCAGTGCTTTAGACTGTTTCTTTGAAGTACTCATTCACTGAGAGAATAGGCTCACCCCTCAACTGGCAATTTTTTTAGGGATAACTCATAGGTTGAAGATGTCATTGCATCAGTATAGATCTACCACAGGAGTTAAGTATGAGATTAGTTAAGTTTAGTCAGTCTCTATCACTATTGGTCCTTGTATAGAGTTGAGAGAGAATTATAAATGATGATTTGTATCTTTGTTTCCTTAATGATAGATTATATACCTGGTTATCATGTTGTATGTACATGGAAGTGTGAGGAACAAAATGAATATATGGATGTGTATCATTAATGTTGAGATCATATAAGTGTAATCAAGGTTTAATTCCCTTGTAAAGTTTGTTTATGTGATTGAATGTGAAAAGAAAAAAAGAGTTTGAGATAAAGGAAAAAGAAAAAATTGGGAGTGAACTATGTATTAAGTATAATCCTCAAACTTATGCCCTAATCTCATGATCAATGGTAATCATGGGATGTGGTTGTAACACATATGATATTGTGTAACACCCCGATTTTCATAAGACATGAGCGGAAGCTATTTTTTTCATCTGGGAGTGTCACAAATATGATAATCATTGCAATAAAAGCAAATGAAACACTTTGCATTGAGTAAAACTGATTCATACACAGTCCTTGATAAAATAAAAACTACATCTCATCTAATATACTCTAGTAATAAGATTATGCATAAAAAGAGATGTCTAAATTTTGGACCGTCTTAGTAGATGGCACCCCACTAGGCAAGCTTGAAAATCTCCTAGACATTTACTTGTTCCTTTGATCCTCAGCCGCTCCAAATCCTACGGACATCGCGTCCCCAGCCATGCATTGGGAGAAATAGTCGTTAGAGTAAGTGGCATTAGTATTTGAAAATATACATTGCTAAAGAACTAAAACATTACAGTTAAATTCTTGGACATCATAAATATGAAGCTAACATCAAGATCTGAGTAAAATCTGAAACATATTAGATCTTATTTCTATAACTTAATTCTTAACTCTCTACTTTATCTTTCTCTGGAGACATGTACCGTGGTACATGAGTCTCACGACCTGCACCAGAGTGCATGGGTCGTGCATGGGTCATACTTATCTCATCTAATTCCCTCTCATCATACTCATGGATGAGATTATGGGCATGCTCTAAACTAAGGTATCTTTTACTTTGATTTTTATCTGATTGTGGCCACCATTATACAATAAGTCCTCCTCTGTTGACACTGAAGTGTCCTCTATGGTACAACGCACCCTCTGTTGACACTGAAGTGTCCTCTATAGTGCAATGCACCCTCTGTTGGCAGAATGTGCCCTCTGTTGACACCAAAGTGTCCTCTATGGTGCAACGCACCCTCTGTTGGCAATATGTACCCTCTGAAATGGAGTAAACACTCCTCTAAATTGGAAACATATGCCTCTGAATCGTCTTAGGACTCTCTGAATGAGGACTTATCATATAATGTATTATGTGAAGGATCTAAATTAATTATATTGAGTCTAAGCTTACTAAATTCTGAATCTAAACTTATCTGAAACTGAGTACTGAACATGTACTGAACTCTGAATCTGAATCTCTACTCTTAAATTATGAATTGAATCTATTATTGAATGTGAATATGTTGCTCAATTACTACATAATTGAGATTGGGTCTACAACCCTTATCGTTTCTCTTTATTCTAAAATTGGCTACTCGCTCAATGAGTAGTCTAAGTCTCAATCTATAACTCATATTCTCATTATTTGGGTAAACTTTATTCTAAAACTTTGATTTGGTAAAATCACTTCACTTATACCAATTATATGATAATTGAGTCTAATGTCTTAGGAGAAAGGATCTAAAATAAAAATAGAAATACAAAGTACACAAAGTATCTTAAGTCAAGTTAATGAAAGTACCTTAAGTACAAAATATCTAAAAATATGAATTCTGATAAGATGGTGCAATCCTAGTTATTAAATATGATGGTACCCTGAATCTTAATGTTTGCATATGAACTTACATATTAAGCCTTAAATATAAAAATAGAAATCTCATAAAATATTGTCTTGCAACCTAATCATAACTTAGTGTGTCATTATCTTATAATATCATCATAAACTCATTTTATAATACATTGTGATCCCAAAAGTACCTTTATTTTTTTAAAGTGTACCATGTCCTAATATGTTCAAAACTCATATTCTTATATTCTATTTAACCTTTAAAAATTAATCATTCCAAGGGATCTAATTAACTTTTAGTTCTTAGATCTATACACATATAAGAAATCTTAATAACATGTTTCTACTTGGAATCTTTATATTCAGTTATATGTATAAATGTGAGGAACCCTAATAGTATGTTTATACTTAAAATCTAAACACATTGTTATATCTTATAACCATGAATGTATGGTAGTCTTAACTTGTATATCATATCTTGTAGTCTTGAACATTCATATAAGATAACATTGACAAACATGAGAACATTTACCCTTTCATCCTCCTTAATTCATTAACCATCTCATGACACATCTCTAGTTAATACATTGAGCATATCAAATATCATAATCATGAAGTATAGAGAATATTGCTTACATATCTGATTAGAACATTGGATATGAAATTCTCATTTAAGAAACATGTAAATATACTAGGTTTAGTAAACGCAAATACTCATGGGAATGAACCACTTACCTCTTGTACTGAGGGTATCTTTAAGGAATTCCTGATTCCAAGTTTCATAACTTTAATAACATGGATATCATCATAGTTCTATTAGTCCGTGTATATGTTTCCTCTTTCTATTTCTAAATCTCAAAACCCCATCTTGCTAAATTTATATACCAACTTAGGGTTCTTATTTAGACTAATCACAACTTAAATCTAAAATCACCATAAAATCTTGGTGTTGAAATTAAATAAAAACACTTATTGTACAATTACTATATTCTTTTATACACAAGTCATCTTATGCACTAATATGAACATATACATCATATAATAAGGATAAATCTCAAACATGGTCACATATTCTAAACCTACTAACTCAATTATGAAATCAGAGTGGAATACCATTATTTTGCTAATGTCAGACCTAATTAGGCATACATATATCACTTCTTATGTCAAGATAATCATCTACATAATGGCCACTCAGGTCCAAAATTAATTACTAATATAATAATACAAGAAACTCCATCAAATATTTATAAAAGTAATCATACAATGTAGTAAGATCTTGTATTAAATATTAGGTCATTTCACAATCAGACCATGGGTGAAATACCTAAAATACCCTTATTAGGGTTTACATTAAAAACCTTATTCAAACTTCATATCAAAATAATCAGGATTTGAAATTATGTTAAATACATCATATATAGTTATTACTAAATTTTCAAGAATTTATGAAGTCAGTTCCTATTTTTAATATCCAAAACATTAAAATCTCCTATATCTTGAAAATCAAACTATACTAATTATCAAATGTTGGAAAAACCCTTTGCAACCATTTTTATAAGATACTAGACACCATAAGATTTCCACAGACACCTTATTTGGTAAAATCCGAGTTTCCTAGCCCAAGATATAAATTTTTGAAAATACCTGAACTTGAATTGATCTCAGTCATTGGTTCGAGATCTGAGGATTCGGACTAGTGGGCGCCCCCCTTCCTTTCCCCTATTCATGGATCCCCGGATGGGTCTGGCTTCTTGTTGACCCGGGTGTACAAGAAGCACCCCCAACTCCTTCCTATGGGAGCGCCGCTGGGACTACCAAGTCCGACGAGCAGCTGCACCCCAGAAGCTCGCCCCACCACCAACGAAAGGTGCCCAAAATCTCTACCTTCCCCATTTGTTCTTGAGTGTTCAACTCCCTGGCCCCGTCTTGGTCTCTGCATCACTTGCTGATCTGGGGGAAAGGTTCCATGTTTCACGCCTAAAATAGAGCAGCAACACTTCGACCTCTGTGGCTGGTGTCTGGGCGATCTCTATGCGAGGTGGAGCCTTTGTTGGCTACGACTTGGCCATCCTAGATGAGCGATGCCACAAGGTTTGATAAAGGCCATGATTGGAGGTCCAAGCCAGAAGAACTCCAAGCTACCAGCCAATCCTTTGTTTTTTTACCTACAAACACTGTCGCCTCCACTCGGTTGCCTCCGACGACATTGATATCGGCTCTCAGGCCATCACAACTCGTATCTAGACCTCAATCAACTTCTTCCAATCTCCATGGTTTGGGTGGTGCCGTCACTGAGCACTAGTAGGATGAGAATAGAGACTCCCTACCGCTACCCTTGCACAGCCACCATGGATCCCTCTTCATCTTTTCTTCTTCATGTATTCTTTGTCTCTCTCAAATCAAGCCAAAACCCTAACTTCAATCGGATTTGTAACACCATGCACTTGTTAGAATAGAGCCTTTTATAGCCTTCATGTTCAAGATATCACCCATTAAAACCCCCTTTCATTCGGACTCCATTTGAGTCCTGTTTCACATGTGTGTTCTGGAGTCAGGCAAGTCTGAACATTATTATTATTTGTTTATTTAGTTTTGCATAAAAGTCTAGTTTCTATAAATAATTATATATTCTATACTATGAGCATGTTTAGTATCAAATTTTAGAATTAACATTATATTTTTATTACCTTTCCTTTGACAAAAGTCTACGTCAAGGTTAATAAGATAGACACTCCAAAAGTACCTTTTAAGTAAAATTGGATAATTACTAATTTAATCACCAAGGTCACTAGATAAATTAAAAAAACATCTAAATTTTCTCCCTTGATCTTATATATAAATTATCCATCTATAAAAATTACATTGAATATTTATTATGAACACAAAATGCTAAATTATCAAATTTATACTCCAAGGACCCATATGTGAATCCTCATTGGCATAATCAAGACTGAATAAGGTTTCTAGGGCCCCTAGACCGTTCCCTGATATCTCAAAAGGTCCATTATCTATTCTCGGTTATGGAACTAAAGCATGGATCAATATTCCCTCAACCGAAGCTTCCATATGAAACATTAGGTCAACATTACTTTACTTCCTTAATAATGAGACCGAAGTTGGTGTAGGGCTCAAACCAGTAACTCAAGTCTTCATATTATATATATTCATCACATTATTATTCATAGGAATAATTCATTTATTGTAAGGACCATGACCCTTGCTGTTACGACCTCACCTTTCGATAACCCCCAATTAAGGGAGACCAAGAGGTTGAAGCCGCACCCATAAATTCTGGATCAAAGGTTCGACATATAACCAAAAACAATTATTAAATTCTAACAGACTATACTGAAATGTGGTAATAAAATTTTGCATACCTTTGAAAAGTTTGGAATAAACTAAACTTCTAACCACAGCTTGAACTATTCTACTAATTCCTCCTTGTTCTTTAATTCTTGAATTCACAATGTGTCGCTTTACTGTTTGTACTTTTGAGATTTGTACCTAAATCGCCGACAAACAAAACAACGGTCAGCCGAAGCTGGTATGTGGAGGAAGCAGATAATGTTCTACTATTTTAACAATATAATCACTCAATTAATCATTTAACAATCAAGATTACGTTTTAAGCCAAACTACTCAATCCATACCTATCCACAACTCTGTGTTGTCCCTGTAAGGACTTATATGGTACCTCTGTAAAGGTGACTTGATGGACCTACCCTCTAGGCAGCCATATACTAAGTCATTCATGACCTGATGGACCTACCCTCTAGGTAGCCATATACTAGGTCAGCCATTACGACACAGAGGGGATCAAAATCTGAGCTAGAAGGCATATACATTATGTGATAGTCATAGTCACTTTATAATTGCAATATGAACATCTGACAGTTTAGTTGCATTCAATGCGATTAAACATCCGGGAATCCATCGGAAAACCTAAGCAGTTATTCATAATTAACCACATACCTTTGGTTGCAGATTTCAAGATAGAATCAAATATGCATAGAAACCCAATCAACAAGCAATGAGGAAGAAGTATCCTAAAATAAAAGTACAATTTTCCTTTTATTAATATTTATCCAATTTTCATCACATTACTTAGGATTTCAATTCCTATTTTAGGGTTCCTTTGGAAATTAGGGTTTTTACTTCTTCTTTCCTTATTATCATCCTTAATTTATCAAAACTACATAAAACCCCTAATTTCTCATTGAATTTCCTTTATTAAGCATCTGATTATCTTATTCCACAAAAATGTGATTTTTATCTCCTTTTATCCCAAATTAGGGTTTCCATGTAAATTAACCTTCTTTTAGGTATTATAACTCTAAATTAAGCACTTTTGCATTCAAACAGATAATCAAATCACTTTTATCATTAACAGAGTTAAACTTATCAATTTGACCTATTGATTTACCAAATTACACTCTTAACATTCAATTAGGGTTTCTCATTAATTTTTAATACACTTTATTAGCAAATTAGGGTACTTTTTCAAAACAGAACAGAACTAGGTTCTTAAATCATTTTTATGAGATTCCTCGTATTTTTCTATACAACTTTCATATATAAAGTTTTCTCATTAGACAATCCTAGTAATTTCTATCAATTTCACAAGAAAAACCCTTTTTCGAATATTCTATTAGAAAGGCGAGATTACCAAAAATCGCCGTCCGTTGGATCGGTGCGCCGTTGGATCTCTCTCTGATCTGACGCTCCTCGTCAGTCGGCTCCACTGCGTGCGCGCCCTCCTTTCTCGGTCTGTTGGATCACCCTGAGTCCACGATGGACTCTCGATCTATCGGCCCGCGACAGAACAGCTTAACACAACTGGCCCTCCCTCTTTGCACCGTCAGATCAGGATCGAACGACAGTTGGGCATCATCCTCCTTCGACTCCTGCAACTAGCGCCGCGGTGGTGCTCTCGCCGGAGAGGATTCAATCGAGCAGGTTAGCGAGCAGCGAGGAACAAAGAGCAGCCGGTCGAGATCGTAGCGAGTCGAGGGACAGAGGGGTGCCCTTATATAGGCAGTGGGAGGTCCCTATTAGGGTTCCCAATCCCAGCCGCAACCCCAGTCCGAGCCCAATTGGGTGTTTCACGAGGTTTGCTCAAAACCTGGTAAAACCAGGGTCTAGATTGTTTGTCAGGCTATCCCGAACCTATTGGGACAAGAACTAGAAGTGTTGATGCACTTGATCATGAGAAAAAGCATGGGAAAGTTCCCCCTGTAACACAAAGTCTGCGTCCAACTGGGATTCTACACGATGAGCAGTGCCCGTTGGATCTAAATCCAAGGGCTCTCATTACTCGCGCTTGATAAAAGGGAAACAAATTCCCAATTAATTGAATTATATTCCTAATATAAAGGCAAATTGGAAAAATCATAACTCTCAAACGGTAGCTCCTTTTTACTTCAAATTTTGAGGGAAACTCAATTATATTTTTATCTTCCATCCTAAAAATTTGAAGTCATTATCTTAAAAGTACGATCCCTTTTCTTGGTTTGCAAGTTATCCCTCAATTACTCATATTTTCCATGTCCTTTCTATTTCTTTTAATATTATTTTCCAATTCTGAGTTCCTTGAACCCTAAGGAATCTATTAACTCGAAATCCTATTTTTGGGAAATCATTCCTTATCCTTTTTGTTCTTATTTCATTTATTTCTTTATGTACTCTTTTAATCCTTTTCTTTTTCTCCTTCAATTGGGCTCAATGGCCAAAAAGTCCCAATAAGAAAACATGCAAGCTATTAAACACAAAATCCATTCAAATTAACTCATCACATCAACCATGGATTTCATTTATCTTTAAAAAGAAAAATTCACAATTTCATTACATAATTTGAAAAAAATTTGAGGTTATAACACTTTCTTTGGGCTTACCCTGTTTGCTTTGCCTAAACCCTGTGTTTAGATGCTTGCCAATCACCTAAAGTTGTGATTAGGGTTTGTTTTGTGCTTTGTTGAGAGATGGAGGTGCAACTTGCAAATTACCCAAGTTTAGGGTTGGTGTGCAAGTTTGTCACCTTGAGAGATGTCTTTCTCTCTCCTTGCATCCTCTAGGGTTGAGAGGATGGGTTGGGCTCTTTGCTTGAGTAGCTTTGGGCTTTGTTGAGCTTTGTTGAGCCTTGTTGAGCCTTGTTGAGGCTTGATATCGAGTTGGACCTTGGTGTATCGGCCAAGGGAGTGCTGGTTGTATCGGGCAAGGAGGTGTATCGGCCATGGTGTGTTGGGTTGCCATCGTGGGCGACACACACCCTTCACCTAGCCTCGTTTGTGTCACCTTCTTTGGACAAGTGGTTGTTGCTTTGCTAAGTGGGTGGCAACTCATGGGCGTGTGTTTTTAGGGTGCTAGCATGTGGCACAATCCTTGGACAAGTGTGTTAGGGGTGGGTGCCACCTTGCTTTTCTCTTCCCCTTCACCCCTTAGTATATAATCGACTCCCCTTGCTTGCTAGGTCTCTTTGGTTCCTTTATTTTCTTCCCTTCCTTTGGTGGCCGAGCTAGGAGAAAGAAGGAGCAAGTGGTGGCCGATACAGCTAGTGTCTTGGGTGACACACCTTACTAGTTTGTCCCTTTCCTTCTCTTGTGGTAGGTATCTCTCCCTTTCCTTGGTACCTTCTTCTTCTTCTTCTTCTCCCTTCTCTTCGGCCATGGTGGTTACAAGTTGTTCTTATTTGTGTTGGCCGAAGGTGGTTCCTTGGAGCTTGGAGGTTGGTGCTAGGAGCTTGGAGCTTTAGAAGCTTGAGGCAGGTTTCATTACTCCTAACCCTACTATACTACTTCTTTATCATGTTGCTTTGCTATATGTTTCGGCCATGTCATCTAGCTATGTTTCTTGCTTTAATGGTTATAAGGTTGCCTTAGATGTACCCTAAACCTTGTTGAGATGGTTGCCTTGGGTTGGTCGACCATTGGATGTGGAGTTCTTTGGGCAAAACTCCTCTCTCACTTAGCTGCTGAGAGGTGAGCCTAGGGTCTCCTAAATTCAATGGTGAGTGGAGTTTTGGGTTGGATGGCCAATATGGTGATAGACTGTAACATACTAAATTATGGGCATTTTGCCTTTTGGTCCTCTTTCCCATATTTTCCTCTCATTTCTATCCTCTTTGGCCTTTCTATTTAATTTGTGGAGAATATGATGGTTTAATGAACATTTGTTCACCTTTTCTCTCAATATTTGGGTTTTATGCACAAATACCTCAGTGAAAGCTTAATAATGGGTTTAATATGTAAAATGTCCACTTAAGTAATAAAGATAATAAAATATTTGTCCTAGAACTTTCTAGTGCTTTTCATAATATGAAAAAGAAAGGAAATCTTGAAATATACATAAAGGAGATGATAAATGTAATAATTGAAGATAATATGGAATATATTAGATAAAAGAGCATAATGAGGAATATGTTGTCCCAAAAATCATAAATAGAAATTCACGAGATAATTTGATAACAAAATTCGTTTTCTTGACTTAAAAGATACTTAATGGCCAAGTATCATCTAATTTTGATAATAAATAAATATATTAAAGCCTTTATTACAAGATAATGGGAAATAAGCCAATAAGGTGAAATAAAATATCTAATGTTCTCAAATTGGAAAAATAACTCCAAATTCGTAATATATATATCAAAATTAGTCTATGTGTGAATTTTTATTTTATTTGTCCAATGTTTAATATTTTATTTTATTTAGGAGAGAGAAAATGACTTAAAGACCAAAAATATTAAATATATGTTGAAAAAATTAATTAATGCAAAACTCATGTTACACACGTTTATTATTGCTTATAGGACAAGTTTTATATTTTTAGAAATTTTCTAAATGCCTCTAATAAATTAAAAGGATAAATAAGTGATAAAATTTAAATGAATTAAATAAAATAATAAAGTCTTCAAAAAATAAAATAATGACAAATTCGTATTCTACATGTTAAAATAGACCTTTGGATGAATTTTGAATCAATTTGGAAAATATTTGATGAGAAGATAAATTAAGGAGAGAGAAAGTATACAAAACCTTCAACTCATTATTTAAAATAATTAAAAACTTCAACAAATGAAAATAATACTAGATTCGTATTCAACATAATAAATATGACTTTTGAGTCAAGTTTTGTAATTTTTTTAATAATTCTAATGCCATTAGTGAAGGAGGAAAGAAGAAATAGTAATTAATTTATTTGACACATTAAAAGCTGTCAAAAGCTAAATCTAATTCCACATTTGGATTCTACGCATTAAAATCAGTCAGAGTATAAAATTTGGTTAATTTTAGATGTCATTTGGGCCTCCAAATAAGGATGAGAAAAACATTAAATCACTTTAGTCGAATTTGAATAGGAATCAAAAATATAACCGTGTTTTGGCGTTGAATCTCGACCGTTGGATATTGATCTGAGGGTCCACGTATTGTCTTCTTCCTCAAACTGTTTGGGAAACAGGCTGTTTATTTTTTAAATTTCAAATCGCAATATCTCTCTCAATTCTCAAACAAATCGAACGATTTTTTGTGCTACAAATTCCTCGCAAGATTCTGCTTCATATTATCCCATATTTTTCATGTTTTGGTGAAGATTTAAGAAAACCGCAAGGTTGCCGCAACTCTTCTCTCACCCCGGGTACCAAAACCCTATTTCATGCTCCCTTGCCTATAAATACATATACCCCTAGCACCCCCATCGTCTTTGCAACTCAAAGCACCCTTTAATTTCCCGTTCCCTCGATGTTTAGACCCCTAACGGCGGCCGAAGCACCAGATCTTACGGCATCTATAACTCTCTACTCTCTCCACCTTCGGCCAAATAAAGGGTAAACCCAGGTTCGTCTCTTCTCTAGCTTTCATTTCCATATCTAAGTTTTGATTTTGGTTTAGAATCGCAAAAACGCCCAAAACCAAGCTCTTAAGCCGCCAGCCATGTCGAGGTGCTCGTTGGGGAAGAAGGTCGCTCGCCGATTTACCTCTTTACCCTCCGCTCATTTCTCTCTAACCTCTCTGTCCCGCGCGAGGGATTGGTCTATCCTTTTCCCTCCATTTTGACTGAGATGACCCGGCCTTAACCGCGTGACTTGGCCACCCCTTATTGGGCCACGTCAGCAGGCGGGCCTATCTCTCTCTCCTCTCTCCGATTTTAAACGCCTACGTGGCATCGTCTCATTGGTCAGATTTAAAAAAATGATAATTTTTTAGTCGGTTGTCCAAATTTAAAACTAAAATATGTTTTGGAATCGGGAGAACGATATCTCTCTAATAAAAATACTTTCGTGGTTTTATTCTGATGTTTTCGAATATGTGTTGTTAAGGATGATTTAAATTACTTAAAAATATGAAAAATAGCCTAAGAAGTCAGTATCTCAAAAATATACAAACCTATATGTTATTTTGATCAAGAGAATCTAACTAGGACATTAGTGAGGTTTTCAAAATCGAATTCGATCATTTGTGGAAAAGTCGATGGTTTTGAGGTTTAAGCCTTTAATGAATATACATATATCTAATGCATAAATATGATGATCATATTAGGGAACGTGGATCTGATCTCGTGTAGAAGTTATGAAAAGTGATTCTAGGACTCTAAAGAATAAGGTATGTTCTATGTATGTGCTTAATACACTTCATTTGGGAATTATTTGTTCCTTAACCTATGCTTTCCATAATGAGGCTTATTTGCACCTTATATTCTACTCTCTTGAATCTATTGCTATACTTGCCTCATAATCAGTTTGGAATATTGTTCTTGGGTCTTGGTACCCCACTGCCATGTTCTACATATGAGATTCTATTACTTGCCATAGTTTTTAGCATGTTGATTTTATTAGACTAATTAACTAGTGTAGTGGTACTTGTATGTACAACCACCCATAGTTGGGGAATGTGTTATTTCTCCCCTGGGGAATGTGTTATTCTCCCCCGCACATGAAATATGTGCAGGTGACTGGGAATGTGTTACTCTCCCGTCACCCTTTTGGTTGAAGGTCCGGTAGGTGCCTCAACCCTACATAGTTAAGATAGTCAATATTAATCATACATGCAATCCTTGATTATATATTGTTTATGGCAAGCATCTATTGAAATATTCTTTTATATATATGGCCTCATTCTCTTGATATCTTCATCATATGATGAACCCTATCATGTTTATATTTTCTTTGCTTATCTTGTTGCATTAGAATAGTTTTGTAACACATACTTTTATTTTCCTTCCCTCTTGCTGGGTGCTTTCCCAACCACCCAGATGTGGAGCAAGGTGATGGATATGGCATGAAGATCTTAGCGTTGACATGGACTAGTTGATGGATATGTTGCTTGGAGACAAAAGTGGAGTAGTCTAGACTTCCCTCTATCTAGATCCTAGTTTATGTATGTTTATGTAACCCTATAAGGGAGATTGTTGATGTATTTTTGTACAATCTTTTATGAAATTGAATATAGTCAGAAAATTTTTATTCCACTGCTTTCCAATGGTGTTATGTTTACCATATTTTAGTATAGGGTGGTTTATCCCACTCTTTACATAGACCTCCTTGTGGACCGATAGGTGATGGAAGTTGTGCAAAACCCCTCTCTCACTTAGTTGTTGAGAGGTGAGCCAACTCTCTTGATCTTTTAGGGCTTCTTGGTGGCAATCTTGAGGTTGAATATGACCAACCCGTCATGGCTTTTGAACCCTTACATGATACCCTAAGTTGTGTATTGCCTGATATCCCTCTTCTAGGGTTGAGCTTGGCTGATATGCTAGGTGAACACCTTGTTGACCTCTTGACCAATATGGATTCTTGGTTGGTGTAACCCTGATGGGCGATATGGTGCCTTGACCGATAGAAAGTCCCAAACCCTAGCTTGTATGATAGGGCTACCTTGGGCGATATGGGAGCTCCTTGGGCACCATGGTGGGCTACCCATGATGTCGCTTGATGGATGGCAGTGGTTGCCTTGGGAGATATGGTTTTGGTGGTTGCCCGACATGGAAAACCCTAACCCTAACCCTAGCGGGCAATATAGGTTCTTAGACGATATGATGATAGTGTTGCTCGATACACTCTTGTACATGGCTGTCTGATACCCTCTTATACATGGCTTCCCGATACCCTCTTGTGCATGGTTGCATGATATGCTGGTTTCCTAGGGTTTTTGGTGGTGACCGGTATCATTTGGATGAGGGATGATGCCCTACCCGATATCCTTTGGGTGCGGGATAGCGCCCTACCCGAAACACCTTTGATGAGGGATGCGCCTAACTCGGTAACCCTAAGTTGGTGAACTTGTTGTCTTGAGCCCACATCTTTAGTTCTGATGATGAGATATGATAGTTGGGTTGTACCCAGTAACGTGGTGGCTACCTAAGGTTGATATGATGACAAGATCATGGTTATGTTCATGATGTTATGAGATATAGGGCATAGTGGATGCTCACGGTCTGGTAATAATAAAATAAGTTGTTTGACATACCATCTACAGCTTTATGCTTCATGTGTTCATAAGAATGGATGTTTTCCCAATCCTATGCACCTTAAACCTTAATGGCATGATAATCATAATATGTTCTCTAAAGATATGTGCTTGGTGATCAAGTTATCTCTCCCGATATGCATACGAACCATGCATGTATTATCAAATGAATTTATAGCCAGGTAAGAGCTATGAGGCATATGTGTTTTGTATAACACTAAATAATGATGTTCCTTGTTGATGAGATAACATGTATCACCAGTATGATGAGAAAGGTCTGGTGACTTGATAAAGGCTGAGTGCATGATTGAGGCATTATCCTCTGATGATGAGATAAGGGATTGATATCCCATGATGATGAAACCTTGAGGGGCAGTGGCATTATGTGATGAGGGATTGAGATCCCATGGCAATATGATAATGACAGTAATGGTGTGACACAGTGTTATTTATGTTTTATAAACTAGTTGCCTCAACAATTTACTTAAAATATACTAATTAATTACATATGAACATTTCGTGTATTTTGCCCTGGCCATAGATCCATCATCGTCAGTAGCTGGTGATGGTGAAACAGGTTTATCCTGTGGGATTACCTAGAGCGCATATTGTTGAATATGTGGGGTTTCTCCTAGCCAAAAATAGGAGGATTAGAGTGCAACTTCGGTTGTAGACTCAGTATGGTTAGAGCATGGTGAATAGGCCCATGGCTCAGTATGATAGAGCATGAATGTGTTCATGGCTCAAAGCATGGTGAATAGGCATGTGGCTCAAGGTATTCTAACACTGAGACCTGTACCAAGGCGGGCTAGAGAAAAGGGTAGCCTGTGGAGCTGACCCTGTGACTGAGGTCACTTAAGCAAGAGATTGCGGTCCTGCTTTGAATATCGTGCACTGACCACGAGGAGGTGAGGTCATGGAGTTTGGCTCTTCCATCGACCTTGTATGGCACTGGTTTTGGGCTTCGTAGCTGAAGGTTGGATTTGAGCGGTACGACTCACTTCCTCAGGGCATAATAAATCATAATCCAGTCGTATAGTATATATTGCTTAGGGAAAAACACAGAACATTGGTTGAGGCCTTGCTTGTATAGTTGCCGTAGTTATATCTTGCAGTTAATTACACGTTCCTCATATCTTATGATAAGTTATTATATAACTTGTCTTGTCAATCATGTTACATAAGAAATATCTGGTTATATGCCTCTCGGATATCTTGGTAAGTTTGTTAATAAAGTTAGTTCTATTCAGTATGTTGCATATATGAACTACTTATATCAGTTATCTACTTTATTTGTCCTAGCCGACTAAAGTTTTATAGTTTGGCGGGGAGTTATGTTTCTTGCTGGGACTGTGTGTCTCACCCCACTGGTTTAAACCTTTTTAGGTGATCGTGCTAGACGTGGTGGTGGTCGTGAGGTTGCGGTCGAGCAACAAGAAGAACAGTAGGAGGCAAGAGATGGATATGCTGTTGTTTTGGTAGTAGAGTCCTAGAGTCATCCTTGTACTCTCAGGTCCTTGGAGGTGTTTTGATGATGTTTCACAATGTATAGTTGATGTAGCTTGTTCATCCTGCTATTGGCCTGATATGGCCTATTCTGTATATAAACATGTGGTGAACTCTTTGTGCCAATGGGACAGTTAGGTCCTATGAGATGTGGACATATATCAAGGTTTATGTATATTTATATAACATGTTTCCTTGCAGGATAAGGATTTGGATGTAATAGTTTCTTTATTATCTGCCTTCCGCAATCGGCTTTAATTAATCGTGTTTTTAGTAATATGTGGTCTCTGGAGGTTTCACATGTTTTCACGTGGCATTTCATTGTCTGTGTGATAGCAGGATGTCACATTTATATTCATCCACACTCGACTACAATAATACAAATTTAAACCATTATGTGTGTATTGGTTGATAAGATTACTTGTATTACAAATTTTGTGAACTTAATTATATACCTAGCCATGTTAAGTTCATTAGGTCACTTGGTATACGCTTACTAGAAAACTCCACCTTAAAGACTTACATTAGTTATGAAATTGAGGATGTTACATACTGAGTCAACATCGTTATGTTCCCCTCAAAGCCCTAAGTTCACCCATTTATATGAGTGTGTTTGAGGCCATATCTCATATCGTTACATAATAGTTCTACAAATGTGACAAAGAAATATATGACATGATAACTAAAAGACGGTAATGCCTCTAAGACATGGTAAGTTATGTGAACTGAGTACATGTATCCAATGATTATCACACATGTAAAATCCCTAGGGATGAAATCCCTAGGTTTTACCTTAACCAACGTATGACAAATCCACCCACAAACTGATGAATCTTATCACAATATCATTTCTGATCATATCCAAAAGACAACACATTTAAGAATTTTGTAATCAATCTTAATCAAGCAATAATTATAATTTAAATAAAAAGGTGGTTGTTTTCTAATTATACTAATGTTACAATTAATAAAAAAGTATATATTTAAGTTCTATATTTATCAATGGATGGAAACACTAGGGTGTATGGTTTCATCTCCTCTACGTATTTCCACTCTCTCACTGCATCATAAATAGCATGAACATACATATGTTGAGGTTGGTTAAATTCCTCTTTCAACATAAAAGTTAAAACTGGATATATATTAGACTAATATTGTCATTGAATTACCTAGATATCATTTATCTATCACCTCAAAAGACACCAATCTGAAGTTCTCATCAAGGGTTTAACATGAAACACACAATATACTTTTCCTATATCCAATTTTTTCTACATCTAAAATCTGATAAGCATGCAAAACGATCTACAATACTAGATTTGCAAGAATATAATGTCTGATTCAAGACATATCATGGTTCATACAAGAATTAACATGAAAACTAGAATGAACCTAGCAAGAGAACTACTCACTCATAGGAGCGATAATGAGGTTAACATAAATCATGGGAATTCATCATCATAGTAGAACATAAACACAAAGTTGTGGTGTGGAACCTATCCTTGTACTGGGAACCAATGATGAACAATAGTGACATTCATAGAAGGTAGAATTGGAGTGTCGATCTTCCTTATTCAAGAACTAGATCTGTCATTGCAAGAGAATAGTGAGTGGATTGATGATTAGAAGATGGAGATCATCGATCGATGGAAGTAGGGAATTGTTGGTCATGCCTCTTTTGAGGTCAGAACCTTTAAGCTTTTGTGGAGGTGGAGGAGTCATGCACCAGTGAAGATGATTGATGAAGATCGGAGTTGAATGTTCAGAATCAATTTGGGCAGCATGAGGATGTCAAGAGTGGATATCTTTCAATGGAGTCATGGGTTTGTGTTAATGGGTAGACAATATGGTTTTAAACCCTCCAAGTCATCTGTTTTTAAGTCCTTGGCCAACATGAATACAAAGAGGTTCTTGCAGAAAGAAGACAAGAGGTCTCACGACTCTCTGAGTTCACATCAGTGCATCAGATTTTTCCGTTGAGGAACACACAAATATTCCATCGGTTGACAGTGTCGATTGAATGTGTTAGCGTTCTCATTGGTAGACCTAAGGGTATAAAACCCATTAGTAGTCATGCGCATAGATGTCATCAATTGAAATGAGATAGAATTCTAATTAGTGGAGGAGATGAAAATTCTCCATAGGGTGTTGGCTTAGATATTTCCATCGGCGGACAAGTCTGCAGAGTCACTAGTTAACAAGGCAGCAATTTCATCAATTTATGATGTGGGAAGAAATACACCAGTAAGTGAACAAATAGGAGCTTGTGGGTTGACGCTCACAAAATTTTCATCTAAGTATGATGAGAAGGCTCCTCATCAATAAATTTTTCCAGGGTTCAATTGGTGCATGATTTCATCAGTAGACAAATGTGGGGTTGTCATATGTGCAAGGGAGCAGAGATCATGTCAGTTGATGAGAACATGATTTCCATTGATAAGGGTTTCATCGAGATAGGAAGGCAAGTGGACTGATGAAAGGTAGGAGATGAGATCTATGAAAGGACTGAGTAAACGCATGAACTAATGATGATATCAAGTGAGTTCCATTGTTAGGTGGATGAAGTGAACCGATGGACGCTTAGATTAAGGAAGATCCATCAGGGGGTATTGGCCTATGGAGAATGACTTGCACTAATGAAATTACCACTGATAAAAACCATCAACCAATAAAGGGACATACTAATGGAAATCTGGTTTAGTTATCAAAAAATTCTTGTGTCTGCTAGTCGATTAGGGGACCACTGTCTCCAATAGTAGTGTGTAAAGAAACATGCTCGAACCTACCATGAAAATCACAAACCCTTAGAAATTAACATCAAACTAAGAAAAACTAAATGGAATATAATTCTAAACTAAAATGAAGAATATGAATGCAAAACTACATTGAAAATACTTCTAAAACTAGGATGAATATGAATTCATAAATACACAAGATGGGTCTAATGTTTTATATACCTATAAGCCTCTACTTTTTGTACACACACCAATCAAGGTGTGGCATGAAATTGAGGATAAAGGATAATCCTATGATCCTCTATTGTCATCTAGGGGGCTTCAAAATCATTATCCAGTAGATTGGTGGTACATCACAACTACATAGGGCTTTCTAATAAAATATGTCATCAAGTTGTTTAGCATTACTTGTTTAGTACCCTACCACTTCCACATTGTGTATCCTTTACTTATGTAATATAACATGTACATGTCACTCACCTTTACTTAAAAATGCCTTTTTTATTATGTCATATAATCCAATATCTATACTAGTGCTTGCATCCTATGTATACTTTACAACTACTTTATCTCTTGTTGGGATTTTAGTCTCTCTGTCATGATTTCCACCCTTTTGAGGTTCACAACACCTACCCCAGGGGCTTCACAATAACACATCCTTCACATAGTTACCAATAATATGAAGGTGGGTGTTTTTCCTTTGGTGTGTCTTAGATTCATCCATATATATAGTATGTTCCAATAATGTGTTGTATACAACTTGTATCTACACTTTAGTTTTTGACATGTATGTCATGTATATAATTCTTATGTTGTAAATATGAACATGAAGATCTTTATATAAATATGTGGTGATTTTTGTCACTTATGTTGACATTGTATAGTTACATGCATATACATGAATATAGTGAACCATTTCTATGATCTTATATGTGAATAATGTTGGATATTTTGTCTAGTTGTTTTAGTGTGTCCATTGAGCCTTCACACGATACTTGAGTGTCGATCCTAGGGTTGAGGTGTCACAACATGATACCTTTATATATATATATATATATATATATATATATATATATATATATATATATATATATATATATATATATATAATAGATGATTGTGTGCTCTAGAGGGGGTGAATAGAGCTAAATGCACTTAAACAAAATTCATTAGACCTTCAAGATAAATCATAAGATAAGGTTGATAATATGGGAAATTTGAGTGCAATTAAACATACATAGCAAGGATGAGAGAGATTGAACATGCACCAATTAACAAGCTATGTAGAATGGTTCCATACTCCAAACTAGAAGTATGTCAGACTACTACCTAGAGAGGTCAACCTCTTGGAATTCTCAACCATTATACTCTTATATTCCATCATAGGACTTACAATACATGACCTTACAAAGGACTTACCTATCCAAGACAAGAGTCTTCAATCTATCCAAGGACTTACCCACTTTGTCGAGAGTCTTCTTCTTTCACCAAGTACTTACCCACTCTTGCACAAGTCTTCAGCCTTAAAGGAATTACCCATTCTTATTGGATATTCATCCTTTGACTTCACCTTCGCCAAGGAGAAGCTTTCACCAAGGACTTACCCACTTGAGAAAGTAGTCTTTTGCCTTCACCAAGGGCTTACCCACTCTTGCTCCAAGTCTTCATGTAACACCCCGACGTTGTTGGATCCTAGATGGGTGATTGGATGCTCTAGAGGGGGGTGAATAGAGCTGAATGCACTTAAACAAAATTCATTAGACCTTCAAGATATATCACAAGATAAGGTTTCTAAATAGGAAGTTTGAGTGAAACTAAAAAATGCATAGCAAGGGGAGAGAGATTGAACATACACCAAGAGACAAGCTATTTAGAGTGGTTCCACACTTCAAACTAGAAGTGAGTCAGTCCACTTACCTAGAGGGGTCAACCTCTAGGATTTCTTAACCTTGCACATTCATTATATTCATTATAAGAGATACAATACATGACCATCAAAGGACTTACCTATCCAATACAAAGAGTCGTCAACCTTACCAAGGACTTACTCACTTTTTCACAAGTCTTCATCCTTCAAGGAATTACCCACTCTTCTTGGATCTTCAGCCTTTGACTTCACCTTCACTCAGAGAAGCTTCCATCAAGGACTTACCCACTTGAGCAAGGAGTCTTCTGCCTTCACCAAGGGCTTACCCACTCTTGCTCCAAGTTTTCAGCCTTGATCTTCACCAAGGGACGCCTTCCCTTGTTCTTTTTCACCTCTCTTAGCCAATAGAGAGAACCTTCATCTTCATGGTTGAAAAGAGAGATGGGGAGGTGGTGGAAGTGAGAGCCTCATAGGATATACATGTAGGACTAGCTCTCTTACAAATTTCCTACTCACTCTAACAAATGTAGCAAGTGATTAAGCTTAGAGAGAGAGAGGAGGCTGTAGGAAGCACTCAATTATAGAATAGGAACCTCACATAGAGTTTTGCATTGAATTCTCAACCTCGGAATGAAGCCCAAGGGGTCCTATTTATAGTTGGGTATGCCTCTTAGCCTTTGGGAACACTTAAGAACAAAAAATAGCCATTTTGTAGCTTGCAACGGATATATTTTCACTTGTTGCAACTCCACAACGGCTAGAAACACTTTTCTACACTTTTTCATACAGTGCAATCGGTCGAGTTTCAATAAAGGTAACTCGACCAATCCCACTAAGAGACAAGACCAATTTAGGCCATTGGTCGATTTTTCCTGGGGTAACTCGACCGATTCACTTAAATTAGTTTTGGTCAGTAGAGGGATTGGTCGAGTTTTGTGAAGTGTAAACTCGATCGATCAAAAGTCCTTTTCAAGATCCAATCAGGATCAGTTAAATTTGCAACTCGACCGATGAACAGCCTGATATGAATTTTGGAAAATGGCTTTTGAGTGCTTAAATATTCAATCTAAGTGCTCTTGATTTTTTCTAAGCTTAATTACAAGTCATACAATCATTACAAGTGATTTACAACATGATTCTAATAGATTTACATCATATTACAAAAACATGCACTTGTATTGACTTTGTCTTGTCTTTTCTCCAAGTTGATATGCGCAAGTTAGGGCATTTGGAGTGTGTCTATACCTAATCTGAAATTACTCAAGTAGAGACATTAGACACAAACAAGTGGAATGGTTTAGTCATCATCAAAACAAGGGTTTAGTCAATTTAGACCTTGAGTCAACAGACGTGCCACAGAGCGATATTACTCATAACAAAATTTGGAATAAAAAATAAACATCTTGGTTACCAGAAATCATAGGAAATTAAAAACCATTTCATATCAGAGTCCACAAAAGCCACCTATATATGTGTGTTATATATCTCCTGCCAAAAGATTATTACATAGCATTGTTCACTGGCTCACTGGCCACAACCTGTACATATGATAACCTATTCTTACACATATGTGACATATCTGTACAACATAGGAATACAGCCAAAACATCATCTCGATATACAAAATCTACAAAACTCCCCCAAGGGGATGAGAGTTCAGGGACGACACATAGGACTCCACTAAAAAACACAAGCAGCTCATCCAACCTTTCCTCAGCTACTACTCCTCTTGCTGCTCAGCCTCAATAGCACGATCTCTACCTCCTTGTGATCAACCACCTAAAAGATGTGGAAACCCACGGGGTGAGACCAAACATCCCAGCGAGAGATATAACTCTCCGCCAACATCTATTAAAAACACATATAACTAAGCAGATAGATAACATACTTAGAAGGTTGAGAAGATTAAGCTAAATGATATGTATCCACCAAGTAATTTAGATTAAACAAACTAGGCAGTTACCACTAAATAGTGCAACAATTAATATTCTAAGAAGGATTATGAAGAACATGAATAACAGTTGATTTCTCTTACTATATTATAATTATAGAAAATTGTACAAATACAAGGCAAAGGGATCATCCAATGTGTAGTGTATTTGACCCTAAGCAAAATATATTATACGGCTATATTACGTCTTTTATTATTGCCCTGAGGATTTGAGTCATACCACTCAAATCCAATTGACCACTGCTAAGTCAAAATCAGTGCCATACAATGTCAATGGAAGAGTCAGAATCTACGACCTCTCTAACACCTCTTGGTAAGTACAAGAGAAACACCACAGAGACATATCATTCAACTACAAATAGAGACATATAGTCAAGCTGAAGGATCAACTCACGCATGGTCATCCATATATAAACACCTATCCTGCCTTGATTCAGGTCACGACGCTAGAAGAAGAGGCTCACGCATGGCCGTTCTAAAAAGAAGGATTGGCTCATGCATGGCCATCCATATCATAAGAAGAACATCTCACACATGGTTGTCTCACACAACCTGTAATTATGGATGCAAGGAGATCTTCGACTTGCACCCCCACATATTCAAAAATATGTGCTCTGAGTTTCCCATAGGAATGACTCATTTTACCATCCAACACTAAGACTGACACTGGAATGGATCTATGGCACATGGTGCCTTCATGATTAGGGTTTCACTTGATTAATTAAGCCAATTGGGTGTCTTTTAGCATCAATCAAGTTACAACGTACAAATCCAAAACAAACTCTACAAGGATAAGGGAATAGTGCAACTCAAGAATAAAATGTAGAAGGTGTGAACTTGTCACATCACCACATGATACTTGTAGAAATGCCATTCACAAGGCCATCATCAATGTCACAGAGCCATACACGGCTATTACCAATGTCACATCACTCTGGGATATCAATCCCTCAATCATATCACTAGAGTATATCACCTCACAATAGGAACTAAGCCTTCACCAGGTCATAGGACCCATCACATCAATATGATCTCATTATGTCTCATCAAGGCTCATAGCCATCACCTTGTGTCATATAATCTCCACCATAGCATACACTAGCTATGACATTCATTCCACCTATAAGGTTAGGTGGTTCATAAACAAGAGAGAGAAAACACCATAATGTGGTAATCACTTCAAATGAGACAAGCAAACACATCATATTTCCCAACATTAGGGTTAGGGTTACCTACTTAGTTGATTAGGGTTTCATATCGTAATTCAAACACCAAACCCTAATCTCATCACCTCCCACTTTCTTGGAGCATACTAGGATTAGAACTCATTAATTAAACATGATTAGAGCATTGTGTCAAGAACACTAAGTATCCACATCATTTACATGTTCATGTGTACCATCTCATTATATTATGCATGTGCTACTACCATGCAACATGTATGTGTATCAACCACCCACCAAACATATGTGACAACCACACTGAAAGCAAGAATCTCGACCTCAAGCCAACTAGGAGTATCAAACAAGATAAGAACATGTGTCTCAACCTTGATAAAAGCAGGTGTCTCAACCATGCAAAAAATAAGCATCTCAACCATGACCATAACACATGTCTCGACCATCCATAAAATAAGAGCCTCGACCGTAACAAAACCAAAACATAGGTCTCGACCAAGAACAACACATATGTCTTGACCTAGACAAAATCAAGGTGTAGCGACCACCAAGGTCAAGCTACCCTAAAAACACTTAGCCAACACCAAAACATAGATAAACCTCATTCAAAATAGAAGGTTAACATCAAGGAAGGTCACCATCAACAAGGTGGAAAAACTCCATGCAAGAATCACATCAAAACCTTAAAGTCGAACTCAACATAAACCTTCATGAAAGCCACTAAGTGGAAGAAGACCAAGCTTCAACCTCAATAAAACCAACTCAAGACCTCAAGAAAACACAAGGCCAAACCAAATCATGGTGATAAAACCAAGAAACATGATGCATGTATGATCATCACCTCAACCAACACTTAACAAGTCGGGTTCAAGAGTTTAGGGTTTAAGAAAGAGTATAATCTACATGAGAATACTACAAAGACTTAAACCTTAGATCATGGCAACTCCATATAGAATATTAGTATCAAGTTTAGAGATCAAAATAGTAGCATGCAGGCAGTAATATTTTGCAAGTAATGGAAGAAGGTAGAGAGTTATATAACCCGCCTTAAGGAGAGAACCAAGCTCTAAGATCAAAGGCTCCAAAGAAAAATATGATGCTCCAACCAAGGTTAACACTTCAGACACAAGATCGCCTCCAAAGAGAAGAGCACAATGGTTGAAAGGATACTCAAGAAAGAGGGTAAGACCCTAGGCCGAACAAAGAAGAAAGAAGAGAGAAGAGAAGAAAACGTCCTCACACTAGGGTACCACCTTGTCAAAACATGGTCTCTGGCCCTTTGTGATGAGGAGTTCTCTCTCAAAACGACCATCATGGATAGTCTGAAGTCTATGGCCGAGAAAGGGGAAGAATAAAGTTATGGTTCCAAAGGTAAAACGTGATCAAGGGAAAAGAACCTCTTATCAAGAAGAGAAACCATCGAGAATGACCACAAGGAAGGTGATCTAGCTCCAAAGCACCACATGCAAGGTTGATCGACCTCTAAAGCACCCAATATCAGTCCTTCTTTCTCCTCAAAGCTCCAAGGATGAACACAAGACAAGGGAGAAGGAGGGCCAAAAAATATACTTGCATGAAGAAGAGAGAGGTTATATACTCAAAGGAGGAGAGAAGTAAGGTAGGGGTGAGGTGTCAACACCTAAAGGCACCAAAGGGACACTTTTCCACAAAAGAAACTAACATGCAACCTATGGTGATAAAACCTAGGTGGGGTCTCAACCACTTTAGTCACCACCACCCTAGGGTCGAAAGGAACCTCAAGATACCTTGTCTCGACCTCAATATAAGGTCACCAAACAAGCCTGGTCAAGACACACCATAAGAAGAGAACCATTTCAACCAAAAGCACCTCAAGACTATTAAGGTCGAGACAAAACCAACCAAGGAAGGTGTCTTAGTCAAGAAACACCCAAAACACCCATCAAGGCCGAGACACGAGTCGTGATACTCAACAAAGCACATCAAGATCGACACCATGCAAGCCCTAGAAACCCTAGCATCACCACATGATGCCACATCATCAACTAAGGTCCAACATGGCACCCTATAGAATCATTCTCTCTCTCATGATGCTAAAGCACTAAGGGCACGCTCAACATGTGACAAATTGAAAAATAACCCCTCATCATGGGTAAATTGCAACTTGGTCTAAAATAAGCATACAAAGCTCAAACGGTTGGGTTTTATGGCCTCAGAGTAGGCAACGGAAACAAAAAAAATTGTTGGTCGTTAACCCATAATAGGAGATCACATCAACGACTATGTAATGGGAAGGATGGTTTTATCGAGATGTACCTGGTCTTAGGGCTTTCCCAGTGACAATACCTCACAGCCATGTGTGGTCATCGACGCCATGTCTTAGATGGTGTCTGTGCAACTCCTGGTATTTACCATGGACTCTGGCCTCCACTACGGACTGTGGTTGATGTGTCCTCCTGAGCGACAAACATCTCCCTCCTCTGCAGATAGTCCACACGAACCACCTAGAACTCTTGTCATTCTAGAAGAACTAGCAAGAAGGATACGACCCTCATGTTGGTGTACTAGCACCAACCTACTCTCCCGAACTCAGACTACTAGTCTGCAGTTGTCTTTCCCTCAATGTGCCTCCCTAGTCGGGTAGCACTTGCTGAGGCTCTCTCAGTTACCAGAATTAGAGAAGACAGCAACTTTGTAGAGCAACTGATGTTCTGAGTTGTGTGTTCTGAGAAGCCCCCAGTACCCCTCTATTTATAGTATAGGGCAAGGTCAGGGTTCCCAGTCTGTTCGGGAGTAGAAGGATCCAGAAATTCTATGAATAACTTGCACTGTGGTAGGCAAACCGATCATTTCACAACTAAAATGGTCATTTGGCAAGGTGAGCTAATCGGTTCACTAGTGAACCAGTCAGTTGGGAGTGTCAACCGGTTGTTTCACTTCCTAGAATTGCCTATAATTGACTTTCCTTAATTGTTTCCAATTAATGCAAAGATTAATCATTATTCCAATCGAATTGAATAAGTGAAACGTGAAAGTTTTCTACCAATCAGGAAAATCCCAATTTCCTTAGTTGGCAGGACTATGAGCTGCCCGGTTCACCAAGTGAATCAGTTGGTTGGCTCACACCGGCTAATTGGCTCACTTGGGTGAACTGGTCGGTTGGCAGTCCTGACATTGCCAATGTAGTCTCCAATCGACCTGACACTCTAACCAGCTAGTTCAACACTTGAACTTGATAGTTCTGAGTCTAGTCAGTCGATTGTATGTTTAATTGAGTACCTAAACACCTTTAGTCTCAATCTAAACATTATTCATGGACAATCTCCTCTTCCAGGGGTATCCTATGTGTGTGACCCTACATGTTCCAATTTACGTTGGCGGTGAATGTTCATAACAACTTATGACATCACAAGCAATGAGCAGAATCTAGTAACTCATCATTGCTACCCAAGTAACTCAGAAAGTTAGAGAACAACTTCAACCTACAATATGTGATTAGTGTTACAGTGATCGTATTGTTCCTTTGTTGCTGACATCCGGATTGAACTCGAGGCATGGAACATCATCCTCTTCAACATTCAATCCATGTTCTTTGACCTAGAGCAGAGTGTATGAGATGCATGTGACTTCACATATCATATATTGAATCACATGAGTATGGTCATACAATTCTTAGTCTCACTTATCAAAGGCCCTAGATATCATACTCCTTGTAGGAGGGACAAATCCCATATCTATCACTCACAGTCAAGTCCCCATGTGTCAAAGTCACCCAATCATCACTGTTATAACAACCCATGTTTCAAGACTACATTTGATAATGTCAAAGTGCACCCAACGACATGTGATGAGTGCAGTGATTTCAGGTCTAAGAACCACAATCACCACCATCACTATGAGAGATGATTGTGACTACCATTCCATGGTATCCATGTATCACTCTCACGGTGGGTCTGTATGATATATTGTTCTCTAACATATATTTGTGTGCTTGACTTAATATAACATATCATGACTAATGAGACTTTGTCATCAATCAACACACACTCTAGTATTATGTATTACTGTTGTCTATTTTGCTTCCACAGTAATATCTGACTAGGGACATATCAAGAATGTATGTACTGTTATCATACATATGGTCTCATTGTTCAGGTCCTCAACCTGAAGACATATGTCATCGACACTCGTCATTCTTTAGACATCTATCATGTATGTGTCATCATCTCATGACTGAGACAAACATAATAGATGGAATTACCTTTATTATCATAAAATTAGGTATCTAATGCCTCATTGCAATCATCATATGATTGGCTCTCTGGGCATACCATACCAACAGACTCCCACTTGCACTTAGAGCCAATCACCCACAAATCATATTCCAAGTGATCTTAACATGTCCATCATATTTCTGTTGCACAAGTGCTTTTATAGTGGGTAAGCAACATTTGCTTCAAGTCGGTATATTGCATGTTACAAATCCCCTCGTTGTACGACAACTTGTATGAGATGGAAGTGTCATAGTATGCTATCTGAAATTCCTTTACCAAACCAGTAGCTCTATTGTTGTCACAATATTACTATTGAGTCACCAACGGTCAGAACCTCCCATAAGTTCATCCATATGAGCTTCTAGATGCATAAAGTATCCGTTACAGTGTTCATAACACTAAGGTACTACGCTACTTATTGTATAATTAATCAATTGTTTTATATTGGAACATTTCCAACTAACAATTCTTAATCCAAGGTCAAACACATTTTGTCATTTCAGAAGCTTGCATCGGTGTAACTCTTTACCCCCAACTCTTCCTTATTACCATAACTAAATAACTAATCCTTTTAGTACTTCACAAGTACACAAAGACGTCCTTCATGATATTATAGTAACTCTTACTGGAGTTTGATAGATATCCATTCGTCATGTCCAATATATACGAGATAATTGGATATTTATATCATCTAGTCATACAAGATGATGATGTCATATCTTCTTGTCATGTCCAATACATACAAGATGATGAGTTCATATATTCTTGTCATGTCCAATACATATAAGATAATTAGTTCATATTTTCTTGTCAAGTCCATTACATACGAGATAATGAGATTAGTTCATATGTGATAGATCCAATTACGAATGCATTTGGCATCTATCCATGTGTTCCTTATTCTTCATAAGAATTGGGACACTTGGCTCTTGAGAGAGTAACTCCATGGAACATGGACAAGTTTTCTCTCATCATGTTGAACCCTTTCAACATCTTATCGATGTATGTTCTCTTTCCTAGGACAAGAAGCCATCTTGATCTATCTCTATAGATCTTGATTCCTATCACATAGGATGCTTCTCTAAAAACCCTTTAGAATGCACTTCATTACCAGATTTTGTAGTATAAGGATGATACTCCCCATAAATATGTGGAAAATATATGCTCCCACTAAATTCTTGTAATCACACATTATTTATTTATTATAACTCAAGTCAAACTCTTTGACTATCTTGTCAAATTGAAGATCTAGTTCTAAGGTGCTTGCTTCAAACCAAAGATTGATCTATGCAGCTTTATAGACTTCATTTGCATTATTGGATATAAAACCTTTAGGTTGTGCTACATACACATCCTGAATAATAGTCCATTTAAGGAATGTGGTTTTAACATCCATATGCCAAATATCATAGTCACATTAATCTATAATAGCAAGCATTATCTTGATGGATTTATCCTTGGTAACTGCTAAAAAGATTTCATCATGTTCAACACTTTGAACTTGTTAGAAACTCTTTTCAACCAACGTACCCCCCATGTCAGTCTTCTTCTAGAATACCCAAAAGTACCATATGGGTTTTACCCCTTCAAGTGGATCAACCAAGTTCATACTTTGTTGATGTACATGGAGTCCATCTTATATTTCATGGCTTTAAGCCATATCTCAATTTTTGGCTCTCTTTTTTATCAGTAAGCGTGGGACTCCTCCTTATGCATGTAAGAAAATTTTATGTACAAGTGTGTGAGCATAGATCCAAGAAAGTATGCAAGAATGAACTATCTATGCAGACTATTCAAATAAAAAATAATGCTTTTCCAGGCCCCTTGTGGAGAAGGAGAAGCACCATAGAAATAACTCTATTTCTAAGGTACCATATATGATAAAACACCAAAGAATATAAGAGTTTATTCTTCCTGTCCGTAATAGCAGGAACATCATCTTTACATGTAGGAATGACAATCAGTGAAGTTTGAGCTTGCCTCCAGACCTCCACAGATGCCCTATAGTCCCAGAAGATGTGTTCAGAAGATTCAGCTTGCAACAGACACAAACTGCACTGTGAAGCCAAACTAAACCCTCTTCTCTGGAGTTTCTCTTTAGTGATCAGACTATCATGGAAGAACTTCCAGTAGATGATTTTAATTCTTAGAGGTACCCTTGTACTCCATAACCACTTTGCCCATGAAGGTTCAACAGTTCTGTCTCTACAAAGGTTCCACGCCTTTTTCAAAGTGAATTCTTTCATGTCAATATAGTGACAAAGATCCCCGTCTACACCCGAATTATCCCTGCACACATTCCACAACTCTTCAGCACCTCTAACATTCAGTATTTCCCAGCCTCTGTCAATAATAATGTTGTCCAGGTGAGCATTAGTAGTGAGCTTCGACCTCAGACTCAGTGCTTTATGATCAACAATATGTTGGGAAAGAAACTCCCCATTTACCCACGGATCCTTCCATAGATGGATGGCAGCCCCATCACCTATTCTAAAATGAACCAGAGGTAAGGTTTTATGTCTAGCTCTCAATACAGACTTCCACATCCAACGGTGAGCTACTTTTGTTTTGCACATCCACAAAGTCTCCTCCTTAATATATTTATTGTGAATCCACCTTACATACAGTGTATTTTTCTTATTAGCAATGTCCTAGAGAAGCTTCAACATCCCAGCAGTGCACCAATATTTGACTCTTCGTATAACAAGACCAGCCTCGTGTTTTGGCTTGCAGATAGTATCCCAATCCACTGTATGGATGTGTCTGCTATTTACATTATCTCCCCATAGAAAATCTCTACATAGCTTCTCAATCTCAGAAATAGTAACTGCTGGAATAGGAAAAACACCAGTCCAGAACATATGGTATGCCGAAAGTGTAGAGATAATTAACTCTAGCCTACATGCCATAGAAAGGAGCCTCATCTACCACGAGTCTAGTTTTGTCTTTATTTTGTCAATTAGAGGTGAGCACATAGACTTAGTAAGTTGACCTACAAACAAGGAAAGGCCAAGATATCTAACTAGGAACTCCACCTTCCTTACATTAAAAACAGATTCAATCCGAATCGGAGTTGAGTTGCTCAAAAATAAATGGCTCTTATCAGGATTCAATCTGAGCCCAAAAACTTCCCTGAATTTATTCAAACATCTCATAATACCAGATGCATCATGCTCGCTAGCTTCAGAAAAAATAAGTAGATCGTCTGCAAAAATTAAGTGTGACACCTTGGTATCACTAGTGCTCAATGGAGTGAATTCTTTATTGGCAGTTGCTTTGTCAAGGATTGTTGTTAGCCCTTGCATACCTATCACAAACAAGTATGGAGCTAAGGGGTCACCTTAACGGATACCACTAGTGGCCTGGATTAGTTCAGATGGAGTCCCATTCACTAGGACTTGAAATGAGGCTGTATTTAGGCATTCCTCCACCCACCACAGCCAACATTTAGGAAATCCCATGCCTTCCGTGATACAAAGAATATACTTCCTGTCAATAGAGTCATATGCCTTTCTTGCTCTCATTAGCTTCTAGGTAGACTGTTGACTCATCATATGATCAACTTACTACCTTCTTGTCCATAAGATATCATATATCATTCAATCTCTAGGCGTGTTCTACCAGAACCATTGTTCTATGTGTTACTTAAGGAACTTTGAGATTCCACAACATTTTGTGAATCTCTTTATTCCCAGTGTAAAGCATGTGCCCAAAAGGAAATTTGAAGATTTAGCTAGTAATCACACTCTAACTCAACAAGGTGTGATTCCTTCTTTCTGATACACTTCTCATGATACACTATCATTGTGTTTTAGGTGGAGTCCATCATGATACATAATCATGATCTTCCAGAAGGTTCTCAAACTCTTTATTCAAAGTATCTCCAAATCGATCATATCAAAATTTAATACTTATACCAAGATAAGTATGTACTTTATTTTGATCTTCTTGAACACTTTAAGATATTCATGTTTGTATTTCACTAAATACAAACTATCATATCTACTGAGGTCATCAGTAAATAAATTGAAGTATTATTGATTATATTTAGCATTTATTCTAAAAGGTTTATATACATCAATATGTACAATCCTTAATAGAATAATCATCCTCCCACTACATCTAGTGAATAAACTTTGTCATATTGCTCAATGAATGAGATTATCATGTCTCTATTGGTTCAATAACCAAAAGAGTCTAGATATCCATCATATGGATTCCAAAAATTCAATCCCATTCATGCGCTCTAGATGACATCACTACAGGCATTCAAGTTTGAGTTATCATGTCACTCATTACATGTATCACACACATTTGTCTCTTTAACTATCAAATATAGTTGATGAGACATAGGCATTGCCATCAAAGATCATATCTTTAAAATGAAACATCAGTCCATAACACTCTTGCCCATACAAGATGTATGATGTTTTCATTGATGGCAGGTATATAATAGTAATTCACTAATTCTATTGCATGCCCATGAATGTCATATTGTAACTGTAATAGTAGCAACTCTTTCTCTGCACAGTTTCTAGCTTGCTTCCTCTTAAGTCCTGAAGTAGAGATCTTTATCTCTTTCATCTTCCTGAGATCCTCTATAAAGAGGTTATTTCCCTTTCCAATGTTAAACAAGTGACAATGGTGGCACTTTCTTTCCTTATCTTTATAAGTGAAAAAGGACATATTTCCTTTTACACTTACCCCTTCTCCATATCTTGAGTGATGAAGATTTGGACCTTAGCTTGGCTTTAGAACATTTCTTGACCTTGCTTTAGTCTATGGACTTCACTCTGCTAATCATTATCACAAGTTTTGTCCTTTCTTCATTCATGCTTTGGCATCAACATGCCAAGAACTTCAGACAGTGGTTTGGCCAAGTTTCTCAACATTTGATAAACTGGCTATGCGATTCACACAATGATTTGTAGAATTATATGTTTGGTAAACTCTTGACCTTTAAGAAATCACAGTCAATCTATATGCACAATCATATTTAGCATATGAGATTAAACTTCATCTCCATCTGTCTGATTATACTCAAACATCACTTTGAAGACGTTATACCTCATGCTTTACATGATTCTTAAGATGTATAACAATCTCAAGAATGTACATGCTTCAAGCTATTTATGCAACTCATAGTTCATATAGCTCAGCATAAGGTTCTTGATGTCTTAGGCATCATTGGCATACTTCAAGTAAGCATCCAATTTTAGCCTTAGGCGCATTTGGAGAGGTTCTTCTGGCTCTGGTCTTTCAAGGACTTTAGAGTTTACACTCACTATTCCCGTTTATGAACTGATAGAAATGATAATGTATTTGTGTATGTCATTTGGATTCTACAAAAGAATTTTGCAACATTTCAAAACATTTTTTATTTGTTTGATTTGATAAAGTTGACGATATTAATTAGGTCTTTAATTAATTATCGCTCCCACTATTTTTTTGTACAAATTGATAACCCTCAAGTATCAATTCGGGAGATTGCAGCATACAATCTTCTAGTGGCCAAGATCCAAAACAATTGCATCAATACCCAACCAACGTTGGCGCTCATGACCAATTATTAAGGTAGGCAATCATGCCAATTGCATGATATGCAATTCTTGGATAGATGATATGTGCAACTATTTGCCATAAATATTTGCATACCTCAAGGTGCTTGATCTGATCAAGGTCACCAAGTTAAGTACGACCCAAAAGCCAACACAATGAATATGCACCCTATGAAGGCAGACCCACATATTCACCATCACACTTCCACGAGGTAAAATATGCACCACACGAAGGTGTTCCCACACTTAGTCGAACAAGTTTTCCATGTGTGCTGCTTTTGGAAGGCATCTTCAACTTAATATTATATTTGAAGGGTTTTATATAAGTACATATACGTATCCAATCACCACATATATAGTACGTATCATATACACGCTATAACCACAATGAGAAAACATGCAATATTGATAAAAGCAAAGATTATGGCCATCCTATTGTAATTCCTTGGAGCCACAAGGAATTATGTTCATCTAAGGTCTACATCATATGCAACCTTTTATTGATGAAGATCTTTGTGCTTGAACCATTCTAGGTTGATCGGATCATCCTATGACACGTTCGGCTCACCTCCTGGTCGGTCCGGTCTTCGATGTCTGGACATCTCCAAAAAGTAGTTGGGCCATCAGTCGGTCGATCCGGCTCCTTCACAATACTCTTGGGTCCTCCAAGCGGTTGGCTCGTCTGGTGCTATGCATCTTCTTATTTGATGTAAGAGAAAATAAACTATCCTACTTTTACATAATCTTCAGGAAACCTCGAGTTACATTCGAGGGGATCAAAGATAGAAGAGAAAAGATCTCAAGTTATCTTGAGTTACATATGGAATAGAAGGTAGAGGACTCGGTATGCAGACCAAGATGCAAACAAACATAACCAACCAAGCATGCATAGGGTTTATAGGCCATAAACATGCTATACATCCACCATCAAAACTATTTTAGGGTGACGTGTATCAATTTCATATATACCATATCATATATGTATATTAGTTTGTGGTCACATGTGGTATTTAGTCGGATATGCACATTAGTAATTTTAAATATTTGCATCGTATGTAATACATAAATGACGGTAAAACTAAAATCCAATCATATTGATTTATCCCAGTACGTTGATGTGGCTCTGATACCACTATTGGGTTTTATGACCTCAGAGTAGGCAGGGGGAAATTGTAGGTCATTAACTCATAACAGGAGATTGCATCAATGACTATGTAATGGGGAGAATGGTTTTAGCGAGATGTACCTGGTCCTGGGGATTGCCCAGCGACAATACCTTGCAGCCATGTGTGGTCTTCGACGTCATGTCTTGGACGTTGTCTGTGTAGCTTCTGGTCTTCGCCATGGACTCTGGCCTCTACCACGAACTGCGGCTGACGTGTCCTCCTGAGCGGCAAACATCTCCCGCCTCTGTAGATAGTCCACATGGACCACCTAGAACTCTTGCCATTCTAGAAGAACTGACAGTAAGGAGACGACCATCCTGTTGGTGTACTAGCACCAACCTGCTCTCCCAAACTCGTACTGCTTTTCTACAGTTGTCTTTCCCTCGTTGTGCCTCCTTAGTCAGGTAGCACTTGCTCGGACTCTCTCAGTTACCAAAACCAGAGAGGACAAAAACTTTGTAGAGCAACTGATGTTCTAGTTGTGTGTTCTGAGAAGCCCCCAGTACCCCTCTATTTATAGTAGAGGGCGGGGTCAAGGTTCTCAGTCTGTTCGGGATTAGAAGGATCTGGAAATTCCATGAATAACTTGCATTGTGGTAGACGAACCGATCATTTCACAACTAAAATGGTCATTTCGCAAGGTGAGCTAATCAGTTCACTAGTGAACCAGTCGGTTGGGAGTGTGAACCGATCGTTTTACTTCCCAGACTTGCCTACAATTGACTTTCCTTAACCGTTTCCAATTAATGCAAAGATTAATCCTTATTCCAATCGAATTGAACAAGTGAAACGTGAAAGTTTTCTACCAACTGGGAAAATCCCAATTTCCTCAGTTGGAGCCACCCGGTTCACCAAGTGAACTGTTTGGTTGGATCACACTAGTTGATCGGCTCACCTGGGTGAACCGGTCGGTTGGCAATCCTGACATTGCCAATGTAGTCTGCAATCAACCTGACACTAACCAGCTAGTTCAACACTTCAACTTGATAGTTCTGAGTCCAGTCAGTCAATTGTATGTTTAATTGAGTACCTAAACACCTTTAGTCTCAATATAAACATTATTCATGGACAATCTCCTCTTCTAGGGGTATCTTATGTGTGTGACCCTACAAGTTCCAATTTACGTTGGCAGTGAATGTTCATAACAACTTATGATATCACAAGCAATGAGCAGAATCTAGTAACTCATCATTGCTGCCCAAGTAACTCAGAAAGTTGGAGAACAACTTCAACCTAAAATCTGTGATTAATGTTACTATGATCGTATAGTTCCTTTATTGCTGACGTTCGGATTGAACTCGAGGCATGGAACGTCATCCTCTTCAACATTCAATCCATGTTCCTTGACCTAGAGCAGACTGTCTAAGATGCATGTGAATTCACATATCATATATTGAATCACATGAGTATGACCATACAATTCTCAATCTCACTTATCAAGGGGCCCTAGATATCATATTCCTTGTAGGGGGGACAAATCCCATATCTATCACTCATAGTCAAGTCCCCATGTGTCAAAGTTACCCAATCATCATCGTTATAATAACCCATGTTTCAGGACTGCGTTTGATGATGTCAAACTGTACCCAACGACATGTGACGAGTGTAGTGATTTATGGTCTAAGAACCACAATCACCGCCATCACTATGAGAGATGATTGTGACTACCATTCCATGGTATCAATGTATCACTTTCATGGTGGGTCTGTCCGATATACTATTCTCTAACATATATCTGTGTGCTTGACTTAATATCACATATCATGACTAATGAGACTCTATCATCAGTCAACACACACTCTAGTCTTATGTATTATTGTTGTATATTTTGCTTCCACAGTAATATCTGACTAGGGACATATCAAGAATGTATGTATTTTTATCATGCATATGGTCTCATTGTTCAGGTCCTCAACCTGAAGACATGTGTCATTGAGTCTCATCATTCTTTAGACATCCATCATGTATGTGTCATCATCTCATGAATGAGACAAATATAATAGACAGAATTACCTTTATTATCATCAAATCAGGTATCTAATGCCTCATCGCAATCATCATATGATTGGCTCTCTGGGCATACCATACCAACATAAACATCATCAGAACATGACCAAACTAGAAATATAAAATTATCACATGTTATGTTAGCATCTCAAAGGATTATATTAAGGTTCTAAACATCTTATTAAGCAAAGAAGGCATACTCAAGTACTAATCTAGGTCAGGGGCCTTACAACCATAAACCCCTAATGAGGATTTCTCCCTAAAATCCTATGTGAAAAGAGATGGGTACTTCCTACGCATCTCTTCCTCAAGCTCCCACATGGCTTCCTCCATGCCACGATGATGCTATAGAATCTTAAACAAAATGATATCCTTCTTCTTTAATTTCTTGATCCTCCTATCTAGGATCAACATGTGACCCTCCACATAGGATATGTCCTCATCAAGCTCAACCTCCACTGGATGCAAAACCAACTAGGTATCTGGGTGGCACTTCCTCAACATGTACACATGGAACACTGGATGCAACATGTGCAACTCAGGTGGCAACTCCAGCTTATAGGTCACCTTCCCAACACGTGTCATCATAGGTTAAGGTCCCATATACCTATAAGCCAACTTAACCTTCTTCCCAAACCTCAAAACACCTTTACAAGGAGAGACATTGAGATACACTCCGTCTCCAACTTAGAATTCCAACGGTCTATGACGGTTATCTGTATACGACTTCTGCCTGTCCTGGGCTATTTCCAATTGTTGTTAAATCACTTTGACCTTCTCTATCATATGTTGCACAAGCTCAAGACCCAAAAGTTGATACTCATTGGTCCATACCAACACAACGGAGACCTACAACGTCTCCCATACAATGCCTCATAAGGTGGCATATCAATGCTCGTCTAATAGATGTTATTATAGGCAAACTCTATCAAACTGAGGTGCACATCCCAACTTCCCAAAAACTGTAAGACACAAGCTCTCACCAAGTCCTCCAGAGTCTGTATCATCCTCTTAGATTATCCGTCTGTTTGTGGGTGATACATAGTGTTGAACCTCAACTGTGTAACCAAAGTTGTATTCAAGCACTCCCAAAAGTGACTGGTGAACTGAGGACCTCTATATCACATGATGGTAGTTGAGATACCATGAAAATGTACTATATTGTCAACATATATTTGTGCAAGCTTCTCCATTATGTATGTTGTCTTCACTGGAAAAAAGTGTGATGACTTTGTCAACCTGTTTACTATCATCCAAATGGAATCATGACCTCTAGCTATCCTTGGCAGACCAACCATAAAGTCCATCATAACATGATCCCATTTTCACTATGGTATAGGCAACGACTGCAACATCCCTACAGGCTTTTGATGCTCTGCCTTGAACTGCTGACACACTGCACACTTTGCAACAAACTTGGCCACATCACGCTTCAAGCCGAGCCACCAATATAGATCCTTAAGATTAGGGTACATCTTGGTTCTACCTGGGTGCATAGCATACATCAAAGAGAGAGCCTCTTCCATAACCATCTTCCTCAGATTGTCAACGTCAAGAACCACAACTTTACCGTGCATAACACATTGTCCCATCCTCTGCCTCATGAAAGCCATCACGCTTCTCGCTGGTCTATTCATATTTGTTGTATCATAGTATCACTCTATTGTGCATCTTTTAATCTACTGCCTCAATGTAGGCTTCACTTGCAACTATGGCAACAGACCTGCTAATAGGGAGATCGTGACACCATTTTCTACATAAAGCAGGATTACTCAAAACTTAAACCATGATCAAGCATAAACAATGGATTACCAAAAATCACAGGAAATTAAAATCAATTTGCAACAAGCACCGTGATCTGAGATTTATTACATAAGAGTCAACACTTGCATTTCATAACATATATTCAAGGTGATACATAAGATAACAGTTCCACATGTACATACATACCACCAAAGGCCCATAAGCCAGAAACCACATGTCAATCATCATGTCTACAAAACACATCGAGAATATCCCCAAGGACCTAAGTGAACCTGTTACATAAGATAATAGTTCCACATATACATACATACCACCAAAGGCCCATAGGCCAAAAACCACATGTCAATCATCATGTCTACAAAACACATTGAGAATGCCCCCAAGGACCTGAGTGTATAAGGACAACACATAGGACTCTATTACTAGACACTACCAAATACAATGATCCACTAGGTGTAGTTTCTCCTTGTATAATATCCTCAGCCACATGATTTTTAACTCATCATGCATGTCCATGTAAAAAGATATTTAACAAACGGGGTGAGGCAACAGTCCCAGTGAGAGATATAACTCTCTACTAACCCTATTATTATCATAGATAACTAAGTAGATAGACTATCATACGGAGCAGGTTGAACAGGATTACATAATGACATATATCTCATGGATAAAGTAAATAGGGGAGTAATATGTACTTGCCATTGAGTAGTAGAGCAATTAATAAATTAAAAAGGAATATGAAGAACAAGTATAACTTTTATAAACTAAATAGTATAAAAGCAAGGAAAGGCTTCATCCAATGTTTCTGTGTTTGATCCTATACATGTACGCTACACAACTGATTACGTATTTATTATGCCATGATGATTTGAGTCGTACCATCCAAATCCAATCGACCACTACTAAGTGGAAATCCATTCCATAAAAGGCCTAGTGGAAGAGCTGGAATCCACAACCTCACCTTCTTCAGTTAGTACGAGTGAACATGCGGTAACATCATGAATCAGCTATTACAAGTGACATATAGTCCAGCTGTATAAGTCTAGCCCACCTGGGTACAGGTCACGGCACTAGCAAAACTGAGCTATGGCCCAAAGCCACACTCTTACCAGGGTATGGCCCACAGCCAATCATGTATCACATATTATTGAGCTACAACCCGAAGCCACACTCTTATCAGGGTATGGTCCACAGCCAATCATGTATATCATTTAATTGAGCTACGGCCCAAAGCCACACTCTTAACAGGGTATGGCCCACATCCAATCCTGTATATCATGGACGTATGTAAGGAAATATTCGTCTTCATCCCCCACATACTCAAAAATATGCGTTCTGAGTTAAACTCATTTCACCATCCAGCAAATGCTGACACTGAATGGATCTATGGCACATGGCAAGCTACATTATTAGGTTCCACTTGATTAATTAGACCAATTAAAGTGTCTTTTAGTATCAATCAAGCTACAACATATAAACCATAGACAACTCTTCAAAAGAAAGGGCATAGTATTACAACAGAAGATATAATCTTTTAAACTATAAACGAATTCCCATCATCTCATAACATTGTATCACTTCCATCCACAAGGCTATCATCATCAACATGTTATCATGGGATATCAATCCCTCATTCCAGTACCAGAGGATATCACCTCAACCAGGAATTAAGCCCTTACCAGGTCCTAAGACCAATCACATCACATTTGTGATTCATGGTTACCTCATCGTGCTTTATTGGACATAAAAGCATTACTTTATACCAATCATCATTTGTTCCATATCACATATACATACCATATTAACCATTAGCTATTACATTCATCTTTGTGACAAATCTAATATTATATAATCAGAGAGAGAATACATTCCAACACGTCCAACACCTTTAGGTAAGGAAGATAATGCATCATAAGTTCTCTAATTTAGGATTAGGCATCATGCTTATTTCACATAAGGTTCTCAAGCATCGATCTCAAATATCTGACATTCACTATCTCTCATAAGTTGGATTCTATAAGGCTAAGAATTAGATAATGTAACCAAGTATGCGCATTCACATATTCATACTTTCCATGTTCCCTTACTGAGACTTATAGCCAATGCTTGATATTATTTATCCAACTTCATAGTATTCATTAATTATAACACCCATTAACTCACAAGGTTAAAGTTATGTAATTAAGAGAGAGAAAAATATCATGTTTTCTATTCACACACATTTAATAATATGACCTTTCCTTGGAATTAGAGTCAATATTCTATACATGTAGCTGATTAGGGTTTTACCTCATGGTTACATCACCAAATCCTGTTCACACCAATTCCTACTTTCTTGAAACTGATTTAGGTTTTAACAAAATTAGTTAGATATGTATAGATTATTGTGTCATCAGAACTAAGTAACACCATAGCATACATGTACATATGTATTACAACACTACATTATGTAAACATGTTGACCATGCACCATTCATAATGTTTCATCATTTTGTGACCCGTACGTTATTACTTCTTACAAATCATTAACCACATATCATACTAAGGGAAGTCAAACCTTAGATTACATAACTAGAGGGTTTCACTTCAAACTATCCACAAAGCACTTATTAAGTCGTTAGACTTGTTTATATGATTTCTACATAAATGTTGTCATCTTTTATTCCAATAAGGCTTATCACCACCCTCATATATATTCACATAGTTGTGTCATTAAAATCACTCCACAAGTTAATATTATGAAAAGGAAATATAGTAGACACTTTTCATGGATTATAATCTTTCATTAAGATGAGCACATGGGTCATACTCTTCCATGATTAAGGTTATCATGTGTAAATTCAACCATTGAACCCTACATCTATTAATTCCCAGAATATTGGAGAGTTAAGGTCTAAGCTAATTAGTTAAGTATGGACCACTCATAGTAACATCATCCTATGATGCACTTGCTTAAGGAGAAGCAATTAAGATTAATCATACATTATCCAAAACAACACTCTTCTATGTCATGAGTTTCTCATATGTGTACATCATTGAGTATCCAAGCATACTCTTCAACCCTCATCATGTGATATCAGTTTCACCTCATCCACAAGTGTCGGCTTGACCACATAATGGTGTGTTGGATCAACAATCTAGGTGTGTCGGGTGTGCTCATCCAAGGTATCGGTTTAGACCCTCTTGTGGTGTATCAATTTAGACCATCTTGTCCAAGTATGTCAGGTTAACTACACATAAGGTGTGACGGGTTAGCTACATACACTTGAGGTGTCAAATTAACCACACAAGAGGTGTATCAGTTTAGCACTCATGGGGTGTATCGATTTAGCACTCAAGGGGTGTATCGATTTAGCTCTTTTTGAGAGTGTGACGGGAAACACCACATGAAGATGTGACGGTTAACACTAAGTGTGTCGTGCTGTTAGGGTTAGGGTTAGGGTTAGGTCATGTCGACCTCTTACTCAATAAAGGGTGTCACGGTTTAGCACTCAAAATAGACCAGTTCACACAAGATGTCCTCGTGGTCATGATGGGCTAGCAAGTCATATCGGTCTAACCCCATCTAGGACATGTTGGGTAGCATCATCAAAGCATATCGATTTAGCAACATATAGGTCTAAGCCCCTCCAAGGCATGATGGGTTAGCTCCTCATGAAGGCATGTTGGCCTAGTCAACATATCAATTTAGGCATCTCTAGGGCGTGACGGTTTAGCACCCATCAAGACCTATCGGCATAAGCACTCCCAAGTCATGACGACTTGATACATGGTGTGTTGGTCTATGCACCACAAGTCATGACAACCATCCACAACATAGCGCATGTGTGTGACGACTTGGTCATATTCAACCTTAGGAAACTCAACCACTAGTCCATATACTATCATAGCAAGAAGGTGCAAGACATGGGCAGTAACTTAAACGAAATTCATTCACCAAAACAGTTCTCAAAACCATCACTAACTACTAGCATGCATGAGATAAATGATCTAGAGATGAAGAACAACTTAGGCATATAAAGAGTGATAATAACAAGGGAGGTTAAGAGTTATATAACTCACCTCAAGAAGGTCTTCTTCAAGGGTTCAAGCTCCATGATCAAAGCTCCATATCACATGTTCTTAATGTGGAAGATAGCCCATCAAGAATCCCAACTCGATCTCAACATCACCTCAAGAAAGAAGAATAAGATGCCATGGTTATGATAGCTCAAGAAGGAAGGAAAGAGAGAGGACCACGTCCTAATCAAACTTCATCCAAGGTATGATCCATGATCGAGATAGGAGGGAAAAAGATAAAGAAGAGAGCTCAAAGGAATGGCCATCGAAGAAACATAACTCACCAAGATGGAAGTTGAACAAGAAATCACCATGAGGAAGGAACTTGACCTCCCAAGCTCCATGGGGACTTCCTATAGCTCCATAATCACCCAAGCTCGTCCATCAAGAGGAGAGGAACAACAATAAATGAAAGGGTTTACTTATGTGAAAAAGGAGGGGGTTATATACTTGAGGGAAGGAAGAGAGATCAAAGGAGATGTGTCATCACCTTAGGAGCTTAGGTGACACTTGTACACGTACAAAGGCCACATGCAACAACATGCAATACATGGGGATATGATCTAGGTTAGATCTCGCCCTCTCGGTCTCCTTCCAAGGTCATGGTTGATATGCCAAAACTCTACACACCCACAAACCAATATGGAAAAACCCAAAACACTCACAAATCAATAGGGCGCAACCCTACACACTCACAAATTGATAGGGCACAACCCTACACACTCACAAACAGATAAGCAGCCTCTCCAAGGCTCTCTAACCTGAGAGGACACATCCAAGGGCAAAACACACCTCACCCATGTGTTCTACACATCACCAAGGTGTTACCTCACAACCAAGATCTAAACAAGGCACCCATCTCTTCCTCTCTCCTCTAGATGATTCCAAGGGAGGGAAGGAATACTCTAGAGATGGTGAACTGCTTGTTAACCATTTTTACTTTTGGTAAATTGCAATTTACACCAAAACTAGCACATAAAGCACAAGCATCAACCATACAAGCTCATCTTGGAACTTTAGGCTTTCCACAAGGTGCCCCATAGAATCATTCTATCTATTATGATGCCACTAGGGAACACTCATCGTGTTACATTTGCAAGATAACCCCTCACCTTGGGTAAATTTCACTTTGGTCCAAAATAGGCAAACATTGCTCAAACAACATTCAAACAGAGCCAAACGTGAAACATAAGTGTGTCACATTATTACAAAACACCTTATAGGATTATATTAAAGTTCTAAGAAACTTATTTAAGCAAAACAAACATGGTTAGCCCAAAACCCAAGTCAAGGTCCTTACAAGTGATAAACCCCTAACAAGGATTTCACCCTCGAAATCCTAGGCGAAAGGAGATGGATATTACTCATGCATTGCACCTTCAAACTTTCACATAGCTCCTTGGTGTCATGGTGATGTCACAAGACCTGACCAACATACTATTCTTGCATCCAAGGTTAACACAGGATCTGTTGCACATGACACATACTCAAATTATCCTTTCCATTATTTATTGCAGAGTCAACCCTAAGCCAGGTGATACTTTCTTAGCCATAGAAGCACTATACATACTTATCCAACTCATGTGTCAACTCTTTCTTATGTATCACCTTCTCAACTTATAACATCATATCATAAGATTTTGGGCGTCTAGCATACCCTCCTCAAATCCTCAGTATATCTCTGCCAAAGAAGGACTAGAGATACGTTATGTCATCCACTTGGATCTACAAAACCTATCATGCTTCCGATGTGATATTCTGACTTGCTGACTCAACACTAGTCTTACTTTCACCAACTATCCTGCCAACACACTCACTCTTAGTTGTACATTCTCATGTCATAAGAAGAGGCCACTTATCCAAGAAAAAACTATCTCAGAGGTCATCCAAGATGTTATATGTCAACTTAACTGACCTAGATAGGTAGTGGAAATCCTGCTTATCCATCTCTAGCCAATGCACATTCTTCTTGGAACTTTTCTTACTTGCAAGCCTAATAGGAGTACTCCAACAGATTATACTCAGCTTGATGAACTTTACTCAAGCAGATCTTGCAAATGTCTCTTCAACTTATGCATCCTCATCGATGTTACATTTATGTGGATCATAAACCCCTAACATGTGATATCCATACTATAGGTTAGATACTTGTAACCATATTGATCCAAAGTCAACCTTTCTAGGTAGCCAAACACCTAATTATCTGATCAAGCAACATGTTCTCACTCTCCTACAACTGGTACTACTAGGATACTATGACTCCTTACCTTGGTATCCATCACATATGTCAAAAACACATCACACCCTCATCATATCCACTCTCTTCTTCCACTACCAGACACAATCATATCAGAAGAACCCTTCCAACATCTTATAAGGTTCATAAAACATCACTATTCTCAGATGTCTTCATCTTGGAATTAAAATTCTAAACCATACACATCAAGTGACATAAGACTCACTTGACTGTCACATCCTTGAAAGGAAAGAACACAAGGGAACATACTCCTTTTATCACTACATCATTACCCAAAGTTTGCTTATCAAGGTGAAGGGATTATCACTTTCTTTGATTATTTCACGAGTTTTCAACTATTCATGTGTCATTTTAACTTGTTCTCACCTAGGTTTCCTTACAATTAGATAGGAACTGTAAAGATGATCACTTGGCATTACTCTTCCTTTGATTATTGTTCTCCATGTTCATGAACATTTCCTTGTTTTACCACATTTTTCATTTTTACATCATGAAAAGGATCATTATTCTTTACATATTCTTTATTGAACAAGGATCATCTCCCTTGTTTTCTTTCACATATTGTGAGAATTGCACTTTACATCTTTTCATATTCATGGGTTGGCCTGAGATTAGCTCAGGTTCCATCTTATTTATTTATCATTCGTCCTTATTTGTCTTCTCATTTCATTCTTGTTTTAGGAACTCTCTTCATCTTAGGTGGATTTTACTCCTTGACTTACTTTATTAGCACAAATTCATCTGTCTTTTTCTTCATACATTTATTAAAACTACAGCTTCAAGAACTTATCTTATCATATTCACACTTATATTTAGGTTTATGAGTTGTATCTTTCTCTTTTAATAACCAAACATTCAAGCTTTAATGAATTATGGTGCAGTTCTCATCTCTTTTCATAGTATGATGGGGGTATTAGCATCATGATTCCTAGTTTTTTATACTCTTTAGATTGTTCCAAAATGATTACTTGATCAGAGTAATCAAAGAGAAATCAATCTAAGAGTTCCATACTTACCTTTTCTTCAACATTTGAATAGCTGACCAAGGCACTCAAGTACTGAGATTAGGCAGTATGCACCATATTTTATATCATGTTCTTATCTTAGACACCATCCTAATCCAAGCCTAGTGTCCCTGTAGACTCAATGAACCTAGAGCTCTGATACCACCAAATGTGACACCCTTTTCCACACAAAACGAGATTACTCAAAACTTAAACCACGATCAACCATAAACAATGGATAACCAAAAATTACAGAAAATTAAAACCGATTTGCAACAAGCACCATGAGATGAGATTTATTACACAAGAGTCAACACTTGTATTTTATAACATATATTCAAGGTGATACGTCATCATATTCCAATCAACCCGTTACATAAGATAACAGTTCCACGTGTACATACATACCACCAAAGGCCCACAAGCCAAAAACCACATGACGATCATCATGTCTATAAAACACATCAATAATACCCCCAAGGACCCGAGTGTACAGGGACAACACATATGATTCTATTACTGGACACTACCATATACCATGATCCACCAGGTGTAGTTTCTCCTAGTATAATATCCTCAGCCACATGATTTTTAACTTAACATGCACATCCACCTAAAAAGATATTTAACCAACAGGGTGAGACAATAGTCCTAGCACGAGATATAACTCTCTCCCAACTCTATTATTATCACAGATAACTAAGTAGATGGACTATCATACTGAGCATGTTGAACATGATTAATTGAATGACATATATCTCATGGATAAAGTAAATAGAGTCGTAATGTGCACTTAACAATGAGTAGTAGAACAATTAATAAATTAAAAAGGAATATGAAGAACATGTATAACTGTTATAAACTAAACAGTATAAAAACAAGGCGAGGCTTCATCCAATGTTTCCATGTTTAATCCTATACATGTACACTACACGGCTGATTACATATTTAGTATGCCCTGAGGATTTGATTTGTACCACCCAAATCTAACTGACCATTGCTAAGTCAAAATCGATTCCATACAAGGTCTAGTGGAAGAGTCGAAATCCACGACCTCACCTTCCTCGGTCAGTATGAGTGAACATGCAGTGACATCATGAGTCAGCTGCTATCAGTGACATATAGTCAAGTTGTATAAGTCTAGCCTACCTAGGTATAGGTCACAATGCTAGAAAAACTAAGATACGGCCCGAAGCCACACTCTTATCATGGTATGGCCCGTAGCCAATCTTGTATCACATATTATTGAGCTATGACCTGAAGCCACACTCTTATCAGGGTATGCCCCACAGCTAATCATGTGTATTATATTATTGAGCTACGACCCAGAGCCAGACTCTTATCATGGTATGGCCCACAACCAATCCTATATATCATGGACGTAAGGGGATATTCGTCCTCACCCCTACATATTCAAAAATATACACTCCAAGATATGTTGGCTAAATGGACATCTATAAATCCCTTTGTTTTGATTATGACAAACATTTCATTCTTATTAATCTAACGAGCTACTTGAGTGTGCAGGATGACAAAGCAACAAGGGAAAATCTACAAGCTTACATATTTATAATTTCATGCAATGTAATCACTGTTGTAAAAACTTGTACAAAAATATAATGTACAAGTACTTAGAATTGCATGTAAATCAAGCGTTAGATTCTCCCTAGCTAAACACCACAGTTAGACAAGTCATCCCATTCAAATAGGATTACTTTTGCACACTCACACACATAATTAGTGCCTAAATTGAAACCTTGAAACAGGATCAATCTCGGTCGACAAACTCCTCGACCGAGACACTCTCGGTCGACAATCTTCTCGACCGAGAAAGATCCAAAGTAGCCGTTAGACACAACAGACAAGTTAGTTGGCAGTTGATGAAAGACGTTGCAAATCACTTGTTTCAGAGAGCCTGTCGGTCGACAAAAGTTCGACCGAGTAGGTGTCTCGGTCGACCATTTGTCGACCGAGATGGTCTCTGACAGCAACTACAGAATTAATTAATTAGCCGTTGTTAAAGCAACAACTTTGTACCTAACGGCTAGTTAAGCACTTAGAAACCCCTAGAAGTTGTCTAGAACGTCCTTAAGCATCCTTAGGCCATTCCTATAAATAGGACAAGCCATAGGACACCTAAACACACTTGTTTTTACACTTGCTACTCTTGAGAAACCTTTGAGCATACTTTGTGCAATCTGTTTGTGAGAATTTGAGCATTGTGACAATTGGCCATTTCATTCCTTAGCTCATAATTCGTGTCCTATAGGCTAGTATCTCCTACCCATTGCAATCACAAGTTCACATACTTGGTTAGGAGATCTTTACGCTTGATCTAGGCAAATCAAGCCTTGGGCTACAAAGGATAAGTTGTAATTTCTGTTTTCTTTCTTGTTCCCTATTATTGTTTGTACTCTCCTTGCTACTCCTAGGTTGGAGGCTGCGGATTGGAGAGGGTAAAGATCTTCTTGGCGAAGAAGGAGACTTTGAGCTACTTCAGAAGGCTGGTGCAACGGGAGGTTACTTCTAGAGAGGAAGGCTACTTCAAGGGGGAGCTTGAAGTTACTTCAAAGAAGGCTACCTCAAAGTTGGTGCACCTACTTCAGGGTGAAGGCTGCTCAAAGGGTGTAAAGGAAAGTATTGTATTTTGTATAAATCCTCGAGAGGTAATAAAATAAATACTTTCAAATCCCAGTTGGGTTAGCAACCGGGTAGTGGATTGACAACTATAGTATTTGCTATAGTTGGAACCACTCTAAACACCTGCCTCTTTCTTCTAATTTCAATTGTGGTTGTTTGAATTCAATAAATTGTTAAAATAATTCAAAAACTCTATTCACCCCCCCCCCTCTAGTAGTTTTTCAAGATAAACTCGTTTCACCATCCAACAAATGTTGACACTGAATGGATGTATGGCACATGACAAGCTACATGATTAGGTTCCACTTGAATAATTAGACCAATTAAAGTGTCTTTTAGTATCAAACAAGCTACAACATATAATCCATAGACAACTCTTAAAAAGAAAGGGCATAGTATTACAACAGAAGATATAATCGTTTAAACTATAAACCGATCCCCGTCATCTCATAACATTGTATCACTGCCATCTACAAGGATATTATCATCAACATGTTATCATGGGATATCAATCCCTCATTCCAGTACCAAAGGATATCACCTCAACCAGGCATTAAGACCTTACCAGGTCCTAAGACCCATCATATCACATTTGTAATTCATGGTTACCTCATCGTGCTTCATTAGACATATAAGCATTACTTTATACCAATCATCATTTGTGCCATATCACATATACATACCATAGTAACCATTATCTATTACATTCATCTTTGTGACAAAGCTAATATTATATAATCAGAGAGATAATAAGTTCCAACACGTCCAAAACCTTTAGATAAGGCAGACAATGCATCATAAGTTCTCTAATTTAGGATTAGGCATCATGCTTAGTTCACATAAGGTTCATAAGCATCTATCTCAAATATCTGACATTCATTATCTCCCATAAGTTGGAGTGTTTGAGGCTAAGAATTAGACAATGTAACCAAGTATGCACATTCATAAATTCATACTTTCCATGTTCCCTTACCGAGACTTATAGGAAATGCTTGATATTATTTATCCATCTTCATCGTATTCATTAATTATAACACCCCATTAACTCACAAGGTTAAAGTTTTTTAATTAAGAGAGAGAACAATATCATGCTTTCTATTCACACACATTTAATAATACGACATGCCCTTAGAATTAGGGTCAATACTCTATACATGTAGCTAATTAGGGTTTACCTCAAAGTTACATCACCAAACCCTAATCACACCAATTCCTACTTTCTTGAAATTGATTTAGGTTTCAACAACATTAGTTAGATATAAATATATTATTGTGTCATCAGCACTAGGTAACACTATAGCATACATGTACATTTGTATTACAACCTTGAATTATGTAATCATGTTGACCATTCACCATTCATAATGTTTCATCATTTTGTGACTCGTACGTTATTACTTCTTACAAATCATTAACCACATATCATACTAAGGGAAGTCAAATCTTAGATTACATAAGTAGAGGGTTTCACTTCAAACTATACACAAAGCACTTATTAAGTCGTTAGACTTGTTTATATGATTTTTATACAAATTTTGTCACATTTTATTCCAACAAGGCTTATCACCACCCTCATATATATTCACATATTTGTGTCATTTACCTCACTCCAAAAGTTAAGATTATGAAAAAGAAATATAGCAGACACTTTTCATGGATTATAATCTTTCATTAAGATGAGCACATGGGTCATACTCTTCCATGATTAAGGTTATCATATGGATATTCAACCATTGAACCCTACATCTATTAATCCCCACATTGTTGGAGAGTTAAGGGTTAAGCTATTTAGTTAAGGATGGACCACTCATATTAACATCATCCTATGATACACTAGCTTTAGGAGAAGCAATTAAGGTTAATCATACATTATCCAAAACAACACTCTTCTATATCATGAGTAGATCATATATGTACATCATTGAGTATCCAAGCATACCCTTTAACCCTCATCATGTGATATCAGTTTCACCTCATCCACAAGTGCTGGCTTGACCACATAATGGTGTGTCCGATCAACACATCTATGTGTGTGGGGGTGAGCTCATCAAAGGTATCGATTTAGACCCTCTTGTGGTGTATCAATTTATACCATCTTATCCAAGTATGTTGGGTTAATTACACATGAGGTGTGACGGGTTAGCTACACTTGAGGTGTAAGATTAGCCACACAAGAGGTGTATCGATTTAGCACTCATGGGGTGTATTGATTTAGCACTCAAGGGGTGTATCAGTTTATTGAGAGTGTGACTGGAAACACCACCTGAAGGTGTGACGGTTAACACTAAGTGTGTCGGGATGCTAGGGTTAGGGTTAGGTCATGCCAGCCTCAAGGGCGTCATAGTTTGGCACTCAAAACAGACCAGTTGACACAAGATGTCGTTATGGTCATGACGGGCTAGCAAGTCATATCTGTCTAACCCCATCTAGGGCATGTCAGGTAGCATCATCAAAGCATATCGGTTTAGCAACATATAGGTCTAAGCCCCTCTAGGGAACGACATGTTAGGTCCTCCTCAAGGCATGTAATCCTAGTCAACATATTAGTTTAGGCATCTCTAGGGAGTGATGGTTTCGCACCCATCCAGACCTATCGTCCTAAGCACTCCCAAGTCATGATGACTTGACACATGGTGTGTCGATCTATGCACCACAAGTCATGACGACCACCCACAACATAGTGCATGTGTGTGCCGACTTGGTCATCTTCAACCTTAGGAAACTCAACCACTAGTCCATCTACTATCATAGAAAGAAGGTGCAAGACATGGGTAGTAACTTAAACACAATTCCTTCACCAAAACAATTCTTAAAACCATCACTAACTTCTAGGATGCATGAGATAAACGATCTGGAGATGAAGCACAACTTAGGCATATAAAGAGTGATAATAACAAGGGAGGTTAGGAGTTATATAACCTGCCTCAGGAAGGTCTTGTTCAAGGGTTCAAGCTCCATGATCAAAGCTCCATAGCACACATTCTCAAGGTGGAAGATAGCACATCAAGAGTCCCAACTTGATCTCAACATAACCTCAAGAAAGAAGAAGAAGAAGAAGAAGATGCCATGGTTATGATAGATCAAGAAGGAAAAAGACAGGACCACATTCTAATAAGCCTTCATCCAAGGTATGATCCATGGTCGAGAGAGGAGGGGAAAATATGAAGAAGAGATCTCAAAGGAATGGCCATCAAAGAAACATAACTCACTAAGATGGAAGTTGAACAAGAAATCACCATGATAAAGGAACTCTACCTCCCAAGCTCCATGGGAACTTCCTCTAGCTCCACAATCACCCAAGCTCATCCACCAAGAGAAGAGGAATAACAATGGATAAAAGGGTTTACTTGTGTGAAGAAGGAGGGGTTATATACTCAAGGGAAAGAAGAGAGATCAAAGGAGATGTGTCATCACCTTAGGAGCTTAGGTGAAACTTGTCCACATACAAAGGCCACATGAAACAACATGCAAGACATGGCAATATGATCTAGTTTAGATCTCGCCCTCTCGGTCTCCTTCCAAGGTCATGACCGATATGCTAAAACTCTACACACCCACAAACTGATATGGAAAAACCCAACAAACTCACAAACCAATAGGGCACAACCCTACACACTCACAAACTGATAGGGTACAACCCTACACACTCACAAACCGATATGCATCCTCTCCAAGGCTCTCTAACCCGAGAGGACACATGTAAGTGCAAAATACACCTAACCCATGTATTCTACACATCACCAAGGTGTTACCTCACAACTAAGATTTAAACAAGGCACCCATCTCTTCCTATCTACTCTATATGATTACAAGATAGTGAAGGAACACTCTAGAGATGGTAAATTGTATGTTAACCATTTTTACTTTTGGTAAATTGCAATTTACACCAAAACTAGCACATAAAGCACAAGCATCAACCATACAAACCCATCTTGGAACTTTAGGCTTTCCATAAGGTGCACCATAGCATCATTATCTCTCTTATGATGCTAAAGCACTAAGGGCACAATCATCATGTGATATATTGCAAGATAACCCCTCATTTTGGGTAAATTGCACTTAGGTCCAAAACAGGCCAACATTGCTCAAGCAGTAGTCAAACAGAGCCAAGCTTGAAATATAAGCATGTCACATGATTATAGAACACCTCAAAGGATTAGATTAAAGTTCTAAGCAACTTACTTAAGAAAAACAAATAGGGTTAGCCCAAAACCCAGGTCAGGGTCCTTATAGAGACTTCCAACTTCACATTCATCTGACGTAAGGAGACCAACATGTCTCTATTATGACACACTAAGGAGTACAATTGCACTTCATCTACAGACGATGACAGAGAAGACTTCCTGCTCAAGGAATCTACCACTACATTCGCCTTTCCTGGATGATAATCAATAGTGCAGTCATAGTCCTTGATTAACTCCATCCAGCATCTTTGTCGCATGTTCGACTCCTAATGTGAAAAGACGTGCCTCAAGTTCTTGTGATCTGTGAAGATCTGACACTTCTCACCATAAAGGCAGTGTCTCCAAATATTTAAGGCATGGACCACAACAAAAAGATCCAAACCATGGGTTGGGTAGATCTCCTCATGTCTGTTAAGCTTTTGCGAAGAAAAAGAAATCATATTCTTGTCTTGCATCAACACACATCCCAAACCATTCCTCGAGGCATCATAAAAGACTATGTGTCCTTTTTCTTGCTCTGGAAACACTAGCAATGATGCACTAGTCAACTTCTCCTTCAACAACTAAAAGGCACGCTGACTCTTGTCATCCCAGACAAAAGGTACATCTTTCCTTGTCAGCTAGCTTTGTTAGGGGTAATGCCACTGAGCTGAAGTTCTTCATGAACCTCCTATAATATCTTGCCAAACCCAAAAAACTGCAAACTTTTGTCGACGTCTCTGTATGTTCCCATTCCATCACATACTCAACCTTCTTGGAGTCCACACGAACACCCTCATAAAATATCACATGTCCTAGATAGGACACTTCCTTCATCCATAACTCACACTTGCTAAACTTCGCATACAACTGATGTTGTCTTAACAAAGTCAACACCTGGCACAAATGTTGTTCATGTTGTTGGTTATCCTAACTATATATCAAGATGTCATCTATGAACATCACCATGCACAAATGTTGTTCATGTTGTTGGTTATCCTAACTGTATATCAAGATGTCATCTATGAACATCACCATGAACTGATCAAGATATGGCAAACACACCTTGTTCATCAAGTCCATGAACGTTGTCGGTGCATTGGTTATCCCAAACAGCATAACCACAAACTCATAGTGACCATACCTTATCCTAAAAGCTGACTTTGGTATGTCATCTGCCTTGATATGCAATTGGTGATGTCCTGATCTCAGGTATATCTTGGAAAAGACTGCAACACCTCGTAACTGGTCTAACAGATCATCAATCCACAATAAAGGATACTTATTTTTTATCATCACTTTGTTCAATGTTTGTAATCTATGCACAACCTCATAGATCTGTCCTTCTTCTTCATGAACAACACGGGAGCACCCCAAGGAGACGTGCTCAGTCTGATAAAACCTTTCTCAAGCAGCTCTTGCAACTATTTCTTTAACTCTTCCATCTTAGCTGTAACCATCTTATACAATGTATGCACTATCGGCTACGTGCCTGGAACTAGATTTATCTCAAAATCAATCTCTCAAACTGGAGGAACACCTGGAAACTCATATGGGAACACATCCTTGAACTCACAGACAACTGGCACCTCCTGGATACTCAGACTCTTCACCTTGGTATGCACTAGATGGGCTAAGAACACTTTGTAGCCTTGTCTCATAATATTCTCAACCACCATCGCCGACACCAAAGAAGTTGGAAGAATCTTCCTATCTACTTGGAAGATGCATGAAACATCACCATCAACAAATGTCGCCAACTTGGAACTATAGTCCAAGACCACCTAATACTTCTCAAAGGTGTCCATTCTAAGGATCACATTGAATCCATACATGTCAAGTGGTATAAGATCCACTTGAATGCTATGTCCTGAAAAAGAAAGGGCACATGAAGGACACACCTCCCACAATTCAGTGGAACCAACCAATAGGGTTTCTAAATGAAGACTATCATGTATATGACTAACATACAAAGAACAACTGGAAATCACTTCTCGAGTGATAATAGTGTGTCACACCCGGGTCAACCAAAATAGATATAAAGTAAGAGGAAGACAATTCAGAATGAAATAACTCCATCTGACCTATCACTACTCACGAGTTGAGCACTCCTCCTGGCAGACTCATGGCGTAGAATTGAGTTGTTGCCTATTGTCGTGCCCTTCCTCTGCTGGCCTATCCAGAAGAACTAGTCTTTTATGCATGTCCATGTCCTCAACCTCCACCACTGCTAAACTGCTACTTCTGTGAGCCCTGTTCATTCTCCCTCAGTTGTTGGGTCTCCTCCTCATCTCTCATAGGGCAATACAATCTTATATGCCCGATCTATCCACACTTGTAGCACGTCTTGTTCTCATACCGCAGCCTAGACAGCCCTATCACAGACACTGATGAAACACTATGGGCTCCTATAGACAGAAAACTACAGCCTCTGCCTCTACTAGGTGACCACTGAGACTGACTTGTTGATCTCTGCTATGTCGGCGATGCTAAAAACCTAGGATTCTTGAAGCCTTCATATGACTGTCCTTGATAGTGAGTCAGTCTCTTCTTGGCACTCTTCTCATGCTTCTCAACAACAAATCTTTCCACCCTCCTGACCGACTCCATAAACATAACGAACTTCTCACGGTTCTCCAAAGTTGACACTGGTGTAGTCGACTCCTTGCTTGATCCCTTCTCAAAACATCTCATCCTCTCTTGATTTGTAGAAGCCATATGAAGAAAGAACCTCAGTAACTCCATAAACTTTACCTCATACTCGTTGATCGACATGGATCCCTTCCAGATCCTCTCAAACTGATTGATCTTCTCGTCCAGGTAGGTCTGAGGAAAGTACCGACTCACAAACTCCCGTCAGAACTCCTCCCAACTTATCTCAATACATGGTCTCTTCTCCTCCTCAATGGCCCACCAATGGCCAACACTCCCCTTCAAAAGATATACAATATGCTTCACCGTGTCTGCCTTAGGGATGCTAAGGATCTTAAAGGCCTTCACCAGCTCCATCAACCACATTTCTGCATCCACCGGGTATGTCGTACCAACATACTCTACAGCCCCAACTCGCCTCAACCTTTTAAAGGTCTTCCCGGAACATGAAGATCCCACATTGGAGACTGTTGCTCTCACTTGAGGAACGAGCATTATGTCTACCATATGTGTAATCATGGCCATAAATTGTCCAAACAGGGACTGAAAAGTAGGGTTGTCCACCACTGCAGGGTCGAACTGGGGCACCTTAGGTACAACATCCACCTTCTCTTAACTCCTTGCACCACCTCCAAGTACAACAACACTACTTTCAATAACATGTTTTTTGTGTTCTCCAACCATCTTTTCTTCTCTTCTTCTTCTACATAAGCAGAAGTAGCCATTAATAGACTGTAGGATACTAGAACAGACACAAATACTAGTCCTATGTCCATGTAGACTCAGCGAACCTAAAGCTTTGATACCAACCTTTCAACTGTGACGCCCCGATGTACCACAGAGTGAGATTACTCAAAACAAAATGCGGAATTAAAACTAAATAGCCAGGTTATCAAAAATCATAAGAAATTAAAACCATTTCACAACAAAGTCCACAAAAGCAACCTGTATATATCTCATGTTAAAATATTATTACATAGCATTGTTCATTGGCTCACTGTCTACAACATGTACATATGATAACATGTTCATACACATACATGACATATTTGTACAACAAAGGCATACAACCAAAACATTGTCTCGATATACAACATCTGCAAAACTCCCCCAAGGGACTGAGAGTAGAGGGACGACACATAGGACTCTACTACAAAACACAAGCAGCTCATCCAACCTTTACTCAACTACTGCTCCTCTTGTTGCTCGACCTCAAAAACACAATCTTTACGTCCTCATGCTCGACCATCTGAAAGATGTGGAAACCCACATGGTGAGACTGAATGTCCTAGTGAGAGATATACCTCTCTGCCAACGTCTATTAAAAGCACAGATAACTAAGCAAGTATATAACATACTTAACAGGTTGAAAAGATTCAGCTAAATGATATATATCCAACAATTAATGAAAATTAAACAAACTAGCCAGTTACCACTAAACAATAGAATAATTAAAATTTTAAGAAGGAATATGAAGAACATGAATAATAGTTGATTTCTCTTACCGTATTATAATATAAGAAATCAATACAAATACAACGCAAAGGGCTCATCCAATGTGTAGCATATTTAACCCTAGGAAAAATATACTACAAGGCTGTATTAGGTATTTTATTATTACCCTGAGGATTTGAGTCGTACCACTCAAATCCAACCGACCACGGCTAAGTCAAAATCGGTGTCATACAAGGTCAATGGAAGAGTCGAAATCCACAACCTCTCCAACACCTCTTGGTCAATACAAAATAAACACCGTAGAGACATATCAGTCAACTACAAACAACAACATATAGTCAAGATGAAGGACTAGCTCACACATGGCCATCCATGTATAAAAAACTAGCCCACCTTGGTACGAGTCACGTCGCTAGAAGAATAGGCTCACACATGGCCATTCTAAAAAGAAGGATTGGATCACGCATGGCCATCCATATCACAAGGAGAACAACTCACCCATGGTCGTCTCACACAACCTATAATTGTGGACGTAGGGAGACACACACCCTCATATTAAAAATATGCACTCTAAGTTTCCTATAGGAATGACTCATTTCACCATCCAGCACTAAGACTGACACTAGAATGGATCTATGGCACATGTCACCTACATGATTAGGGTTTCACTTGATTAATCAAGCCAACTGGGTGCCTTTTAGCATCAATCAAGTTACAACGTACAAATCCAAAACAAACTCTACAAGGATAAGGGAATAGTGTAACTCCAAAAGATATAAAACGTATAAGGTGTGAACTTGTCACATCACCACATGATACTTGTAGGACTGCCATTCACAAGGCCATCATTAATGTCACACAACCATACAAGGCTATCACCATTGTCACATCATTGTGGGATATCAATCCCTCAATCTTATCACTAGAGGATATCACCTTAAGATAGGCATTAAGCCTTCACCAGGTCATATGACCCATCACATCAATATGATCTCATTATGTCTCATCAAGGCTCATAGCCATCACCCTGTGTCATAAAATCTCCACCATAGCATACACAAGCTATGCCATTCATTCCACATGTAAGGTTAGGTGATACATAAATAAGAGAGAGAAAACACCATAATGTGGTAACCACTTCAAATGAGACAAGCAAACACACATATTTCCTAAGATTACGATTAGGGTTACCTACTTAGCCGATTAGGGTTTCATATCATAATTCAAACCCCAAACCCTAATCTCATAACATCCCACTTTCTTAGAGCATACTAGGATTAGAACATCATTAATTAAACATGATTAGAGCATTATGTCAACATTACTAGGTACCCACATCATTTACATGTGCATGTGTACCATCTCATTATGTTATGCATGTGTTACTACCATGCAACATGTATGTGTACCGACCACCCACCAAACATATGTCACGACCACACTCAAAGCAAGAATCTCGACCTCAAGCTAAGTAGGAGTATCGACCAATACATGAACATATGTCTCGACCACCACAAAAGTAGGTATCTCGACCATGCATAAAACAAGCATCTCGACCATGATCATAACACATGTCTTGACCATCCATAAAACAAGAGCCTTGACCACAACAAAACCAAAACATAGGTCTCGACCAAGTACAACACATATGTCTCAACCTAGAAAAGATCAAGGTGTAGCGACCAACAAGGTCAAGATACCCTAACAACACTTATCCAACACCAAAATAGAGATAAACCTTGTTCAAAATAAAAGGTTAACATCAAGGAAGGTCACCATAAATAAGGTGGAAAAACTCCATGCAAGAAGCACATCAAAACCTTAAAACCGAATTCAACATAAACCTTCATGAAAGCCACTAAGTGGAAGAAGACCAAGATTCAATCTCAAGGAAACCAACTCAAGACCTCAAGAAAAAACCTGTCCGGACCAAAGCATGGTGATAAAACAAAGAAACATGATGCATGTATGATCATCACCTCAACCAACACTTAACAAGTCAGGTTCAAGAGTTTAGGGTTTAAGAAAGAGTGTAATCTACATGAGAATATTATAAAGACTTAAACCTTATGTGATGGAGTGGACTTTTGGAGTCCTTAATAGTCCAATGACATAAGTGAATTATTTTGAATTATTCGGAGAATTATAAGTTCTTTGGTCAAGTTTGGACGGTGACAGATGTTGATATTATGATTAAACTCCCTAAGTTTATACCCCCTTATTATATGCCTTTTTGATGTATTTAATTGATTGGTCATATAGTTGAGTTATGGTACCAAATTTGAATAGGTTGTGCCTTTAGGTATGATAAAGCCGTGGTTAAATTTATATGAAGTTTAGAGCATCATATACGAATCTATTTAGTTTTGGAAATGTGTAATGGTGTGCATTAATGATGGTTGATCGATCAAGTTTCATACACATGCGATGTCAGACATCATGTACGTGAGCCATGGATCGACTAAGTGGATGGACCGCAAACCTTTAGATTGCCTAATCGAACGACTTTAGTTTTGCCTTCTTTGTAGCAGTAGATATGGCAGTGACCATCCACAACATGGTGGCGTGTAGGACGTGGTCTAAGAGGGGTGAAATAACCGGTCGTTTATCCTCCACTTAACGAAACGGTTTTGTAGTTTTTATCCCTATGGTGGAGAGATGAGGAAGTTCCCACCTCCCAGTCCTCCCTGATTCCCAATGTAGCGGAATGGAATTCTTTCCCCCACCACAACGTCTGATGACAATGAGCTCAGAGGGGATGAGCTCTAGAGCCGAACTAGGAGCCCACCATAGTTGAGTAGGTCCTCCTGGTGTTGGCACAACCTAAGGAGGCATTAATAGATGTCGAGGAGGAGGACGACCCTACCTAGTGCTTGCAGGAGGAGGAAGCTACCACAGCGCACTGCCTCGCTCAGCAGCAAGGAGTCTCGGGCACTGGAGAATAGAGGAATGGCTTCGCGTTGGGCGTGTCCCGCTGCAGATTCGATAGGAGAGGTCGAGCAGACGATCGGAGATGGGCGGTTCCTCGTCGGAGTCGACCACAGCGGCGGTGCACCATGGCGGCGCAGACCCAGGTGCCAGTGAGGAGGCCAACAGAAGCAATCCACGATAGCAGCACCGAGTAGGAAGGAGTCACCATTGGAAGTCTAAGGTCAAGGGAGTCACACAAAGACAGTTTTGGTTACCGATGTGGTGGTGGTGACGGCTGACGAGCTTGAGCTCCTTGGAGAAGAAGCCCGAGGAGGCAAGGTTCCATCCCCACCCAAGCAGCGAGTCCTGGAGGCTGACACTGTAGAAGGCGCATGGATGAAGCCTTGTGCGTGCCAGGTCATGGAGACAAAGAGCATCTAGAGTAAGGTAGGCAGAGCTTCCCCAGCCATGGCAGCGGCTGGTGCTGGTGACCTCATGCAGAAGGGGGATCGTGTGGCTATGGGAGTCTGGGAGGCTGCTGTACAACTGATGGCATGTTGAGAGGATGATGAGGTGCATCCGTGTGCCATCACTAGCTTGTTGAAGTCCTCGTCGTGGCCCAACCTTGCGGTTGCGGCAGTTGACGGCGCTAATGTGGCAGTTCCGATCTGCAAACAAAGACGCACGCTCCCAGTGCTATGTCGAGCAGAAGAAACCAAAGGAGAAAGAAAGACTGAGGGGGAGAAAGTAAAACATGAACCAGACAATCAACCAGGAACCAACTGGCCCAAACAAGAGCCGATTTCATAGTGGACACATGTCAACATCTGAGTGGCCGAAAAAGGTAAAATCATCACAAACTCTCAGATCTTGTATAATGCATAGTAAATACATCTGAAGTCAGAAAAATACAAATAAAGTACCCAAATGTTCAGAAAATTGTGTAGAATACATTAGAATAATAATATATGGCTTTTAAAGCACGAATCTTAGTGACATCATGTAATATGTGTAGTGCTTGTTTAATGGATAATAAATATTAAGCGGTGTACTAAAATTATGATAACATGTCAGTAAATCAATATTCATGCTTACAATCCAGTGAATGTCAGTGATTATGATGATGGTTCACGAAATCATGTAATTTAATCCATATGGATAATTAGGGCTTTTAACCCTAAATAAAATGCAATAAATGTACACATGCTCAATAAATGATGAAATTCACATAGTAAGCTCATATAAGTATATGAAACTTCAGTTTAATTATGAGATCATAATGATGAATAGAATCCATGTTATATGAATATGAATCTTAATATGTGTTATAAAATCGTAATCTAGGTTAATGATGTAACCTAGGGTTAATATGTGCACAAAAAGGATATGGAACCTAATGTTCAGATGATGGACTTTGATAATGAGATGTAATCTGGAAAATGACATCAGTGAGATAATCATAAGATATGAATACAAGTAATGATACACATATCCTAATGAACTAAGAGAAACTCTAATGAACACAATTAGGGTTAAGATGAGATGTAAGATGATGAGAATCTGATGACAGTATGTGATCTTGTCTTAATCAGGGTTGACAAGAATATAGATGACATCAGGAATGATGATTAGGTTTGTTCTTGATCAAGGTACGCCATTACCTCTTACTTGGCTTATTATACAATAAGCTTGTATTATATGTGTAGTAAAATACTTGGCATATGATATTGGATGAAATGATTGTTCTTGTATGATATGTTGCATGATTATCCATACTTATTGCTATGAACACATCAAACATAAAATATTTTGATCCATCACATGATAGCACTAAACTCTTTGCTATTATAGTGCATTGACAAAACGTCAAAGCCCTTGGTGGCAGATGTAACATCAAAGCCCTAGGGGCAGATGTACGATTTATATGACAAGGCCTAAAAACATCAAAGCCCTAGGGGTAGATGTACGATATATATGATGGAAATAAGTTTAAAATATGTGTTCTGTTTTGCTAATGAACATCTTTGTGCAAGTATATGCTTTTCTTATATTCTTCTGTTACTGCCAAGTATATTAGTTTTATCTTATTGCCAATATATGATGAGAGGTATATAAAAGACACGTAGACGTACTCAGTACAATATTCTTGAATATTGTGTTGACGTGTACCGAATGTAATCTTTTGTTTAGGTTGTGGTTATGCTCTTGAAGATCCAAGATAGTGAGAGTTGTGTGGCGAGCTGATATACAGGTGGACCTATTGTCTTAAGATCCTGAAGTTTAGTGGTAGTGCATGTATATGTATAAGTTTTTTGTTCAATATGTAATATCAAATGATGTAACAATTCATGTTGTAACTATATGTTGAATGGTGAACATGTGTGTATGGTTTTATTATTGTTCATGTACATGTGCTACTAATTGTTTTCCTTCTGACTCCCTTGATTTTCTTCTTCTTAGCCTAGTGTGTGGTGCTCAAATTGGGATTCTCGCTGAGGTGAGGGTTTCAATTTGGACGTCACACATCAGATTAAGTTTTAGAAAATCAGGGGACGTCACAAGTGGTATCAGAGCATGAAAAATAGCAAATCCTGACATTTGCTCATCATGCAGCACAAAACTAAAGAACGTTGAACTTAATAATCTTTTAGGGTTAGATTAGTCATCTTCTAGGGACTAGATCTGACCTAGCCTCTAGGTTAGCACCTAGATGTCTGAGAACTAGGTCTAGACTGGTGCTTGTTGTATAGCAAGTCCTTAGATGTCGTTCCTTCCTTGTAGTGCAGTGGTATGGGACGTTGCACTATTTGGAAATGACGTGCATCAAGGGAAGAGAAACCCTAGACATATTGTGCAGGTTGTCTAGAGTAGCTACACTAGTCTACCCCTTGTTCTCACCCTTTTCACTAGTTTTCATGACACTGTACTCTCTACTATGTGTGGGACACTCGTTTTGTGGATTTGGTTTTTTATTCCAATCGGATCAAACCTGGATAGTTTTCTCTGACGCATGTTTTACCGGAGAAAGACTATATAATATTTTATTATGTATATGTATTACAAAAATGTGTTCCCACACATGTATGAGTAGGAGGTGATCATGCAACCTAAGTGAAAGTGAATGACATTAGTCTAGAAGAGAGAGTAGTTCTAGATTAGATGTCTAGAGCCTTGTTAGAATATATGATAGTTGGAATAGATGATATAAGTTTTGATGATATGATGTAAGTTTGATAGAGATGACATAAGATGGTTATGATGATCTATGTTTGTCTTTGAGGACCTAAGTTCAGTTTTGATGTTTTGAGATAAGTTTTGATGATGCAAGTAACTAGGCTTTTATGAGATAAGATAAGATAAGTTAAGACAAGGTTGTGAATCAGCATGAGCCTCAAGCTCTTTTACAAAGGAGGACCTCTAGTGTTAGGACCAGTTTTAGGGTTAACTCCAGAGAGAGTGAGACCCATTGGGAGAAGGTCAGAGAACCTAAACTCCAAGAATGAGATGATGAGAAATATGTGATATGATATGTCCTAACCTAGACTACTCCTGAGTGATTGAGTTGAGTTGCTTTATGCATGATTCCTATAGTCTTCTTGAACCCTAGATGTCCTTCGGAGGACCAAACCCTAGATACAGAGAGAGGCTAGTTATATATCACTACTACAAAAAATGGTTTTTACAACAGTTCATTTTTCCATTTTACAACGGGTGTCAACTGTTGTATTAGATTGCGTGGTCTTATGGGGGGGTCTTTATACAACAGGTGTTGCGCATGTTGTAATATATGTATTTTATACAACAGTTAATATATGTTGTAGATCATTGAACACACCTGTTGTAATAAGGGTGTTGTATATAACATGTTGAGACAAAAGGAAAATACATCTAGACACAGGTTTTGAACTTGAGACCACTTGAAAGTAAGGCACATCTCAAACCGCTGAACCAGTTTCATTTTATGCAACACATATATTCTTTGTTGTACATATACTACAAATGACGTGCAAACCTGTTGTGTGATTGTGGTCTATTACAATGGGTAACTATTACAATAGGTGAAAGCCTGTTATGTAATTATAGTATACTACAATGGGTTATAGTATGTTGTGTAATGATGGTCTATTACAATGGGTTAACATATGTGACTATTACAACGGGTAGAGCATGTTGTGTAATTATGATCTTTTACAACAGGTTAGAGTATGTTGTGTAATGATGGTCTATTACAATGGGTTAACATACATGACTATTACAACGGGTGATGCGACGATTTTGAGTCGCATTTATAGACCTATTTCATATGTGTTTTATGCTTTTATTAGTCATTTTTATGGTTAATGTGGCATAATTCATTCACTTTGGTCTTTGCTATTATTTTATGTCAAATCCCCTTTAATTCATCATTTTGAGCATTAATTGTCAAAATATTATTATTTGTGTGAATTTATGTGATCTTGTGTTTGAATTTCAGGACAAACGAGTATTTGTTTCCGTTGATACCATCGACATGATCACAGGTTGCCAGCCGAAAGGAGCAGCAAAGCGTCGATACTATCGACATGGATGTCGATGGTATCGAGATACCAACAGGTTGCTGGCGAGAAATCAGTCGATAGTATCGACACCAAGTCGATACCATCGACGTACGGAGGCTACAGTGTCGGAAACTTGCAAAAAACTGATGCCTAAAGGAAGTCGATACCATCGACCCGCGTTGATGGTATCGAGATGATGTCGGGCGCGACAAAGGAAGGGTTTGCAGCTGGCCGCTACTACAGCGGGTCGATACCATCGACTCGCATCGATGGTATCGACACCGTAGGATATGAGTTGGCTTCCTAATGATCTCAATCGGACGGCTACGGTTAATGAGCGACCTAATGACCGAGATATACCTAATGACGGCCGCCGAGACGTGGAGATGGATCTCAGGAGCCATTGCACGAGTACCGAGGAGCAGTAGAGAGGAGAACGGAGGCTAGAAGCTCATACTAGTTGATTCGGACGCCGCAGAAGATGGATTTCACCACCGAAAGGCGGGAGAGCACGTGTTCTACGCAAAGGATCAACCGGTTCTTCTCCGTTCAGGGGTTTCACCTCTCAATTCACGTTTTTCACATGATTTCCCCTATCTCTACCTTGTACTTGTTTGAGATGAACATGCAGGGCTAATCCCCTTCATCTTTAGGACCGGGAGTAGCCTGGGGATTCATTGTATGACAATTTTATAATAGTAATTCATATATTATCTCTTAAATCCATGGTATAATTTCGTTTTCTCAATGTATTATTATGATTGATCACCATAATAATAACCTAATGCCCTTAATCACTTTGAAAGAAGGATTAAAGGCTGAAAAGAGATGGAATTCACATTAATATTTAAATCCCTTGACCAAGGTGGTGTAAAATTAATGGTGGATACTGAGAGATCGTTCATAATGCCCCTAGTTTAGGGTATAGGTTACTACGACGGTGGAACCGACCTAGACCTAGGTAGTGAATTGCACCACGACGGTGGACAATTCTGTTTTCATGCCACTACCCGGATAGAGAGATAAAATTGAGGCATTATATAAAATCTAATACAATGAAAAACCGCGGTGAAACCGCAATCCTAAAGATACATTTTGAATTGATTAAATTAACATTTAACCGATCGTTTGTTTTGTTTTACTTTTATTTTCTTTTAATTTCAACAACAACTCTCAATTTGTTATTAGGCTTAGCTAATTGCAAATAGTTAGTAGGAGTCTCCACCATTAATTTTACAGTTAAGCCTAATAACAAATTGAGAGTTGTTGTTGAAATTAAAAGAAAATAAAAGTACAACAAAACAAAAGATCGATTAAATGTTAATTTAATCAATTCAAAAGGTATCTTTAGGATTGCGGTTTCACCTCGGTTTTTCATTGTATTAGATTTTATATAATGCCTCAATTTTATCTCTTTATCCGGGTAGTGGCCTGAAAACAGAATTGTCCACTGTCGTGGTGCAATTCACTACCTAGGTCTAGGTCGGTTCCACCATCGTAGTAACCTATACCCTAAACTAGGTGCATTATGAACGATCTCTCAGTATCCACCATTAATTTTACACCACCTTAGTCAAGGGATTTATCGATTAATGTGAATTATGTCTCTTTTCAGCTGTTAATCCTTCTTTCAAAGTGATTAAGGGCATTAGGTTATTATTATGGTGATCAAGCATAATAATACATTGAGAAAATGAAATTATACCACAGATTTAAGAGATAAAATATGAATTACTATTATAAAATTGTCATACAATGAATCCCCAGGCTACTCCCGGTCCTAAAGACGAAGGGGATTAGCCCTGCATGTTCATCTCAAACAAGTACAAGGTAGAGATAGGGGAAATCATGTGAAAAACGTGAATTGAGAGGTGAAACCCCTGAACGGAGAAGAACCGGTTGATCCTTTGCATAGAACACGTGCTCTCTCGCCTTTCGGTAGTGAAATCCGTCTTCTGCGGCGTCCGAATCAACTAGTATGAGCTTCTAGCCTCCGTTCTCCTCTCTACTGCTCCTCGGTACTCGTGCAATGGCTCCTGAGATCCATCTCCACGTCTCGGCGGCCGTCATTAGGTATATCTCGGTCATTAGGTCGCTCATTAACCGTAGCCGTCCGATTGAGATCATTAGGAAGCCAACTCATATCCTACGGTGTCGATACCATCGTAGTAGCGTCTGGCTGCAAACCCTTCCTTTGTCGCGCCCGACATCATCTCGATACCATCGACGCGGGTCGATGGTATCGACTTCCTTTAGGCGTCGGTTTTTTGCAAGTTTCTGACACTGTAGCCTCCGTACGTCGATGGTATCGACTTGGTGTCGATACTATCGACCGATTTCTCGCCAGCAACCTGTTGGTATCTCAATACTATCGACATCCATGTCGATAGTATTGATGCTTTGCTGCTCCTTTCGGCTGGCAACCTGTGATCATGTCGATGGTATTGACTTCCGTCGATGGTATCGACGGAAACAAATACTCGTTTGTCCTGAAATTCAAACACAAGATCACATAAATTCACACAAATAATAATATTTTGACAATTAATGCTCAAAACGATGAATTAAAGGGGATTTGACATAAAATAATAGCAAAGACCAAAGTGAATGAATTATGCCACATTAACCATAAAAATGACTAATAAAAGCATAAAACACATATGAAACAGGTCTATAAATGCGACTCAAAATCGTCGCATCAAACTCCCCTAAGCTTGAACTTTGCTCGCCCTCAAGCAACTAATCCTTAGAATAGAATTGCTAATGTCAACTAAAGAACAACGCATCACAACCAACATCCAAATGACTCCCACCTAACAATCACATACCGGTCCTCTCTAACCACATAATGGTAATTACCCTGCAGGTGACAGTAATCATCCATAAGAGAAATTGACCTCAAAACTGATGAACACTATCACATAAGGCAGTTAACATAATAAAACTCACCGGTTCAGACTTGGTGCATCTTGTGATCGCCTATACTACATTGCTCGCCCTAACTACCATCTACATGGAAGCAGTTCTCCTGATATTCATTAGTGAGGAGAAATTCACAGTGGCCTACCAATCCGAGAAACTGGTGGATGAAGATGGGTGGCTCATGGAAGAAAGTGGAAGTATTGTACAGTTTCAACATGCATAATACAAAAATGTCCTACATGATGCAAATGCACATGAGAAATGCCCTAATGCCTAAAATTGGGTGGAATGATGCATGTACTAACCATCCATCTCAAAACGAGACGGACATCTAATTAAGCTACATCATGTACTCAATAATTCTTGAAATACAGGTGATATTATGTTCCTTTCCCCTTCTTATTCTAATTGCTTCTAAATAACTCTTTCCCTTTTTTTCATTATGCATATTTTTCAGATTTTTCTCTTTTTTTTTCATTTTTCAACCCTTATATCCATAATTGCTAATGAATATTTTATTGGGCTTATTTTTCTTCCTAATTTAGAAGGTATGGAACAATTTAATTCACCATTGAAGAAAAATCGAGATACATGATATACTTTATGCATGAAAAATTATGAATGCATCTACATGACATGCACCTAAAGGTAATGTGCATGTATCACTATTCTCATTTTTTTCTTTCTTTTTATGCAAAACATATGGAAAAAGAATTAATGCAAGCCCTATCTACGTGCAATGCAGTCAAAGAAGTTAAAACTGTAAAGTACTTCCAATTCTTGTGGTGGATTGCAAAAAGCAAAAAGATGGAAAGATCATAAGACTAGGTGACTGAACCTTAGATAAATATTATGTGTCCCTCCTTACTGACTTGTGTAGTAGTTTAGAGGTTTCTTTCTCTTACATCCAATTAAAGTCTCATTACCATTTGGTCAGTTTAGGCTCAAACAACCATTTCCGTCCACTTCCATGAATCATTAGGTGTACAGTTGTGAAATTTTGTTTTAAAGTTGACAAAACCAATCATTTCCGTAGGATATGTGCCCAAAGTTAAATAAGACAAGCTTTCCAAACACACAAAAATTTTTAAATTTCCCTTGATTTTCCCATGCACTATTAATGAGATGACACAAACTTTATGACATCCATGATTACACTAGATAGCATGTGGATCCTACAAATGCTAAAATTGCAAGAAATACTAACAAGAACAAAAACAAATAAAGTTAAAAACTAAAAAACAATAAAAGAGATAAAGCTGTTCCAACTACCCCCCCAAGCTTGAATTCGACTATGGCCTCATAGTCAAAAACAAACTTAAAGATTGGAACAGTGATATCGGATCACTCCTGTGGTGGTGAAGGCGGGTACTGCGGCGCCGTGGGATCCCAAGACGGGTATAGCCCCTGGAAATTCGGATCATATTGAGGCATCAGAGGGGGCTGTGGATACCCTCCAAAATAATTTTGGCTCCACTAATGATCAAAAAACGGTTGCTGCTGCTCCTCCATCTTGTGCAGCCGGTCATGGATGTTCTTCTGATTCTCAAACAAAAGGCGCTCATTCTCGAAGATCGCCTGCTGATTGACAAAGAGTCGGTTGGTGGTGTCCTGAATACCGGCAAAGGTGGCTGTGTGGCTATGTTGGGTCTGCTGGATGTCTTGCAACATTGCGTACATGCCCTGCATAGAATAGACATCCTCGCTTGGCTGCGAGGGCGGTGGTGGTGGCGGTGTAGGCTGTGATGATGAATATGCTCCCAGATGCATCCTAGGGCGCTTCCGGGGTGCCACTCGTGATCGAAGAGGTGTGAACGCCTCTTCTTCCTCTTCCGCCGCCTCGTTGTCATTGTCACTGTTGTTACCGCCGTCTTCTTCATCAGAGTCAATGGCTATGATTGGCCAGCAGAAGTGTTGCGCGCCGTCGATGTTGAAGACGGGGTCGGGAAGAGAACATTCTTGATATGCTTGATTGACGTGGCAGTGCGCAAACGCCACGCCATCTCGGAGAAGTAACAGATTGGACCGGTGTAGATGCTGGAGGTTGACCTTGCTCCTAGTAGAGAGGGAAGTAAGCTGAGAAAGATCTAGCCCAAGATAGATAGCCAATGGCGTGATCAGCCCTCCAAAATGAATTGGCGCTTTTCTCGTACTCCGCTTCACGGCCATCACTCGCGTCAAGAAGAACGTGCCCCAGTTGCACTCCTCCCACTTCAATAATTTGTACAAGAAGAACAAATCTACCTCTTGGAACTTGCTGAGAGCTAGATCACCACGGCCAAATAGGGTAGTGCAGATCATGCGGTGAAGAACCCGCACGAAAGGATGCTCTAAATCTACCACCGCCGCATTGTGGTAACTCACAGCTTTACCCGGTGGCACCGTCACAAGCTCAGCAAAGATGGCATCGTAGTCTGTCCTATTATCTGGCCCCCAGTGCTGATAGTCATGATGATCCCAGTTATAAATGGAATTAAACTGGTCGAGGGTGATAGTGTAGTTGTTGTTGAAAAGCCAGAATGACACCCTCCCTTTTCTCCATTCTCTGTTAGTAGCAATCACATCGTTTGGCAGCACGTTGATGTCAAGTGACACCATGAATTCCGCCACTAGTTCCTTGTAGGTGGGCCACTCCCCGAAGAATGGATGGCCCTCGGCATGGTACTGGACGTCATCAGGCGTACGGTCGGTTTGGTGCACTTGACCTTCAAGAACATACTTCAGATTGTCATTGAACCCCAAGTCACGAACCATTGTTCGATCGACATAGCATGTGGGCTCAATCTTGCACTTCAGCAACTCCTCGTACACCTTTCGGATCTCCGGAGTAGGGTGAACTATCTGGGGACGCGGAATAGAGTGAGGAAGAGGAGGAATGAACACCGGAATCTCCATGGGAAGTGCATGTGAAGAGGAAGCACCCGATGTACGCACCATCTTTGCGAAAGAAAGAGGATTAGAACTGGAGCTCGGTAAAGATCGGAGAATCGAATCTCCGCTCAATGAAGATCGTCGCTCGGCGATGCTTTTCTTCGGTCTTGGACGGCTCGGGGGAGTGCTTGGCGCAAAGGGAGGAGATCGCTCTGAAGGTGTGACGTCAACTGACGTAATGAATCTCCTTAAATAGACTTGGCCGGCGCCACTGTTGGCCCGTCGATACCAACGACGCGAGTCGATGGTATCGACACTAGTCGATGTTATCCGCCCCCATCGCGAGTATCGACGGTTGTCGATGGCTGGATCTTGAAACCCAGATCGCTGACGTGTCGATACCATTGACGCGGGTCGATGGTATCGACACTTCATCCGGATCGATGACGTGGAAGCCGCGATCGCCGTTGATTCGTTTGCGCGGATTGGTGACGTAGATGGTCGATACCATCGACTCGCGTCGACGGTATCGAATTTCCTTTGTTGCAACACCTCCGCTTTACATCTCAACCTGTAGCTGTGTCGATACCATCGACTAGGCCGTCAATGGTATCGACTTTCCTGAGTCGATTTTGTCTCTAAATCTCCATAGATCTCGATGGTATCGACGGCCATCTCGATACCATCGACTGTTTCTTCATGACCTGCCTGTAGGTAAGTCGATACCATCGACGAGGCCGTCGATGGTATCGACGCAGAGCAAAATCCACAGTCGTCAACCTGTACCATGGTCGATACCATCGACCAGTGTGTCGATGGTATCAACTCTGCCTCAGCCTGCACAAAGAACAAACCGATCACGGTATCTGTTTTTACACTAAAAATTGAACCAAAACAAATCAACCTATGATTGTACATAAACTAAACTAAGGTACCGATGGTTGGGTTGCCTCCCAACAAGCGCCCTTATTTAATGTCTTAGGCTAGATGATTTTAGGGCACCTTATTCATCCGAAAGTGAAATGAGTTTGACCTCATTCACCTTCTTCTTGTAATTTTCACCAAAGTAGAGCTTCAATCTTTGTCCATTCACTAAAAATGTGTTCTCACCATCACGCACCAAGATCGCGCCGTGTGGTTTGACCTCTTCTACCTCGAACGGTCCACTCCACCGGGATTTGAGCTTCCCGGGATGCAACTTGAGTCGTGAATTGAACAACAAAACACTATCTCCCTTTTTGAACGTGCGCAACTGTATGTGGCGGTCGTGGATCAGATTTGTGCGCTCCTTGTATATCCGTGCGTTCTCATATGCCGTCATCCGTAGCTCGTCCAACTCGTTCAATTCCAGCAGTCTCTTCCTCCCCGCTTCATTGTAACTCAGGTTTAGCCTTCTCAGCGCCCAATGCGCTTTGTGCTCTAACTCAACCGGCAGGTGACAAGCCCGGCCATACGCCAACCTAAAAGGCGTGGTGCCTATATGTGTTTTGTAAGCCGTCCTGTATGCCCACAGAGCATTCGGCAGTAGGGCACTCCAGTTCTTCCTCGTGGAGGCCACCGTACGCTCTAAAATCTTCTTAATCTCACGGTTGGAGACCTCCACCTGGCCTTGCGTTTGCGGATGATATGGGGTACCTATGTTGTGCTTAACCCCATATTTCTTCAATAATGTCGAGAACTTCTGATTCCTAAAATGCGTACCCCCATCACTGATTAACATTCGGGGTACCCCAAACCTGTAGAAAATATTTTCTTTCATGAATCTGCATACTACAGTGGAATCATTAGTCCTTGTGGGTATTGCTTCCACCCACTTCGACACATAATCAATTGCTAATAAAATATATAAATTGGAGTTTGAGGACACAAAGGGTCCCATGAAATCTATGCCCCACAAATCAAATACCTCCACTTCCTGAAACACATTCAGGGGCATCTCCTGTCGCTTTGAGATATTACCTGCTTGTTGGCAAGAATCACATTGCCTCAAAAACTTGTAGGCATCTCGAAACAAAGTTGGCCAATAAAGGCCGCTTTTTAAAACTTTAGCTACCGTGCGCGAGCTGGCGTGGTGTCCTCCCGTAGGTGATGCATGGTAATGACGTAAAATGCTCTCGTACTCCACTTCAGGCACACACCTGCGCAAGATACCGTCCCTGCATTGCTTAAGAAGAATTGGGTCATCCCAAAAATAATATCATAAAGAATGGAAAAATCTTTTCTTCTCCTGATATGACCAATCTTCCGGAATGATCCCGCAAGCCAAATAGTTTACAATCTCAGTGAACCAAGGATCCTTAGAGTTAATTTTCAAAATCTGTTCATCCGGAAATGTCTCGGTTATGGGTATATGTAAATCTTTTTCATCCACCCTTTCTAACCTAGACAAATGATCAGCAACAACGTTTTCAATCCCAGATTTATCCTTGATTTCGATGTCAAATTCCTGTAAGAGCAAAATCCACCTAATGAGTCTAGGCTTTGCGTCTTTTTTCTCCATTAAGTATTTGATTGCGGCATGGTCAGTCCATACAACTACTTTAGATCCAACTAAATACTGTCGGAATTTTTCAAAAGTGAAAACAACGACGAGTAATTCTTTCTCAGTAGTTGTATAATTTAATTGGGCGTCATTCAAAGTCTTTGAAGCGTAAAAAATCACGGTGGGTTTATTGTCCACCCGCTGCCCCAACACAGCTCCTACCGCAAAGTCTGAGGCATCACACATTAGTTCGAACAGTTTCGTCCAATCCGGAGTTTGAACAACCGGTGCAGAAATCAATTTTTCTTTTAACACGTCGAACGCATGTAGACACTTATCATTGAAATCAAATACAGCGTCTTTCTCTAAAAGCTCGGATAGAGGTTTTGCAATTTTAGAAAAATCTTTTATAAATCGACGATAGAACCCGGCGTGTCCCAAGAAACTCCTTACCCCTTTAACAGAATTTGGTGGGGGCAACTTGGAAATGACCTCAATTTTGACCGGATCTACCTCCAAACCTTTACTAGACACCTTGTGTCCTAGCACTATTCCCTCAGTCACCATCATGTGACATTTCTCCCAGTTGAGGACCAAATGTGTGTCCTCACAGCGCTGTAAAACTTTGTCCAAATTATAGAGACATTCATCAAACGATGCACCATACACCGAAAAGTCATCCATAAAAACCTCGAGACAGTGCTCTACCATGTCAGAAAATATGGCAAGAATACAACGCTGAAACGTCACAGGTGCATTGCATAAACCAAAAGGCATTCGGCAGTACGTGAAAGTCCCATAGGGACAAGTGAAGGTAGATTTCTCTTAATCCAAGGGATCAATCGAGATCTGGTTGTACCCCGAGTACCCGTCTAGAAAATAGAAGTGTGATCAGCCGACAAGACGCTCTAGGATTTGATCAATGAAAGGTAAAGGAAAGTGATCCTTTAGCGTGGTGGAATTCAAACGGCAGTAATCAATACAAACTCGTCACCCAGTTACCAATCGGGTGGTGATAGGTTCATTTAACATATTTTGGGTGACAGTAATTCCCCCTTTCTTAGGGACTACCTGTGTGGGACTCACCCATGTCGAGTCTGATATGGCTTAAATAATACCTGCAACAAGAAGTTTAATGACCTCCTTCTTCACAACATCCATCATGCTTGGATTGAGACATCGTTGAGGTTGGATCACGGGTTTGGCTCCTTCCTTGAGTCGAATCTTGTGCTGACATAGAGTAGGGGAAATCCCCTTGATATCTGCAATGGACCACCCAAAAGCTCCTCGGTGGTTCTTCAGCACTATCAACAGTTGGTCTTCCTCTTCCGCACTCAGATAAGCAGATATGATCACTGGTAAATTGTCCTCCCCAGCTAGGAAGACATATTTGAGATGCGGTGGCAGTGGCTTTAATTCTAGATCTGGCAGGCTGATCAAAGATGATTGAAATGGTGGGGGAAGTTCACCTAGATCTTCATAATGCCTCGCATAGAAGCATGGAAGCATCTGGAGCATCTTGGCGCACTCCTTGAGAGATTTGCTCCTCATCCGATCATGTGTAATATTTACCAAACAAGCCTCCAATGGTAATTCTGGGTATGCATCAAAAACAGAAATAGCAATTACATCATCTTCCATGGAAGGCGAAATGTCCTCATCCTCATCATTCGGGAATCCCATAGCTTTGCACAGAGAAACTACTTTGGTCTGCTCCATGATGTCCACAGCCAAAGTTCCATTGTCCACTTTGCTCATCACATGAGCCATGTCCAGAAAAGGCTTCCCAAGACAGAGTGAAATGTTACTATCCAGATGTTTTACCACCTTGCATTGTTCCTTTGCCTTAGATGACACAGTACTAGAAGGCATGACCATCTCAAAGCGGTCATCGGCTATGCCCAAGGTCAAGCGACCTCTCCCCATCTCTAAGATCATGTCGGCTGTAGCTTGGAAAGGACGTCCAAGTAACATCTCGTTGCCATGTTCATCCTGCATTTCCATGACTACAAAATCTACTGGAAAGACAAATCTATCCACCTTCACTAACACATCTTCACAGATTCCATAAGGTTTTACCACAGAGTTATCTGCCAATTGAATCGTCATATTGCTTGGCAGTGACTCCTTCAATCCCAACTTTTTGAATGTAGAAAGGGGCATCAAGTTGATGCTTTCCCCTGAGTCACATAACGCTTCACCGAATTTAACCTTCCCAATATAACAAGAAATGTTAAAGCACCCTGGATCTTGCCTCTTTGGCAGCAAAGTGCCCATGATGAAGGCACTCACTTGCTCCTTTAGCACGACAACCTCTGTATCCGGAATTTTCCTCTTCTTCGTTATGATGTCTTTTAGAAACTTTCCGTATGAAGGAATTTGCTCAATGGCTTCCAATAAAGGGATATTAACTGAAAGCTTCCTAAAGCTGTCTAAGAACTTCTTGAACTGCGCATCTACCTTCCTTGCCTTAGCACTATTTGGATACGGGATCGGAACAGCTTGTGCCCTTTGATGAGGTGGCACATAAGGTGTCTTTTTCTGAGGTTCCTCCTCTGCAACCTATTCTTTAGTATCATCCACGGCTGTGTCATCAACCTGCCCTGTGACTGGTGGTGGCAGCTCCTCATTGGCTTCACCTTCTACTCCAGCTTGTGGTGTGCTTGTCTCCTCGGCCCTTGGATTTAACAATTTCTTGCCGCTTCTTAGCAAGACAGCCTTTACCTGCTAGTTTCCCCCTAGAACATTGGTGTTTCCCGGAAAACCTGGATGTGCCAGTTTTTTCAAACTGGCTATCTCTGCTGCCATCTGTGCCATAGATGTTTCAATGGTCCTCATTTGCACCCCATGGCTCTGCAGTGTTTGCCCAAACTGATTCATAAACTCCCCTTGTTGTTTAATTTGCTGGCCAAACATAGTCATGAGTTCTTAATTTTGCTTAATCACCTAATTGAGCAGCTCTGTGCTCTTATCCTCCGCAGCTGGTTGGGGTTTGGCATCCGGATCCTGCATAAAGTTGTTTGGATCCTTCCACGAGAACTTTTTGTCTTTTCTCCATGAATAATCATTGTTCCTATAACCTTGTTGTTGTCTCATGTATTTAACTTGAGCCTCATCCTCGGACTCATTATCCTCCTTTGCGAGCAATTTCTTTGCGAGAAGATCCATCTTCTCATTCAGTTCTTTTATTGCCTTAGATTCTCCTACTGCTCGGACCTGTTCCACGGCACCTCTTTCACCCCATGATTGTTTCCTGGCCATGTTCTTTAATATCTCCCAACACCTGGTGTCCGTGTTGTTCAAAAAGAATCCTGACCCAGCCGAATCAAGGTTGCTCCTATCGTGCTCGGAGAGAGAAAAATAGAAGATCTTTACCTGTGTTTCTTTATCCAGCCCGTGATGTGGGCACCTCCTCAGCATGACCTGAAATCTCTCCCAGGTCTCAGAATATGTCTCACCGACTTTTTGGGTAAAGTTATGAATCTTCTAGATCATGTCGTTAGTCTTCTCAGGAGGGAAGAACCTCTCAAAGAAAACCTCCACCATATGGTTCCAGGACTCCACAAACTCATCATCCAAATTATGTAACCATTCTCGCGCGGCTCCCGCCAATGAACTCGGGAAAAGCTTGAGATACAGTGCCTCCTGTGGAAACCTATCAATTTTTACCATGTCATAGTTCTCAACAAACTGGCTGATGTGCGCGACGGGGTCCTCATTCTTGAGCCCATGGAAAGCATTTGACTTCACCAGATTTATCAACGTCGGATCAATCTTATATGTAGGTATGTTGATTGCCTGCTTCTTTATAGGCCATTTTGATGCGGATGCGGAAGAAGCCTTGATCTTCTCCCATATTGTCTGTGGCTCGTCCTCCATCTCTTCTTGTTCCTCGGGTTCAGAATCTATATCCTCTAGATGATCTTGATTGTACCCGTCCTCGTCTTTAGGTCCCGTCAGTCCCAGAACCTCTGGTGCACGACCTGCGTAGTCAATACTACGCGTTTGTACCATGCACAGTACCTGAAAATATGAAAATTCAAGTTCAGTACAGTGCTTTGACGAGTATAAAAAAAAATTATCGAACAATTTAAAAATATTTGAAGTTGTTTCAAAATAATAAAAAAAATGTGGCCTAGAGTGGCCGCTCGCAGCACTCAAAGTGCCAAAAATTCGTCGTATCCCCGACAACGGCGCCAAAAACTTGACGCAATTTTACTGTGCGCTGAAACGCAAGAGAACGCGTCGAAGTAATATAGGCCTTGTGAGGCCCGAGTCAAACACAGGGATACTGGGAATTGTTGGAGACTCCTACTAACTATTTGCGATCAGCTAAGCCTAATAACAAATTGAGAGTTGTTGTTGAAATTAAAGAAAATAAAAGTAAAACAAAACAAACGATCGGTTAAATGTTAATTTAATCAATTCAAAAGGTATCTTTAGGATTGCAGTTTCACCGCGGTTTTTCATTGTATTAGATTTTATATAATGCCTCAATTTTATCTCTCTATCCGGGTAGTGGCCTGAAAACAGAATTGTCCACTATCGTGGTGCAATTCACTACCTAGGTCTAGGTCGGTTCCACCGTCATAGTAACCTATACCCTAAACTAGGTGCATTATGAGCAATCTCTCAGTATCCACCATTAATTTTACACCACCTTGGTCAAGGGATTTATCGATTAATGTGAATTCCGTATCTTTTCAGTCGTTAATCCTTCTTTCAAAGTGATTAAGGGCATTAGGTTATTATTATGGTGATCAAGCATAATAATACATTGAGAAAACGAAATTATACCACGGATTTAAGAGATAAAATATGAATTACTATTATAAAATTGTCATACAATGAATCCCCGGGCTACTCCCGGTCCTAAAGACGAAGGGGATTAGCCATGCATGTTCATCTCAAACAGGTACAAGGTAGAGATAGGGGAAATCATGTGAAAAACGTGAATTGAGAGGTGAAACCCATGAACGGAGAAGAACTGGTTGATCCTTTGCGTAGAACACGTGCTCTCCCGCCTTTCGGTGGTGAAATCTGTCTTTTGCGGTGTCCGAATCAACTAGTATGAGCTTCTAGCCTCCGTTCTCCTCTCTACTGCTCCTCGGTACTCGTACAATGGCTCCTGAGATCCATCTCCACGTCTCGGCGGCCGTCATTAGGTATATCTCGGTCATTAGGTCGCTCATTAACCGTAGCCGTCCGATTGAGATCATTAGGAAGCCAACTCATATCCTACGGTGTCGATACCATCGACGCGAGTCGATGGTATCGACCCGCTGTAGTAGCGGCCGGCTGCATACCCTTCCTTTGTCGCGCCCGACATCATCTCGATGCCATCGACGCGGGTCGATGGTATTGACTTCCTTTAGGCGTCATTTTTTTGCAAGTTTCTGACACTGTAGCCTCCGTACGTCGATGGTATCGACTTGGTGTTGATACTATCGACCGATTTCTCACCAGCAACCTGTTGGTATCTCGATACCATCGACATCCATGTCGATAGTATCGACGCTTTGCTGCTCCTTTCGGCTGGCAACCTATGATCATGTCGATGGTATCGACAGAAACAAATACTCGTTTGTCCTGAAATTCAAACACAAGATCACATAAATTCACACAAATAATAATATTTTGACAATTAATGCTCAAAATGATGAATTAAAGGGGATTTGACATAAAATAATAGCAAAGACTAAAGTGAATGAATTATGCCACATTAACCATAAAAATGACTAATAAAAGCATAAAACACATATGAAACAGGTCTATAAATGCGACTCAAAATCGTCACATCAACGGGTTAGAGCATGTTGTGTAATTATGATCTTTTACAACAGTTTAGAGTATGTTGTGTAATGATGATCTATTACAACAAGTTACCATAAGTGACTATTACAACGGTTTAGAGCATGTTGTGTAATTATGGTCTTTTACAATAGGTTTGAGTATGTTGTGATATTACAGTCTATTATAACAATTTAGCACCTGTTGTAGTATCACATATACTACAAGGAGTTTGGCTCGTTGTATATAACTTGTGTTGTATAAAATATATAATTCACAACACACAAATATACTTGTTGTAAAAGATATGCTAACTACAACACAACCAAGAGAACTGTTGTGTTTTTCCCGTTGTAAAAAGCATTTTCTGTAGTAGTGTATACATATGTGAATAAGGGAATATGAGTACCTGCCATCTGGGTGAGGGAGGGAGAGTCCCAAGACCCTGGAGGAGGTCACTATGTTAGTTTTTGTGAAGCCTCGTGCTCGGGTTGGTGGTCCCCCATGTAGGAATCTAATGGTGTATAAGAGAGTTTTGGGTAAGCATGTTTCATGGGTAGAAGACCTATGAAGGGTATGTCATAGCATGCTTTGGTTGATGCTTATGTGGCTAGAGCTTGTAAGGCTATCACTAGTGCCAATGAGGTAATCTGAGAACCCTAGACTAAGAGAGGAAAGATAAAGTATATGCATATGAGATACTAATAGAGTTGAGTTAGCTCAAAGAGACTGAGCATGGCAATACCCTCATGTTATGGGTCAAGAAAACCTCAATTGGACTAGATAAAGTTTTGATAAGCCACTTGTATAAGTTTGTTAGCACAACCATGATATAATATATGTAAGGATGTGATCTAATCTTGAGACATGATATATAGACATGATATGATGGAAACCTAGTAATGGTTTAATAGATCGTTATGCATAAATGGTTAACCATGTACATGAATAATGATGATTAATGTGAAATTGTTGGTTAATTTTGTGATGAAATCACTAATCAATGTTGCAATTTATTTTGAGAAATGAAATAAGATCATACGAATGAAACATGTTACATGATGTGTTAATCTTAGTGTTTAATAAAGATGAAAAATATGGTTGACAATTAGCACAATGTAATGCTTATGACACCTTGATATAATGGGTTAACTTTGGTTAACTCCTTTGGAACATGGTAATATGATGTTGAATAATAATGTATGGGTTAAGATAAGGATGCAACCCTAGCATATGAGATATGTAATGACATAACCTAAGTTTCTAAACCTTGAGTTTAACCTTGAATAGAGTGTTTGTGCACCAAGATGGTTGTAAAACCCGCTAATAGTGCTTTGGATACATGGTTCTAGGTAACCTTTGTGGATATGTTACACATAAAATAGTGCCTACATGTGGATGAAGACATGGTAGTTTTCCTTGGAGTACGAGTATGGTTAACTTTTAAGGACGAAAGTTCTTTTAAAATGTATATGATGTGACAAAGTGGTTTTCTGGCTTAATTTTGAGGACAAAATTTCTTTTAAGGTGTGTAGGATGTGACGGAGTGGACTTTTGGAGTCCTTAATAGTCCAATGACATAGGTGAATTATTTTGAATTATTTGGAGAATTATAAGTGCTTTGGTCAAGTTTGGATGGTGACAAATGTTGATATTATGATTAAACTCCCTAAGTTTATACCCCCTTATTATATGCCTTTTTGAGGTATTTAATTGATTGGTCATATAGTTGAGTTATGGTACCAAATTTGAATAGGTTGTGACTTTAGGTATGATAAATTCGTGGTTAAATTTATATGAAGTTTAGAGCATCATATAAGAAGCTATTTAGGTTTGGAAATGTGAAATGGTGTGCATTACTGATGGTTGATCGATCAAGTTTAATACACATGCGATGTCAGACATCATGTGCGTGAGCCACAAATCGACTAAGTGGATGGACCGCAAACCTTTAGATTGCCTAATCGAACGACTCTGGTTTTGCCTTCTTTGTAGCAGTAGATATGGCAGTGACCATCCACGACATGGTGGCGTGTAGGACGTGGTCTAATAGGGGTGAAATAACTGACTGTTTATCCTCCACTTAATGAAACAGTTTTGTAGTTTTGATCCCTATCGTGGAGAGATGAGGAAGTTCCCACCTCCCAGTCCTCCCTGATTCCCAACGCAGCAGAATGGAATACTTTTCCCCACCACAACGTCTGATGATGACGAGCTCACAGGGGATGAGCTCTAGAGCCGAACTAGGAGCCCACCATAGTTGAGTAGGTCCTCCTGGCCTTGGCACAACCTGAGGAGGCATTAATAGATGTCAAGGAGGACGACGACCCTACCTAGTGCTTGCCGGAGAAGGAAGCTACCACAACACACTACCTCGCTCAGCAGCAAGGAGTCTCGAGTACTGGAGAATAGAGGAATGGCTTCGCGTTGGGCGTGTCCCCCTGCAGATTTGACATGAGAGGTTGAGAAGACGATCGGAGATGGGCGGTTCCTTGCCGGAGTCGACCACAGCGGCGGTGCACCATGGCGGCGCAGACCCAGGCGCCAGTGAGGAGGCCAACGGAAGCAATCCACGATAACAGCACCGAGTAGGAAGGAGTCACCATTGGAAGTCTAAGGTCAAGGGAGTCACACAAAGACATTTTTGGTTACCGATGTGGTGGTGGTGACGGCTGACGAGCTTGAGCTCCTTGGAGAAGAAGCCCGATGTTATGACCCATAACTAAGTTAACTAATAAGTACCTCGATTAGCGTGAAATACCTTGATTAGTGCTAAGTATTTTGTTAAACATCATGATTAATTAAGATAAGCTAAGATGTGAATCAATAGTTGAGATTGAATCATTAACTTGATTTAGTTGAATCAGGCACATAAAATCAATTAGTGCATAATTAAGATGATTAATTTGAGTAAAGTAATAACTGGATGCAATTGGAATTTTTAATCAGTAAAATAGTGTAATTAGCTTGTTTTTATGCCTTGGGTTTGTAGTGGGCCTCATTCTTGAAAATATGCAAAAGAAATCATATGATTTGGACTTTTGAGTCAATAGTTGTGATCTTTTCCGATTCTAGGGTTGAAATTGCAAAATTTCCAAAAAGAAACTTTTCTTTATAAACTTTCTTTTCTTTCCCTGTTGGTTATCCATTTCCTTGTTTGCGGTTGAAGGCGGCGCTCGGGAGCGCAGGCCGCAGGCGATCGCAGGGGCGATCTTGGCCAACTCCCAACAGCTCGGTTCCTGTTTTCTTTCTTCTCTTCTTTTCTTCTTTCTTCTTCCTCTACTTCTTTCCCCAACCACTCTGTGCCCTTGTTGGCTGGTTGCTAGCTGCCACATAGTAGCTTGGCCAGCGGCAAGCTGCAGTCTGAAGCTTCGGTCGTGCGTGGGTGGAGGGGGCGATTTGGAGCGGCCAAAGCTCCAATTTCATGGCCATGGATCTCAGCTAGGAGGTTTAGTTTAGAAACCACCGTCGATTCAGCCTAAACTAGCCCAAAGCTACGGATTTCTGTTGGAGCATGAAGCTCCTGTTCGTGAACAGGAACACTAGGAAGCTAATCCAAGGAAGAGGACAACATAAATTCGCCTCGAAATAGACCTCTAGACGTAATTCCGGACGAACCCGGACAGTTCGAAACGCGGTGAGTAGGATTTCATTTATTTATCATTAATAAACTCAGGCGTTTGAATATTTTCTATTTTGTGCGCGAATTACGCTGATAACAGGCGTTATCAGGCGTCGGGCAGCGTTTGGCGTCGCCCGACTTTTTATTTCATAAAATGCTTTTAGACGTTGTTATATGATTAAATTTAGCATTTGAACAGTACGGATTGAATCAGTAGATTTATATGGTTCATTGGAACATAAATTGCTCATTTGAATCTTGAAATTAGAAATTCATGTCTCAAAATGGTATGATTTGGGTATGAACCCAGATAGTGAAGATTTCTGATAAATTATCAGATGTACGATTTCAAAGTTGATATGAATAAATAAAAATATGCAATAAAACCCTAATTGCATATATCTTTTGACGTTAATATGTGTAAATTGATATTTACATGAAATGGCACATTTCTCTGAATTATTACCAGAAATTCTCAAGTATTGTTATTAAATTGTGTTGTGATATGTAATTAACTCTTAATTGAGTTAAGTGATGCACAAACCAGGATTTGGGTTAATGTGCACGTTTTTTGAGAATTTTAGAGAATTGATAATTATTGAGTATGATTCTCATATGTGAAGTAAATTTCTTTAATTTGTGCAATAAGATGTTCAATTGCGTAAATTTGCTATGTATGTGCCAAATTGAAATAAGTTGGGTTATTTATGCATTTCTAAATTGTCTGAATGCATGGTATGAGAATTTCTCAGAAATTACAATGATTTGAAATATATTGCTCTGTCAGTTTAGAATGACAGTGTATTGTGATCTGATATGAAATCAGTAAATGTGATTTTCCTGTTTAAATGGTTATATGTTAATCAGTTAATAGACTTAGGTGCCCTAACACCGTAGAACCCCTTTGACAGATCTGCTTCTTAGGGGTGAAACTCGTGTTGCAACATTATCCGTGCGGAGTCATGGAGACACGAGGACAGAGAGGCAGTGTCCAACAACAACGCGTGCGGAGTCACGGTGGCACTGGAGAAAAAAAATTGGGGGTTATTGCAACAAGATCCGTGCGGAGTCATGGAGGTAACCCCGTGAGACTCTCCGCCTGTGTACTCAGGTTAGAGGAGGAGTCTAGAGAACTCGGAGTAGTGCATTGAGGCCGGAGAGCCTGTAGGCCGGAGAGTCTGTGGTCCTGTGGCAGAGCAGGGCTGGCGTCAGACTTAGCATTTCCCGGGTGTGTCGCTAAGTCTTGTACGGTGGGATCGTAGTTCTCTACGGATCTTCATATGCAGAGTACACTGCATATGATTAGGGCATAATAATAATATAAATATGTAATCATATAGGATCACAGTAAATTAATGTGTTAAAGAGATCCGAACTTTTGTGCCAATTCTTTATATCTGTTATTTGTTTAAATTATTTGTTGTTGCGTAGAATTGTGAGTATATTCTGCAAATCTGTTATGTTATTAGAACTTCCCTGCTTAGTACTGCACTTATGTTTTATTTCAATTTATAAACCTGATGAGTTGTTTAGTGATAGCTAAGTGAAATGCTATTCACTGAGCGAGTAGGCTCATACCTCTACTCAAAACATTTTCAGGTCAGCATCAGCAACAGGAATCAGAAGGATCCTTTCATCCTAACGCTTAGTCTGTAGAAGGTATACGTAGTTAGTAGTTAGAGGTCTCTTAGTCCTTTCCCCTCGATCTTTGGGACAAGGTGTGGGTGAGAGAGAATGAGTATAAATATGTAAATTAACTGTTATGCTTTATTTTATGTCGAACAATGTAATATGCTGTAGACTCTGTTTATATTGCTAGTCAGTTTAATAAAAATGCTTCCGCAGTTTGTTTAGATTTAGTTTACCGCATAAATCAGGTTAACTTTTAATGTCTTTAAAAATGTTTTAAAAAGCTTTGAGTGGTTTGACTTGTGTGTAATCCCTCCGTCGCGCCCTAATCTCGTGATTTGTGGGTAATGCGAGATCGGGGTGTGACAGTTTTGGTATCAGAGCATAGGTTGAGTATATGAATACTCTAAGTCAAGGTCAGGGGACGATAAGAGACCAATAGGATTAGGACTTAAGTATCTTCCTTCTAACTGCAATTTTCTAACAGGAAGTGTTCTGTTATACTATTGCAGATGGCAGGAAGAGGACGTGGTCATGAGAATCAAGTTGAGAGTTTAAGCTGAGTTATCAGGGATCATTAGGATCAAAAGAGAGTATTATAATTAAGATGGATAAGAAATGATGTGTCTTTAGCTCTGGGAGGTTTGAGTGTTTAGATACCCTGGCCAGGTGTCTGAATACTTAGATTGACCAGTATCGAGCTACTCTGTTTGTTCTTCTCTGGATGCCCTGGCCAGGTATGCAGAGGAAGGATGAGCTAGAGAGAAACCCTAGAAATCTTAGGGTTATGAGATAAGAAATTAATGTAGGAATAAGAGATTACATATAGGATGCGATATAACTCTTACTTGATTTTGCTTATTTGATATAAAGATCACTAGAAATGCTCTTATATGCATGAAATTAAAATTTTCAGCTTGTAAAGTAAATATGGTTCTTTTATATTGTTGTGTCATGAAGTGAAAAGTTTAATGTTTGTTTTCTTTGTATTACAGTAGACCCGAAATTATGTTTAAATGAGTTTGCCCTAAGTGGATATTCTTTCAACATGTTTGAGATTAATAGGAGTTGGTTAATCTTGAGTAGCTCTTGGCTTCAGGACTACAGGTTCGGCCTAGTCCGGCTGGCAGGATGCGTTACTGAGATCTAATGACTCCTATTAACAGTATAATAAGAGTAGACTCTGGATAATTTAGACTCACATCATAGTAAGAATGTACATACACTAAGACGTTGAGATGTAAAAGAAAGATTAGAACAACTAAGAATTAGTTGGAACTGATATCGGAAACCCAACATTGGGACCTCATATGAGCAATCCTTAATTAGAAATAAAGGAACACAATAAGGGTCAGATTAAATTTAATGATTAGGTGAGAAATACCCTTAATGGTACTAATCAATAATGCATAACAAATGCATGGATCCAATACATGATTAGTAAACCCTGGTTGAGGGTGTATCCTTGTGAAACCCTCGTTGAAGGTGTATCATTGCGATTGTTTATAGGCAACTTTATAATAAAGTTATGCTTTAAACTAAGATAAGTCCATATCATGTGAGATAGCTGGACAATTCTAATGTGTGGCCTATGCATTATATGCTAAAGGTGAGTATTCTGTGATGGAATGCATTAAGAGGGGAGATACCTTAAACTAAGATAAAGTTTGTTAACTCAAGAGGGTCTGAATTAATGAGAAATGGGGAAACCTAACCCTAACTTGGGGAAAAGGGAATGATAAGCCCTGTTTGATAGTGAACCCTAATTCCTGGTTAAGGAATGATGGTGTTACTATTGTATCACATGATGTGATGAATATCTTGTATGACTGTTATCATGCCTAATAACCATGCAGGTATGATGAGATGATGAATATAGCCAAGTTTGGGCTGTGCCATTTATATAATAAATGTTGATTGGCTTTTTGTGTGTTGATGTTGTTGTTGCTTAACAAAAGTAATAGTGTACAGATTTTATGAGCCATGTGAATAAGTTGTTGCCTAGTGAGAGGTGACAAGATATGAATGGCCTTGTGAGCCATGTGTGATGCTTGGGTAACAAGTATCATGTTTATTTGTAGCATTTGTGTTAATAAGTTATGCTAGAGAACTTGGCTGATGTTACATTTCTGTTATATATCTATAGTTCATTGATGATTATTCATATCTGTTGTATTCATTACAAGTAGATGGATGAACTTATGAGATCTAAAGTTTGGATTTCAAACAAAGGAAGCAAAGTCATATCACAATAACGCTATGTTATTGATAAGGACCAAACCCTAGAATGTTTAGAGTTGTAGTAGTTCAAGGGATGTCACTAGTGATTTGACCTTGAATACTAGTATCTTTATAAAACAAGATCATACGATTTGCACTATGAAAGGTAACCTAGCACTAATAAAATCCAGGGTTTAAAGTTAGCTAATCTGGAGGGTAGATACACAATATGAAAATGATTCAGAGAAAAGAATAAGATACAAATTTGAAAGGTAACAAATGTGTTTGAAACAAAAGGAGAAATACAAAATAAGTGAAGTGAGTTATGAAATAAATTCTTGTAGTAATAACAAGAAGTAAGTAGTAGTAGTGAATGAGGAGTATTACCCGATACATGATCTGAAGTTAACTATTGTAGTTCATGTTCTTAATACATGGCGTCACTGTCTTTATGATGTAATGATAGATTATCATCCTGGTGGGGTGAATGTGGTGGCTAATGCTTTAAGCATAAAGTCAAGTTCAATAGCTGATGCATTCTCTATGGTATGTTTCAAAGAGACATGCTAGTGGAAATGCGGAAGTTGAACTTAGACTTAGGGGTGACAGCATATAGTGGTTTGATTGCACAGATGCAAGTCAAAACTACTTTATATGATCAGATCAAGGAGCTTCAGTAGGATGACAGTGAGTTACAACAGATCATGCATAATATGACAAAGGGGGAAAAGACCAGAATTTAGGTTTTCAGATGATGGTATGTTGTATCAGCATGATATGTTGCGTGTACCTCGAGATAGTGAGTTGAAAGAAAAGATTCTTGAGGAAGCACATGCATCGATGTATGCTATGCATTCAGGTAACACTAAGATGTACATGAATCTCAAGAAGTTGTATTAGTTGCCTAGTGTGGAAAGGATGTAGCTGAGTATGTGATTAGGTGCAGTGTGTGCCAGTAGGTTAAGGCTGAACACTAGAAACCTGTAGGTACCTTGCAATCTATTCCTATACCAGAATGGAAGTGGGAACATATCACAATGGATTTTGTGGTAGGGTTACCCAGGACACCTAGAGGTTATGACTCGATATGAATGATTGTGGATAGACTGATTTAGTCTGCTCACTTTCTTCATATTAAGTCAACCTTTAATGTCCCAAGGTTGGCTAAGATATATGTGGATGAGATTGTTAGGTTGTATGGTATCCAAGATTCAATTATATCTAATAGAGATCCTAAGTTCACATCCAGATTTTGGAATCAGTTGCATCAAGCTTTGGGCACAAAGTTGAGATGCAGTACAACCTTTCACCCACAGACGGATGGTCAGTCAGAGAGGACCATTCAAACTTTTGAGGACACATCGAGAGCATGTGTCTTGCATTTCAATGGAAGTTGGGGAGAACACTTGAGCCTTATAGAGTTTGCATATAATAATAGTCGTCATTCTAGACTTGGTATGACTCTGTATGAAGCTTTATATATATTAAAAAAAAGTGTAGATCATCCATATGTTGGTATGAGGTAGGTGAAAAGTAGATTCTTAGACCTGAGATAGTGGATTTGACCACTAAAAAGATTACTGTGATCAAAGAACAGTTGAAAGTTGCACAGGACAGGCAGAAGAGTTATTCTGAGAAAAGACGTAGACCTCTTGAGTTGAGGTTGGTGATGAAGTGTATCTGAAGGTTTCACCATGGAAAAGAGTGCTGAGGTTTGGTAAGAGAGACAAACTGACTCCTAGGTTTATGGGCCTGTATCCTATTATTGAGAGGATTGGACCTGTAGCCTATAGGTTAGAATTGCCATCTGAGTTGTCAAATCTACATGATGTGTTTCATGTATCTATGTTGAAGAAGTGTTACCTTGGTACATAGAAGATAGTTGACCCAGAACCTACACAGCTCAGATCAGATGTGTCCTATGTTGAAGGACCGGTTCAGATAGTTGATCAGAGGATCAAGAAACTTAAGAATCGCGAGATACCTTTAGTAAAAGTTTTGTGGAGGAATCATAACCTAGAGGAAGCTACGTGGGAGCTTGAATCTGAGATGCGTAACAAGTTTCCTTTTCTCTTTTAGGAATTTCGGGACGAAATTCTTATAAGGGAGGGAGATTGTTATGACCCATAACTAAGTTAACTAATACGTACCTCGATTAGCGTGAAATACCTTGATTAGTGCTAAGTATTTTGTTAAACATCATGATTAATTAAGATAAGCTAAGATGTGAATCAATAGTTGAGATTGAATCATTAACTTGATTTAGTTGAATCAAGCACATAAAATCAATTAGTGCATAATTAAGATGATTAATTTGAGTAAAGTAATAACTGGATGCAATTGGAATTTTGAATCAGTAAAACAGTGTAAAAAGCTTGTTTTTATGCCTTGGGTTTGTAGTGGGCCTCATTCTTGAAAAATGCAAAAGAAATCATATGATTTGGACTTTCGAGTCAATAGTTGTGATCTTTTCCGATTCTAGGGTTGAAATTGCAAAATTTCCAAAAAGAAACTTTTCTTTATAAACTTTCTTTTCTTTCCCTGTTGGTTATCTGTTTCCTTGTTTGCGGTTGAAGGCGGCGCTCGGGAGCGCAGGCCGCAGGCGATCGCAGGGGCGATCTTGGCCAACTCCCAACAGCTCGGTTCCTGTTTTCTTTCTTCTCTTCTTTTCTTCTTTCTTCTTCCTCTACTTCTTTCCCCAACCACTCTGTGCCCTTGTTGGCTGGTTGCTAGCTGCCACATAGTAGCTTGGCCAGCGGCAAGCTGCAGTCTGAAGCTTCGGCCGTGCGTGGCTGGAGGGGGCGATTTGGAGCGGCCAAAGCTCCAATTTCATGGCCATGGATCTCGGCTAGGAGGTTTAGTTTAGAAACCACCGTCGATTCAGCCTAAACTAGCCCAAAGCTACGGATTTCCGTTGGAGCATGAAGCTCCTGTTCGTGAACAGGAACAGTAGGAAGCTAATCCAAGGAAGAGGACAACATAAATTCGCCTCGAAATAGACCTCTAGACGTAATTCCAGACGAACCCAGACAGTTCGAAATGCGGTGAGTAGGATTTCATTTATTTATCATTAATAAACTCAGGCGTTTGAATATTTTCTGTTTTGTGTGCGAATTACGCTGATAACAGGTGTTATCAGGCGTCGGGCAGCGTTTGGCGTCGCCCGACGTTTTATTTCATAAAATGCTTTTAGACGTTGTTATATGATTAAATTTAGCATTTGAACAGTACGGATTGAATCAGTAGATTTATATGGTTCATTGGAACATAAATTGCTCATTTGAATCTTGAAATTAGAAATTCATGTCTCAAAATGGTATGATTTGGGTATGAACCCAGATAGTGAAGATTTCTGATAAATTATCAGATGTACGATTTCAAAGTTGATATGAATAGATAAAAATATGCAATAAAACCCTAATTGCATATATCTTTTGACGTTAATATGTGTAAATTGATATTTACATGAAATGGCACATTTCTCTGAATTATTACCAGAAATTCTCAAGTATTGTTATTAAATTGTGTTGTGATATGTAATTAACTCTTAATTGAGTTAAGTGATGCACAAACCAGGATTTGGGTTAATGTGCACGTTTTTCGAGAATTTTAGAGAATTGATAATTGTTGAGTATGATTCTCATATGTGAAGTAAATTTCTTTAATTTGTGCAATAAGATGTTCAATTGCGTAAATTCGCTATGTATGTGCCAAATTGAAATAAGTTGGGTTATTTATGCATTTCTAAATTGTCTGAATGCATGGTATGAGAATTTCTCAGAAATTACAATGATTTGAAATATATTGCTCTGTCAATTTAGAATGACAGTGTATTGTGATCTGATATGAAATCAGTAAATGTGATTTTCCTGTTTAAATGGTTATATGTTAATCAGTTAATAGACTTAGGTGCCCTAACACCGTAGAACCCCTTTGACAGATCTGCTTCTTAGGGGTGAAACTCGTGTTGCAACATTATCCGTGCGGAGTCATGGAGACACAAGGACAGAGAGGCAGTGTCCAACAACAACGCGTGCGGAGTCACGGTGGCACTGGAGAAAAAAAAATTGGGGGTTATTGCAACAAGATCCGTGCGGAGTCATGGAGGTAACACCGTGAGACTCTCCGCCTGTGTACTCAGGTTAGAGGAGGAGTCTAGAGCACTCGGAGTAGTACATTGAGGCCGGAGAGCCGGTAGGCCGGAGAGCCTGTGGTCCTGTGGCAGAGCAGGGCTGGCGTCAGACTTAGCATTTCCCGGGTGTGTCGCTAAGTCTTGTACGGTGGGATCGTAGTTCGCTACGGATCTTCATATGCAGAGTACACTACATATGATTAGGGCATAATAATAATATAAATATGTAATCATATAGGATCACAGTAAATTAATGTGTTAAAGAGATCCGAACTTTTGTGCCAATTCTTTATATATGTTATTTGTTTAAATTATCTGTTGTTGCGTAGAATTGTGAGTATATTATGCAAATCTGTTATGTTATTAGAACTGCCCTGCTTAGTACTGCACTTATGTTTTATTTCAATTTATAAACCTGATGAGTTGTTTAGTGATAGCTAAGTGAAATGATATTCACTGAGCGAGTAGGCTCATACCTCTACTCAAAACATTTTCAGGTCAGCATCAGCAACAGGAATCGGAAGGATCCTTTCATCCTAATGCTTAGTCTGTAGAAGGTATACGTAGTTAGTAGTTAGAGGTCTCTTAGTCCTTTCCCCTCGATCTTTGGGACAAGGTGTGGGTGAGAGAGAATGAGTATAAAGATGTAAATTAATTGTTATGCTTTATTTTATGTCGAACAATGTAATATGTTGTAGACTCTGTTTATATTGCTAGTCAGTTTAATAAAAATGCTTCTGCAGTTTGTTTAGATTTAGTTTACCGCATAAATCAGGTTAACTTTTAATGTCTTTAAAAATGTTTTAAAAAGCTTTGAGTGGTTTGACTTGTGTGTAATCCCTCCGTCGCGCCCTAATCTCGTGATTTGTGGGTAATGCGAAATCGGGGTGTGACACCCGAGGAGGCAAGGTTCCATCCCCACCCAAGCAGTGAGTCCCAGAGGCTGACGCTGTAGAAGGCGCATGGATGAAGCCTTGTGCGTGCCAGATCATGGAGACAAAGAGAATCTAGAGTAAGGTAGGCAGAGCTTCCCCAACCATGGCAGCGGCTGGTGCTAGTGACCTCATGCAGAAGGGGGATCGTGTGGCTATGGGAGTCTGGGAGGCTATTGTACAACTGATGGCATGTTGAGAGGATGATGAGGTGCATCCGCGTGCCATCACTAGCTTGTTGAAGTCCTCGTCGTGGCCCAACCTTGCGGTTGCGGCAGTTGACGGCGTTGCTGTGGCAGTTCCGATCTGCGAACAGAGACGCACGCTCCCAGTGCTATGTCGAGCAGAAGAAACCAAATGAGAAAGAAAGACTGAGGGGAGAAAGTAAAGCATGAACCGAACAATCAACCAAGAACCAACCGGCCCAAACAAGAGCCGATTTCATAGTGGACACGTGTCAACATCTGAGTGGCCGAAAAAGGTAAAATCATCACAAACTCTCAGATCTTGTATAATGCATAGTAAATACATCTGAAGTCAGAAAAATACAAATAAAGTACCCAAATGTTCAGAAAATTGTGTAGAATACATTAGAATAATAATATATGGCTTTTAAAGCACTAATCTTAGTGACATCATGTAATATGTGTAGTGCTTGTTTAATGGATAATAAATATCAAGCGATGTACTAAAATTATGATAACATGTCAGTAAATCAATATTCATGCTTACAATCCAGTGGATGTCAGTGATTATGATGATGGTTCACGAAATCATGTAATTTACTCCATATGGCTAATTAGGGCTTTTAACCCTGAATAAAATGCAACAAATGCACACATGCTCAATAAATGATGAAATTCACATAGTAAGCTCATATCAGTATATGAAACTTCAGTTTAATTATGAGATCATAATGATGAACAGAATCCATGTTATATGAAGATGAATCTTAATACGTGTTATAAAACCGTAATCTAGGTTAATGATGTCTCAAAATGACCATCATGGATAGTCTGTTGTCTACGACCAAGAAAGGGGAAGAAGAAAGGTAGGGTTCTGATGTGAGGATTTTGAGTCGCTTTTATAGACTAATTTTACATGCATTTTATGTGTTTATTAGTCACTTTTATGGTTAGTATCACGTGATTCACTCGCTTTAGTCTATAATCTCATTTTGCATCAAATCTATTGTATTTCACCTTTTTGGTTATAAATGATCATATGGATGTGTTTTAGCAAGGATGCTTTGAATTTATTTTGAAATTTCAGAAAAATGAATATATGCAGTTGTCGATACCATCGACAGATGTCGATAGTATCGACTCGGCCACAGTAAGACAGCTGCAAGGAACCAAGATGAGTCGATACCATCGACACTAAAGTCGATGGTAGCGAGATACCTACAACGAGCCAGCAGTTAATTGGTCGATACTATCGACACAAAGTCGATACTATCGACCTCGCCCAACTTCAGCATCGGTATGGTGATAAAAGTGACGCCTAAAGGTGTCGATACCATCGACACTAACGTCGATGGTATCAAGTCTGCATTAGCATGGAACGTCATAAAAAGGAAGATGGGTCGATACCATCGACCCACGTTGATGGTATCGACGTCGTCAGATCAGGTTTTGTTATAGATCATTGCTAATCGGACAGTGGTGATCTTTTGGCGATCTAAAGTTGTGCATATACCTAATTATGGCAGCCCTAAGCATGGTATCAAGTCATTAGTCATTGCATAAGTCTCAAGGAGGAGAGGAGAGAAGAACGGAGCCATGCCCCGATCATTCCACGAGCTGCAGAAGACGTTTTCCACCACCGGAAGGCTGTAGATTGCTCATTCTACACCGAGGAATGCCCTGATCTCCTCTGTTCAGGGGTTTACATCACTTCTATTCACATTTCCCCCATGTTTTCCCTTTTTCCCATCATGTCTTTCATTGAGATGAACATGCATGGATAATCCCCTTTATCTTTAGGACCGAGAGTAGCCTAGGTGATTGTTGTATGACATTTTTACGATAGTATTTCATAATTTGTCTCTTAAATCCGTGGTATGATTTCATTTTCTCCATTATATCATTATGATTGATCACCCTAATGATAATCTAATGCCTTTAATTACTTTGAAAGAAGAATTAATGGTTGAAAAGAGACGAAATTCACATTAACTAATAAATCCTTTGAACAAGGCGATGTACAGTTAATGGTGGAAACCCAACATATAGTCCTCATGCACCTAGTTTAGGGTATAGGTTCCTACTACTGTGGAACTGACCTAGATTTAGGTAGTGAATTATATCACAAAAGTGAGCAATTCTGAATATAGGCCACTACCCAGAATGAGAGACGGATTAGGTTAACTATGTAGGAATGAATACAATGAGAACTTGTGGTGAAACTGTAATCCTAAAGATTCCCATTTTAATTGATTAAACCAAACATTTAATCGATTGTTCTATTTTCTTTTGTTTTTCTTTTCTTTTTCAAGCAACTCTCAAATCATTTTACTCGGTCTAGTTGATTGCAAGTAGTTAGTAGTAGTCTACCAATAATTATGTTTCCGTGAGTTCGACTCGGGCCTCACAAAGGTATATATTACTCTGACACGCACTTGCGTTCTACGCACGGTAAATTTGTGTCAAGTTTTTGGCGCCGTTGCCGGGGAAACAACAATTGTTGGCACTACGAGTGCTACAAGCGGCCACTCTAGGCTACCTTTTTCTTTTAGATACATTTTTAATTCTTGCAATTGATTGTCTAATTTTCAGAAATCTATATTTGTCTAGCACTGTACTTAACAAAATATATCATTTTGTAGGTACCAGTGCATGGTGAGCACGCGTAGCACAGACTACGCACAGTCATTACCAGAGGTCCCATCTTCGAGATCAGACGACGAGGAGCATTACATTCAGAGTCAATCTGAGAGAGTAAATTCAGATTCTGAACAAGAAGAGATGGCTGAAGAAAAGATGATATGGGAAAAGATCAAGGTGTCTTCTTCCTCTGCATCAAAAGGGTCGATCAAGAGGCAGGCAATCAACATCCCGACTTATAAAATTGATCTAGCACTAATAAATCTAGTCAAAACTCAAGCATTACATGGACTAAAGAACGAAGATCCAGTGGCCCACATAAGCACCTTCGTGGAAAATTGTGATATGATCAAGATCGATCATTTTCCGCAGGAGACGCTGTATCTGAAACTGTTCCCAAGTTCTCTTGCAAGAACTGCAAGAGAGTGGTTCTATAATCTGGATGATGAGATTGTTGAGACTTGGGATCAGATGATCGAGGTCTTTTTTTAACGTTTCTTCCCATCTGAGAAGACTAATGATTTAATTAGGAAAATCCACAACTTTACTCAGAATGCATGTGAAACTTATTTGGAGACCTGGGAAAGATTTTTTAGATAATACTGAGAAGATGCCCTCATCATGGGTTAGACAAGGAAAAATAGGTGAAGATTTTCTACTTCACGCTTAATGAGCATGATAGGAGCAATTTAGATTCAGCAGGATCAAGATTTTTTCTAAACAATACTGATACAAGGTGTTGGGAGATTATTAAGAACATGGCAAAGAAGCAGTCCTGGGGTACCAGAGATGCACCTGAACAAGTTAGATCTGTAGGGGACGCTAAAGCCATTAAAGAACTGAATGAAAAGATGGATCTTATTGCAAAGAAACTTCTTGTAAAAGAAAATGAAGAGTCTGATGATGAAGCACATGTGAAATTCATGCGTCAACAACAGGGATATAGGAATAATGACTATTCCTGGAGAAAGGATAAGAAATTTTCCTGGAAAGATCCCAACAATTTCTTGCAGGATCTGGAAGCTAAGCCACAACCCACTGTAGAAGAAAAGAGCAATGAGTTGCTCAATCAAGTAATCAAGCAAAATCAAGAACTCATGAGCATGTTTGGTCAACAAATCAAGCAACAAGGAGAGTTCATGAATCAGTTTGGGCAAACTTTACAAAGTCATTAGGCTTAGATGAGGACACTCGAGACATCCTTAGCACAAATGGCAGTACAGATTTCAAGCTTGAAGAAACCAACGCAATAAGGTTTTACAGGAAATACAAATGTTCCGGGAGGAAATCAACAAGCCAAAGCAATTTTGTTAAGGAGTGGAAAGAAGATTTTAAACTATAAGGCCAATGAACCAAGCACAACCCATCCAGAGACCACAGGTGAGGCCACATAGGAGGTCACAATCACAGAGCCAATAGAGGATGAAGTAGAGGAAGCTGCAGCAGAACCTATTGTTGAGGAAGAAACTGAAAAGAGGATGCCATATGTGCTGCCACATCAGAGGGTACAGACCATTCCAGTTCCCTATCCAAATAGTCTAAAGGCAAAGAAAGTGAACGCCCGGTTCAAAAAGTTCCTAGATAGTTTTAGAAAACTTTTTGTTAACATCCTGTTGATAGAGGCTATTGAGCAGATACCCTCTTATGGTAAATTTCTGAAGGATATAATTACCAAGAAGAGGAAGATTCCTGATGCTGAGGTGGTGGTTCTTAAAGAGCAGGTTAGCGCTTCATTTTAGGAACATTACCACCAAAACAACAAGATCTGGGCTGCTTTAATATTTCATCTTACATCGGTAAGGTGAAATTCGGTGAAGCGTTGTACGACTCTGGGGCAAGTATAAACTTGGTGTCCCTCTTGACATTCAAAAAGATGGGTCTTAAGGAATCTAGACAAAGCAACATGACGATTTAAATTGCAGATAATTCTGTGGTACGACCATATGGTATTTGTGAGGATGTCCTGGTAAAGGTTGATAGATTTGTATTTCCAACTGATTTTGTGGTAATGGAAATGAAAGATGACCAAGGGAATGAGTTACTCCTTGGGAGACCCTTCCAGGCTACTGCTAATATGATATTGGAGATGGGTAGAGGTCGATTGACATTGGGAATAGCAGATGACAGATTTGAAATAGTTATGTCACCAAGTACAAAACAATCATAGGCAAAGGAGGAATGTCGCATGGTGAAGCATTTTAATCAAAACATTTCTCTTTGTTTAGGGAAGCCATTTCTGGATATGGCTCATGTAATGACCAAGGTAGATAAGGGGACACTGGCAGTGGATATTATGGAACAAACAAAAGTTGTTTCTCTTTGTGGAGCTTTGGGTTATCCAAATGATGAAGAGGAGGAAATTCCTCTTTCTACTGAGGATGATGCAATAGCAAGTTCTGTCCTTGACTCATATCCAAAATTGCTCCTTAAAGCTTGCCTTGTCAACATAATGCATGATTGGATGAGAAGCACGTCGTTACAAGAATGTGCCAAGATGCTTCAAATGCTCCCGTGCTATTATGCCAAGCATTATGAGGATCTTGGGCCACTCCCACCACCGCTTCAATCATCATTGATCTGTCCACCAGAATTAGAACTGAAGCCACTACCCCCTTACTTGAAGTATGCATTCTTAGCCGATGGTGAAAAATTACCGGTGATTATTTTGGCATATCTGAGTGCCGGTGAAGAAGAGCAGTTGATGATCGTGCTGAAGAACCACCGCGGCGCATTCGGGTGGTCAGTTGCTGATATTAAGGGGATTTCTCCTACGCTTTGCCAGCACAAGATCTAGCTCGAAGAAGGGGCTAAGTCTGTGATTAAGCCATAACGTCAACTCAATCTGAGCATGATGGAGGTCGTTAAGAAGGAGGTGATCAAGCTCCTTTCTACGGGCATCATCTACACTATTTCATATTCGACGTGGGTAAGCCCCACATTGGTAGTCCCTAAAAAGGGGGGGATTACGGTGACTCATGATCTTATGAATGAACCTGTTACTACCTGATTGGTAACCGGGTGGCATGTTTGCATCGACTATCGCCGCTTGAATTCCACAACTCTAAAGGATCATTTTCCACTCCCATTTATTGATCAGATTTTAGAGAGGCTGGCTGGCTACTCTCATTTTTTTTGGACGGCTATTCCGGCTATAATCAGATTTCTATAGACCCTCGGGATCAAGAGAAGTCTACCTTCACTTGTCCTTATGGGACTTTTTCATATCGTCGTATGCCGTTTGGGTTGTGCAACGCACCGACTACTTTTCAACGTTGTATGCTTGCTATTTTCTTGGATATGGTTGAGCGCTGCTTAGAGGTTTTTATGGACGATTTTTCCATCCACGGTGCATCCTTTGATGGGTGTCTGTACAATTTGGATAGAGTGCTACAAAGATGTGAAGATACGCATTTGGTATTAAATTGGGAAAAGTGGCATATGATGGTCAGCGAAGGAATAGTGCTTGGGCACAAGGTGTCTAGCAAAGGATTGAAGGTAGGTCCAGTAAAAATCGAGGTTATTACCAAATTACCTCCACCGAACTCGGTGAAGGGAGTGAGGAGTTTCCTTGGGCATGCGGGTTTCTATTGCCGTTTTATCAAAGATTTTTCCAAAATTGCTAAACCTTTGTCTGCATTGCTTGAGAAGGACGCAGTGTTTGATTTTAATGATAAATGCATGCATTCCTTCAATGTTCTTAAAGAAAAATTAATTTCGGTACCGGTTGTTCAGACGCCAGATTGGACCAAACCGTTCGAGCTCATGTGCGATGCATCGAATTTTGCTGTTGGGACTGTTCTTGGACAACGTTTTGAGAACAAACCTGCAGTAATTTTCTATGCATCAAAGACTTTAAATGATGTACAACTTAACTATACTACCACTGAAAAAGAACTACTTATCGTGGTTTTCGCATTTGAAAAATGTAGGTAATATTTAGTGGGGTCAAAAGTTGTGGTTTGGATGGACCACGCTGCTATTAAATATTTAATGGAAAAGAAAGATGCCAAGCCTAGATTAATTAGGTGGATTCTACTCTTACAAGAGTTTGACATAGAAATTAAAGACAAGACGGGTATTGAGAACGTGGTTGCATACCATTTGTCTCGGTTAGAGCGGGTAGATGAGCAAGATATCAATATACCCATTACCGAGACGTTTTCCGATGAGCAAATCCTTTCCATAAAATCCAAAGATCCATGGTTTTCGCACATTGTAAATTATCTTGCATGCAAGGAAATACCGGACGATTGGAATTTTCAAGAAAAGAAGAGATTTTTCCATTCTTTAAGATATTACTTTTGGGATGACCCCATTTTGTTGAGGCAATGCAGGGATGGCATCTTACGCAGGTGTGTACCAGAGGATGAATATGATAGTGTACTTACTCACTGCCATACATTACCCACCGGTAGCCATCATGCGAGCACAAGGACAATGGCCAAAGTGTTAGAGAGTGGTCTTTATTGGCCTACACTCTTTCAGGATGCCTATGACTATGTGAAAAGATGTGACGCGTGTCAAAGGGCAGGTAATATCTCAAAGCGGCCAGAGATTCCCCTCAATGCATTTCAAGAAGTTGAGGTATTTGATTTATGGGGCATCGATTTCATGGGACCATTTGTGTCCTCGAATTCCAATTTATATATTTTGTTGGCCGTTGATTATGTGTCAAAGTGGGTAGAGGCAATACCCACAAGAACTAATGACGTTGCGGTAGTGTGCAGGTTCGTGAAAGAACATATTTTCTGCAGGTTTGGTGTGCCCCGTATGATTATAAGTGATGGGGGCACCCACTTCACGAACAAGAAATGAGCAAATATGGGGTCAAGCACAATGTTGGTACCCCGTATCACCCACAAACTCAAGGTCAAGTTGAGGTTTTCAATCACGAGATCAAAAAGATATTGGAACACACAATGGCATCTTCCAGGAAGAATTGGAGTGCACTCCTACCGGATGCTTTATGGGCATATAGGACCGCGTTTAAAACACCTATAGGCACTACGCCTTTTAGGTTTTCTTATGGGTGGGCTTGCCATTTGCCGGTTGAGTTAGAGCACAAGGCACACTGGGCGCTATTGAAGCTTAATGTGAGTTATGATGATGTAGGGAAAAAGAGACTACTGGAGCTAAATGAGTTAGATGAGCTTAGGATGAATGCATATGAGAATCAAAGGATCTATAAAGAGAGGACAAAGCAAATCCATGACCGCCACATTCAAACGCGCGTTTTCAAAACGGGTGATTGCGTTTTACTGTTCAACTCGAGACTGAAGCTTCATCCTGGGAAATTGAAATCCAGGTGGAGTGGACCTTTTGTGGTGGAGGAGGTGTGCCTACATGGTGCTTTTATGGTGCACGATGGAGCGCTCACGTTCCTAGTTAATGGTCAAAGGTTGAAGCTTTACTTTGGAGAGAACTACACGAGAAAAGTGCATGAGGTTAAACTCATGGCACTTAAAGATGAATGAAGAGCTTTATTGCATCTAGCCTAAGACAATAAACAAGGGCGCTTGTTGGGAGGCAACCCAACCATCAATAGTTTTAATTTATAGTTCCTTCATTTTCTTTCGCATTTGCAAGTTAGTTTTGTTTAAATTCATTTTTGTGTGTAAAAATGATACCTTAATTGTTTTGTTCAGTGTACAGTACTGAATCAAAGTCGATACCATTGACCATAATGTCGATGGTAGCGACGTGGGTACAGGGAAGCGGCTGCAGAAAATTTTCTGAGTCGATACCATCGACAGCCTCGTCGATGGTATCGACCTACCATTAGCGACATCGAAGAAAAAGATAGCACCGGGTCGATAGTATCGACCAGGAAGTCGATGCTAGCGAGATCCCTGAAGATTTACAGAAGAATTTGTCTCAGTGAAGTCGTTACCATCGACAACCCAGTCGATGGTATCGACCCGGGGTCAGCGAGGAAGCAGCGCCCAGGCCTCACGAGGGTAATCGAACCATAAAGAGTCGATACCATCGACACCCAGTCGATGATATCGACGTGACACGTCACCGATCCGCGAGAAGAAATCAACGAAGCCCACCAATTTCAGAAGTCGATCCGTGGGATGGGTCGATACCATTGACCCTCGTCGATGGTATCGACGCGTCATCGATCCAGGCCCCCACATCAAGCAATCGACAATCGTCGATGGTCGTGAAGAGCGGATTGTGCTCCAGGTGTCGATACCATCGACACCCCATCAATGGTATCGACGGAGTGATAGTAGCGATGGGTTCAGCTATAAAAGAAGGGGTAGTTTCTCAATTCTATTCACACCTTCAGAGTGAATCCCCTCAACTCTTGCGCCAAGCATCTCGAGCAACCAGATATCTTCACCGAGCTTATAGAAATCAAGCAATCTTCACCGAGCTCTTCGTCGACTTTGGATATCATCTTCTCCGACCTTCATCGAGCTCTATTCTTTTGTCTCCTTTCTTTCACAATGGTGAGGACAACATGAGCTTCTTCCTCGCGGGCGGTCCCCATGGAGATTGACACGTTCGTGCCTCCACCACTGGGTTCTATTCCCCGTCTGAGGATTGTCCACCCCTCGGCGGACGTGAAGAAAATCTTTGATGAGTTGATGAAGCGTCCCATAGAGCCTACCCGATATGTTGATCAAGCTATGATCCGAGACCTTGGCTTTGAGGATAACCTCAACCGTGTCCTCCTTGGGCAAGTTGGGAGGAGGGCATTCGCATGGCAGGAAGACATTCCCTACCATGTTGAGGGTCATCCTTTCTTTGGCGAGTGGCCAACTTATAAGGAGATCGTGGCGGAATTCATGGCCTCCCTCGACATCTGTGTTGTGCCCAATGACCTTATTGCCACTAACCACGAGTGGATCAAGGGTCGTGTTTCTTTCCGTTTGTTCAACTGCAATTATAATATTACGCTCGATCAATTCAACTCGATCTACAATTGGTTGCACTCGCCCGATCAGTATCGGCGGCCGGATAATCGGGTTCATTATGATGCGATGTTTGTGGCGCTGGTAACCACTCCTGTGGGAAAATCAATCAGTTATCACAATGCAGTGGTGGCCGACTTCGAGCACCCGTTCGTGCGTATTTTACACTATATGCTATGCATCACCTTCTTTGCTCGCGGTCAGCTTTCTTTGAGCAAATTCCACGAGACGGATTTATTTTTCCTCTACAAGCTGCTGAAGAGGGAACAGTTAAATTGGGGCGCGTTTTTCTTAATGCGCATGATGGCTATGAAGAGAAGTACCAGAAGAACCCCTATTCACTTTGGGGGGCTTATCATGCCACTAGCCCTCTACCTTGGGCTAGATCTATCATCACTTCCTGTACTGGTCAGTAAAAATCTGATGAATCTTGCTCACTTCCACCGCTCCAACCTTCTAACAGTTCGTGATGACGTGGTCTATGCGCGTTGTCACATCAAAAAAGAGTATCACGAGTGTGCGCTTCCTGATCCCGTCTTCAAAATCCAAGGGGCCCAGCATTTCAGATGGCCCATAATTTCCATCGACGACTCTGACAGTGGCGAAGACGACAACGACAACGACAATGATGACGGTGACGAGCAGGAGGAGGAAGAGGAGACTTTCACTCCTCTTCGGGAACGAGTGGCACCAAGGAAGTGGCCACGCTTCTACCCAGGTGCATCATCATCCTCGTAGCCTCAGCCACCACAACCCTCTCAACAAGGAGAGGATGTTTATTCTATGCAGGGCATGTACACCATGCTACAGAGCATTCCAGAGACGCAACGACAACACACTGCGTCATTTGCTGATATCTAGGATACTACGAATTGGCTGTATGTTAATCAACAAGCTATCTTCGATAATGAATGTCAGTTGTTCTCCAATCAACAGCAGGTCTATGACTGGTTGGGGAGGATCGAGCAGCAGCAACAACCATTCTATGATCACTACTGGAGCCAAAACTACTTCGGGGGATATCCTCAACCTCCACTGATGCCCCCATATGATCCAAACTTCCAGGGGCAATATCCATCATGGGATCCCAACACCCCACAGTACTCGCCACCTGAGCAATAAATGGTATCACTGTTCCACCTGCTGAGATTGTTTTTGACTATGAGGCCATAGTCGAATTCAAGCTTGGGGGAGATGGAACAATTTCTATCTTTTATTTTCCTTTGTTTTTATCATTTATTGCCTTTTCTTTTATTTTAGCAATTTTCTTAGCTTTTAGCTTTTAGGATCCACATTCTATCTAGTGTATCCGTGGATGTCTAATGTAATTTGTCATCTCTATGTTTTTCACATGGGAATTATGGGTAAATTTGAAAAAATTTCATGTAATTGCAAGCTTATGTTGTTTGAACTTGAGCACTTAACTTATGAAAATAATTGGGTCTGTCAACTTTAAAACATAAGACCACAATTGTACATGCCTATGATTCAAGGGAAGTGGACAAAATTGGATGTTGAGCCTAAACTGATCAAATGGTAATGGGACTTTAATCTGAAATATGAGAGAGAAACTCCTTGATTTTTCACATGTTAGTAAGGAGGGACATATACTATCTTTCGATGGTTCTGTCAATTAATCTTGTGATCTATCCACCTCATCTCATTTACACTCCACCATAAGAATTGGGATCACTTTACAGTTTGTCATCTCTTGATTGCATATCATATAGATAGGATTGCATTGTAGTAGTTTTTACATCTATTGCATATATGAAAAAAAAATGTTGCATTATAGTCATGCATGCACAAATTTTATAATGCATGTCAATGTCATCTTAGTTGCATTTTGCATAATTTTAACCATTTTTACATGATGTGCCTTGCTTCTTCTGAAAATAAGGAACTTGTTTCATACTTTCTGAAAATAAAATACAATGAAAAAAATAGTAGTTATGAGAATAAGCCCAGGAAGAAGATGTGAAAATTTTATCTTAGTTCATTAAGAAAAATAAGGGCCGAGAAGAAAAAAATTAATAAGTAAGTGAAGATCAGAAGGAGGAAGGAACTTTTTCACATGCATAATAAGAAGAACAAGCACATGTGTAGTTTTGTAGATATTTTGTCTCTTGTTGGGACAGAATGATAGTGCATGCATCATTCTACCTAAAATGTAAGCATTAGGTCATTTTCATATGCATGAGCATCATGTAGGTCTTTTTTTTTGCACTGTTGCATGTCAAACTGTATTGTGCTACTTTTTCTTACATAAACCGCCTATCCCATCCACTCGTTGCTCAAAATGGTAGGCCACCCGTGATTATCTCCTCACTTTTGTATTTAAGGAGAGCTGCTTCCATGTAGATGGTAGTTAGGCTATGAGCAAAGTAGATAAGAGATCACAAGATGCACCAAGCCTGAACTGAAAGATTTTATTATATTAACTACCTTATTTGATAGTGTTCACCAATCTTGGAGTGGATATCTATTATGGATGATCATCGTCACCTGTAGGGTAGTTACCATTCTGTGGTTAGTGAGGGCCGGTATGTGAATGTCTGGTGGGAATCATACGGTAATGTATGTTGTGATAGTATGTTCTTTAGTTGACCCTCGCAAATTTATTCTATAGTTTTGTTCCTCGAGGATGAGCAATGTTTAAGCTTAGGGGAGTTTGATGCGAGGATTTTGAGTCGCTTTTATAGACTAATTTTACATGTGTTTATTAGTCACTTTTGTGGTTAGTATCACATGATTCACTCACTTTAGTTTATAATCTCATTTTGCATCAAATCTACTGTATTTCACCTTTTTGGTTATAAATGATCATATGGATGTGTTTTAGCAAGGCTGATTCAAATTTATTTTGAAATTTCAGGAAAAATGAATATATGCAGCTGTCGATACCATCGATAGATGTCGATAGTATCGACTCGGCCATAGTGAGACAGTGGCAAGGAACCAAGATGAGTCGATACCATCGACACTAAAGTCGATGGTAGCGAGATACCTACAGCGAGCCAACAGTCAACTGGTCGATACTATCGACCTCGCCCAGCTTCAGCGTCAGTATGGTGATAAAAGCGACGCCTAAAGGTGTCGATACCATCGACACTAACATCGATGGTATCGAGTCTGCATTAGTGTGGAACGTCAGAAAAAGGAAGATGGGTCGATACCATCGACCCGCGTCGATGGTATCGACGCCGTCAGATCAGGTTTTGTTACAGATCATTACTAATCAGATGGTGGTGATCTTTTGGCGATCTAAAGTGGTGCATATACCTAATTACAGCGGCCCTAAGCAGGGTATCAAGTCATTAGTCATTGCACAAGTCTCAAGAAGGAGAGGAGAGAAGAACGGAGCCCAGAGCCATGCCCCGATCGTTCCACGAGCCGCAGAAGACATTTTCCACCGCCGGAAGGCCGTAGATTGCTCATTCTACACCGAGGAATGCCCGGATCTCCTCCGTTCAGGGGTTTACATCACTTCTATTCACGTTTTCCCCATGTTTTCCCTTTCTCTCATCATGTCTTTCATTGAGATGAACATGCGGGGCTAATCCCCTTTATCTTTAGGACCGGGAGTAGCCCAGGTGATTATTGTATGACATTTTTACCATAGTATTTCATAATTTGTCTCTTAAATCCGTAGTATGATTTTGTTTTCTCCATTATATCATTATGATTGATCACCCTAATGATAATCTAATGCCTTTAATTACTTTGAAAGAAGAATTAACGGTTGAAAAGAGACGAAATTCACATTAACTAATAAATCCTTTGAACAAGGCGATGTACAGTTAATGGTGGAAACCCAACGTATGGTCCTCATGCACCTAGTTTAGGGTATAGGTTACTACTACTGTGGAACTGACTTAGATTTAGGTAGTGAATTGTATCACGAAAGTGAGCAATTCTGAATACATGCCACTACCCAGAATGAGAGACGAATTAGGTTAACTGTGTAGGAATGAATACAACGAGAACCTGTGGTGAAACCACAATCCTAAAGATTCCCATTTGAATTGATTAAACCAAACATTTAATCGATTAATCTGTTTTCTTTTGTTTTTCTTTTCTTTTTCAAGCAACTCTCAAATCATTTTACTCGGTCTAGCTGATTGCAAGTAGTTAGTAGTAGTCTACCAATAATTACGTTTCCCTGAGTTCGACTCGGGCCTCACGAAGGTCTATATTACTCTGACATGTGCACTTGCATTCTACGCATGGTAAATTCGTGTCAGGTTCCAAAGGAAAATTGTGATCAAGGGAAAAGAACCACTTACTAAGAAGAGAAACCACCAAGAATCACCACAAGGAAGGTGATCAAGCTCCAAAGAACCACACACAAGGTTGACCAACCTACAAGCACCCAAGATCATCCCTTCTTGCTCCTCAAAGCTCCAAGGATGAACACAAGAGAAGGGAGAAGAAGGAGGGCTGAAAAAAATACTTGCATGAAGAAGAGAGAGGTTATATACTCAAAGGAGGAGAGAAGAAAGGTAGGGGTGAGGTGTTAACACCTAAAGGCACCTGTAACAAGTGGGATCCACTCGCTACTAAAAAATATTTGAAGAATAAAACATCCATTCCAAACACACTCAAAGGTATGTTGGAATAGATATAACTTTTCCAAATTTATTATAATGGTATGCAAAAGACCAAAGTGTAGCAACAGAATTAGACAAATGACTATATTCAACTTTCATAAAAGATTACAAAAGTATATCATAATCTCCCATAAGGGTTTAAATGTATGATACAAGATAAGGATCTAAGTAGAGGGAAGTCTAAACTACTTCAAATATGTCTCCAAGCAACATCTCCAAGAGCTAGGTCCATGTTGGAAGCTATGTTCTCCTTATTCATGTTTAACACCTCGATCTAAACCTAGGTGGTTGGGAAAACACCCAGCAAAAGGGAAAGGAAAAGAAAGTATGTGTCAACAAATATGAATAGGATATCAAGGAAAAGAAAACATGTAATAAAGGCTAGTTTTCATCATAATATGAAGATAACAAGAGTATGAGGCTATATTCAAAAGAAACTTGTCATTAACAATATATAAAAAAGATTTGCATGTAAGATAATTATGTCTACCTAACTAAGTAGGGTTGAGGCACCTACCGAACCTCAAACCTATAGGTGAGGGGAGAATAAGACATTCCCAATCACCTACACAATTATATAGGGGAGCATAAAAACATTCCCCATGGCGATTAAATACATGCCCTCTGTGGGTGGTTGTACATAAGTACTGCTACTTTAAATTAAATAGAACATAATCTACATGCTAGGAAAGTAGTCATGGAAAGAGTAGTCATAATATTCAATAAGCATGGCAGTGGGGTATAAGACCCAAACAAGAAGAAACTATAATCTGATTTGAGGCATGAACAACATTAGGATTCAAGAATAGAAGATTTATGGTTCATATAAGCCTCATTAGGGAAATATAGGGTTTGGCTGCAATTATCCCAACATAGGGTGTAAGGAATGCACATCCTCTCTTATTGATATCAATTACTAACTTTCACCACTTTAATTGAATCCAAGTTCCACTTTGCCTATTTTCAATATATTAACATGTATTAGAGTACATAGTGCACATTAATGTATAGAAACCCTAATTTTGGAACTTTTTAGAAAAACTCAGATTTAGATTTTGAAAATATCACCAATGAACTTATTAGGCTCTCTTGATGAAGAAAAAATATTTTTATGTTAATTTTGGAGTTATGATGATTAAGATGTAATTTTTATGGATTTTATGCATTAAATTCATTTTACAAGAATCACCCTTCATCAAACCATAAATCAGACCTTGAAAATATTTTTATTATATAGAGATTAATTTTTCCAATTCCAAAAGATATTTATTTGTCAAATTTGGATAAGCGGATTAGAAGATATGAATTTTTCAATACTGACCAATAGGAAATTGCCACATCATCAAACCGATCTAGATAATTGAAGAGAGAGAGAGAGAGAGAGAGAGAGAGATGGAGGAAACACCATTTGACCCAAGATCAGGTTTGAAGTTTCATAGGTAACCAAACTAGAGCTTATAAAAGAAGGTAAAATAGTAAGAAACCAAAACTCTAGAAGAACACGGTGAATAGAGATGGATATCATCGATTTTAAACATAGAAGCATGAGTTTTAAGTATGTAGTAAGCAATATATGAGAAGAAGGTTAAGAAACTCGCCTCTAGGAAGGTAAGAAGGTCCAAACAGAAAGGATCCTGAGATTAAAAGGTCTGGTTGCTCCAAGCCAAGCTCCTTTCTTGAGCAAAGATCACCTTCTCCACTTTAGAGGTGCAAACCCTAGCAAAAGAGCATGGAGATGAGATGTTTTAGGGTTCTAGGTGGAGTTTTACCATGGAAGGTCATGGTTACGACCTGGAAGAAGGTGGGAGAAATACTAACAGCATGAAAACAGGGAAGGAAAGGAGGATTCTTACTATTTTTGGTCAAAATCACCAAGGAGGAGCTTAAGAAATCCTAAATAGAGAAATTTGGAACCCTGAGAGCCTTCTTCACCAAGGTAGGCACCCTATTTTACCTTGGGACAACAACTTTATGGCCAAACATAGAAGGGACAATGCTATAAGCTATGGGAAAGAAAAGGAGAGGATTTCTTCTTGGATTGGGAGGTGGGAAGGGGTAGGCATGGCTTTATAAAGAAGAGGGCAAGCATGAGGTGTCTATGGGACTTTCCATGTGTCCTTAGGCTAAGGCTTCATGGCCATGCAAGAGGACAGCTCATAGAGACTTCTTGTATATCCAAGGTCGGACCTAAAAGCCCATGGAGGATTCTAGGCCATCCCCACCGTCCTCCAATCAAATAAATAACCCCATTGGCTGGTAGCTTTTAAAGATAAGCTCATTTATAAAGAGGGTAATCCCTATAATGCCCTTAGAAAGTAACACCTTCAAACCAAGGTGCAACCAGGTGCCCCATGGTTCAAAATCTCGAGAATGGTAAGGGAATATCTAAGGATTAAAATTCAGGTGATAATTTGCAAATAAACCTCCCAATTGGGTAAATTGCATAAAAGTCCAAAATATGCATATATTTGCATAACTTGCACAAACAACATCCAAATTGGACCAAACTTGAAAATTAATCTTGTATCATGATTTCAAAACACCTCACAAGGTTATATTAAGTTTTATAGTACTTAATTATGGTAGTTAAGCTTGTTCAATACATTAAGTAAGGTTTAGGGCCTTGTACTTCTAGCACAAATTAATATACTATTGTTCTACTAAAGCGGTGATTTTACTTTTAGATCCTTAAATAAGATTTCACCAAGGTATTTGTGCATAAACCCTTCCATTGGTATAATTATTGAACAAATGTTCACCAAACCACCATAAATTTCACAATTTAAGCATCAAGGCCAAAAAGGATAGAAATGGTAAGAAAGTATTAGAAAAGGGCCAAAAAGAGAATATGTCAAAGTTCCAGTATGTTACAGCACCAAAGGGACAGTTATCCACAAAAGAAACTAACATGCAACCACTATATACATGCATGCAACCTATGGTGATAAAACCTAGGTGGGGTCTCGACCACTTGGGTCACCGCCACCCTAGGGGTCGAAACAAACCTCAAGATACCTTGTCTCGACCTCAACACAAGGTCACCAAACAATCTTGGTTGAGACACACCACAAGAAGACAACCATCTCGACCAAAAGCACCTCAAGACCATCAAGATCGAGACAAAACCACCCAAGGAAGGTGTCTCGATCAAGACACACCCAAAACACCCATCAAGGTCGAGACACAAGTCGTGACACTCAACAAAGCACATCAAGGTCGACACTAAGAAGACCCTAAAAACCCTAGCATCACCACATGATGCCACCTCATCAACCAATGTCCAACATGGCACCCTATAGCATCATTATCTCTCTCATGATGTTAAAGCACTAAGGGCACACTCAACATGTGACAAATTACAAAATAACCCCTCACCATGGGTAAATTGCAACTTGGTCCAAAACAAGCATACAGAGCTCAAACATCATTAGAACATGACCAAACTGGAAACATAAGATTGTCACATGTTAAATAAGCATCTCAAAGGATTATATTAAGTATATCAGCATCTTATTAAGCAAAGCAAGCATACTCAAGCACTAATCTAGGTTAGGGGCCTTACACTTCAACCTTGCCTTCTCCTTCTTCATGAAGGGACTCCTTCCCTTATTCTTCTTCACCTCTCTTAGCAAAGAGAGAGAACCTTCATCTTCATGATTGAATGATATATTGGGAGGTGGTGTAAGTGAGAGGTACATAAGATATACATGTAGGACTAGCTCTCTTACAAATCTCCTACTCACTCTAATGGATGTAGTAAGTGATTAAGCTTACAGAGAGAGAGAGAGAGGAGGTTGTAGGATGAACTCAACTATAGAATAGGGACCTTCATAGTTCTTGGCTAACTATGGGATGAAGCCCAAGGGGTCCTATTTATAGTCGAGGATGCCTACAAGCCAGTGGGAACACTTAAGGATGAATTCTAGCCATTTGGGGTGTTGCAACAAATATTTTTTCAACTTTTAGAACACTCCAACAGTTAGAAATACTTTTTTACACTTTTCCATACAGTGCGATCAGTCGAGTTTCAATAAAGGTAACTCAACAGATTACACTATTCGACAAGGTAGATTTGAAGAATCGGTCGAGTTTATCCTGGATGAAACTCGACCAATCACTTAAATTAGTTTTGCCCAGTGCAAGGATCGGTCGAGTTATGTGATTGGTAAACTTGATCAAACTGTGACATTCTCAAGATCCATTAAGGGATCGGTTGAGTTTGTAACTCAACTGACAAACAACCTATAATGAATTTTGGAAAATGTCATTTAAGTGCTTAAATGTTCGTTTAAGTGCTCTTGATTTTTTCTAAGCTTAATTACAAATCATACAATCATTACAAGTGATTTACAACATGATTCTAATGGATTTATATCATATTCCATAAAACTACACTTGTATTGATTTTTACTTGTCTTTTCTCCAAGTTAGGATGCGTAAGTTAAGGCATTTGGAGTGTGTCTATACCTAATCTGAAATCACTCAAGTAGAAGCATTAGACACAAATAAGTGGAATAGTTTAGTCATCATCAAAATAAGGGTTTAGTCAATTTAGACCTTAAGTCAACATTGACCTAGAGTCAACATTGTGTACCTGAGTACATATAGCTTAAATGCACCCATTGTCATTTATGCTAATTATAAATTTTTTCTTAACAATCCAACCTTATGGATGTGAATTATGCCCCCTAGATCAGGAGTGTATAAAAATTCACTGCAATATGATATTCATAGATCATCCAATAAAAGAATATGTGTATTTTCTGATCAACAGTAAGTTGTAGAATTTGCAGAAACTGTTGGTTGATATATTGATATGTCTTATAATCAAAATGATATATGGTTATGATTTTTTAAACACATCTAATCTATCTAGTGTTGAATCAATTCATATGATTGGATTTTATTAACATACTCTACAAGTGCCATTTTGATGACCGGTACACACTTCCTAACCTCACACACACACACTCACACATATACATACATACATACATACATATATACATATATATATATATATATATATATATATATATATATATATAGAGAGAGAGAGAGAGAGAGAGAGTGAGAGTCAGGCTACAATACACTCGAGTGTATCTGAAGCAGAATACACTCAACTAGTTTTTCACGATGCAATTTTTTTTAAATCTAATCCATTGATCTTCTTAAACATCCTGTGAATATCACATATATAAAATTTGAGCCCATATGAACATTTATAGGTCATGTTATAAATACCACACAAATAATGCATTTTAGATTAATTTTGTGCGTCGGTTTTGTTGCCTTTGAATGAGTGACTTACACTCATCCAAATGGGCTCAAAATTTATATGTGACCTATTATATATATATATATATATGGGCCCATCTTTATTGCCCGCGCGTGTAGCTACCCGCCCACCCTTCCGATCACTTTTTTCAATTTTTTTTTTGAAATTGTAGAGGACTATTTTGTCTAGCTCTCCAAAAAATTTGAGCCAAAAATAATATCATTTGCCCCTCCAAAATCAAAAAACCCGTCCTTATATATATATGCTGTATATTTTGTACAGAGTTACTTTTTTGGCCAGCAGAGTTACTTTTTTGACACCATAGTTACTTTTTTTTACAGCAGAGTTACTTTCTTAGCTAGGAGAGTTACTTTTTTGGCTGCAGGGTAGCGAAAATCCATGCTACCTGCGCGGGCAATGAATGAACACCCTATATATATATGTATAAATGGTTCATGCGAATAGAAGAATACATTCACACATCTTACATATTATTGAAGGCGATGGGGAGCCTAAAAAACCAAGAACCATGCCAAAACAATGCCCAATGGTTGACGTTGTCAAAGAACCCATTCCCAAGAAGTCAATTATAAAACCTAAAGATAGGAAAAAGGAAGTATCCTTGTCCATAATGAAGAAGGAACTATCCTAAGGCCTTTATATGAAGAGCATGTGAGGATGAAAGAAGCACATGTGCATATAGAAATATATGAAATTATCATATGTGAGGAAAAATAACACATACACTTAGGATAAGTAGCTCAATATCATGATTTTTAGACTATTTGGTCCAACTAGAAATGTTTAGATTAACGTCTCCTGAAACAATCAACATTGTTGAAGAATCAGAAGTATAATTGGTCATGGGAGTAGTATTATGACCGTGGCACATTACAAGAACATTGCTCGTATTCAATATGTGCCAGGTGTTGGAGAAGTGGAGAGGGAAGGGAAAGCAAGGGGGTGGAAAAGCAATTGGGCAGTGACACGGAGAGATGAGAAATTGGGTGGGACCTAAAGGGGTTGACAATGGCAGTGTAGCCTGGAGGGACATGCACAAAGTGTAGAACGTTGGTAGCAAAAATGAGTCCAATGTCGAGCTCTAGGGGAGGGTTTCCATGCCTGTAACAACTAGTGGCAAAAGAGGGTTATGGGTTGTGAAAAATATTTGTATCTAATAAAGGAGGTTATAATACAAGATTTTTCTTCACTAACCACTAATCACGAGATTAGGGCGCGACGGAGGGATTATCACATAAACAAATCACTGAGAACTTTTTCTTTTTAAAACCTCGTAATGATATCCGGATTATTGTTGTAAACTAAAACATAATAAACTATTGCGGAAGCATTTCAATTAAACTGACTAGAGTACGTAAACAGAGTTTACAACATGTAACATTGTTTAACAGAAAGTAAACATAACAGTTAATTTACATCTCTTACACATTCGCCATACATACTCTCTCTCACCCACACCATGTCCCAAGGACCGAGGGGAAAGGACTAAGAGACCTCTAATTAGACTAACTACAAACCTTTTATAACTAGGCGTTAGGATGAAACGACCCTTCCGATTCCTGATGCTGATGCTGACCTGAAAATGTTTTGAGTAGAGGTATGAGCCTACTCGCTCAGTGAATAGCATTTCATTTAGCTATCACTAAACAACTCATCAGGTTTATAGATTTAAATAAAACATAAGTACAGTACTAAGCAGGGCAGTTCTAATAACATAATAGATTTGCAGAATATAATCACATTTCCATGCATTAACAGATAATTTGAACAGATAAATAGATATAAAGAAATAGCACAAAAGTTCGAATACTTTAATTTAGTGTGATCCTATATGAGTACCAATTTATATTATTATTAAGCCCTAATCATATACAGTGTACCCTGTATATGAAGATCCGTAGCGAACTACGATCCCACCGTACAAGACTTAGCGACACGCCCGGGAAATGCTAAGTCTGACGCCAGCCCTGCTCTGCCACAAGACCCCAGGCTCATCGGCCTTCAGGCTCATCGGCCTCACTGCACTACATCGAGTGCTCTAGACTCCTCCTCTAACCTGAGTACACAAGCGGAGAGTCTCACGGGGTTACCTCCATGACATCGCACGGATCTTGTTGCAATAACCCCCAATTTTCTCCAGTGCCACCGTGACATCACACGCGTTATTGTTGGACACTGCCTCTCTATCCTCGTGTCTCCATGACATCGCATGGATAATGTTGCAACATGAGTTTCACCCCTAAGAAGCAGATCTGTCAAAGGGGTTCTACGGTGTTAGGGCACCTAAGTCTATTAACTGATTAACATATAAACATTTAAACAGGAAAATCACATTTACTGATTTCATATCAGATCACAATACACTGTCATTCTAAACTGACAGAGCAATATATTTTAAATCATTGTAATTTCTGAGAAATTCTCATACCATGCATCCAGACAAATTAGAAATGCATAAATAACCTAACTTATTTCAATCTGGCACATACATAGCGAATTTAAGCAATTGAATATCTTATTGCACAAATTAAATAAATTTACTTCACATACGAGAATCATACTCAACATTTGTCAATTCTCTAAAATTCTCGAAAAACGTGCACATTAACCCAAATCTTGGTTTGTGCATCACTTAACTCAATTAAAAGTTAATTACCTATCACAACACAATTTAATAACAATACTTGAGAATTTCTGGTAATATTTCAGAGAAATGTGCCATTTCATGTAAATATCAATTTACACATATTAACGTCAAAAGATATATGCAATTTAGGGCTTTATTGCATATTTTATTTATTCATATCAACTTTAAAATCGTACATCTGATAATTTATCAGAAATCCTTATTGTCTGGGTTCATACCCAATCCATACCATTTTTAGACATGAATTTCTAATTTCAACATTCAAATAAGCAATTTAGGTTCCAATGAACCATATAAATCTACCGATTCAATCCACACTGATCAATTGCTAAATTTAATCATATAACAGCGTCTAGAAGCAGTTTATGAAATAAAAAGTTGGGCGACGCCAAACGCTGCCCTACGCCTGATAACGCCTGTTATCAGCGTAATTTGCGCACATAACTGGAAATATTCAAACGCCTGAGTTTATTAATGATAAATGAATGAAACTCTACTCACATTGGTTTGGTATGTCCGGATTCGTCCAGAAATGCATCTAGGGCCTGATTCCGGGTGGATTTCTATTGTCTTCTTCCTTTGATTTTTCACTATTTACTGTTCAGCCAACAGAGACCTCTCTGCTCCTTCACATACATGTTGGAATCAAGCTCAATGGATGGCTGAATCGTGGCTAGGAGCTAGGGATTCAAACTGAGGACTCCCGACCGAGCTCAAAGGCACCAGTTGGAGGTGCTAGCCACGCCTAATAAGGTTTCTGGCCATTGCTTCTTACAGCTGCGGCTGCTGCAACGTAGGGCGCCACCCCTGTTGCTAGGTGGGCGCACGAGAGGAAGATGGAGGAGGAGTAAAAGGAAGCGTCGCCCATCCAAAATCGAAGCAAAGGGAGCCCCGATCGGCCCTGAACCGACCACTGCTGCTGGCGCGGCACTGCTACTGCTACTCAGGCAAACCTGCAGGTCCCATTTTGGGCGCCGCCCAACCTGGTGGGGCGCAGACGAGGTGAAGTAGAGGAGGATGAAGGACGGAGGTAGGAGGTCGGAGGTGCGCCTGTGGGAAAACGGAGCTAGGGCTCCAACAGAATTGCCTATGCGATTCCCCACCATCGCTGCTGATCGAGCGCAGCAACATGTGTTACTTGGGCGCCGCCCAACCTGGTAGAAGCACCGCTAGGGCGAGGCAAGGAAGGAAGGAGAAAGGAAGGGAAGAGGAAGAAGAAAGGGAGTAGGGCACAGCTGGAGGAGGTCTAGCAAGCCCAGATCGGCGAACTGCACGATCGCCCTAGCTGTTGTGTACGCGCCGCTACTCAAGCAGTTGCCTGTTCTGTCGGTCGGGAAGACAAAGAAATAAAAGGGGAAAAAGATAGTCGGCCCACTAAAGGGGATATGGAAAAGAAACAGCCTAAGTTAATTGGAAAAATTACAACCAAATCCAAACGAACATGAAAATATCACAACTCTTGCATCGAAGGTCCAAATCAAACAATTCTTTTTGCAAAACTTCGATCACAGAATTCACTACAACCTCGAAGCAAGAAATCACAATTAGCGTCTTGTCACAACTGGTCAAAGCACCAATTGCACCCTGACATTTAACTTAACTCAACAATTAACACTGATTATCATTAGTTACCTCATATGAGTAAATCTCAACTATTGATTCATGACTTAGCTTATCTTAATTAATCATGTTATTTAATAATATACTCAACACTAATCAAGGTGGTTCACGCTAATTGAGGTATTTACTGGTTAACCTCAATGTGGGTCATAACAATCTCCCTCCCTTATAAGAATTTCGTCCCGAAATTCCTAAAAGAGAAAAGGAAACTTGCTACGCATCTCAGATTCAAGCTCCCACGTAGCTTCTTCAATGTTATGATTCCTCCACAGAACCTTCACCAATGGTATCTCACGGTTCTTAAGTTTCTTGATCCTCTGATCAACTATCTGGATTGGTCCCTCAACATAGGACACATCTGATCTAAGCTGTGCAGGTTCTGGGTCAACTATCTTTTCCGTACCAGGGTAACATTTCTTAAGCATAGACACATGAAACACATCATGAAGATTAGCTAACTCAGATGGCAAATCCAACTTATAGGCTACAGGTCCAATCCTCTCAATGATAGGATATGGGCCCATAAACCTAGGAGTCAATTTGCCTCTCTTACCAAACCTCAACACTCCCTTCCACGGTGAAACTTTCAGATAAACCTCGTCACCAACCTCAAACTCAAGAGGTCGACGTCGTCTCTCTGCATAACTTTTCTGCCTGTCCTGAGCAGCTTTCAACTGCTCCCTGATCACAGATATCTTCTCTGTAGTCATGTCGACTATCTCAGGTCCAAGAATTTCTTTCTCGCCAACCTCGTACCAACAAACCGGTGATCTACACTTCCTGCCATATAGAGCTTCATATGGGGCCATTCCAAGACTAGAATGGTAGCTGTTGTTATATGCAAATTTCATCAGGCTTAAGTGTTCTTCCCGGTTACCTCTGAACTGCAGAACGCATGCTCTCAGCATGTCTTCAAGAGTCTGAATGGTCCTCTCAGATTGACCATCTGTCTGCGGGTGAAACGTTGTACTAAACCTCAGCTTTGTGCCCAACGCACGATGTAGCTGATTCTAGAACCTAGATGTAAACTTAGGATCTCTGTCAGAAATAATGGAAACTGGAATCCCATGTAATCTGATTACCTCATCCACATAAACTTTGGCCAGCTTTGGAACGTCAAAGGTTGACTTGACAGGAAGAAAGTGAGCAGACTTAGTTAGTCTATCCACAATCACCCATATCGAGTCTGAACCCCTAGGCGTCCTGGGTAACCCTACCACAAAGTCCATCGTGATGTGTTCCCATTTCCATTCTGGTATAGGAAGCGGCTGCAAGGTACCAGCAGGTTTTTGATGCTCAGCTTTAACCTACTGACACACCCCACATCTAGCCACGTATTCAGCCACATCCTTCTTCATACCAGACCACCAGTACAGCTCTCTGAGATTCCTGTACATTTTCGTGTTACCAGGATGCATAGCATACATAGAAGCATGCGCTTCTTCAAGAATCTGCTCTTTCAGCTCACTGCTCCCAGGTACACACAACCTATCATGAAGATACAACACTCCGTCGTCAGAAAACCGGAATTCTTTTCTTTTACCTTCCGACATATCCTGCATAACCTGCCACAACTCGTCATCATTCTGTTGCAACTCCTTAATCTGATCGTAGAAAGTAGGTTTGACCTGCATCTGAGCAATCAACCCATTCTGTCCAGTCACATTCAAGTCTAAGTTCAATTTCCGCATATCTACAAGCAAGTCTCTCTTGAAACATGCCATAGAAAATGCATCAGCTGTTGAACTTGACTTTCTACTCAAGGCATCTGCTACAACATTCGCTTTACCAGGATGGTAATCGATTGTCACATCATAATCTTTAATCAGCTCAAGCCATCTGCGCTGTCTCAAATTCAAATCCTTCTGAGTGAAATACATATCAGATATCTTGAGAGCAGTCGGTTTCTAAATGCTATTACCAAACATCAAGTTGGCCACCTTGTCAATTTATATTAATTTTGACATTTTGTACAATGATAAATAACATTTGCAGGTGTCCTTTTTCACCCCAAAAAATCATATGGTGATCCATCTCACTACATCGGAGTGACATCCAGGTAATTGCTTTGCCAAGTGCTACAAAAATCATTCACAACAACTATTTGATAAATCAATCCACTCAGGAAGGCAGCGGTTGTCAGAGCCAAGAGGAGTCAGACACCGACAACAGGGAGACTGCATTCACCCTATGTCCACAAGCTCCCAGTCAGATTCCACTCATAAATCGCATAGTCGGGATGGCCAAACCCCGATTCAACGGGGTTTGGGTATTCCCCATGTTGAGCCTACTTAGATGATTGTTTTAACAAATTGATAAGTATATAAAAATGAAACATTTAGTATATGTATATTCACATGTAAACTAAAGTTAAGAATAGTTATGTCGCATTCATTAGATTATCAATTTTCATGGGTATGAGAAATGTTTAATTCGTAGGCATACGTGATTTGACGAAATCTTAATGTATAAATATTAGTGAAAATATATTTCTCTTATGCAAATATAACTAAATATATTCAGACGTTAATGTATACTGTTATCTGTAGAATCATTTAGATAATGTAAACGGAGAAGAAAAGTTTCGACAATCATATTACTTAATTTTGATAGATATAAACCAGTTAATATGTACGGTATCCATGTTTTATACATATGATATCGTATAAACATGTAATAGGTATACAAAAATGTAAAATATAGTCATATATTAGTATGTATATTCACATGCAAACTAAATTAAGAGCAAATACCTTAGATTAATTTAATAATCAATTTCTATGATTATTATATATATATCTAATTACTCGCACGTGTGACTTAATATTGTTTTTGTATGTAAGAATACATTCATGTGCTTACTTGTATGTTGTACGCAACAAGGAAGACAGCTTCGACGCATTAAAGCAAATGAACCCTCACATGTCTTGTACTGTGTCGACGAACACAGAGGTGGACGGAGTAATTACCCTGACGGTATTTCGCAGATGATTATATTCAAAGCATGCAAGCATGTGGTGTCGGCCATAACACAGTAGTAAATGCTAATTGCGCACATTAACATTTTTCTGAAAGGTGACAAATCCGTAGGACATCCAACGTGCTTTGTTAAAATTAATAAATAAATGAATGTCCCTCAGGAATAGTTACCAATCAGTTGGATTAGTCGGGCATACAATCACGTGCTTATATGGATGACATAGCTTGTAGGTGGTATATAATATTTAAAAAATATATTAAAATGTACCCATAAAATATATCTGCAAGTGGTAAGAAGGAAGAGCCTGATGTAAATAGATGGAAGGCAATGTTATTGTTACATCATATTACTATACCACTAATGCAATCTATTTGGCCCCTATGGAAAGAGCAAGCATTTTTTGATTTGTCTTTTTGAGGTGGGAGAATTTGCTAAAATAGTTCAAATATATACGAAGTAAGAAAACAAATTGCGGTCCCGAATTATCAACCAAAAGAGAACGCCTACAATTTTGTTTTCAAATACTATATATTACAAAAAAAAATAGTCCATGCATAAAGTATGCAAAACAGAATGCCTACAAACTTTTTTAGACATATTACATATTACAAAATGAAGTAGTCCATGCATAGAGCATGCTTTTCATATTTACAGATGACACTATGTAAGATATGATCATTCTCAGTTGTTGTTCTCTTGTTTGACTTTTAAGATTTTCAGTTGTATGGACTCTCTGTACTTCTTTCCAACTTGTACCTCAAAGATAAGGCATATGCTAGTCAGTTGTAATTGCCATTTCACATGTTTCCTGCATATTAGTAGTATAAGTGTCTTATAAGTGTCATAAATATGTATTGCTTATGTCAATTACCTTAGTATTGAGTGTCATCAAGACAGTAGGGTCACATGAGAATAGATCTTGGACTTGTTTTCCAAATAGAGTAGCAACTGTTGTACAGCTATCATCCTCGAGTTGAAGCTTTAGGATACACCTAGCATAGTGTTATAAGAAGTCATGAGGTATTGAAATAATGAAGTATAGGTATTAGAACAATAAAAAATATTAATTACCAAGGTTTTGCAATTGATTCTTTATAACAATTTTCACAGAAGTACTTTGCAGTATGGACCATGTTAGTCTTCTTGTGACAACTATTGCAAGACATATACCACAAATCCTGTGGATTCAAAATAGAAACTCGTGTCAGCTATTTGGGCGACTGCATATAATAGCGCTTTAAAGTGTATTAATATGTGCTTAGAATCGATGGGTAAAAAATTAGCTGATTTTGATTTACCATCCATTGTTCAAGATGAACATGAAAACTTATACAAGGAAGTAAAGGAGGAGCTGAAAATAGTTGTTTCCGATGAAGATATGAAGACAATTTTGCAACTAAATCATGATCAAAATTATGCTTATAGAATTATCATTGATCGCATAAATAGTGGGAAACAAGGAACATTTATTATTGATGGTCCAGGTGGAACTGGAAAGACATTTTTGTATCGTGCTTTACTTGCAAAAGTAAGGTCATGTGGTTAAATAGCACTAGCAACTGCATCCTCCGGAGTGGCAGCATCTTTACTACCTTTTGGTCGTACTGCACACTCAAGGTTTAAAATACCATTGAATGTTGAAGAACATAGAATATGTAACATTTCAAAACAAAGTAGTTTGGGTGAATTGCTTCGAAGAACCAATCTTATAGTATGGGATGAGGTCTCTATGGCAAAAAAGGAATCCATCGAATCTCTAGATCTTTTACTAAAAGACATGACAAGTAATACACTACTTTTTGGAGGAAAAGTTGTCGTGTTTGGTGGAGACTTTAGGAAAATTCTTCCCGTTGTACCAAAAGGAGGGAAACATCAAACAATTGCAGCAAGTTTTGTAAAGTCAAGGATATGGAAACATGTGGAGAGATTAACTCTAAAAGAAAATATGAGAGCAGTATCAAGTCCCCTGTTTGCAGATCTTTTACTTCACATTGGAAATGGAACAAAACAATCTATAGTGGAGGATCAAATTGAAATCCCCAAATGTATGGTGATCGAATTCACTGATGAAAGATCTTCAAAGCATGACCTGATACGAGAAATATTTCCTGAACTCATGGATTCTAAAGCCAACATTTACTCCCTCACTAACCATGCAATTCTGACTACAAAAAATGAGTTTGTTGATGAAATAAATGAGATCATGATTGATATCTTTCTAGGAGATAAAAAAGAGTACTTCAGCTTCAATTCTGCTATTGATAACACCAATCAATATCAAGAAGAAGAGTTTTTGAATTCTATGAATCCTGCCGGTCTTCCACCACACAAGTTGGTCTTAAACAGAAATTGTCCTATTATGTTACTTAGAAATATTGATCCTTTCTCAGGTCTTTGCAATGGTACACGACTTATTTACAAGAACTTCAACAAGTATACCATTGATGCTGAAATAGCAATAGGCCATAAGAAAGGACAAAGAGTTTTCATCCCAAGAATTCCATTAATGCCAAAAGACAATGAAAAGCTGCCATTTTCATTCAAGAGACTCCAATTTCCCGTTTGCTTATGTTATGCGATGACAATCAATAAATCACAAGGACAAACTTTAGATAAAGTTGGAATATATCTGCCTCAACCTGTTTTCTCTCATGGTCAACTATATGTGGCTTTCTATAGGGTAAGATCACCTAATGATCTGAAAATTCTCATTAGACCAGCTTCAACAGAAAAATTAAACATTACAACAACAAGAAACATTGTCTATAGTGAGATATTATCAGCTGCAGGGATAATTGAAGTACATGGTGAGCAATATGCAGTAACTTTCAACTTTATTATACCGTTTTATGTAATTTTCTAAATATATGATGTTTACATTTTGCCATAATATAACATGTTTACTATTTTTTTTTGAATTAGACCAAGATGAGCAAGGAATATCAATTTCTACATGAGATCGATCAAAGTCTTCATGTATGGAAAGTAAAGGTGAAGGTCTATGAGATGACGAGTCCTGCAACTTCAAGAGATGGGAAACATATGTATAAGAGACTAGGATTCATTGATGAAAAGGTATTCCAATGGTTCATATAAATTTATTTTCATAAGTCGTGTACCATTGCTTTGACAACCGCTGCCTTCCTGAGTGGATTGATTTATCAAATAGTTGTTGTGAATGATTTTTGTAGCACTTGGCAAAACAATTACCTGGCTGTCACTCCGATGTAGTGAGATGGATCACCATATGATTTTTTGGGGTGAAAAATGACACCTGCAAATGTTATTTATCATTGTACAAAATGTCAAAATTAATATAAATTGACAAGGTGGCCAACTTGATGTTTGGTAATAGCATTTAGAAACTGACTGCTCTCAAGATATCTGATATGTATTAGATTAATAAAATATTGATCCTTTCTCAGGTCTTAAGCACGTGAATAGCAGTTGAATTAGCATAATAAAATAATCTGAAAATTGAAATTTCTTCTAGATTTGTGTAATAATAATTACACATAACTGGCTAAAAGGGAATAATCTGATAAATATCTAATTGACTCTCTCTAATATATAAAGCACGACTTAAAAATTATAGTGCACAAAAATTGTGAATTACAAAAAAAATCACTAACCCATTAAGAGAGAGTAGCTCGATTAACATCAGGTTAACTCATTCCAATCTATAAGCAAACAAACATCTTCAATTGGTTAGCATACATACATGCATGATTGATTAACACACATACATGCTAGAACACAAGCAATGAATAGACCATTGAGCACATAGCCAAGCTACTGGAACACGTGCAATCATTCGATCAATTGACCAGTTGACTCCCTCCGATTTGTAGAGTGACATTACCAAAATTTAAAATAAAAATATTTTTCCGTTGGACTCATGATGACCACTTCATTAACATGTGTTGATCTATATAAAATATATTTAGAGAAAACATCTTGGTTAAAAGCCAACTGACTCCCTCGAATCTATAAGCACACAGATAGATTGAATCAGTTAATACTCAAATAGAATGTAAAACACAAAGACCAGTTGAGCTAATTAGCATTGTAATAGACTGATTGAACACAAAAAAATGTGGATCAATGAACACATATAATGTACTGAAACTCCCTTCAAAGAAACTGATGATGTCAAATACATAATTAGATTGTACTGATTAGTATGCAGACAGACTATTGGAACACACAGATCGATTGAAACAATGAGCATACAGGCTAACTATTAAAATAATAGATTGACTTGATGGAAACACATACCTAAAACCTAAAACTTGTATGAGATTTTTTATTTTTTTATACAGCTAAAAAAAATTGAAAAAAATAAAAAAAGACAAAGGAAATGAAAAAAAGCGGCAACCAGGCACCCCCAACACCGATGAGCAAGCACACATGCTTCTGGACTCCTGGGACTTCATATGATGTTACACGCGTGCACGATTGATTCCAAATATTTGAGATTTGTGAATCAACAAAATTCAAAAACTGAATCACAAAAAAAATGGCATAAGCATTCACTGCTAACACGATAATTTATATGCAAGAGCTAGCTCCCTACAATTTGCAATGGCACAAACAAACTGGATTGATCAGCATGGAGCACGCTGAATAATCAGATGAATGAGCAAATAACCAATCTGGTGGAACATGCGCATAGCCTACACTCATGAGCACGTATGGCAATAAAAATTATCTCAAACAATAAATGGAAAGAAAAAAAGTCAATCCTAACATACGACTGGATTTAACTAAGTGAAACAAAGTCGAGTTAGTATACTCAGATAGACAAATCGTAGTACCACTTTATCTTGTACTAATTTTTATGATTGATTATTGCGAATCAAAAACCAGTTGAATTGTGCAAGCCGATAGGTGGATTGGGCAGCAAGGCAAAGCGAGCGAGCAACTGAATCAAGCAAGCATATATAGTATATATATATATTAAAAGCGGCGGTGGTAGTGGAATTGACATGATGGATAAACATCAAAAAGGACGGGAAACAATTGAAACCAATAGTTTTATAGCTATATACTTCAAGCTGGTGAGCTCAGCTAGGATTGACCTGACGGATAAATATGAGAAAGCACGAGAAACAGCTGAAGTTAATAGATAAATAGCTAGACTTAGAATAAAAATTACAAATAAGAGGTAAAAGGTAGACAGAGTAGCAGCTTGACTGAAGCAGGATAACTCCGTTTTGTTATAGGAAAGGTAGATATACACCTAGTAAAAGAGCATCAATCGATTAAAAGTCAGGTGACTTTTTCCGACCTTTAAGCACACATATAGACTGTATAAACACATAGACACAATGGACCAATGTGAATCAGATGCCCTTATTTTGCCAGCAAAAATATCAAAAAAGGTGGACAGAAAAAAATTACAAACAAACAAAGCGGCTCAAACTGAACCCGATATCTTTATTTGGCATAACAAAAAAAATCTGGGATAAATAAAAAAATTACAAACGAACAAAGCAACTTAATTATAAAATATAAAAAAAAATTAAAAAGCTGCCGAGCAAAGCAGCTCGACAGCAGGCAGCTGAATAAATATGAGAAGGCGCGAGAAACAACTGAAGTTATTAATAGATAAATAGCTAGACTTATAGGAAAGGTGGACAGAAAAAAATTACAAACAAACAAAGCGGCTCAAACTGAACCCGATATCTTTATTTGGCCTAACAAAAAAAACCTGGGATAAATAAAAAAATTGCAAACGAACAAAGCACCTGACTGCAATAAAAAAGCTGCAGAGCAAAGCAGCTCGACAGCAGGCAGCTGACTGCCTTTTATTATAGGTATATAGAAACTTGCATATCTATCTAACCTATGAAAAAAATATCGTGACATATGTAACGACATTGCATTTTAGGAAAGCAAATCATCACGGAAACTTATAGAAAAGCTTAACGTGAAAAACCCTGGACAATTCGCCGCCCCCGGAGCTGCTCCCTCGCTCTCTTGGGTACTGTCGAACAGCAGGTCCAGGACTCAGTACCGCCCGAGCGAGTCGCTGGTGTTCTGTTCCCTGCTTAAGCGCTACTACGGTCCGTGTTCTATTAGGTCATTACCCGTGCCCGAACTTTCTGCTTTTGGAGCTCATTCTCGTTGTTTGAAAACCACGAGGCGGCAGATTTTCGCTTCACTGCCGAATTCGTCTCGTTGGGCTGCGGCGTGTCTAGCTAAGGATGGGATTCGCCATGGGTTTTAGGAAAAGGGCCCGCACAACAGCAGCGCCATCCATTCCCCGGAGTCCGAAGAAGGGTTCAAGTTCTGGGGGGAATGCCAAGAGAGTAAACACAAGAGACCTGAAACGTGCCGATAAGAACGCTCCAGGTACTCATGGACGTAGGACTTCCAGAACTGCTTCCGACGATGAAACTGAGAAGTCTTCTCCCGCTACTACGTCTAGCATAAAAAGCGCCAGGATCCGGCCTACTTCCAGAGCTTCTGATAAAGGGATTGGCAGTAGCAATGTTTTCATCTCCGAAGAAGATCGTTTCGGCAGAAAACCTCGTACGTCTTCTTACGCCAAGGCTGCTGGGAAGAACCGTAACAGTACTGATGGCCATTCAACAAGAAAGACGCTCAGAAACAAACATCCGCAGCAAAGTTCGCTCTCGAAGAACCTCACGGATCGGCATGAATTGCACAGGAAATCCTTCAAAATGCTGAAACAGAGCAAGCTTTCTAAGGAAGAGGTAGTGACGAGTGACCAGCCAAAGAGGAAAAAAAGAGTCATTCAAATTGATCCCTATGATATATCGAACAAACGGATTGATGATAGTGTCCCCGCACCTCAAACAGAAGGTTATTATGCTCTCCCCGTCGACATACTTTCTGCCATCATCATCTTGTTGCTTATTTCTATCTATTTTGCCTCAAGTTTTGCATATATTGAAGTTGGTTTGGCATATATAATGGTTCAGATGTTATCTCGGTCCCATTCACTGATATGCAAAAATGTGGACGGATTGGTTACACCAATTTGGTTCGATCAGCCATGGTTATATAGATAGATTCAACACTCTAGAACAGGGAAGAACCAGAACCACAAGCATCAATTTACATTACCATTAAAAATCCTAGTCTGGAAGTGAACATGCCAGCGAGTAGGGTCCGAACTTCAATTAGTATGTTGACATCATCTGCATGTTTCCTAAACTTGCAAATTGAGATGAAAACTTGAACACTAATGTTTTGATTATCAAGTACACACCGGGTTAGAAAAATGATAAGAAAAGTCAAAAGCAAAAGAACATATAAATCATTAAATATAACTATACATTGGGACATGTTAGTTAGTTATAGATAAACATGTAGTTTGCTGGATTATTGTTGGTTGGGAGGCACCTCATTGTTTCATTGTGTGGTTAATTAACCATACACATTCCTATTGTAGACTAGCAGTAACAGAGGATGTAAGTAAGTGATATATGCAATTGAAAGAACAATCAAAGCCTCATTCCAAATGAGGCTGGGGTTGACTACATGTATCCTTCTTATCCATTTAGCTTTGTTATGCATGGTATTTTCGTTTGCTTGTAATGAAGCCAAATCTTTTTTTGCCAGTCCTCTCCCAAGTCATTCAGGGTGCACCCATTCCCTTCTCACCTCTTACCACTTATACATTACTCATCATAATAGGCATGTTGATCCACCTATGACGGCTATGGCCAAGCCATTAGCCATCTAAGAAAACCTTTCATAATCACGCCTACTGTACTTTTTATGGCAATCATGTACTCAGTCATAATACAATACTTGTCATTCCATGATTCATGTTAAATCTCCTTCTCACAACACTCATGTTGTGATCACTTTCATCATGGGCCCAACCATGGTTTAAAATTTTGGTCGAAATTGCAAAATTTCGGTTTCGACCGGCACCAGCCATCGAAATGGACAATCCGAATAGCCGAATTTCCGATTTTTAGTTGCATTATTTTTTTTTAAAAAGAATTTGATTCTAAATAAATGTGGGAGACCCCCCCGAGTTAATTGATCCAAAATATAAGATCTAACATGTTATTGCATAAGAATATATGTATGTATACATTGCATCATCGAAATGCTGATTGAAACAGTTTTGTGTATTTTCACTCAAAAATGTAGGAGCCCCCCACCCTATACCGGCATATGATATTATTGCATAATTAGGTGTATTTATGTATGTAGATCATCATCGTAAAATTTTATGACTTAATTCCTTTATTTGGTCATCGAAATCGCCAAAAATTGCATCGAAATCTTGTGTCAAAATAAGCGGAAATATCGAAATTTTGGTCGAAATTTCTGTTTCTGGACCATTGGAAACGACATCGAAATCGACATTTTAAACATGGGGCCCAACATTAATGCATTATAGAACATGGCTGCCTACATGTAGGCGCATGCCAATGCGTCAAGGCAACCTAGGAAGGTGCGCATTGGCCTACTGTTAACATACTTTTGCTGCTATGAGGTCTGAGTAAAAATGTTCTCTAGTACATCCACTATTAATGGGTGGTGTGGAGTGGAGGAAGGCTTCACTGGGCAACTGTCTTTACTGTAGAATGTGCTGTTATAGTTGTAGGACAAAAGATGAAAAGTGGTGGATCTGAGGGCATATGTTGTGATCAGTCACTGGTTGGATACATGTGGTGAACAGATACTTATCGATGCTGTTGATAGACCTTATCATAAGTAAGGTTGTGTGGCCTGTTGGAAATACAAAACAACCTATAAACAGGAGACACATCAAACAGGAAAGTAATAGAACAATGGGTATCAGTCTGACTCCTTGCATATAGGACACATCCTAAAGTAAACAATGGAAAAATATCAACTCCATTTAATACTTAAAGAGTCTTTACAAGTTGGTCTCTCTGAAGTGCAATTGATTGATTTTTGTGGACTACATTGCATCATAGTAACAAAAGTCTCCGAATATTTCAAAAAATTGGCGATTTTTTTGCGTTTTTAGGCTCCCGAATGTTCACCATAATTAATACGTCAGTCGTCGATTTTTCTCGACTTTTCACGATTTTTTCCGCCTTTTCACGATCTATACAATTTTTCACGATTCTTCACGACTTTTCATGTTTTTTCACGATTTTTCTCTTTTAAGTCGTCTGCTCTTTTTTTCACCAAACCATGTACACAGAATGCCTGATATACACTAAACCTCCAACAGCCCATTGTTATTGTGCAACTATTTTTTAATTGTGTCCTACTTTTTCACTCAATAAGATTGTATGTCTAGTGACCTTAATAGTTACATTTGTATCTAATAGGTATGTATATGGATACATACATCTCTGTGTGTGTACGCGCGCGTGTGTGTGTGTGTGACTTATTCTCGATTATTTCCGAATAGTTGACCGAACTATGACCAAAATATATTGATTTTTTCACGAAATTTTACGATTTTTTCGAATTCCGACTTTTTCTAGCCAGCGAAAAGTTTTCGAATCCCGAATTTGTCACTATGCATTGCATTGTAGTACAGGATTATAACACACGATACCTATGAATTGATCTAGGTTTTGTATTTATCATTGAGCTTGGTCCCTGAGAGGCCATGGTGCTGGTTCATAATTTACTGGATTATTATGCATATGACCAATCTTGTGTCTTACAAGAGAACCCAACATAGATGTTGATTGCCACTTTCATAGAGAATCTACATGAAAAACTACTACACCATGCAAGTCAGAAGATCAATTCACATATATAATTGCTAAATCATTGAGTGACTCAGCTTGCTAGACTGCGTTAGATTGTGTGTAACAAGGTAAGGTTAGGGTGTACATCTGCCGCCATGTAGATATGAAAACACATATGCTGCATTGTTTGGACATATTTTCCCTATAAACTCATAAATGATTTGAGACTCCTCAAAAAGGAACAGAAAGATTTCCGAAAATTTTTGAATAGCTCTGGTCTAGAATTGGAAGGATAAGCTTATGACGAGGAAGCTATCAGGACTTCTTAATTTAAAGATGTACTGCATGCATAATAATTAGATGCCATTGTTGAAAGTTAACTTAACATATTGCAGTGGTGAAGGTGATATGGAAGGTGTTCTGGATGCCGAAAACACACCCAGTTTTTTGGTTGATGTACCTTCTGGGGGTAGATTTGTGTCCTTTTTGTTTCCCTCTATTTATCTTGAAAAAGGGGAGCCAGTGAAAGAATTTTTTCTTAATAAGGGTGGGCCAGATATGCAGGTGAAGCTAATTGGTGCTTCTGAAAACTGAAACAAGTAACCGTCAGTAATGCTTCTATTTCTGAAAACAGACATTTCTTAAGTGAATGAACCCTAAGTTGTTTTATATAAATAACATGGGCTGCTTTAGGTGTACACACATACATTTCATATATAATGATTATTCAGAGAAAACCACAAATTGGTTACCATAAATTCACAGCTGATAAAACCTTTTTGTTTCCTCAATTACAGACAAGGATATGGAGAAATCTGTTGATAAATTTTCAAAGAATATGCAGCTTCGTTCTATAAAGCCAAGCCCATCAGCTCTTTCATTTGTGGAAGATAATGTGCTATGAACAACTTATTTATTTACATTCTGTTTGTATGAATTAGTCTTCTTGAAGAGGTTCATAATTGCAAATTTTTCTCTGACAGTTATTGGGGCGTAGGCGCACGATAGAATTAAAAAGGGCTGGTTATAACATCGACCTTTCTGCACCATTGGATAATATCCCCTTTTCTACTAGTAAAGAACGCAGTCAAATTGAAGAAAATGTAAGACCTGCATAATAGCATATAATTAGTTAGCAATTTTACACTGTTATGTTCTGTGTAAAGAATTCCTGATATGATTGATGATACAATATTTATTGCGTGACAATAAAGTTAGACAAAATTCTTAATTCTATGTTTCAGATGATTAGAACGCTGCTTGATTTTTTCCAGGTTTTCCTGAAACTAATTATTGTGAGTGGTTAGCTTTCAAAAAATTATTGTGAATGGTTGATAGGATAAAGTTGTATTGCTTGTTGATAGTTTGATCTCCATTGTTTTGTAATATTTTTATAAATGGTCTTTGTTTTATAATAATAAGTGATTATGTTCTCCCTAATATGGAATTGGCATGCGTCAACTATTAAATTGTTGGAATAGCAAAGTCAAATATTAACCAGATAGTATCCAAACGTCTTAACTCTTCCATATTGTTTCCAACTACCATTATGAGAGCACGTCTTGTGTTTTTCTAGTCATGAATGTATATAGCAGGTAGCACATATCATTTCTTGTTTAATTTTCATATGCTATCACGGGTAAGTGGCTTGGATAAACTGACATCAGTTAGACGTGTTTCTGAAGGCATGATTGCAAACTTTTTTTCCCTTTCTGTTAATATGCTTACAAATGCAATCTACTGTTACAAGAAGCAATGTGTAATATCTGTTTTCAGCATAAGAACTGAGTACACGCAGTGGCTTATTTCACATGTGAAGCCACAGGAGCGTGCCATTCAAGAGTTATGGGTCTGTCACCTTATTGGAGAATTTGGATTTGATTTAATAAGAAAGCTGCATCCCAACATTGTGCTCCCTGAGAGACTGAAACATCTTCATGTTTATCTCTTACCAAAAGAGAGAAGCATAAGGAGGAGGTGATTACTTCCGTTTAGGTTAAAAACAAGACCATCTTCTAGTTCAAGATGTATTGACAAAGTCTCCAAATGACAATTGATTTCAGGGCAAGGCATTATACTTGCAATATGTGCTGAACATTAAACTATATAGTGAACTTCTTTGCTGCAACATATAGGGTGTCACTTGCAAAGTATCATTATAGGAGTAGGACTGCATTAGATAAACTTATGCGAGAATAAAAATTGAAATATTACCAAGAAGGCTACATTGCATCTCGAAGAACCCCTTAGTAATCTGGGTTTATTGACTTTGAGATGGTTCTAGAAAAAGCCATGAGAGATTACTGATGTAGGATAGACTAAGGATCTGACCTGTTGTCATGATTGACCAGCTTAGATTAGGGTTTTGCTTCATTTTGCAGTTGATTTTGCTATTTCAAAGACTTAGATGATATTCTAGCAACTTATATGCAAGTCGAACCTTTGTTAGTTTAATTAACTATTATCACTTGACAATTAGGTGATTAATCACAATTGTTATGACAATTAGGGTTTTCATCTTCTATTATAGATGCCAACCTTGGGTATGTGTCCAGGCAAAAGTTTGATTTTGAAAAGGAGTTTGATCAAACTTCACCGCCATGCTCCCTGATGTGCAAAGAGGATGTCAATACCAAGAGGACGAAGCTTGACACTTGTTTTGTGGCCAAAACATGGAAACTACAAAAATCAAATTTTATGACCAATTTGGTCGAGCGGATAGAGCACCTTGTTCAACAAGACAACCGATACGATCAACAACGAGAAACTCAACAAGGCAACAGATTACAACCATCCCTCAATGTCCATGTCCAACCTCAGCCAAATTGATCACTAAACATCAATCTTCTTGACTTCCACGACATCGGCAATCTTGGTAAGTTTGATAATTGGGTGCGCAACATCAAGACGTTCTTGTTGTGACAATTAGGGTTTTCATCTTCTATTATAGATGCCAACCTTGTGTATGTGTCCAGGCAAAAGTTTGATTTTGAAAAGGAGTTTGATCAAACTTCACCGCCATGCTTCCTAATGTGCAAAGAGGATGTCAATACTAAGAGGATGAAGCTTGACACTTGTTTTGTGGCCAAAACATGGAAACTACAAAAATCAAATTTTATGACCAATTTGTTCGAGCGGATAGAGCACCCTGTTCAACAAGACAACCGATACGATCAACAACGAGAAACTCAGCAAGGCAACAGAAGACAACCATCCCTCAATGTCCATGTGCAACCTCAGCCAAATTGATCACTAAACATCAATCTTCTTGACTTCCATGACATCGGCAATCTTGGCAAGTTTGATGATTGGGTGCGCAACATCAAGACGTTCTTCATGCACCGGTTGACAACTGCTATTTGCTAAGGCAAACTGTGAGGTATTCCGCTCACGTGGTGGAAGTGGCTGAATGATGTTTGCTGCGTGAACACCTGAACTGACAAGAAGGTGGATATGCAATCCTTTTTTCAGTGTTCAATCACAAGCAACAACAACCGGACTACGCCTCAAACTATCTAATTTAGATAGGGTGCAAACTTCATCAATGAGTACACATGCAAACCTATATGTTGAATCTCATATTTGTTAAGAACAATAATGAGCCTATTCAACCAAGCACGATGAGACTACTTTAGCCTATAGAGAGAGCGAGACAAGCCTTGGTAGAACACTTCCCCTGAGCAACAATGTTGGGAGGCTGCTGTATATGCACTTCTTTAATTAAATCGCCATGAAGAACTGCATACTTGATGTGCAACTGGTAGAGAGGCTAATTCATGTGTGCAACAAGAGAGATCAAACTGCGAGTGGAAGCTATTTGGGTGACGGGCGAGAATGTCTCAAAGGAAGTAAATGCGAATGTTCGGGACTAACCAACTTAAGATATTGGCATTGTGGGCGTTAAGGCCTATTGAACTAAAAAATAAAGGATAGGAAAATAGAGAAAACAATGCCAAATAATATATAACATCTAATCAACATCTCCTTTATACATAAGTGAAGGATACATGTCTTACATGAGTGTAAAATATCGATCATTTGGTGTTTCTCTACTCTCTTTCCACGTGAGGGTGTGAAAGCAACCGAGATAGTACATGCTTCACAATAAGTGGATGATCAAGGGGTGGCGACTGCTGTTTGGCTTCCACTGGTAATATCTTGTTGTGGTTCTTAGCACTGGTGTCATGACACCTGGGCACGTAGATGCGCTTTTCACTTGATTGATACTGCTGGAATGAGTTGCTCTTGCCTAATGGTGTTGCTTTGGACTGTTGATGCTCGATGTTGTTGTGATCAATTGTGTTTGCAGTACCTTAGTTGTGCAGAACTAGGATAAGAGTATGGAGTTAAGGGATATGCTTCATGCCGCCTATGTGTGCTTCATAGCATGAGGTCCTCATGAACGGTGATTCCTATCAAGATGATCACTGTTTTTCAGTTTAGGATCAATACTAGGGCGAGACGTGATGCACATGATAATCGTGCATGCATAACCTGGCCATGCATTGAGGTTTACAAAGGCGGGGAACGAGGTGGTCAATGCTGGTGTGTGAGATGTTTTTGGTGCATTGATCGTTGAACCATCTACCTTTCGGGTCCTCCTCAGTAGCATGGGAGGAGTGGACACTCACCAAATCAGCTAGAGGTCTTACTGAGCATGAAGGGATTGCTCCACACACTTACAGATAAGGGGAAGCAACAAAGGCACTTACAAGTAGTGTTTGATGAGATGTGTTTTTGGAGGGGACACCAATACTTAACCATGTGCAGTTCAACGTTCCTTCCAGCCACATTGTTGCGGCTTAGGACGACAATAGTCATTGTCCAGTTGCTTGTGTATATGACAAATGATATGGGTTTTGGACGTGTGGAATCTCGACATCAACAACTACTTATGAAACAAATCGTTGTAGCCTAGTATAGATAGATGAGGATGGCCAACCGATGCCATTATTGATGTGTGGCCTCACAAGATGTGTGACTAGGTGACGATGTTGTCAGACCCTTAGGTGGATGACAGTCCCTAATGGCATAGCTTGATACCGCGCTTCATCTTCAGGAGAGAGGAGACATTTTTTTACCTTTTTAAATTATTAAAGTAACTAGGCATGGCATGGGTCGGGTCCAAAACCCGACCCGAACAGACCCAAACCCCGAACCATAGTGGCCCGTACCTGACCCAAAACAACCAGACCCGATTGGACCAAAAACTCATGAAAAATACCTTACTACAAATATTGGGAAATTTTTTTGAACCCAAAACCCGATCTGACCCAAACTAGATAAAACTCGACCTAGAATAAAATGGACTCGGCCTGACCCGACAAGAAAACTGAACAGACCCCAAAACCCAAAATTTTGGGTCGGATCGGGTAGGGCTGGGTCAGGTCGGGCAAGGTCGGGTTTTTTGACACCCCTGGAATTAACCATTAAACCAAGAAATTGGTCCAAGACATAACTGTCCTAATAGTGTGGAACGGAATATGTTGACACAAATGTGATTATATTGTACCAAATTGACATTTTTTTACCTCTATGTGCCATTGTAGATTGGCCTAAACCCAAGGGGTATAAGAATTGAACATGAACAAATGACAAATCAACAATTTTTAAAACTTGTAGGCTAGATCTCAGATTTCTTCTTTGCATGTTGCTACTCATATTGCACAGTCTAGCATATTATCTTTGGCAAGATAGAAAATATGAATGGGAAGGGTTGATTGCATTAACATCAGAGTCAAATTGTGTAGACATGGTTGAATCCAAAAGTTTAGCCACATTCAACTTCATTTGGCCTTGCTTCAGCATTTTCAACAAATAATACCCATATGATGGAGATTTATTTACTACACCTTGTACTATTATTCTAATATTAAACTTTCCAAAATCCATCGGTCAATGAACTGGTCCATATTCAATGGAAAAACTCAATATGACATATACCCAAAACAAAATTGGGAAAAGATTTCTCAGAGTAGCACATTTGGGTTGAAATCGCCACTTTGGTTGGACTTCTTTATAAATTGCCACCTACATTGGCGGTTTGAATAATAATGTTAAAATTATATGGTATTTGAAAGATGTGAAACAACCACTTCTTGTGGAGGTTTTGCATTTGTTTCATTAGATTGTAGACTGGCATGCTTATATGAAAAACAGAAAAACCTCCAAAGTACTGGGGCTCCATTCTTTTAATTTTTTGAAATCAAAAGATAAATTTGATTAAAACACTAACACACATGGTGGTAAGGAAAACAAATGCTAACCAAAGTGGCAATTTCAACTCAAAGTGTGCTACTCTAGAATTTTTTCTTATGGGCGCTATTTGATTTTTTGAACAGAAGTGTAGCATATTGGTTCTCCCCCATCAGATAATTAGCATGTCCCTAGCAAACATTCTTGTGGATGGCCGTCCCTTGATACCGTCTTTGCTAGGATTACTAAGCAATGACATTTGTTCGTAGTCATGAGGAACTTATATACATTGCAAGTGTTCGGTAGCATCCGACATTGTGTTATGTTTGCCAACTTTTTCTTAGGGCATTGTGATATAGTAAAAAATCATTGATGGGTAACATGACCCTCAAAGCAAGAACCAATAGATTATATCAAATTGTGATCTATTGTGAACGTGCTCGTTGTTGGTTGGACAAGCATAACAACATAAATAATTACATCATTTGGACGAGTTCAATGATATTGTTGGAAATAATAATTAAAAATATGGATAATATATTGACGGTATGTTTGGTACAAAAGAAACCATCTCCTATATATAGGGTAGGTGGACAGCATCCCAGACATGCCTGAACTCCATTAGACCTACTGATTTATTGGACTTTGATCTGACTGGGCCAATATACATTGTTGCTGTTATTACGACTATTTACTCCTTTACTTCTAACATTGCCCCTTCAGCCAGAACTTGAGAATCACACGATCAACTTGTACATAGACGAGACATACATAAACATGAGATGGAGACAAAAAATAAAAGCTGAGATAACTGTGATTGACATATTGAAAACAACAACATACTTTGCACGACATGTGCATTACCCTTGAATTTGATCTCCTCAGACTTTTACATGCTTCACATCTTTGATGTTCCCCTAGCGCAGATAAGCAGACCAACATGTCTATTTGATCATGTTGGAGCTTTGACCATGTTGGAACTTATATTTAGAGCGGACTATATATGAAAGTGTGGAAAATAAGACGGGAAGTGAATGAGATGTTTTCTTATTGATAGATGGCACACTCCTCTCCTATATATAGGAAAGGAGACAAGTACAAGGATGTGGAACTTAACCGTAATGGGCTAAGACAATCAGACTCATATAACATCATAAACTAGATACCAATAATTCTAACACCCCCCCTCAAGTTGGAGTATGGGTGAAACACATCCAACTTGGACTTACAAGACTCAATTAGACGATACCACAATTGAAAATAAAAATGTCACTCCCGACAAGATTTTCACTTCCCCTTAAATATGACCTCCGACAAATAAAAGATTTGATGATGCCACCTTTGAAGTTACGTTCTACAGTTTGGAAATACTTGAGCTTTAGAGAAGTCGTTATGGAAGTACATATGGGATGAGGAACATCATCAATATGGAGCATATGATCAGAACACCATGACTACACCATCTTCACTGAAAAGGAATTTGTGATTGGAATAAGCACAATCAACACATCTAACAATGTAGCAGGAGAGGTATCTTCAAATACATATATGGTAAGGTGATGATGACTGTCAAACTGGATCCATCTGGAGTGTGACCATCGGGAGGTTGATGGGAATGAAAGACACCATCCAAGAAAGCCTAGTAGACTTGTCAAACTGAATCCATTTGGAGTGTGACTCTTGGGGGTTTACGAGAATGAAAGACACCATCAAGGAAGCCCAAGTATGTCACCAGAAGAACCATCTTGGCACTTAAGAAACGGCTGATGCTGCTTTGAGAAGACTTGAATAAAAATAGCTCAGTGAAGATAAAATATAGGGACATCAACCTTGCAGGTGTAGTATTTGTAGGCTTGATATTGATGGGTTTCTCAAAAGTAACCATCCATCTTATGAGATGGATCTTCACAAACTAGCACCAAATGGAATAGAGGGTGGAATAACCACAACAAGCTCTGTCTCGACATGTGTAATCAGTGCTTTAAAAAGCGGTATGCGTTATGCGTGCGGAGAGGTCACCTTGTAGAGTATATGCGGTATGCGGGAGTATATGCGGTTTGGATTTTTTAATAATTTAATTATTATATATAAATTAATCACACAGTTGCATATTTAATTTGTACAATTACATATTTGGACTCTAAAATTTGAGATAGATTAAATATAAAGTTTAAATGAAAGATGAAGCACCATTTTGGAATGCATTCTAGAGTTATTTAAGCATAAATTTCAATGAAGCATGCACAAAATGGTTTAACACATGCACATAACCTAACCAAATCATGCTAAAAGATGTCTACATGTCCTAAAGGTCCAAAACAACAAACTTTAAATGAGCATGCAACTCATGTACAAAACATCAACAGAAGAGTACATTAAGAAAATGTTATTAATAGAATTATAATCTAGTTCGGACTGAGACAACAAATATCTATCTAAAAAGCGCTGACTAATCAACCTTATAAGCAACTAAGTATAAGCGGGCCGCTTATGCGGCCCGTGCGCCCTTTTTTTGAAACACTGTGTGTAATATTATATAATTGAGCTCCTTCAACTTGTATGAAAGTGGTAGCCAACTGGAATAATCGAAGTGCAAATAGCCGACCTATGTGCATATCCTGGCACGAACGTGAAGAAGCATAGTGTCACTGGGAAAGAGGTACACCAATGATGCATTGGAAGCACGATGAAGCACAATGTAATTGGGAAAAAGATGCACTAATGATGCACTGGAAGCACGATGAAGCACAATGTCATTGGGAAAGAGATACACCAATAATGCACTGGAAGCACGATGAAGCACAGTGTCATTGGGAAAGAGATACACCAATAATGCACTGGAAGTGCGATGTTTGGTGGGAATGAAGCGCCACAAAAACATCAGAAGATGGATGTGTATAATATAGAGAAGTTCTCTGGAGATCAGAAAAGCCTTGATTGATACATATCATTTCTTTATCTCTTTCTTTTCATACTCCCTCGCCATATATTTCTCTGCCCCTCATACTCTCTCTCCTCTATATTCCCTGCAGACCAAAGATGAAGTGAATGAGTAGTTGGTGTGGAAAAGAGACGATATCCCCTACACGTGGAAAGAGAAGCACACATGGGGGTTGATAGGGGGTAAATTTGTCAAAGGAGGGTAAGAAAAAAATTCCCACAATGCCCCCTCTTTTTTTTGATCATTAAGCGTGTCTCTCCTTTTTCATTATCAAAAATATTCATGTGTACAAGTGTAGGTCAGAATAAAAGAGAACCTATCTATACATCAAAAGCTTTGAAGTCCTGGCTTATATTACGCCATACAAAGAAAATATCCGGTTTAACCCCCTCGAATATCACCTTGTTCCTCATGAACCATAAGTGGTACATAACCAACACCACCAAGTAATGTTCTGACCTACTGCTGCAGTTCAAAACTTGTTGGAAATTATTTGGGCTTGTGTAGTAGGTGCTTCTTAGCCGGCTCCATACTTCAGCTGAAAAACCACACTCCCTGAAGATATGTGTATATAAACTAGCATGGGGTGTTTTATTTACAGTATGCCATATATATAATCGATAACGTGAGTCAATGTGCTACATGACCTGATTAGACAGACCCAGATAGAAAAACGAATGGATCATTGTTCGACCCGAAAGACACATTTGTTCGCCATTGGGCCGACAAATTTTGGGGGTGCGCGGGGGCAAAGTACCCACACGATATGGAGTAAGTCAAAAAACCCAGATCTAAATAAAGATCCAATTAGCAGTAGGCATATTGTGTATGAGGGCAGTTCCATTTTTTTTTAAAGAGGGAGGGTGTAAATGATGATCGATTGGCACTGTTGCATCAACTAATTCTGCATCTGTGTTGATTTATTTATTTTTCCTTCAGTTGGTGTGTGAGGGGTGGATGATAATGTTGAGGTGGGCGGCGGGCTGATGGAATCCGAATCACAATTGCATCATCTTCATCTGAAATCAATCTCTTCCCTTTGTAGAAAAGTTGTTGACCACGTCTAAAACGTGATAGCATTGTTGGCCTTCACCTCTCGTGGACCGTGTTCTGGGGAGTATAGTAACAAAGGGCTAGATCCTGCCCACAAAGAAGACAAGACGACAACAATGCTCTAGTAGATGCAGACCCATCAATGATTGAGGGCCTTCAAGCCAGCAAGTCGTGACGTACACAATGTTGGGAATTGTATGTAGTTGTGGGAGACCGCATGTTTGTGATGGGGTGTGGGGAAGCAATTTGGGGAAGGGACAACTAGACATGACTCAGAGGAGCCAGATGATGGTGATGATGGCCGTAAGAAGTCGAAGACAACATGCATGAAAATTCATCGTCTCCCCTTGACGATTGGTGCTTAAAGACTACTCCTAGATGGCAAATCAAAAGCTAAATGGCAAGACTTGATGTTGACCTTAACATCTGAAAATCTGATGACACATAGGTACTTAAAACTCCAAGATGATAAACAACATACTAGAGAGAGCCTGTGACAGAGAGAAAGTATATCTCTGTCATTTGACTCTCTCTTACATCTCTTCCTCTTCTCTCTTAATTTTTGAACTCTTCATCTCATCTCTTCTCCTCATTCTCATTGTCCGTCCTCAGTTTCTCTATATCTCCTCTGCACACCAACCAAAAAGAGACCATGAAACTGGTTGGGAGTATAAAGACAAAGAACTCCCAGTGACAAACTTTGCCGGAAGTAGGGTATATTGGGCTGGGGGGAACATGAGTGAGATGAGAAGAGTTTTGACATTATTCAGAGAAGTTGTGTTTGATTGCTCGACGACTTGAGAAAATTGGACCTCACGATGGACATCGTGCATGAAGGATTGAACCTTATACTTGAGAGCGATGAACATTGTGCCTGAGAGTTTGACTTAACACTTAAGAGACTTCATGCTTGAGAGAGGACATTTGAAAAATTTAATTTTGTACCTCCAATCTGCATATCCTAAAAAAATCTTGACAATAAATAGCTTACAACATGTACTGTCGGGGTGGCAAAACTAGGTAGAGTGTGAATATACACTATGTTGGAAGACAAGGATAAGTCCTGGATTTAAGATGACATAGTATATAGAATGAGATAACATGTTAATGAAGTACATGCCAGGTGTTGAAAGACAACTGTAACTTCTAGAAGACATGGTGTGTATTTGACCTACACGACGTGTAGGAATTGAAAAGTCACGACATATACTTGGACTACACATAGTGTGGAAATCGAGATGGGCAAACTCTGTTGCTCCAGGTGACGTGAGGTGTGCTCGGGCTACACTCCTTATCAAATGTGAAGGACGACTAGAAATGGATGATATAGCTTGTGATGTAGGTACACGCCATGTAATCCTCAAATTGAACACACCCAACTAATGAACTAACTGTGGCGATGTGGATAGGGTGGGTTGATCAAGGTACAACTGTGTGACAGCCTGCTGGAGCATAATTGAGATAAAGGCGACATTTTTGGTATCAGAATGCTTAGAGTTATCATAGACCTTGATTTGTGACTACTTGGGAATGCTACGAAGGTACATATCGCTGAAGATGAGGCCCAATGCTGTTTTGGGCTTGATGATTGGCATGGAGCAGCTGTGGTGATGATGATGTTGGTGAGTGTTGTGATTGGACTTATTATGAAAGAGGAAGATCTTGGGAAGGCGTTGCTCTTTTTGAGGCTGACTGATGGTAGTTGCTAGGGCCTGAGCCTTGATCGACGACAGTGGCTGCTACCTGCTAAGGGGCCTAAGCTCTGATTGACGACGACAACAATGGTTGATATTGATAAGCCAACGACCTTGCCTGCTGCACCTAGATAGGGCTCATGATGGCAACCATGAGCAACAAATGATGGAGGAGGACATCGATGTATGGGGGAGACGACTTTCAAGCCAAGATGACAATCAGGTTTGGTCATGCATGAAGATGGAGACGATAGTGTGGGCAGCCAGCCAAAACGGGGGCAGCTGCCCGCATGCAGAGAGCCTTCTTTCTTCCTTCGAGAACCTTCTTGCTTTCTTCCTAGGGTTAGGTTCTGTAGAAGTTTTGTTGGAAATATTTTGATTAGATAATATGCAAACTGTATTGGCAATGAGTTTGATACAAGAGTAACCCTCTCCTATATATAGGAGAGGTGGACACAATCCCAATCTTGACTGGACTCCATTAAACCTACTAGCTTATCAAACTCTTGCTTGTTGAGATAAATACTATAATGTCAGATGAAGTTGTGAAGTACAATGAATAGACTCAATTCCAATAATTCAATATACTTTTCTTTGAGAAACCTCCCTAGGATTCAATGTGTGATCCAATGTGGGCATCATTGGTTTACTTGCTCGGTCAAATAAGCTACACAACCAAAAGTACAATGAACAGATTATAAAGAAGAGTAAGGTGCGAAAGAAAAAAATCAACAAAAAACATTCTATGCAAAAGTGTTGCACTCATCAACATGCAAATCCTTCTTTTGCATAATGTATAGACGATCCTTATACATCAAAGGGTTTGAGGGAAATGATGCTCCGCTTTGAGTCCATCCGTATCTAGTTTTGCAAGTCAAAAACCTTGGGGGACTTGACACTTATATCTTGAGTTTTCTCAATAGTAGTTTTCCTCAATGCCTCAATGGAGTCTAAAGAAGCACTCAACTAGAGAAAGAACTCAAGAAGCAAGGGGCTTATATTTACATAAAGGCCTAGTTTGACATTGGTAGAAATTCTGCATGGGTAGAGGTACAAAGAACAAATGCAATCAACAAGACACATTTTTGATAAATTAAAATTTTACCTTCTGACAATTATGTTTTTTTAGTTTTTTACTGATCTACACATTCTTTGATTGAACTTCTAGATGCAAGAATAGTTAGTGAGATATGAAATTGGCAGCTACCATATGCTATTGGAGTGTACTACTTGTAGATATCTGTTGGTACTCCCTTGGTTTTAGGAAAGACCATTCACCAATTTCTGCTAGTAGCTGAAGGAATTATATATAATAGACATTAAAACACAAACTTTATGGCTTTGAGCGTATTATTCCCTAAGACAAACATATACAAAACTCTTCAAGCTTTGAAAAATAATTTTTAGCAAGAAAAGTAAACTAGAAAGAACAAAAGAAACAACTTCTTGCCTTAGTAGGTATGTCAAAATAAAAAAGAACAAAAAACAGACGAGACAAGAAGTAAATTTCAAGCTGGAGTATATACATCAAACATTCCTAGCTGTACTCACAAAGATCATGAACAACTAGAGACAAGAACTTTGTGAAAAGACCACATCTTGGTTTTCGTGGTTGACACCTTGACCAAAGTTGTTTTATATCGTCTTATTAAAATAAAAAGAATCAACTTTATCTTTTTGAGGTTTTGTTAATCCTTGTAATTTAATCCCACACATAGTTTAAAATGTCGATTTCGACGCCGTTTTTGATGGTCCAAAAATAGAAATTTACAGAAATTGTGGTCAAATGTTTGACAATTCCGCTCATGTCGACACAAGATTCTGACACAACTCTCGATATTTCGAAAATAAAGGATTCAAGTCACGAAATTTTACCTGGATGATCTACATGTATAAATACACCTAATTATGCAATAATATCATATGTTGGTATAGGGTGGGGAGCTCCTACAAGTGTGAGTGAAAAGATACAAACTTGTTTCGTTCAAGATTTCAGTTATGCAATGTACACATATATATTCTTATGCAATAGCATGTTATATTTTATATGTTGCTTTCAATTAAGTAAATACATAACAATTCTCTATCTTTTTCAGATTTTTCATTTTTTAGTGAAACTACATTGTAGTGAAACTACAATTAAATTTACTTTTCAGTTTTTAGTGAAACTACATTGTAGAAATTTGGCATTGGAGGTAGGTTTCGATGTCTAGCAATTTTGGTCGAAATTTTTATCCATTGGTTACCACTTAACTAGGAGTAGTCCTAAATGCTTATATATAGGCTTGTAAGCCTCAATGAAAGGAAGACTTTATTTTTCAAAACTAAATGATATTATAGAGTTTATTTGATTATTCTATAATTTAAATTAATTTATATTTCAGTCATTAGGTTCCCCATTAGAAACACTTGCAAAACAAAATCTATTCTTCTAATTCCACTTTGCAGGACATTACCCCGGCATGGGTATTAATAGATTACGTGCGGGAAGCCCTAATTGGCTTATAAGAAACAAAAACCAGTTAATTGAGATATTTCAACTAAGTCCTCAATTATTATATCTAACTAATGATACTGAAAGTATTTGTATTTAAAACCCCAGAAGGAAAATAAAAGACAACTTATTAAAAGACAGGCACAAATCAATGACGATTGCTACATGTTCTAATCAAAGATGCGCCAAACCCTAGCTGAGTTTTGGATGAGAAGCCTATCCTACATCAATCCCAGTTTGACAAAACGAGCCTCCAATGAGTGGGGATGGCATATGTGTAATGGATAGGGTGTGCTGAGGTGAGTTTGCATCATCCTGCTCATTATCTTTGCACTCTATGTCATCCTCTTTCTGGCAGTAGTATCACATTCACCAAACGGTTGGGGCACTAGCTGGATCGGTGTCCGTAACCCTGGAACGAGAAGCACTACACCTGGGAAGGTACTGATGCAAACTTAGATGAAGATGCGGGAGTGGCTGACGTGATTAAAGTAGCGCGCACAATCAATAGAGATGTAGTCTGGCGTTGCCAAGTGGGCTATTTAATAGGAGTTCGACTTCGCTGCTCTTGCTCTATTTGTGCCGTATGGGTATAGCACCATACATGCTGGAGATGCATGAGGTAGCTAAGGCGATTGCGATTGAGGCAGAAGGACCTCGACCAAACATGGTAATCATGGTCGTGTCATCCAATAGACCTCTGATTTGTGGAACAACTTAAGGATTTTGCTTGTGTACTCATCAAAGGAGGCTCTGCCCTGCTCCAAATAAGATAACTTGAGGCAGAGTTGCTTCTTGTAGTTGACCAAAATGAAGATAGATTCCATATCTACCTTCATATTGGCCCACGTGTTCACGTAGCAGATGGTGCACAACTATTTCCACCACGTGAGAGGAGTTCCTCGCAACTTTGCCTCAACAAGCAATAGTCGAAGCTCCTCTGTCAACTGGTGCCAGCTGAAGAACGCCTCGATGTTGTGCAACCACTCATAAACTTGTCAGGATTGTTGTCAAAGTCAGGGACATCAATCTTGAGTGATCGATTAGGCTACAGTGGCATTGGGACATCGTCTGGAGGTGGATGTCTTTTTTCCTTGATGTTGTCTATATTCGTGATTAGATCTTGTGAATTGTCTTAATTCTTATATTGTTGTAGAAGGTGCTCTATGTCGCGGTCAAAGTGGCGATCATGTCTTTGACTTCTGCAGCCTCTATTTCTTAAGCAGCAAAACGAGTATAATGCTTGTTCTTCTTGGCGTTGAAGCTGTGGTTGTGCACCATCTTTTGAGGCGATGACGTTTCCGGCTGCTATAGAAGTGTTGATTCAACCCCTTGATCTGCGTATCATACTCCGCCATGAGTTAGCTGAAAGATTTTTTTTTGGACTTCATGTACTTAGGTAGATGCAGATTGCACAGTGAACGATGTCAGATCTATAAGTTTTAAGGTGCATGGAAGACTCACCAAAGTCGTGGATGACTCTCGTGATTGAAGACGGTGCCAACTTTTTTCATTTGGGGATCTGAAAACAACCACATCCAACTGCTATAATACACATGTAGTACAGATTATTGTTCTTGATGGCTGTGGAGTTTAGTGCTCCTTGTTTACTGCTTCTATGGCTCTGGGCCTTTGGGTAACCTAGAGGGGTCCTTGGAGCCCCTGTTAGGACCAGCTTCCAGCTAGGACGGTGGTTGGGATGCTGTAGGTGTGGCTGTGTCGTAGGCCTGATTTCTTGTAGCTGTCACCCAGCTAGGTAGGAAGTTGGGTAGAAGAGCCCACCAAGGGTGGCTGTGCTTGAGATTGAAATAGGTGGCTCGCCTGGCATATTTCAAAATGTGTTTGACGCCGTTTCCAATGGTCCAGAAACATAAATTTACAAGATTTTTTGACTGAAATTTTGATAACTCTGTTCTTGTTGACGCAAAATTTTGACATACAGTTTGATGACACAGAGAAATTAAGTGATGAAATTATATTCGGATGATATACATAAAATAGTATACCCAAATACACAAGAATATCATATGTTGGTATTAGGTGGAGGGCTCCTACATGTGTGAGTAAAAAGATACAAAAATGTTTTGAATAATGCAATACATATATATATATATATATATATATATAATATTCTTATTCAATGACATGATATATTTTACATCTTGGATTCAATTAAGTTGTACATAACCTTTTTCATTTTTTGGATATTTAATTTTATTTTTAATGAAATTACATACTAAAAATTTTGGCGTTTGGGACCAAAATTTCAACTGAAATTTTGCAATTTCGATCAAAGTTTTAAACTATGCGGTCGAGGTCTAGTAAAGGGTTCCTCAGTTTGCCCGTGGTTGAGAACTTGGAACAAAATTTCGATCAAAATTGCAAAATTCGCTTGAAATTTCCTTTTTTTTTGCAATCGGACATCGAAACCTACGATCGGACATGCGAAACACACAAATGCAGGGAATGGGACGTAATTTTGTGAAAATTTCGACCCTAGGTGCGAAATTTTGACAAACATGGTGAAATTTCGCAGCAAAAAGCCCAGTTTGGACCGTAATTTTGCAAAATAGTACAGAAACACAAATTAAATTTGACAAATTTGTTCCAAAAGCTGATAATGCTACATCTTGGGTATTTTGGCAATTTTTTTTGAATCTCTTGCTTTTAAAGGCTATCTTTCTTAATTCTAAGGTATGTTTCCCCTATCCCTAGACCATATACATTACCATCATCAATTTCTACACACTTCTATAGAAATATGGAGAAATACTCCGAAAATAACAAAGTTCTTTCTTGGATCTATGCATAAATGTCCCATGTAACCTAGTTAAATGCTAACACCAGACTTATACAAGTTGTAGTTGGTAAGTTTGGAACTTGTAACTGTAAATTTTAAATTCTAAGCTATAATTGGAAGCTTTTAACAGACAAACTGTCTAGCAGACTTGACATTTCTGTTCATTTGTGCACTCACTCATCAAGACATGTATCCCACCCTAACCTCTAAATATATAAATGTATTATATAGTCTAGTGTGTTTATGTCTCAACATTGTGTTTGCAAATTTCATAAGTTAATTCCTTCATTTTGCCATCAAAATTGCCATCGAAATTCTGTCGAAATTGTTCAGCTTCCTTCACTTACAAATGTGGGAGGCCCCCCACATATCCAGTATGAAATATTATTGCATTTTTGAGTAGATCTTGGCGTTTAGTTTGTCCCGGTAAATTTTCATGATTTAATTCGCTTATTTGGTCGTTGAAATCAATAGGGTCGTAAATATCGAAATTTCGTGCGAAATTTTTAAAAATTTCTGTTTTTGGGCCATTGGACATGACATCAAAACCGGACATTTAATTCTATACTTGAGAAGCAACGGGAAGGACACAATGTTCCCCTTGGTTTGCTCGACGGCACAATACCACCAGAAAGAAGATGAACACTAGAACAAAAATAAAATAAAATGAAAAATGGAAACAAACATAGGTAGGAGGGCATGTGGGGAAAAAGGAGCACGAACGAGACAATGGAGGAAACTAGGAGGAATAAGCTAATCGGGGGAGAAAATGAACAATGGCAGCGGGGATTACCTAACTCTAGGTCTGGGACGACATGGAATACTTGGGTTGGGCCTCACCTAGGTTCTTTTTGTCTATTTCCCTAGAATTTAGATCTCAGCTTCTGATGCCGATCTGTGCAAACTCGATATGCAGAACGAAATTCATTCATATAATTCAATTCTGCCAAACATAACCCTCAGATGTGGGTATATATAGATAATGCGCAGGAAGCCCTAATTGGCTTATTTGTGCTCGCGACCCCACTAAATTAAGAAACAAATGCTAATATTTTGAGAACTTTCAAACAAGTCTCCATTTATTACATCTTTTTTTGTTAGAGGGGTCAATCATATGTTCATATTCATCCCGCACCCTCATGCAGGCACATCAAAAGAAAAAAAGATCCACATGTGCAAAAAGCACACCATCCAAAAAAGGAAAAAAAATCCTCCCCCACCTCCAAGCAAGAGTGTTTATTGTACCATTTATTACATCTAACTGTTAATGCTGAAATAATTGCAAAAAAAAACCCCAGGAAAAATATAAAAGACAAACCACCAAATGATGAACGCAACTAATAAAAGATTACTACGACATGCTATAATCTAGATGTGCCAAACCCTAGCCATGCTCTGAATGAGCAGCCCACCCTACACCACCTTGATATCATGGAATGCAGTTACTAGATATAAAGGTGGCTGCACAGTTACCACATCCCGTTGTGATGACAATACTGTTCTAATGTCCAATTTAGTAAGCAAAACTTTGTCCATAATAGTTCTCCACCACGAAGTTGCTACTATGATCATTCCCATGCATATTTTAGTGGGAGGAAGACAATACATGATTGTCTTAGACGAGGCATATTGTAGCTCTCTAGCTTTAAAAAATGACAGAATTATCTTTTGTTGTATTTTTTTCTTAAAGAAGAAGATTTCTATGGCATATTTTTTCTTCAGGCTCCAGCACGAAACTTCTTTTTTGCCTGAAATTTTGATTTTATGCATCTGATACATGTGGCAGGTGGAATGACTCTTTGCTCTAGTTCTAACTTATAATGAATGGATTACTTGATTTTTGAACTTTCGATATAGGTACATTATTGCTGTCCATGCATGGTTGTACGGGCGCCCGCCTAGATGGCGCCTGGGTGGCATGGGCTCCCCCTCCTATTCCTTCCTCACCACTTTCTTAAATCCCCCTTCTTGCATGTTATTTTAATCTTACTAATCTATATACGACTTACCGTTTATTTTGTCATTTTCAAGATTTAAGCTGTGGAGGATGAACTGGGGAAATTAGTTATTACTACTCACTAGGCCAAGCACTTCTGTCATTACCGTGGTCTATTCATGTTTTCCATCATACTTTCAATTACTTTTAACACAGATAACCAAACCAAGTTGTGGTTTCACGTGGAAAAACTATGATCTTTTCAAGTTGAGAGGCTAATCTTGATTTGGCTGGATCCCTATCCATAAATGTTCCTCCTATTGATAGCTTGCCTTGGGAAAGTGTGCAGCATACATGTGGTTTCCATTGGAACTTGGAAGGGCAGACCATGTCTGTTCCCAAGACTACATGGGAGTGATTTTTGCTTATAAAGCTTGTTTTTGCCAATCTGATCCCATGGAAGTGTTAGGGTTGCTAGCATACTTACTATTAATAAAGCATCTTGGAAAGCACCAAGCGTGTAAAATTTGATTGCCACCTAACCTTGTGGAAGGACACTTCACAAAATGATTGTGCATAGTTTATGTTGAACTGGCAAATAATTTAGCTCCTATATGGTTGGAAGTTCTCCTAAAATATTCTCCTATAAGTGGAAACTTTGATTTACAGTGTGTGCGTTTGTGTTTGTATTTTCTGATAGTTTGCAGTGCCCGGCACAACAACCTTTACCTTTGATTTGTCTTTATTTCTTTTAACTAATTGCAATATAAAAGAAATGATATACGGATGAGCAGAGAATTAAGAATGACAGTTACGAAATGCTAAAAAGATTTATTTTCCCATCCTCACAGTTATGTCTTTGTCAAGCCTTTTTTGATATAACGTTGAAAAACCACAGGTATTCAGGAATAAGATGGAATTTTTTGCTGCTGCTAAGGTTTCATCTTCCTTTCCTCCATCTGTCCTCCCAGAGATAGCTTTTGCAGGTATAAGAAACCTGAAGTTCGTTCATGTTAGTGCATTCTTTCTTTATTTGGCCACTTTTCATTATCACTTTCAAATTATTCATGGTTATTTAGCACGGATAACTTCACAATCTTCTTCAACAACACCTTGTCAATATTTCATTAATAGACATTTTTTCAAGTTTCAAGTACCAATAGTATTGTAACATTTTTGCATGTGAAAATGGAAACCTAGATACAATCCTGTTAACATAAATTTGAAAATACCATATTGTTTTACTTTTGGATTCTCATTTTTTTTGCAGCGTATATTCGTAATTGGTACATAGATTCTTCCTACAATGCAAAACGCAATTGATATACTCATTCCTGAGTAATAGAATGAATTCTCTAGGATCACCTACACCACAAAGACAAACATGTATTGGTTGTAGTCACACCTATGATCCACAATTGTTGTGGGTATGGCTCATTCCCTATTCACTCCAGGTCTGTCCTACTAATTTGTCAAATGATAAAATACAAAACCATACTGGTCAATGCATATGCCTAGGGGTTAAGGTGCCCCAGGGGCTGCATCTTGGTTTGTGCCTTCACGTCTATGCGCCTTGAGTCTTTTATGGAATGTAGGCCTTATATATAGGTATGAAGTCTCTTTTATTAACATAGATTTCTAAATAGAGATTGTTGTCATCTCTGATACCATAAATAGATATGTCCATCAACACTAGCACACACTTCCTAGGGGACAAGCCGTGTCCTATCTCCGACACGCCTTGTTTTGGAAGAAACACGCCATATCAAAGGTCAACACGCCGTATGGAGTATGGAACTTGTGAATGAGTAGGACGCATTGGACGACATCACCAGATGAGCAGGACGCATTGGGTGACATCACCGGATTGTCACACTGTGTCGGACAATGACACATTGCGTCTCGGTTTGGGACACACCGTTCTCGGTTGGGACACATCGCATTTTAAAGCAACAACACTCGGGGCGGACTAAGGATGGAGCAAGACGTTGTGTCTTTTCAATTTAATTGCATATGTATATATATTTATATTTGTTAATAAATCTCTATGTCTCAGTTGGTCTCATTATGTTCTAACACAACAACACTTGGGGCATAGCATGCTTATAACAACACGTGATTGTTGGACCTATGGGCTCAAGGGGGAGGTGAATTAAGCTAAAAATACTTGAACCAAATTCATTAGACCTTCAAATTATTTGCCAAGATAATTATGCAAGTGTTATGAAACAACGACATAGAGAAGGCAAGCAGTAGAATGGTTTCATCTCTCAAGTACGTGGCTCCACTATTTATAGAGGTCAACCTCTAGGATTCGAAAACCTCGAGTCCCACCTTATATTCCATGATAAGAGTTATACCAAGAGCCATTATAACAGTTACACCAAGAGGCAAAGGAGCCAACAACCTTACAAGGGAGTTACCTATCCTCACCAAGGATCTTTTGCCCTTACTTTCACCTTTGCCAAGGAGAAGCCTTAACCACTAAAGGATGCCTTCCCTTGCTGCAGGTCGCCTACCCTCAAACTTTTCTCCTAGAGATGTTGCTTAGCCAAAGGGTGCCTTTGCCAAGAGGCACATGCCCTTCTTTCTTTCTTAGCCAAGAGAGAGAATCTCACTTCTAGTGAGAGAGAGAGGTTGGGAGGTAGAGAAGTTAGACCTTTACAAGATATACAATGTACGACTCAAAAGTTTCATATAGAGGCCCTGTGTGTACCGAGCATATATGCAGTTCAGCCAATTGGCCGCACACACACACACACACACACACACACACACACATATATATATATATATATATATATAATTGGCCTGTGGGGGGCATATATGGCTACTTTTTCAATGTAATTTTTGCAGACATGTTTTTTTTCCAATATAGTTTGATTCAGTTAAATTGCATATGTATATATATTTATATCTGTTAATAAATCTCTATATCTATATATAAAAATATATATATGCATACATATATATATGTATATATTATATAATTACCTCATGGTATATGTGGAAAATGAGATATAATGGGGAGATCCCCTTTTGTGTAGGGTTTTTCTTATTGCTTGATAGAAAGGAGGCAGCCACCCTTTCCTATAAATAGGAGAAGGGGGAAGCATACATACACTTAGACAAACCTTAATGGGTCAATAGACTATTGGGCCCATGTTACAAATAGACTAAACGGAACTTAAGTAAAAGACTGAAACACTAAGTAAATAGGCACTCTAACACTCCCCCTCAAGTTGGAGCTTGGGAGAATCCCAAGTCAGCTTGCAAACAGAGACAAACAGACAAACATACTAAACATAATAAAAAGATAACCAAGCCCATACTAGAATTTCTCCCCACAATGTTACAATAGATCACTCAAGCACTCTTAAGACTCAAAGACTCCCCCTGAAGTAGTTACTCCAAAGCAACATATATTTCGGTAGGCATAGAGGCTTCTTGATCGTCATAATGGCATCTGGAGCAACAAAAAGAATAGCGGATATGCACCAAGATCTTCATCACAGTCGTCTTCGTAGTAGCTAGAGAGTGCTGGATCACAGGTCTTAGAGAATGCTAGATCACAAGAAGCAGCAGTAGTCAACGTGCAAACAAAGCACGAACAAGTAGAGAGTCAACGTGCGCAAAGCACGGACAAGCCAAGGAGTGCTGGCACACAGAAGCAAAAGTCGATGACGTCGGCAGATAAAAGGCCAGTGTCCAAAGTAGCAGGCGGATAAAAGACCAGTGTACAAAGTAGCAAGCAAATAAATAACTCCAGTATGCAATGTAGACAAAGCTCCATGTAAAGTCACAACAAAAGTCTTCATCATCTTCCCTCTTCATAAAATATCCATCACAATAGTGGACATCAAAGTCCAGAGAGTGCTGGTTTACAAAGTCCAGAGAGTGCTGGTCTACAGTAGAAAGTCAACGTGCAAAGAAAGCACAAACAACAGATAGTGCAAAAGCAGAAAGCAACGGGTAGAATGTGCTAATCATAGCACAAGTAGCACCAATGACATCCCAATATGTAACTTCATAGCAACAGTCGAGGTAGATGATGAATAAACAATAATAGCAACAGAAAGCTCCATGTAACAACAACACAATCATGAGCAATCCACATAACAATAGACGGATCCGCATAGACAAAAAAGGAACATCAATAGTAGTAAAAAGATCCATACAACAACAGTAAATGTGGCATGAAGATCCATGTAGCAGCAATACTAAATTCTTCTTCATTTCTCTTTTCATCTCTCCTCCATCTCATCTCTTCCCTCTACTCTTCATCCTCTATTCTCCCCCTTACACCAACCACAAAAAGAGTCAAGAGAGTGGTTGGCGTGGAGAATAAAAAAAAGTAGAGGTAGGGTTGTGTAGGCAATATGTGGAGGAGGTAACCGATAATGTGAGTCAAGGTGCAAAATGACCCCATTAGGTAGATCCGGGTAGAAAAATAAATGGATCTCTCTCCGACCCGAAAAGGGGATTTGTTTAGCCCGTAGGCTAGAAAAATCCGATTAGGCTAAAAAATTGATCCGTTTAGCACAAATATGTAGTGTATACGGGAGTAGGATAAGAAGAACAAAAAGAAGACTACCGGAATGGAACTCGGTAGAAAGAGAAGATACACTACCAGAATGTTACTTTTTTTTTTTTTTTTTTTTAAATTAAGCCAGGGGACCATCTATTCACCCCACTCCCCTCGTGTGGGCACAATCAAAAGCAAACATACATCTCCTGCTGAAACGCAGGTAAAACCCCACACATCATACTAACACACATCACACAACATATTAGGTCGCACAACCCGACCCAAAAACCCCGCATATCTCTCTCTCCGCATCACAGCATAAGGCGTCTTGTGTTTCTCAAGAAGCACCATGCCCATTTAACCTGCTAGAAACAACCCTCATGTAAGAAACAACAAACGGCTCAGTCAAAAGCATACCCCATCTCCCTATCTCCTTCGGGATCTAGTTGAACTTTATGCACTAACGATCCAGTGAAGTCCCTCTCCGCCATGATCTCCTTCACCTCTTTGACCAAAAATACGATCTTCCACGGTGCACCATCATCTCCCCACAACATACCATAGATCGAACGATCATCAATTTCCACACTAGAAATGTGTGAAAACTGATCTTCCGCAATATTCAAGCGAACCCCCACTTCACCAAGCTCTCTAGTAGCTGAGTTAATCACCTTCTGAACAACAACCTCCTAAAAACCTTCTGTTGACGATGATTGCAGACCACCTCCGGTTGAAAGCCATTATCCTCGTACCTCCAGATTTTACGTCGGGTTTCCACCAGATCACTGGTTCCCTCGTCTTCCTCCTTCCTCCCTAACGATCTGTTCATAATCATCTCGAGACGATGAACTGAATCTCCTATTTGTCCCTCTATAAGAGTAATCCCTGGATCTTCCTCTCCGAGCAGCAGGGGATCGTCTGGAATCAATGAAAGTAAAGAATTCCTCCATACTACTATGTGGTAAAATGGTTCTGTCCCCCTCCTCATTGTACACCATCCTGTCTCTAGAGTTTCTTCTGGATCTAGGAGCCTGTTGGCTAGTCTCAGTCCTCACCGAGCTGTCAAGTTGCCGTGAAGAAGAGATCGGCGCAGATGCAACAACCATCTGCCTATTATCCGAAGGTGAGTCATATCCCAAGGCTTCCATCGGGACCCCAACCTCCCTACCTTCCTCTGTAATGGTGAAAGCATCCTTCTCAATCGGTCCTCTCGCCATCATGTCCAACCTCACTGCCGTGCGCCTATGTCCGTAGGTTAGGGAAATGAACTGAGGTACATCCTCATTGAATGCCTCTACCAGAACCAATACTCCAGACACATCATCTTCATGTTTCCTCCAATTAGAAATACGGATCAACTTACCAAAGGGTGCAATCATCTTCTGAATGTTGGACTTGTCACGACAGATAATGGGAATTTCCTTCATCCAGAACCAAAAAGCTTCCCTATGTTGCGCCTCTTGTCCCTCTTCCATGGATTTCAGAGAAAGGTGAAAACCTCTAACATTTTCGACGCCTTCCTCAATGGCCCGGTGAGCATCAGGGATTCTGGGAAAGAAAACCACCGCCTTCTTCGAAGAGAATTTGTACATATCCACCAGGTTAGGCCATCTTCTCTTGAGACCAGGTGCTATCTCTTCCCAAGTCACCCCCGTCGGCCAAGAGATCTGTATTGCCTGTCCGAGTGAAGCCGATCTTTGCTCACGATAATCATCATCTGGTCCAAGATCCACAGAGATACGTTTGGGAACATGTTGTGGTTCTCCCCTCGCCGGAATCCCCTTCGGAAGAGGAGGGAAATCATCATTAGAAAGGATGTCAGGGGGATGAAAAGGAACATGTCTGCATCTCCTTGCCGTATGACCCGGTCTTCTGCAAGAATAACACACCTTTAGGCTATGGCACTGTGCTTGCCAATGTCCCCTCCTCATGCACCGATAACAAGTATCATGTGGGATATTGAAGATGGGTCGACGGATCTCCTACCAGAATGTTACTTGGTAGGATGAATAGGTTCAATATGTAAAGGGGGGTGGAAAAAGTATTGAGGAAGTAGCCAAAGAAGGTATGTAGGGTTGGAAGACCGGGGGGTGTAAACAAAATTATAAAAATGCTGAAAACGGAAGGATAATTGTTGCTGGTAAGAGAAAGAAGGGACTCGCCATGTGTAAATTCCTCCGCCATATGATAGAATCATTGTAGCACGCCAAGGTGTAGGAACAGGTAGCAACGGACACACTGTGTCGTTGAGCAACACGCCGTGTTAGTTGACACAGGAAACGGTAATAGCAGGCGATACACCGTGTCGATGAAGAGACGCCGTGTCTTGTAGCGCAGTAGCAGCAGTCAGCTCCAACAGGAGCCGACGACACGCCATGTCGTTGAAAGGACACGTCGTGTCAGTTGACAGAAGCTAGGGGCAAAAGCAAGCGACATGTCGTGTCAAAAGGATGACACGCCGTGTCTGAAAGCGACACTCAGTGTCCAAAAGCGGCGAACAAAGTCACGAAGAAGTAGAAGACCGCCTACACACTGTGTCCAAAAAAGACATGATGTGTTTGCAACGATTAGCACCAGAAAAACCCTAGCAACAACAAAAAAAGATGGGGAAATTCTTCCGGATCTCCTCTAAAGCAGTGGAGGATGATGGATCCTTAATATTAGCGGAAATAGGAGATTTTTTCCTTGATATAGGAGTTTATCTCAGTAGGGGTGGATGCATGGATCAGATAGAGTAGCGGTGATGGTGGCGCCAAGATGGAAGGCGGTGTAGATCCATGATGATGGCGGTGAATAGGATAGCGGCGACTTCATTAACAAGCTAGGTTGATGGAGGTATGGAGGCCCTTGTAGATCTGGATCCAGCAACTTCATAGGATGATTCTTGTTGTTGTTGATGAAGATAGAGACGGCTCCATGGAGACAACTCCAACAAGAGGCAGGGATGGGAAATCCCTACGGGCAGCCTAGCAACGCCTAGCGGTAGCGGCCGCCCGCAAGGGGAGGAAACTCTCCTTTGTGCTCTCTCTCTTTTAGAGAGTCTTATTTATGTTATTAAGTGTTTTGTAATATGGGCCCAAGTTTGACTTGGCCCATTAGGGTTAGGCTGTGTCATGTATGCTTCCCTGTTCTCCTATTTATAGGAGCAGGGTTTTCTCTTCCAAATACAACTAGTTGTCTTTTATCATTTGACAATATAAATACATATAATAAACAAACATCTTCAAACATGTAATAGTCCATTTTCTGTATATGCATTTTGATATATATATGGACATGCATATATGATATATATCACGTCTACATACACACATTTCCACATGTATGCTCATACAGTTAATACATTTACATGTCACTACAGAGATTGTAGCTTGGTGGTGAAAGCCTGGGCTCCCCAATGTAGGGACCTAGGTTCGAATCTCGGTAGTGTGGCTTGAGCGATCCTTGGTTCCGTCATGCATGGTGGCATCTGTGTGAGTTTACATGCTCCCTTGATGTGCGGGTAGTTGGGGGGGGGTTACATTGTCGGGTGGGGTCACCGATGTGGTTGCTCCTCGGGGGTGGTTTTACATATAAAAAAGATATACATGTCAATATGTATATATTTGCATATGATACACACGTTTCCAATATGCTACACGTGTTCACTTGTATACATATTTCAATATATCATTCATCTATATATGAATGGTCTTTTATAAATATAGATAATTTAATGTTCTATATTAAATATATAATTTCTATGCTTAATATATATTTTATGCTATATATAAATAATATATTAAAAAAAATCTAAAACTAAATATGCTTCCAACATACCGCATATACTCTATTCGCTACCCTTTTTTTCTATACACTGCATACCGCTTTCTAAGACCATGGTAGGGCTAGATGTCTTTCAAGTATCTTATTCACTCTAATAGATGTAGGCAAGTGATTAAGCTCATGAGAGTGGATCGGGGCCCTTTGAGGCAAATTCTCTCAACTATAGCATGAGTCGTATGGGGCTTGTTGGGGCACTTTGGGAGTTTCCACATGGGTCCTATTTATAGTTGAGGGTGCCCTCTATCTGTTAGTAATGATAGGGATGCATTCTAGCCATTTTAGAGGCAGTTAGTGGGTTTCTGACGATCATATTTCAATTTTGCCCCCCTTCCAATGGCTGTATTTGCACTTGCTAAAATTGACCGGTAACTTGGCCGACGACCAATAATTCATGATCGACGACAAAGGAAACGTGGCCGATGACACTGTCATGTGATAGTTTCATGCCTGTCGGCTGAGTTTTGTGTTAGTAAAACTCGGTCGATGACATGGGTTGTTTGGGCCCTTTTGGGGCCAATTCCAAACATCCTAGAATGTGGTTGAATTTCATTCCAGCGATTACAATAACCATTATGACTTATTTACAAGTTATACTAACATTACATGTGATCACATTAAAGATCTAAAGAGACTTATTTCTAGTCTTCAACAACTTAATCTTTGTGCATGTATGACTTGATTCTCCAAACTAGGGTTCGCATGTTTGGGCATTTGGAGTGTCTATTGAATTTGAAATCACTCAAGTAGAAGCGTTAGACACAAATAAGTGGAATGGTTTTGTCATCATCAAACAAGGGATTAGGCTATTAAGATTCTCGAGTCAACAATGCCTTAGTTTTAGGGACACACCTTGTTTGATGCAACAACCACAAAAAAGGGGTAAAAATAATCTAGAAACATAGTTATATAGTGTGGGGTCGCTGTGGATCTCCATGGAGGTATAGGGCATGTCGTATAAATCCAATCACATAGAAAAGGATAGGTAGAGCCCATAGTATAGGTGGTCATGGATGACTGCAAAGACGTTATATAAACATCCGAAAGCCAGTCTTTAAGGCATAAGACTGTCGCCTACCAGAATGATTGTAGGATACTCCACTAGATCCTCTTGTTGGAGAAGACGAGAGTCTATAAGAGAGGGAGCCTCCTATTAGTCACAAACATTAATGCCCACAACGGCGGAGACGACGACGATAACTAGGGGAAGTGTCTAGGTATCCTGCTCTAATACCATGTAGGAATGCAACTGTCATTATTATTTGCTAAAGGACAAACTTCTTTCCTAATATATTGGAGGTACAAGGAAGCAGACAAAAATCCTATAATACATTTCCCATATTACATCAGACTAAAGAAAAAGAGAAAACGGATAAAGAAATACATAAAGAAATAATAAAAGACACATATATCTCGATAACATTTTCCGCTCTTATTGTCAGGGCTTGAACCATTACCATAGTGACAATTTCAGGATTCGACAACTTTTCGACTGCCCGAAAAAAATCGGAATTTAGAAAAAATTGGAAAAAGTTGTGAAAAAATGATATATTTCGGTCAAAATTCGGTCAACTATTCGGAAAAATCGAAAATAAGTCAGCTATATATATGCACACATATATGTATAGCCTTAGCACATGTTGGCAGGAGCATTAGTCTTTATAAAATCACATATAAGCTCATTAGTAAGCAGCAAAACATCAGTAATCTTCCTCCCTTTCACAATGCAACTTGATTTTCGCTGATGACAAAATGTAAAATATGCTGTAGCCTATTTGCTATTTTTTTGAAACACTCTTGTATAAGAAGTTGCAGAAGGCAATAATAGGGTGCCAAACTTTAAGACTATCAGGTCCCTTCACTTTAGGAACAAGAGTGATGTATGACTTATTCACTTCCTTAAGCATCTCGCTGTTCTTGAAAAATTTAAGCACATCAGTAACATCAGAACCAATAATACTCCATGTCGTTTTATCGAAGTGGGCATTAAAACCATCCGGACCAAGGGCCTTTTCACCATCCGCCTCCTTAATCACCGTATTCACCTCTTCAGCAGTGACCTCTTTGCTAAGAGATATAATATCATTTGAAGAAAGGGAAAGGTAACATCCATTCATTGTTCCATCCTTCAGAATCAGATGTATGAGATTGATTGAAGAGTTTATTATAGTATTCATAGACAGAATCAATAATGAAACTTTCATCATAATGCTTAACACCCATCAATAATATCCAGACACCTGATATTATTTATAGCTGCTCTGACCTTGACAGAATTATAAAAAAATTTCCTTGGTTTTCCCCTTAACGTTTCTGTAGAAACAAAAATTAGAGCTAAGAAGTTACATAAAACTGAATAAATGTCACCTGATAAGGACTGGATCCAATCACAGATCTCACCCTTTCGGGAGAATTATCCTTGTTTGGGACAGTAATGTCCTCAGAGTCAATAAAATTCTGGAAAGTGATCAGTTTATCCATTGTGAATTGGTTGTTACTGATGCTGACTTCTTATGTAGTGCTATCTATGGACTTAATGACGAGTAGAAAAGAAGAGCTCTCTGGGGGGATCTTGTGAGTATTGGTAAAACCAATGTTCAAAATTTCGACGAAATTGTTGAAATTTCGGCCGAAATTTCTGTTTCTGTGGCAATCGGACATCGAAATTGACCGACGAAACTCTCGAAACAGGCAAATCATCGATTTTTTTTTTCTTCTACATTTTCATATACTATGTACTACCTATAGCATATTTTTTTGCACAGTTTTGTGTTTTTAAGTCTATATATCGTGCAATGTTTTAAAAAACATTAAGCGGTAACCGTGCAGACAGCACCTTGTAACTAGTTAAGCGGTAAGCGGCCGATTAAGCGGCCGATTTTTTAAAAAACGGGTTTTAATTTCCTATATAATTTTATACAAAATTACATATATATGTATATAAATACTAATACTCTTTGGAACTTTTATATATATATAAAGATTCTAAACACACTACCCAACAGTAAAAACACCCAATTAGTTTAGCTATAAGACAATAATTATAGCCATAATATAATAAGCAATAGATTTGACATAGATAAAATACCCCACATACATGATTCAGAAATATTTTTGCATCACATGTTTACATAGTTAAGCAGTAAACAATAGACTCATTATTGGATACCTTTTTAACTTATTGTTATATGTGCATATCATCAATTAGTCATACATTACAGCAGTACAAATAACTAAAGTATGCATTCTAAAATTAGATAATAGTTACATATATTTTACTTGTATAAATTACACTTTACAACAGTACCCTATTATCCCAACTTGCATACAAGTATGCATTCTATTAGACTAGGCTTATCATAGGATATTTAAGTTTAATATATTATAGTCAGTAATACTTGGGGCCATATAGTTTATATAAAGTTACAGGTGTACAGAAAAATTTACAAAAAACGGCCAAAAAAGGAAAAAAAACGGGAAAAACGGGCAAAAAACGGGCAAAAAGGGGAAAAAACGGCCGATTAATTACAAAAAAATTAACCGGCGATTTTAGCAAAAATCGAACGGGCTGGGTGTCTGGCCGATTAATCGGCCGTTTAATCGGCCGCTCAGGCCGTTTTTCATTTCACTGATATCGTGCTTGCAAACTATAATGACTTAATTCATTGATTTCATCATTGAAAATTAACATAAAAAATTCCCATTGAAATGCCCATCAAAACAGTTCAGGACCATTCACTAAAAATGATGAGACCCCACCCCCACGTATCCAATATGAAATATTATTACATATTTGAGTAGATCTACACTAGTAGATCACTCTGGTAAATTTTCAGAAATTAATTCGTTTATTTTGCCTTCAAAATGCCAAGAACACATTTGTCGAAATTTTTGTCAAAATTTGTCAAAATTTCTGTTTTTGTGGCCATCGAAACGGCATCAAAATCGGACATTTTCTTCCTTGGGTAAAACAATTACTTCTCTTGAATTCTTATAGGGGATTTCTGTGCTATACCTTTCTCTAGTGAAAGAAACGGAGAGGGTTCTATCCTGTTTAAGATATGGCAATTTTTAACTGTATGATTTCGCATAATAAGCTGTTTGAGCTAGAACTGAAAGGAGCTAACTTCACTTGGGATAATAGACAAGAGGGAGAAAAGTTTGTTCTTTCTAAAATTGATAGGTGTCTCTGTAACGAAGAATTCAGAGAGGCTTTACAAGATTTGTTGGGAGAAATCTAGAGCACCATTCATAGTGACCACACGATGCTGGTGGTTAGATTTGATAAGGATCTTAAGAAGAAAAAAGGCTATTTATACAATTAACTTAGGAGACAATGGAGTAAAATCTTGCAATAAAAGAACACTATCCGTTTCACAGGGCACAACTAGTATTTGTTAATGGAGGGGTATTTGCCCTAGCACCAAATATTTAATGTGTAACTATAATAACATTTTTTTGAATTGTGATGATAATTATTTATTCTGTGTCCCATCAACTATCGAGAAAAGGTAAAACAATGGTTAAAACATAAAAACAAGAAAAAGGGTTCATTGTTTTGCATCAATCTTCCTTAGTGGCCCAAACACTTCCCTAAGCGACCTCTAAAAAGGTTTCTCCTTGCCTCAAGAAGGATATTGGCAATTTTCTACTTCTGGTTCCCACATCTTTGTATTCCATCATCTCCATTGTCTCTTGAGCCTCAAATTGGGACTTGCATCATGTAACAAATTAACAGTTACTCATCGACCTTTATCTCTCCATTTGCTGTTGACTAAGGTGGAATCATCGTCCTAAATTTTGTAACCACATTCGGTTATTTATCTTAGACCTATCAACTAGGCAAGACAAGGTAATTAGAGTAAGAAATACAACCTTCTCAGCAAGAATCTTCATCACGATCATCAACATCTAAGCCTTTATACCAACCATGTTGGGGTCGGCTACATGGATCCTTCTTTTCAATCAGCTCTATTATGGGCCATATTCTGATCAAGATGTAAAGATGCAAAATCTCTCTATATAAGCTCTTCCCAAGTTAATTTAGGACTGGATCTTCTTCTTTTAATTGTGCTCGACTCGATAGCATTGCTCTATATAGGCACGTTAGTCGGTCTGAGTTGCACATGTCCATACCATCTCAGTCGGCCCTCCCACAACTTGTCCTCAATACTCCTCACCTTACTTTGTTCCTGATATAGTCATTTCTCAAGGGATCTTTTCTTGTCTTCCCACACATCCATCTCATCATACACATTTCGGCCACATTCATCTTGTTGAGACATTGTTTCTTTACCACCCCAACATTCATTCCTATACTCGCCACCCCTACTTTATTCCTGATGTAGTCATTTCACAAGGGATCTTTTCTTGTCTTCCCACACATCCATCTCATCATACACATTTCGGCCACATTCATCTTGTTGAAACATTATTTCTTTACCACCCCAACATTCATTTCTATATAGCATGGTTGGCCGTATAGCTGTTCTATAAAACTTACTTTTTAATCTGAGAGGGATCTTCAAGTCACAATACTCTAGTTGCACTCCATTTCAACCATCCTGCAATGATTCTGTGACAAACATCATCTTCAACATCCCCATATCCCTTTGAATAATAGAACCCTCGTAACAAAAATCATCACATTTTGGTACCGATAGCCCACCATTCACAATTCTAGATTGGCTGAAATTGCATTGTATATACTCAGTTTTGCTCCTACTAATCATCAATCCATTTGATTCCGACACATTTCTTCAATGTTCAACTTTATCATTCAATCCATCTTTAATTTCATCAATCAACACAATATCATCAACATATAACATGTACCAAGGAATATCGTCCTGAACATGCTTTGTCAACTCATCCAATAAGAACGAACAGATACGGGCTCCGTGTTGATCCTTGATGTACCTCAATTGTGAAAGTAAATGTTGGCGTCTCTCCTCCAAGAATCTTCACACTTGTAGTCGAGCTATCATGCATGTCTTTAATAAAGTCAAAGTATTGGATTGGCACACCCTTTTTCTCCAAAACCATCCACACCACTTCCCTGGGTACTTGATCATAAGCCTTGGCCAAATAAATGCAAATCATATGAAAATCTCTTTTGCTCTCTCTATACTTCTCCTAGGCCTCTTGATAAAAAAATGACATCTGTTAATTGATTTTGGCATGAAACCAAATTGATTCTTAGCGAGAACCTTATTGGAATAAAATTGTAGCAAGCCTAAATTACCACAACCTTCCTTATTCTTCTCGAATTGGTCTTTCAAAGAGACAGAGAAGGTGCGTGGCCATCTTGCTTTGATGAGTCTTTGTGTCTTTTATGGGGTCTACACACTCTAAGCCCATCTAAGCATCTTTTGACCCATGGTCTTCAATGCGGTGGCCTGCTTTGGTTAGGCACCTAGGCGCGGCCTAACGATGATTTCATAATAATAAAATTCTGTATATATTTATTAGTTATTACATAAATAAGTATACATATAAATTTTATGTCCAAATTGGTATTATATTGGTCCAAACTCCCTAAATAAGTTGAATTAGTTGATCTAGATGAGTTAAGATTAAATCAGAGTCAACAAGATTCAAGAAATGAAGGTTCATATTATAATACATACCTTATAACTCCAATAAGCCTTGAAATTCTCTTAACCGAAATACTGAATTAATAACTAATAAGTAGAGCATACAAACAACAAGAGATGTAGATGTGCATTCTCAATCCCAATATAAATAATGAGAAAGACTTGACATAATAGATAAAGTCCACATTTCCTCTTTTATAGATTGAAGCCCAAAATATTGTAGTTTACAGTTGTACATTCCGATTCTCAACCATAACTGACAGCTGTAAATGCCAAAATAATACATTGATGCTCTTACTTGGGCGTGCCATAAATGTTTTATTTTTATTGTAGGTTGGTCGTGGTTAGTTGGTCCTTACTTGGGCCTGGCCTAGCAAAAAAAAACGGGTGCCCAATGAGGCTGGCCACCCCGCCTAGCTGCTTAGGCATGACCGCCTATTTGGGCCCAAGAGTCAGACGTTCTACTAGGCACCCCCCTTGGGCGCCTGGTTGAGTAGGCACTATGCAAGGGTATAACTTTCTTTAAGAAGCATATATGAAGGAAACTATGTCGAAATTGGAGCCAAATGAAGGGAACTGTTTGTTTGAATAACTGCATTCCAATGCTATTCTTCATGGCATCTGCATCACCTCTAAAGAGCTTCAATCCCCTTGCGTGGTGCTCTTTTCCGAAATTGAAGCATCTCGTGATTGAAAGCAAACTTTTATAGGATGGAGAACCATATTAAGGTTGGTTGCTCCTCTGTTAGAGACCTAGTTATGACTCAACTTATGCCAAGAAGAATTTGACTCCTCGTCATCACCTGAGAGATCAGTTTGCATACTTGACGGCATCTTTTGTAGAAGCCTGTGTTCTAATTGGGCATGGATGTTGTGTACTCCTGTCCAGGAGATAGTAGCATATAATAACTTATTTTGTCTATTACTGAGAAAACATCATTTTCTTAATCTCATTTTATTTTCATCTTTATCAAACAAAATGGTTTGTGGTCAATTTATCCAATAATCACATAACTTGTCTGAACCAAATATGCTATTCAATTACCTCCAATCTGGTTGAAGAGCAAGTCATAAATAAGGTCAATGCTATACTTTATTTTTAGGATACGAACAAGGTTGTATAGGCGTCCGGGTGTTCCCCTGGGGTGCCTAGGGAGCCTAGGCATTTCTAGGTTTGCACACACACACGCACGCACGCGCATGCATGCACGCGCAACTGTGTATGGAAAGACAGACTCAAATGATTCTTACGGAAGTTAGGGAGAAAATATGGAAATCAATCCAACTGTCCACGAGGGGACCTCACCTCAGCCATATTCTTTTTGCTGATGATATCACACACACACACACACACATGCACACGCACACACATGCACACGCACACACATGCACACGCACACGTGCACACGCACAATGGTTGACTTGAGGAGGAAGAACAAATTTCAAAAAAAAAACATGGAGGTTGGGGGAAGATGATGAACAAAGAAAGAAGGAATAAAAGAAAAGAAAAAGTGTAGCATCATGCTGCAAGAACCTTATATATGGTGAAACTAGGGAGAAAATGAAATAAAAAAGAACAAGATTAGTAGAGGAAGAAACAAGTAACAAAATGAAAATAGAAAGGAGGTAGAAAAGATGAGAAACAAAGAAAAATATATTTATGTACTAATATGAACGATTGAATATTATATAGGAATGCTCGAGTAAGAAAACCTTGTTCTGGAAAGCACGAAAAGGGAAATCTTCCCTTAGTGCTTAAGCATGAAGCAACTGATTTAGCGGATACATTCTGAAGCAGACTGTGCATTGGAATAGTGTAGATATTTTCATTTCAGTAATACAATAGTACTAACTTATTGAAAAACAATGAAATAACCATGCAATATGATTGATATTAATAAGAAATTAAGAATACCGTAGGTAATTGAAAGTATCTAAATATTTGTATTTACTACAGTTACATAAACTGATTATATAAAAGCATAATACGTTAATGACTTATTTTTAACTATTTTACAATGCTAGTTACTGGATAATGAACTAAAATAAGATTATATTAGGGTTCCCATAACATATTGTAGCAGTCAACCGACGATTTTAGGACACATGTATTCTATATTTTACATTATATAATTTCCATTTTTTTGTATATTAGTACACAGTGTTTTAAAAACCGGCCCAACCGGCCGATTAATCGGCCGGTTAACCGTGGTGCGGGACTGGCCGATTTATTTTGTTGATAATCGCCGGTTAAGGCTTTTTGAATTAAGCGCCCGATTTTGGGCCGGTTAGCGATTAATTTTAAGCGGCCGGTTAGGCCCGCTTTTTGTTGGATCGGCCAAACTAATTGCTGATTGTGTTGTTTTGGATGTTTTATCATTTATGTTTTGATTTTGCTGTTTGGATGTCCTATCTTTCAATTTTTTTTGTACTAGTGTTTTGGATTTTCTATCCTTTGGATGTTCAAGTTGGCTTTTAGATTTCAGCAACATCATCAGGTGAAAAATTGTAAATATTACATCAATATTGTACTAATTGTTTCTTGTTTCATGTATTTTCATGTGGCCACATTACTTCCCTTGTCCAACTGGTTGTCTACTCATATGATGTTGCTCATGCTCCATCCACAGGTAACCAACTAAATTCAATTTATATTTTGTTCATGCCTGAAATTGTTTACTGATACATACATTTATTTATGTTTAGCTGCTGAATCTATTAGCTCTTTAATTCTGTCACATCATATTTCTTTTAAAGGAATAAATAGGTTTAGTTATGTAAAATAGTCACAAATATTAAATTAAGTATGTGTATATAATATATGTCTATAAAATGTGAAAAATCATTAAAAAAAATCTGATTTTTGAAAAATCACCTGATTAATCTCCCGCCTAGCGATTAATCGGCTACAAGGTCTCGTCCGAATGATTCCCGGTTCGCGCTTTTTAAAACATTGTTAGTACACATATTTTAGTATGTATAATATAGGTTGTACTTGTATAAACTTTCAGAGTTACAAATTTACAATACTCATATAGTACTCGTACTATACTTTTACATGGTACTTTCTCAATGCTAACGTAGAACTCATATGATTTAATGGTACTTTCACAATACTAACGTAGAACTCATACGGTAGAATCAATATAGGTCCTACAGGATGTTTGCTATGAGGTACTACATTTATCGTAAGTGCTGAGTGGCAGAAATACGTACAACAATGGTACACAAGTTTAGTATAGGTAGAAGAAGAGCACAATATTGCAGTTTGCTTCTTTTGCCTGTATGTCTATAATACATTGAAAGGATCAAGAAATCAATTTTTTTATATATGTTTTGTTGGAACACGTCGGGCCTTGTTTTGAGTAAGCAGTCTAAGCGGTTGATTAAGCGGGCTAACAAAAAGCGGGATAATGCAAGCAGGAAATTAGCATTGTATTAATGTGAGTGCATTCGTACAAGAAATTTATAAACAGGTTATCGAAGTAGGAGGATGAAGACGAAAAACCCAAAGAAAAACATTATAGTGCCTATATGTATAAATATGGTAATTTAATACAATATAGTAATGTTAGTTTAAGAAAACTAAATGCAAGCAAAAATCTAGCATTGATTAATGTGAGTACATTCAGACAAAAGATTTATGCACAGGTTATCAAAATATGAGGATGAAGAAGAAAAAAATCATGGACTTTGTAGTAAATCAGTAATAGTGGAGCAGCAGTAATTGATAATAGTACATCAGCAGTAACTCTGTACCGTAGTAGCAATTTGTTGCTTGGTAGAGAAAAAAATATAAAACAAAAATAAGGAATGGAGCATGCAGTAGCATCACAGCAATTTTGTTGCTTGGTGGCACTAAAGGAAAAGAAAAAACAAGAGGAAAGATTAAGGAGGAAGAATGAATGTCAAAAGAAAAGCAAAAGAAAATAAGAAAAAGTCCCTCAGATTTTAGGCCCAAGTCGGCCCAGTAGGTGCCTAGGCGGCCGCCCAGACCTGCTCAGGCTGACCAACATCCTAATTAGGTTGGCACGCAGGTTTTGGAGGCTATGTGGCCGCCTAGGCGGGCCCACCCATATAACTATAGATATGACTGTAATATTAGTATAGCAGCGGTTCTTATAGAAACCTTATTGACCTTAGTCTTCTAATGGTCAGTTTGATATCTTTCTAACATGCTAGATTATACTTCCGTTCCCAACTGTGTACTACAATACTACTTATGCTACTTGTTTGAGTGACAACTTCATCATCACTATTCTATCAATATAATATGCCTTGTGAAATATTGATCAGATGGCTCATCCAAATTCCCATTCCTCTTTACATATGCCATCTACATCCAATGCAAGTAAGTTTCTGCTGAACTGGTAGACTGATCATTGCAAGTAAATATCTTAGCTGTAATGGTGTTAGAGGATATCTATTATGTAGAGGACTGACACCAGGCTGATATATGCATGCTGGGTGTGTACTATGTACCTTGTTGCTATTACTATATCTTCGGCATAAGGGTGTAAATGGATCAAATTCGATTTGGATAGTCATAGTGCAGTACACAAAATTTCAAATCTGAATGAAAATGCAAATATTCGAAGCAAAATCTGACAAATATTATATTGGACAAAATTTCAAATCTGAATGAAAATGCACATATTCGATGCAAAATCTGACAAATATTATATTGGAATATCCAAATCCGATCCAAATGGATACTCTCCAAATTTGGACAATCATTCAGACATATATATATATATCCTAATTATAGTATGGCAAATAAGATCAATGGTTTACATTTTATAAAAAAATAGTCTTGATATGCAAACACAACTTGAGTGTAGCGTGCGATCCGTACACTCGAGTGTATTCTAGCCTTACTATATATATATATATACACTCGAGTGTACGGATCGCACGAATACACTCAAGTGTGTTTGCATATCAAGACTATTTTTTACAAAATGTAAACCGTTGATCTTCATAGTCATACTATAACTAGGCTACATACAAATTTTGAGCCCATTTGGATGAGTGACTTACACTCATCCAAGGGCAACAAAATCGACGCGCGAAACTAATTTGAAATGCATAATTTTTGCGGTTTTCATAACATGAGCTATACATATCCAAATGTGCTCAAATTTTGTGTATGAGTTGTTCACAAGATGTTTAAGAAGATCAACGGATTAGATTTTCAAAAAAAACATTGCATCATCAAAAACTGCTTGAGTGTATTCCGCTCCGGATACACTCGAGTGTATTCTAGCCTGACTCTCTCTCTCTCTCTCTATATATATATATATATATGCTTTACCGATTTATTTTTTGGGAATCAATAATTTGTTATGATATACTAGTATTATATGATTATTGACTTTTTCCCCCAATTTTCATATAGCTTAAAATCCGTTATGATTTGCATTTCAAAATTCCAAATATGCATATATCAATTCTTTTGGTTGTAAAATTTCAAATGTGAATAGATATCAACATTTGAATTTGAAGCTTACATTTGCAACCCTACAAGATAAAGTCAATATATGAGATATGTCTGAGGCAGTGAAAAGAAACTCCTTGTGCGCTTCAATAATTTATGGGTGCTGAGTAATTTCTTAAAATATACTGCATTACATAACAATCTTTTAATTGTTGTCTGAAGTATGAAAAAAAGGCTCTGCTTGACCATTATGCTGTTGCAGGAATATCCAATGTTGGAAAATCTTCCCTACTAAATGGATTGACAAGGCAATGGGGAGTGGCTCGTACATCTGATAAGCCTGGCCATACACAAGTAAGTGATTAATTAGACTGTTCCACTGACTTTTGTTGTGGTTTACACTTTGCGAAGTACTCTTAACTCTTAATTGGCTTTATGTGAAGTGCAGACCATAAATTTCTTCAGGCTGGCATCAAAACTCTGTCTAGTTGACTTACCTGGTTATGGATTTGCTTATGCTAAAACAGAAGTCAAAGAGGCCTGGGAGGATCTTGTAATCATCTTTTCCCCTTCTGTGATATCCTACTTATATATCTCTTCAAAGTTTCCTAATATGGCCTCTTGAATTGTTTTCTTGGCTTCTTTCTTTTCCAATTTGTATCTCTAAAAAGTTGTATCATCATGACATTAGGCAAGCTCCTACAAATCTCCCTTTGACAAGCTTATATACTTTATTATTCGACTACCAAGTCTCTTTTCTGTGGAGGCCCACAACCTATAGGATCCTTAAAACTTCCTTGGCAAATCTTATTATGCTGGTGTTCATATTATGCCACATAGTGTTAACATCTGAAGCCAAGTTTGAAGTGCCCTCCTTGATAATTTTATCATAAAACGTCAATTTCTTTCCTCTAAGATTCCATTCCACCAGTTGATTCTTCTATCTTGGTTTTTTCTAATGCTTATTTTTGTTGATCTTCATGTTAATGTCCAAAACCACAACATATGTTGGGTGGTGACTTCTTCTCCAGAGATTACTTGACAATCCTTGCATGTTTTTCATTTCACTGGCCTGTAAGGAAGTGATAATTGTCACTCAATGAATAAATGATATCTCAAAGCCTAGGCATATGACAAATTCATAAAACAGCAAGCAATCATATATATATATATATATATATATATATATATATATATATATATATATGATCTTTACACACTTTCAATTAAAGAAGAATATTTTGCACACACACACACACACTTATCCAGTAACTAGCCTGCCAACTAAGTAGAAACTGCTAATTTAGCACGCTTGTATGTTGTTTAATGAGCAAAACTGAGATGAAAGCGTGGCACATCCCTGAAAAGAACTACACAACACAACAAAAAAGTAAATTAAGTTGCCAAGAGTGAAAAAAGAGGGTCTGCAATGTGAACCACGTAGCCCATTGCCTAACAGTTATCTCTGGTGCTTTTTTAAACGATTGAATTCGAATCTGGTCCTAATAATGAGATGTCTTATTCAAGATTCCTTTTCCAACGTGAATGTTCTTTGTTTTACTAGTTGGGATTCTATAAGTTACTTAAAAAGTGCATTCATTTCCAGTTTTTATGGTTATGAAATTTCAAACTCTTTGGGATACTAAAGGTTTGCTAAATACTAAATGTGAGATAAGGAGTCGTTGAATTTTAATGAGAATATGACCCGAGGCATAAATGGATGGAAAGATAGATCATTGTAGTCGACCATAAAATGGTTGAGACTGAGGCTTAGATGACAACGACGACTAGTTTGTGTCAATCCTTATTATGCATGTAGATACTTAGGAAGCATGATATATACATTCAATCTATTCTTACATTATGTGCTAGTTGTTTACCATATTTTTCTTGAAAAATTGCAGTCCTCCTAATACCTTATTGTATATGCAGGTTATGGAATATGTTTCCACTAGGGAAGGCCTTCAAAGGGTATGCCTTCTAATTGACACAAAAAGGGGTATGAAGTCATTTGATCACGAATTGATTGATTTGATGGATAGGTGAGGGGAATTGTTGATAGTCTTCCTGTAAAATCTTTAATTGATTGCATCAGTATGTATTCCAGAAACAATGTTATTTCTTTGCTAGCAACATGTTTAGCTGATGATAGGAAAGTTACAAGTTCTAGCATGCCACAACATATTATCCTATTGCATGCATAGCGATGAAGGCGCCTTAGAGGATGTGTCTTGGCCTGTATCATGATAGATTTGTTGCATTGGGTCATCTTTGGAGGTCCTTAGGCATATTAATCAATACTAATGTTTGTTTTAGGGTCCTATGTTCTAAGTAAATAGTGCCTAATACCATGTGTATTATTACCTAAATCCACAGTTCATTGTTTCTCTTGGTCGCACATTGAAACAAATTTCTAATATGAGGACTTTGTAGTACTCGGACCAACATTTCTTTTGAAATTATAGAATATTGCCCCATATACCCCTTCATGGGGAATCCTACATGACAATTTACAATTATATATCTGTATATAAAACTCATGCTAATTAGAATTATTTTTGCCGCTAAGCTATTTTACCGAGTATGGCACAAATGAATCTTGCAGGGCATGAATTTTAAAGACTTAGAGGTTGTTAAATTTTAATTCATTCTTGTTTATGTCACTAATGTTAAACTAGAATGAACTGGAATGTATTCTGGTTATTTTTATGGATGACCAAGTCCTATTTTACGGATTATCTAAAAATATATTTTTATCAGGTATGCCATTTTAAATTATCAGCACCTAATGAGGAAAAAAATCATCATAACCATGAAATATTATGTGTGTAATAATAAGAAAAATCGCTTAAAAAGTATGACCTAGGAGCCTCCTTGGCACCTTGCTGTTTTTTTGTCCTAACAAGTATTACACGCATCGGTTAGAACACAATGACTTATGTTTATGCATTTTTTTGATTTTTAAATGTGCATCCTACAAGTATGCTTGGGCTTACAACATTATCCTATGTTAAACATAATACTCTTACGTGAAGTATGCTACTATATAGATAGCATATACCTTTTTCATTCCCGGTGATTATGGCGGTGTTATTGCCAAAACTACAACTGCACCATTGTCACAAAATGCACTCCATCACAGCATATGCAGGACAGTTTTTAAAAGTTAACCTTGCCCACACTACTAAAAGCTTGTGGTTTATTACCCGGCCAGTGTAGCAAAGATGGTTCGGCCCGGCCTTTTCTCCCCTGGGGACCGGGATTCGAAACCTCCTGTTGCGCATTGTATTTACAATCCCTTGGGTTATCCGGGCTCTGACACCTACTTGAAGGAGGGGGTAGACTAATGTCCTTCTAACGCAAAAAAAAAGCTTGTGGTTTACCATAAACTAGAAAAATTGCTCTACAAAGAAATATGATGTGTGCACCACACTAGAAAAATTGCTCTACAAAGAAAACTGCAAGGAATATTCCACATTTTACACTGAATAATGAACCAACAACACCTTTGGTCACGACAACTGCGACACTCCCTACCACAGAGAAACAATAACTGCACACAAAAAAAAAAGCTAAACTGAGTATATTACTGCAGTTTTGAACTGCAGTATGTCTACTAAAACCATAAACTCGTAGCACCATGGCAGCTATTAAAATTAGAAAGCATATCGGTACCATAACCACTGGATGCAGTTATGCTTTTAGAAAGTAGTGCGGATATTGCAAATATGTTTTCTCTCTTGACATTGTTTCCATCCCTAATAAATTCAAATAAAACAACTTTGAACACTGATAGAAAAATTACTTGCTGTAATGTTTTCAGAATCAAATATCTCCATATGCCTACAAAAAAGAGGGAGTTGAAGAAGATGTAAGAAAGAAGGGTAGCTTGTAAGGATGTGGACATAAATGAGGAACCAAGGGGTCATGGAGAGGGTGATTGGGAAGAAAAAGTGAGGAGCCAAAAGGTTCACATGTTACATAGAAGGTAGTGGCAGGGGTGACGATAGTGATTAATAAAACCGCTAAAGAGATATAAACACATCAAATACAATACTTCTCCTTATTCTATATGGTATTAAGAGCGGTTCCGGTTATGTACAAGTTCCCACCCTAACCCTGCCCTCAATGCCCTAGCCTCTGCCCCCCTCGCCACCGACACCCTCTCTCTCTCCCAGCCGCCGCTGCCGACCCTCTCCCTCTCCCCGCTCACTCCTCCCTTCCCCACCCAACCTCTCACCTGTCCTCTCTCCTTGTCCACCCCTCCTCCTTCCTCTAGCATCCCAACAATGTCCCCCCTTCTCCTCCCGCCTCGCCCCACCCTCCCACCGCTGCTGCGGCTACGTACAGCACTACTGCTGCTGCTTCCACCACCAATTCCCACCACCCGTCCGCCTCCTTTCCACCTCTCACCAACCCCACTTTCCACCATCCATCTCATCTAGCCTCCTCCCTTGCTAGATCTCCTCTTCGACCTTTTCTTACGTCTCCGGGCAACCTTCATCATAGCACGTTGAGCGTCTCCAGGGTATTCGGTTTCTTCTGCCTACGCCTCATGATGGGAGTATTGAATCTCTTCATGACGACGTAGGTTATTCTATCATTCTTTCTGCCTGTAGTAGGTTCTCTATGATCTGATGCGTCAGATCTACAACTGCCATCTGCTGCCCCATAGCGGGTTTCTTCGGATCTGCTGATCCCTGCTCTTTCCTGCTGTTGCACCTGCGTTCTTCTCTACTGCTACTGCTCCAGCCCTGTTCGCCGTGACATTTGCTGTGCCCCCACGTTCTCTGTCTGTTACCACAGTGAAACTTGATGGCTCCAATTATCATCTATGGCCGGCGTCATTCATCCTATATGTCAAAGCACAGGGCCGCTATTCTCATATCACCACCGACCCTCTACCTGTCCCTGCTGCCACGACGGATGACAAATCCAAGCAAGCTTATGAAAAATGGAGTAAAGATGACTCAGATGTTATGTCTTGGATAATCAATAGCACCGAGCCACAGATCAACTTGTCATTGCTCTGCCTTCATGATGCTAAGGCAATGTGGGATCAGTTATCTCACATCTACTCTCATCAACAAAATCCCAAGAGAGTCTTTGAGATATTCAAGAATTTGGCCAAGAAGGAATTTTCCTCTGACACCTCTGCTGAAGATTACTATAACCAATGCTCTGCTCTATGGAATGAATAAAAGATTTATCACCCTTCGACAACTGACATCAAAGAAGCCCAGAAGCAACGCAATGAACTGCAACTCGTCCAATTTCTGACGGGTCTCCCATCCTCCTTTTTTGGAGTCGTCGACCAGATTTTATCCAGTAACCCACTGCCTACTCTTCGGGACATCTTTAAACGTGTTCAACGTTTACCATCTGTCACTTCCACCCCTGCGGTGGAACATCCTGCTCTTGCAGTTCGCACCACTGATTATAGCTCTGGCTGTGGAGATCGTCTTCCTACTACCGCAAGTCGCACATCTTCTACTACAACAGGTCGAGGGCAACCTGTTGGTCCTCATTTTTGCAACTTCTGTGGACGAGACAATCATAATGAAGACAGATGTTGGATCAAACACAGAAAGCCTGCATGGGCGAACCAGACGTCTGTTGATACTTTGAGTGATACTGTTGCACTTGATCAACCTCCAACTACACCCTCGCCTGCTTGGCTTCACTCCGAGTTCGAGAATTTTTTTCAGGAGCGCATGTCCTAGCTCCCATATACATCAACGGTCGAATCTTCTGCATTGCTAACTACTCCATCTGCCGATAAAAATAAATGGTGTATTGACTCTGGTGCCTTGGTTCATATGGCCAGTGACATTAACTTATTTTCTGCTAACTACAACTACTCAGATTCTTCCAGTTACATTTGTTGATGGTTCTAAAACTTCTGTTCATGGCATTGGAACTGTTCCCTTGTCTCGTAATCTGAATATGAAATTTGTGTTATATATTCCAAAATTTCCTGTTGATCTTTTTTCTGTCAGTAAGACTGTGAAAAGCCTTCAATGCTCAATTAAATTTGATCCTTCTGGTTGTGTTTTGAATGATCCCTGCACGAAAACGAGGATTGGTTCGGGCCATGAGGGACCAGATGGACTCTATTACCTGGACGGACCACATCAGCAACTTCTCTTCTTCCGACATTTGTGATGGGGCTACAGTGGAACTACCGCCTTGGACACCCCTCTGTTGTAAAACCAAAACACTTATTTCTTACTTTATCTGAAAGAACTTTTACTTGTGAATCTTGTAAGTTGGGTATACAAACTCGCTCTGTGTTTCCTGTGAAGAAAGATATTGGTTATAAAGGAATTTTGACATTGTTCATGCGGGTATATGGGGCCCTTGTTCTGTCCCTAGTCATTCCGGCGTTAAATATTTTATGACTTTCATTGATGATTATTCTCGTGCTACTTGGTTATTTTTATTGAAAAATCGCAACACTATTAGCACTTTTTTTTCTTCTGAAATACAAGCAGTTTAGCAATCCCATTAAAGTTTTTCGCACTGATAATGCCCTTGAATTTATGCAAAAGTTGGTGACATCGTTTTGTTCTGTCTGTAGAACTCTACACCAAACTACCTGCCCCTACACTCCACAACAAATTGGAGTTGCTGAACGAAAAACCGCCATTTCCTAGAGGTTGCTCGCACAATACTTCTTCATTATCGAGTTCCTCAACGTTTCTGGCCTGAGGCTATTTTTACGGCTTGACCGCCTTCTCCTAGAGGTTGCTCGCACAATACTTCTTCATTATCGAGTTCCTCAACGTTTATGGCTTGAGGCTGTTTTTACGGCTTGCTATCTTATCAATCGCATGCCGCCTTTTATTTTGAACAATAAAATTCCTTACAACATCCTTTTTCCTGATGCACAACTCTTTTTTGTTTCACCCCATATTTTTGGGTGTACATGCTTTGTCAAAAACCTCTGCCCAAGGATAACTAAACTTGATCCCCGCTCCACCAAATGAATCTTTTTGGGATATTCTAGAACCCAAAAAGGATATCGCTGCTATGATATGATTATGAGACAGTGGTATGTAAGTGCAGATGTAGTTTTTTTTGAGCATTCGCCATGTTACTCTGATAACGGGGCATTACTATCAAGTGACATTTTGGCACCCACACCATTGCCTAATATTGTGGATATTGATCCACCTTCTGAACTGACACCTGAAGATCGACCTCTGTAAGTTTACAAGCAAAGACCCAAGAAGACTAAATCCCTCCATTGCCCTTCCACAACCAATTCCTCCTTCAGCGGATGATCATCAGACAACTGAGGTAAATTCTGACTTACACCTACCCATTAGTCTTCACAAAGGTGTTCGTTCCTGTACAAAACATCCTATTAGTCATTTCTGTTCATCCTCTAATATGAGTACTAGTTTTGCATGCTTCACTGCTGCTATCTCTGTTGTATCTATTCGCAAAAATGCAAAAGAAGCCCTTCTTGTTCCTGCATGGAAACAAGCTGTAGACGCTGAAGTGTAGGCACTCTCGGATCGTAATACTTGAGATCTTGTAGATCGCCCTTCCTCCTGTCCGACTGTTGGTTGCCGCTGGATCTTTACTATCAAATATCAACCGGATGACACTATTGAAGCCTGAAAGCACGCCTGGTAGCTAAAGCTACACATAGACATACAACATAGACTACTTTGAGACTTTTTCTCCAGTCGCAAGACTCAATTCTGTCTGTGTTCTTATTTCTATTGTTGTTAACAAGGATTGGCCACTACTTCAGCTAGATGTTAAAAACACGTTTCTATATGGAGACTTGCACGAGGAAGTTTACATCGAGCAACCACTAGGTTTCTTTACTCAGGGGGAGTCTTCCTCAACAATTTGCAAATTAAGGAAGGCAATTTATGGTCTTAAACAAAGCCCTCGTGCATGGTTTGACAAACTGAGTCAGATTCTTATCAAATTTGGCTTCCGTCGCTCTCACTCTGACCATTCTGTATTCATCAGAAAAATTGCAGCTGGCTTCGTTATACTTATTGTCTATGTAGACAACATCATATTATCTAGCAGTTATACTGTGGGAATCCAGGCTACTAAAGCTCTTTGTCACCAAGGATCTTGGCAAGCTGCGATATTTTCTGGGCATTGAGGTATCTAAATCATCTGCAGGAATGTCTCTCACAATGTAAATATGTTCTGGACCTCTTACAGGAAATAGGTATGCTTGGTTGCAAGCCAACCATCACTCCTCTTGACCCAAATACTGACTGGGCTGATGACGCGTTCCCATCTTATGCTGATCATCACCAATTCAGACGACTGGTTGGTAAGCTCATCTACCTCATTGTCGCGTTGGTTGATCTGACTGCTGTTGTGGGTTTTGTGAGCAGATATCTAGATATACCTAAAAGTGCCACTCAGGACGCTATCTATCACATTCTGCAATACCTTAAAAGCTTTTCAAGGAAAGGTTTATTATACAAGAAAAATGGGCATTGCAATCTTTCTGGCTTCTCTGATTCTGATTGTGCACGAAGTAAATGTGATCGGAAATCCACTTCAGGATATTGCACTCTTGTTGGAGGCAACTTAGTCACCTGGCGTAGCAAAAAGAAAACAGTAGTAGTTAGGTCAAGTACATAAGATGATATCGAGCCATGGCTCACACTGCCTGTGAACTTCTCTGGGTGCAAAGCCTTCTCTGAGAATTTCATATCACTGATTTTAAACCGATTCCAATGTTCTGTGGTAACGAGGCTTCTATTTTTGTTGCGAGCAACCCTACTTTCCATGAAAGAACAAAACATATTGAAGTTGACTGTTACTTTGTTCGAGGGTGTTCTATCTGGCCGCATGTACTCCATACCTCAACACTGAAAACCAAGTAGCAGATATCTTCACGAAGCTTTTACCCAAGGCTCGCTTCCAGACTCTAGTGGACAAGCTGGGCATGTTCGACATCTATGCTCCAGCTTGAGGGGGAGTAAAGATATATAAAGAGATATGTTATTTATGTTATTTCTATAGTTTACACTACTTGTGTTTTATCCCATATTGCTCAGTTTTACTTATTGCTTTACTCTCTTGTCCTATAAAAGAGAGAGCATTGTAAACTCTTAAACACATCTAATACAATACTTCTCCTTATTCTATAACCGCAACTAAGAGAGTTGGGAGGAGGAAGATAAGAGAAACCCTCCTATATATAGGAGGACAGGGAAGCGTACAGACATAAGACCAACCCTAATGGGCCGAAACACTTAGGCCCATATTACAAACTAATTAAAACAATAACTCAATAACTCTCAACACTCCCCCTCAAGCTGAAGTTGGGAGAATCCCAAATCAGCTTGCAAACAGAGAGTTGGACCACAAATAAAGAAACATAATAAAAAGATAAACTAAGCCCTTACAAGAATTTCTCCCCCTCAAGATTACAATAAAAACACTCATCCCTCAAATACTCCCCCTCAAGTAGATAACCCAGAGCAGGTACGCTAGCAGGTTGAATCTGAAGTATGTCACAAGTCGCCGATGTAGGTCACAAACAGGTAGCAGAAGCTTCTTGATAAAAAAAAGTTGTGGCATCTGGAGTAGTAGTAAACAACAGTAAAGCATCATGGTCTTCATCGCAATCGCTAACGTAGCAGCCCAGAGAGTGCTGGATCACAGTAGAAAAGTTCAGAGAGTCTTGGATCACAGTAAAAGTAGTGGTCTACGTACAAATAATGTACGGACGGGTCAACGTGCAAAACAGAGCACGGACGAGACAGAGAGTGCTGGCACATAGAAGCAAAAAGTCGACGTGCAAAACAAAGCACGGACAAAGTCAACGTGCAAAAAGCACGGACAAGTAGCAGGATGTAAAGACGACGTAGCTGGATAGAATACCATCAACGCAAATCAGTAGCCAACAAACAACTTCAAGATGTAGTAGTAGAAATTGAAGCTCCAAAAACCACACAAATATATAGAGCTAGGAGTTCCTCATAGATAGCAACAGAAAAAATAGATTTGCTCTCTTCAATCTCTCTTTTATTCTGCCCCTCTCACCAACCACAAAAATGATCAATGGTTGGAGTGGACAACACAAGTTCTATGGAAACAAGAAACAAACAACACAACATTTTCAGCAACATGAGAAGATATTTGATTTTCAGTAGCAGGAGAAGAGACTTGCAATGGCTGCTATAGGAGGAAAATTTTATTAATCGCAGCAGGCATGAGAAAGGAGTAGCATGGTATTTCAAGAAATTCGAGAATGCAGCAATTGTGGTCCTGAAACCATATATACTGTAGCCGCTACAGTAACTGCTGCCTTAGATGACCAGGAAAGCCTGCTAGAATTCTCCCTCTTTACACATTAGAGCAAAGAAGGGTACTACGGGAGGATGGAGAGATCCAGGGCGGCCCTTGGAAGAGGATCTCGTGGGGAGAAGAATCTCTAAATCCATGCAACAACTTTCAAATCAAATCTCTACTAGAACATGGCACCGATGAGGAGAATGAAAAGTGAACATGACCCCGTCTTCAAGACACAAAGAAGAGACCTTTCTTCTCCTTTAGGCTGCTAGGGGCTAAGGAAGAGGAGAAAAGTGCTCGAGGCAGCTAGAAACCACAAAGGAAGGGCCTGGAAGCTCCATCAATCCCGCCGTGCTACAGTAATATACTGTAGCAATACGTCAGAAGTGAAGGAACATGAAACCATGCACAACAACAACTGAAAGGGAGAATCAACAGAAGCAAAAAAGAGAGGAAAGAGCAGCAGAAGCCATGGAATGAAAGAGTGGACAAGGCCTGCGGGCGGCCGAGAAGGAAGAAGGGGTGGCCGCCCGCCGGCTACATCTCCCTCTTTTTTTCCTCTCACTTGACGGCTAGGGTTTTGGATCTCTGCTCTGATACCATCTTAGAGAATAAAAAGACAGGTACATGTTGTATTTGATAAGAGAAATCCTGCTCCTATATATAGGAGGATAGGGAAGCGTACAGACATAAGACCAACCCTAATGGGTCGAAACACTTAGGCCTATATTACAAACTAATAAAAACAATAACTCAATAACTCTCAACAGATATTACATGTATCTGTTTGTTTTATTATTCTTTTAACCGTCGGGGGATAGAATTCTCAGACTGTAATTTCGAATCTATATCAAACTTCAAAGCTCGAAAAATATGTAATCAGACTCACTACTTTTATGGCCGTCAAGTAAGGTGTTTGTGAGTAAGATCATGACTAATTCATGAATTTACATCACCGAAGTGTTGCATTGTGCTGATTTCTTTGGCAGATCCATGATGAATACAACATGTAGCTCGACATAGGTTTTACTCCAAATTCCAAACCTGTGTCAGGCTCATTACCTTAATGACTACCTACGTAAGGTGTTTGTGAGTAAGATCATTATTGATTCATGAATTTACATCACCAAAGTGTTGCATTGTGCCGATTTCTTTAGCAAACTTGTGACAATTGCAACTTGTAGCTCTACTTAGGTCTTACTATAATATGTGTCGTTCTTATCCTCCTTGAATTTTCTTCATCATATGTGGATGGTAAGTAATACCAAACTAACAGTCATGCTTAGATATTTAGTAAAGATACAACTCTCCAGAATTATAAAAGACTTAAATACATAGCTGCACAATTGATTATTACACTTGAATTTTCTATGCACAAAAATGAAGTAACAATGATCGGACATCATCTTGTGTGTAATCTCTCTTGCTGCATTTAGATGCATGGGGATGTCAAATTACATTATAGAAAGATGGTCAGGCACAATACTGGCAAAGCAGTAGAGTTGCTGTCAAGCAACACAAGTAGACATAGCTAGAGTACAAACAACCAACATATGTATCTTCTTTGTTCATATAAAAGGAGACATCTAATGTGTGTATACTGAGACCATTACAAACCCATGGTGAAGTTGTTGACTGCGTATTGTTGATCTTGTGAGAATCTATTTGAACCACCAATTAGAATCTACCATAGTAACTCTAGACAACAAATGACTACAAAAACTAGTGGAGGCTACTAAAGTGAGTAGATGGCTGAAGAAAACCTAAATCAATCATGGATAGCATTCTGGAACCAAGATTTCACTTGATCTAGATTCCTATATCTTATAGTGAATTTTCATCTTGAATCATGAATTAACTAGATGGTGGGATTCTTATGATATATATCTTACATGTCTAATCAAGTCGTGATAAATACTTTGTTATTGTACCATTCATCATCACCTATGAAGCACCGATACGAACACATTATAGATACATGATATAAGGATTCTTGAAAATTTAGGATACGGGTACGGCGTTGATACAACAAAAAAAAAGAATTTAAGACTAACTATATACATATTCATTATTAATAAAAATGCAAATGAAGATCATCGAATTTCATTCACTTAGGTGTTTAGTAGTGACTTATGGGGCAAATTTTGATCACATTGCATGGAATCATCAGAAGTGTGTTATTGCCCTAGTATATGACCCCCGATACTCTTTTTAATATAGTTATGACAACATTCACTATTGCCACTATCTCATGCTTCCGACATTATGATTGTGGATTTCTAGAGAGGTGCATGATCATCACACACAGTTGCGAGATGTGTGCCCTTTAACAAGAGAGCTAATGATTGGATAACAGAAATATAAATATTAGTGCAGATTTGATACTGTAAGGCATAAACAAAAATATAGTTGAAGGGGATGGAACATACGACTCATGAAAAAAACCCTAAGAATTAGAAAATAAAAAGATCTGGGAATTTTGACAAGAGCGAGACTATAAGAGATACTCTTAGCAGCATAATACAAGATATTGAATTAACATTGTAATGGTTCAAAATCCAAGCAAGAAGCACCCTAATGAATTGATATAGTCAATTTAATATGGCCACTGTCACACATTTGATCCATAGTCTAGAAGGGGTTTATTTTATAGCAACTAAGTTTATAAAATAGTGCAACTATAGATTTTAATTAATATCCAATTGATTTTATTGTAGATCGAACTTCTAACTATAATTTTGAGCCAAACAATTATAGAAAAATTTACAACATTAAGGTACCAATTACCAAAACATTCTCAAGAATTTGGAACCAACAGTAAGTTACTAATAGCAGGTTACTAACAAGAAGTAACACTAATTTAGTTTCAGTTACAAACTAACAATAGTTTATCAGAATGTCAACATGGTTTATGAAACACTGTTGTCTAGATCCATAATTACCATACACTGATTTTCGTGGTAGTCCCAAAACTCTAAATTATGATCTTAGAGCCAAGAAAGAAAAATTATAACATATAGAGGACTAACAATAACAATAGGTATATACTCACAAATTTAATTAGATTTTGTGGATATCTCTATATAAATGGGCTGAGCCGTATTCACAAAGTATCCAAGATGTATCCATGAAGTATATACTCTACTAAAAGTGAAAAAAAATCTCTAGATATGTTTGGAGAAGTATCCAATACTTATCTAGGCGTATCCAAGAAGTACTAGTATCTAACATATCCGATACAAGTACAACACCGATTTTGGAGTATCCATGCTTCTTGGATCAATACCATCGTCATATAAGGGTCATTTCCGACCATGCTGAGGCCTGATTTCATAAACTCCTCTCTTGGATCCAATTTTTGGGTCATATTCTCATTGGGATGTAATCTGCCCAGATCTCTTTGTATCAACTCTCATGTTAATTTAGGTTTACCTCTTCCTCTTTTAACTTTCTTTGACTCAGTAATATTACTTCAAAATGTTGCATATACGACTCTTCTTTAGGCTTGTCCATACCATCTCGTTGTTTGTCCACAATACTAGCCACTCTCACTTTTTTTTCTCATGTAATCGTTTCTAGTTTGATCTGTCCTCATCTTTTCGAACATCCATCTTATTGTGATCATCCTTTCACATTCATTTTGTGAACACCTTGTTTCTTCATATTTTAACATTCACTCCCAAACAAAATTGTTGGGCATAGATTTATTCTATTACACTTGCCTTTTCAATCCGAGTGAAACCGGTATGTATAGGCTGCACAATTTTTTTATGTTAAGGACATTTATGTCCTTTATAGGATATTTAGCGTAATGTAGGAAGTTGAATATACTTTCTGTGAAATACAATGAGATTTGGAGAGCTTAGGGTTGCACAATGTGTGCACCCTCATATATATAATACTGAAAGAATTACAGAGAGGTCCATATATAAAAGAGAAATAACAAAACAAATAACAGGCTATGTAAAACAGGAAATATATAATGTAACACCCCCCTCAAGTTGGAGCATAGATGTCAATCATGCCCAACTTGTCCATCAGTGTGCAGAACTGTTTCTTCGCCAACAGCTTGGTGAAGATATCAACAACTTGATCTTCTGATCTCGTGAATGGAGTGCATATCTTGCCAGCAAGAATAGATTCTCTGATGAAGTGGCAGTCAACTTCAATGTGTTTGGTGCGCTCATGATAGACAGGATTATTTGCAATGAAGATGGCAGCTCTGTTATCACAGTGCATAGGAATGGCCGAAGAAGACTCAATCCCAAACTCTTTCAGGAGAGAACGTACCCACAGTAACTCACAGGCAGTATGGGCCATGGCCCTGTACTCAGCTTCAGCACTAGATCTGGCAATGACATTCTGTTTCTTGCTCCTCCAAGTAACAAGATTGCCTCCTACAAAAGTACAGTAACCGGAGGTAGATTTTCTATCAACTTTGCTGCCTGCATAATCAGAATCAGAATACCCTTCAAGAACACAATGCCCATTCTTTTTATAATGAAGTCCCTTGCCCGACGACTTTTTTAAGTATCTCAGGAGTTGACATACAACATCCCAATGACACTGTTTGGGTTTGTAAGGTACCTGCTAAGAAGACCCACTGCAGTAGCAATATCAGGACGAGTAACAGTTAAATAAATCAATTTACCAATCAACCTCCTGAATTTTTTATGATCAACAAATACAGAAGAGGAATCATCATCCCAATTCACATTGGGATCAAGAGGAGTATCCGCAGGTCTTGCTCCAAGCATACCAGTCTCCTGCAGAATATCAAGAACATACTTTCTCTGAGAAAGCACCAGTGCATTAGAGGTTCTAGAGACCTCTATGCCAAGAAAATACCGAAGTCTGCCCAAATCTTTTGTAGCAAAGTGCTTGCCCAGATGATCTTTGGTAGCCTGAATACCAAGAGAGTCGCTGCCAGAAATAATAATGTCATCAACATATACAATCAGAACAGTAATACCTGCCGAAGTTTTTTTTGTGAACACAGAGTGGTCAACCTGTGACCTCAGAAAACCAAAATCAATCATGATCCTGCTCAACTTATCAAACCAAGTACGAGGACTCTGCTTGAGCCCATAGATAGACTTCTTAAGCCTGTATACTTTGTGAGACTCCCCTTGAGCAACAAACCCAGGAGGTTGCTCCATATACACTTCTTCCTGCAAGTCACCATACAGAAAAGCATTTTTCACATCAAGCTGTAGAATAGGCCAGTTCAGATTCACAACAACAGATAGGAGAATCCTGACAGAGTTAAGGCGAGCAACAGGAGAAAAAGTCTCAAAGTAATCAATGCCATATGTCTGAGTATAGCCCTTTGCAACTAACAGTGCTTTCAACCTCTCAACCGTACCATCAGGTTGATATTTTACGGCATATACCCACCTGTAGCCCACAGGTTTACACTGAGGAGGTGGATCCACTAGCTCCCAAGTGTCTCTGTCAGTAAGAGAAATCATTTCTTCTTTCATAGCAGATGTCCAAGTAGTACTTTTCAATGCCTCCTGAACATTCTTAGGTACAACCACAACAGATAAAGCATATACAAAATTGCTAGAATGAGTATTCAGATGAGCAGTAGATACAAACTGAGCAATGCTATGAGAAGTGCAGGAACGAGTACCCTTTCTGAGTGCAATAGGTATGTCAAGGTCAGAGTGTACCTCAGGTGCATCAGAACCTTCTGGAGGAGAAGATTGGTTGCCTTGGGGGGGTACTTGCGTAGAAGGTGCTCTATTCCTGCGCTGATAAACAATAAGAGGAGGATCTTGAGTTTCAGTAGTCACAATGTCAGTACTGTCAGGCACACGGTCAGAAATAACAGGCAAAGGAGAGGCAAGAATGTCTGTCTGCAAACTATCTCCTGCTGAAGAATAATACGGTGTATCTTCAAAAAAGACAACATTACTACTAGTAAACCATTTCCTTGTACTGAGATTATAACACTTGTAACCCTTCTGAGTTCTAGAATAGCCCAGAAAAATGCATTTAGCAGCTCGAGGAGACAATTTATCAGAAGCATGTCCAAGTAATCTGACAAAGCAGGTACACCCAAAAATTCTAGGAGGCACAACAAACAAAGAAGTCTCAGGTTGCAGAACCTGTATAGGAATCTTATTTCCAATAACAGACGATGGCATCCTATTAATCAGAAAACACGCAGTCAAAATTGCCTCAGGCCAATAGGAGCGGGGCACATGAGAATGCATCATGATAGTCCTGGTAACTTCTAATAAGTGTCTATTTTTCCGCTCAGCGACACCATTTTGTTGTGGGGTATAGGCACATGAAGTTTGGTGGAGCGTACCAACAGATTTACAGAAAACCGCCACTTCTTGCTTAACAAACTCTAAAGCATTATCGGTGCGGAAAACTTTAACAGGCAAACCAAACTGCGTTTTTATTTCAGTAAAAAAGTATTTGATAGTAGACAACACTTCGGACCTACTTTTTAATAGAAACAACCAAGTAGTCCTAGAAAAGTCATCAATAAATAGAATGAAATATTTGTAACCAGACAAACTCGGTACATGGCATGGACCCCATACATCAGAGTGAACTAAATCAAAAATGTTTTTACTGCTCACAGTACTACGTCTAGGATACACAGTACGAGTCTGTTTTCCCAGCTGACAAGATTCACACTGAAAATTACAACTGCCAATATCAGACACTAAATGACGCAACTTCTCTGACGATGGATGTCCCAGCCTGTAGTGCCACTGCAGTGCAGAAACAGAAGCCGATAAAGAAGATACCACAGCAGCTTTCTCTGATCGCGGTAACTGGTCCAAGTAATAGAGTCCATCAGCACCTTCATACCCCCACCAATCTTCGTCCTTGTGCGAAGGTCCTGAAAAACACATGAACCAGGAACAAAAGTCAGGCTACAGTTCAAACTTTGTAAAATTTTGCTGACTGATAATAAGTTCAGAGGAAATCTAGGCACATATGAGGCAGACTTGAGCCAAAACTGAGAAACAATATCACCGACTCCAAAGACCGAAGACTTTGAGCCATCAACAAGCATAACAGAAGAGTTACAGACAGGTTTAGATAGAGTTTTAAACAGAGATCTATTGCCAGATATATGTGCAGAGGCACCAGAATCTATCATCCATTTGGTATTACCAGAAGTAGAAGGTGAGGAGGAACTCAGGAATGTAGTATCATAAAACCAGAGTATGCAGCACATGGAACGCAACTTCGGCGAATTTGGCCGAAACTTTGGCGAAACTTCGAGCTTCGAAGGTTGGCGAAGTCGAAGCCCCAATACTTCGGATCTGTCTCAACTTCGAGGCGACATTTCATGAACTTCGACGAAGTTGTTTTTTTTCTGTACAAAATGGTCCAAAATTCGTCGATGTCAGTGAAGTTTCGGCGAAGTGGCCGATGTTGGGCCGAAGGTTAGACAGTCAGGCCCAGTTAGCACAAAAGCCTCAAGTTGGCTATTTTAAGTTGATGACTTGCACGAGGAGCCTCACATTTGCTCTTTGCAAGTCTTGGACGAGCTGCTGTGTCTGCTGGAGAGCTTCTTTGCTGCTGTTGAGAAGGTAAGTCCCAAATCTCCTCCTTTTTCTTTGTTTTTTCAATTCTAAATAAAAACAACTACCACAAACTCTTAAATACTCCATTCTCTACTACTTTCCCTATACATATATACATAATATGTAGATCTAATGATCCGAAATTAGTATTTTTACATGCACAAACTGTTAATTAGTAATATTTAGGTGAATATAGCCTAGATCTTACCTTAATCTACTAAGATCTAGCCTAAATCTAACTACATCTAGCTTAGATCTAGCTTAGATCTAGCTTAGATCTAGCTAGATCTAGCTTAGATCTACTTAGATCTAGCATAGATCTAGCTAATATTTACTTAGATCTTGTATTATTACAACAAAATATCATAAAACAAATATGAAAAATAATGTTTTTATGAATTTCGTTTTACATAAATATCATATACTTTAATTTTGCATTAATTAGATTTAGAGTTAGAAAATTCGTCATATTGTATTATAGTTAGTTAATGAGTAATTTGCTGACTTTAACTACAATATTTGCAACATATATAATAATTTTAGTAAATATTAATATTATTTATCAATTTTCAGATATAAATAAATTATAATTTTCAAATTTCAACCTAGATTGTTCACTAGTTAGTTAGTTAACTTAGTTCGTTAGCTACTTAGCTAGTTAATCCCACTTAATAACTCGCCATACTATCAATTTACAATATATTTAATAATTTCAGGAATTATTAGTAATTATTTATTACTTAATTAAAAAAATTCAGTTCTAAAAATGTATGATTTTCTACCAAGTTAGTAGTACTCAGTTAGTTAACTTAGTCCCACACTCCCACTTATTTGCCTAATATCTAATAACGAGTTAATCCCACTATTTATCTAATATTTGTTTCTTTTAATTTATTGTGTGCATATTTTTTGTGACTGAAGATATGGGTATTTTGTGGGTGCTACTTGTTTTAATGGTTGGTTCAGGTCGTGATGGTGGAGGAGGTGATGGTGGAGGAGGTGAAGGTGGAGGTGGTGAGTCAAGGGGGAAAGTTGACCCTGCATGGATGTATTGTGAAATGGTTGATGGAACTAGGCAAAAAACCAAGTGCAATTTCTGCAAGAAAACTATAATGAGTGGTGGGATTTCTAGGTTCAAAAAGCACTTGGTGGGAGGGGATAAAAATGTTGCAAAGTGTAGAGATTGCCCAGATCAAATAAGAAAAATTGTTTCCAAGCAACTCAATCAAAAAGATCTAAAACACATGGAAGACAAGATTAGAGATGCAAGGTTCAAAGAGCTGATGTTCGGTGCATCGATACCACGAAATGTAGTTGAATTAGAAGATGATGATGATGATGATGATGATGCAATGAGACATGCACTGAAAAGATCGAGAATGGAGGAGGCAATTAGACAAGAAGAAGAAAGACAATTTTATGAAACCCGACGTGGTTTTGGCCCATCTGATTTCAATGTTGGTGGTGGCAGTGGAAGTCGTCCAACAAATGTTGTCAACTTAGAAAACATAGAAATGCAGGGTTTGAGGACCAACAACATGAGATATACTTCTTCTGAACCAGGGTTTCGTAAACAAAGTCATAAGCAGAAAAGTTTGACAGGTATGTGGAAGAATGCAAAAGATGTTGTGGGACAGGCGATAGGAAAATTTATATTTGCTAGTGGTATTGCTCCCAATGTGGCACAAGGCCCTTACATGCAACATATGATAGATGTTGTCGCTGAACATGGACGAGGAGTCAAATCACCAACTGCACATGACTTAATGAACAAATATCTTCCGCAGGAGAAACTTCAGCTAGAACAGTGGATTGAGGAGATGAAACAAAAAAAGTAGAAAATTTTTGGGTTGACACTCATGTGTGATGGCTGGACAAGTGGTACAAAGACACATATTATCAACTTCATGGCATATTGTGACGGTGATACATTTTTCATAAAATCAGTTGATGCATCTCGCCACATCAAAGACCACATGTACCTTGCAAAATTGATTAAAGGTGCGATAAAATATGTTGGAAAAGAGAATGTGTTACAAATTTGCACTGACAATGGGCCAAATTTCAAAAAAGCTGGAAAAACAGTTGAAGAGTCTTTAAATTACTATTTATTTTGGACGCCATGTGCTGCACACTGCATTGATCTAATTTTGAAAGATTTTGGAAAATTAGATCTTTTTAAATATGTAATGCCTAGGGCAACAAGAATTACAAAATTTATATATAATCGCTCTTACCTACTTGCAATGATGCAAATCAAAGAGTATTGTGGAGGAGACATAGTAAGATCGGGCATTACAAGATTTGCAAGCAACTATATCGCTTTGCAAAGCTTAAAGCAAAGACGACAAGGTTTAAAAAGGATTTTTGTTTCTGAAGAGTGGGCCAAACACCCTGATAGTAAATCTGACAGAGCCAAAGAAGTGGTGAAAATTTTGAATGATGACTACTTCTGGACTAGAGTGACCAAAGCTGTAAAGATAATGGATCCCATAGTACATGTCTTGCGCATGGTGGATGGTGATAAGAATGCCACCATGCCCTACATCTATGAGGCAATGCGCCTTATGAGAGATAAACTTGAAGAAGCTGCAACTAATGCCAAGGCACAATTCCTAAAAGTTGTGGATGAACGATGGGATGGTATGCTTCTACACCCATTGCATAAAGCGGGTAAGGATGTGCCATTGCATTTAGGTCTTAGTGTTTGTTAGTCATCTAATATTTTCTAACTTTTGTGTCCTTATATGTGCATCTTATTTTTTAAACCCATGGTTTCAATACAAAAATGACATTGGGAGAAGAGGAGACTTGGTAATGGGTCTCCAAGAAGTGATAGATAAGCTCTTTGATAACAAAGATGACACTATTCGAGCTGTTGCACAAGTATGGATAGTCATAGTACATAATTCTTTATTATAAAATGTTAATCTAATTCTTTCATTGTCCAACTACAACCAATTACTAGATAAAACCATTCAGAGAAGCATCTAGTCTGTTTGGGCTACCGGCGGCTATCTATTCAAGGGAAAAACTTTCTCCTGGTAAATAATTACATGATTGGTTAATTTTGATACCATAATAATGAATGGTTGACTTGTCCACTGATTGATCATTAAACATTCTTTATTTTTTACAGCTGATTGGTGGATGAATTATGGCTGTGAATGTGAGGAATTGAGATCTGTAGCAGTAAAAGTTGTCCCAAACAGCAGCAACAGGTGGATGTGAAAGAAATTGGTCAACCTTCAACTTGATTCACACAAAAAGAAGGAATAGGTTGTCTGCATCACGCCTTCATGACTTGGTGTTTGTACACTATAATATGAAGTTGAAGCAGAGACACACACAAGAATCATTGAGGAACCCAACAAGCAATGTCGAGATTGATCCTCTTGATTGGGCATATGTCTACACTGACAGGGGTGACGATGAAGATCCGTTACAAGCATGGTTGAACAATACTACTGAGCCTTTACTTGATGAAGGGCGTCCAGGTGGGGGGCCTAATGCCACAATTGCAGGGGCAATGGGGGTTGATGTAGATGAATATCAACAAAGTGAGGGAGCACAAGCAGATCAGACCACTCTTGGAGTGGAAGAAGACAACACACATATTGATAAAGATGATTTTTGGCAGGGTCTACCAGAGGATGAACCAGATGCCTCATAAGGTTCCACCACTCCAGAGCCCTCAGGTAGTGATGATGGGGGCAACACTCCTGATAGCTATATAAGAGGAGATACACCGCCACATAGAACACCATCTCCTCGCCCTCAACCTCAACAACAACGTCAACAACAATATGAGAGTGGTAGTGGTACTCAAAGACCGACAGATCAAACCTACCAAAGAAAGGGAACGGGTAAAGCTCCACAACAACAACTAGATTCAATGCCAACATGCTACGAGAATTGGTATCCACAGGGTCAAGGACATGTGCCTCAACCTGTTTATCATGCACCTTACAACATTGACAATATCACAGAATCAATTGGAAGTCTTTCATTGGGAGGTCAATCGGGAGCAACAGGAAGCACCTTTGTGGATGATTTATTGGGTTTTACTGGGCCTACTTCTAGAGGATTTTATCAACAAGAACCCGTTCCTGGATATTATGGTGGTGATTCAGAAGGAACTTATGGAAGTCGGGTTTCCCATAGAACTGATAATGAATCATATAGTTACTTAGGCCCTGGATATGCCCCTGATCCTTTTGCAGCTACAACTGACACTACATCAGGTGTTCAGAGTCACTACTATCCACCAATGGCACAACCCGAGCCCCCACCACAACCTAACATATATGTACCCCCTTCTGATTCTGATGCAGAAAGGCCGCCCCATATACCAGAATTTCACAACTTCACACCAGGATCTCTTGCCTCCAGATATCCAACACAGCTTGCATTGTATACAACATTTGGATATTTGTCAGAAATATCCCATGAAGATTTTGCTGCATATGTGCATGATTATGAGCTCAACCACTCTCAACACACAACTTGGATGCAATATGCTATGAGAATTGATAACCAAATGTCACTACTGAGGCAGACTCAAGAAGCTCAACATTCAGGCCATGATTTTGGAAGGCATTCAGCTTTTTACTGAAGACATTTATCGGGTATGCACTTCATTTTAATGAATTGTAATCTATATTAGTATATTTCATATGTAATATACGGAAGTATGAAGGATATTTGCTTGGAAAATGTATGCTGAAGTAGAAAATTGTATAAGAATTTGTATATTTTTATTTGCAAATGTAAAACATGATTATTGAGACTTGAGAACATTAGCAAGTGTGCACTACATCATTTACTACTTTGTATTATCAACCTACCTAGCACTAGAGAGTCATGAATTGTGTTTTTTATGTCAAATTAATACATATGAATTAGAGTTAGAGCATAATTTGTAAGTTTCCAATCGAAGTTATGCATCATTTTGCTAAAAAAACACCATCGAAGTTTGTCGAAGTTTGCGTCTAAACTTCCTCGAAACTTCCTCGAAGTTTCCACAAACTTCCACTTCCACACCTGGCGAAGTCGAAACGAAGTCGAAGTCCTGCACCATGATGCAGCATGTGCTCCACTAGTAGAAGTAGCAGTCGAAGAGCCAGCACGCTCAAGAAGGAGGCGTTCCACCTCAGCACGATAGTCTGCGGTCGCTCCCGCAGTCGCTGGCTCAGGCGTCGGAGTAACAACCTCAGAAGCAGTAGACGATGAATCTGCAACAGCATTGGCCCAAGCCGGTTTACCATACTTTTCCCAGCACTTTTCTTCAATATGGTTAGACCGGCCACAGAAGGTACACACGCACTGTCCTTGCTGAGGACGCGCAGCAGCAGGAGGGGCTCCTCGTCCAACACCAGGTCCCCGTCCCCGTCCTGCACCCAGGGGAGGACGACCATCAGTGGAACAGCCACGGCCACGACCGGCCCAAGCAGCCAGGGCTGTAGAATCTCCAGTCTCAGGAGACGGTGTCGATGAAGAAAGGCGCTGGAGACGCTGGTAGGCACTCTGCAAAGTAGGGAGCGGATCACTCGCCAAGATCTGATCCACAACGCCAACATAGGATTCTGGCAAGCCACTCAGAAACTGTATCAGCTGTAGTTCCGCCTGCTGTTTCTGCATAGTCGCCCGATCAGTAGACAACGGGTGGTAAGTCTCCAACTCACCCCACAGGTCGGTGAAGGTGGAGAAGTAGTCGGAGATGTCAGATCCCGTGAATTGGAGTCGCCCCAGTTGCTTGGTTATGTCGAAGACCTTCTTGGGATTCTGACTGTGAGAGTAGGTACTGGCGAGCTGATCCCACATCTGCTTCGCCGTAGGAAGCCTAAGTAAAGTAACACTGATCTTCTCAACGGTACTGTTGAGAATCTATGTCATCACAGTCGAGTCTTCACAGACCCAATCATCAAAAGTTTTGACGTCTTTTTCATCCGCGTTCGCTGCAGGCTGAGGCGGACCAGTGCGAATCAGATGAGAGTACTTCCCTTTTGATTTGGCATATATCACAAAGGAGCACACCCAAAGCTGGTAATTGCGCCCGTCAAGTTTAACAATGGTAACTTGACGGCGCGAGTCTCTCCAGAAGTCATCTCCAGAAGACGCCATGAGAACAGGCAGGAGTAGTCAGCAGTCAGAGGCAGAAGTCCAACACATGGACTAGTAGTAGAAGGTAGAAGATCCACGCATGGATCTTAAAAAAAAACCCACGTAGGGCAGCAGATGAAGAGAAAAGACCTACACCAACATGGAGGATCAATCACTCCACCATGAGGCGCAGGCAGACAGAGAGGATGAAGCCCGTTACGCCGTCAACGTGCCAGAACTGGAAAGTTACCGAGGCTGTTCAGAGATTTCGAAAAGAGAAACGGAGCTAGACGGAGGGTCCTGTGGTGGATTAGGCCACAAGGATGGAGGTTATTAGGGGATTAGAGGTGGATGGAGGGCTGCAGAGGGGTGGACGGCGATCGGTAGCGGCGGCGGTACTGTAGCAGCACTGTAGCGGCAAAAAAAGGAGATTTCGGAGTGTGGTGGCAGCTAGGGTTGGTGGAGATAGGGATTTGGTTTAAGGTGGATCGTCCCGCTCTGATACCATGTGAAATACAATGAGATTTGGAGAGCTTAGGGTTGCACAATGTGTGCACCCTCATATATATAATACTGAAAGAATTACAGAGAGGTCCATATATAAAAGAGAAATAACAAAACAAATAACATGCTATGTAAAACAGGAAATATATAATGTAACACTTTCATTACAACTCTTCTTGCATATAATAGGAATGCCATGATCCCTAGTTAGTGATAAAGCATATGCATAAAAGCTCTTGCAACGGTTGATATAAGCTTCATGTTTTGTGACTTATGCTATGTAGGGACTGTTTTATCCTCATTAGGGCTTAAAATGCAATATGAAATATTATAAAACATATATTAGGGCCTCTGTTGCATTTTATAGGAACCCTAAATACCTAATTATCAATAATTGTTACTCCAGTTATTGCATTCATGGTTTAGAGCTTATTTGTGAACTAACCATAAACTATATGTACTTATCTATGTCTATAACTATAAACTATGTGTATGTCTATTATATATCCATACTTGTTAAGGCGGCAAGGCGACACGGCGTTGGGGCTGGACGCCTTGCGCCAAGGCGCGACTAGGCAGCGCCTAAGTGACCTTTAAAAATAATAATTTATGTATATATTTTATGTATATATACATGTGTCATGGTTTTTCCCCGCTCATATACACACATTGCATAGTTATATACGTAGTTATCTACATATTTATAGTCGATCTACCCATATATATATTTTTTATTGTATGAAAAATAACCAATTACATTTCTAGTATATTATCATTGAAAATAATGTCAAGGACACGAAAAGAATTATTGTAAAGAATGTAAGAGAGTGGTCAACAAATAAATATATATTTATTGTCATACATAGCTACAAGTATTAAGCAATGTAATCACTATCCTTCATAGCATAGCTACTTAGTACAATCTGAATTGAAGGTGCAAACTAAGAAAAATCAAATGTGTACTAAGAGTATTAGATCCAGTCAAACAAAAAAAGAGTATTAGATCCAGTCAAACCCAAAAAAGAGTATTAGATCCAATTAAAAGTGATATATGGCACATAAAATAGGCAACACTATTAATTTTGAACATTGGTGTAGCCATACCAAACATTAAAATAAGTGAATATACAACCAGACCCACAAAACTAGGTCACTGTAGCATTATAAATAAAGCGTCCTCGCCTAGGCGCAGCCCCGGGACGCCTTGCCGCTTAGGCGGCCGCCTAGGCGGCCGCCTAGGCGCGCTTAGGCGAGCGCCTTGACAAGTATGTATATATCCATAAAATGTAAGGGGGGAATTTCATTTCCAAAACCATTTATTGTATGTATCAAGTTTTAAAAAAGCGTGGAGCGGGAAGCCTTCGGACGGGACCTTGTAGCTGATTAATCACCAGGCGGGCGATTAAGCAGACACTTTTTTAAAAAGCGGATTTTAATTTCTTGTAAAATTTTATGCAAAATTACATACATATGTATGTAAATACTATATTTTTGAAACTTTTATACATATCTAAATACTGTACACAACAATATAAAACACCCAAATAGTTTATAACACAACTATAAAGCAATGACTATAGCTAATAATATAGTAAACGATATACTTGTCATAGATAGAGCACCCTACACCTATAAAATAATAAGTGTATATACATGATATAACAACAATTATGTATCACATGTTTACATAGCTAAACAGTAAACAATAGAGTTATCGATTATCATAGATACCTTACAAACATATTGTTACATTTGCACATCATCAATTAGTCATACATTACAGCAGTACATCTAATCAAAGTATGCGTTCTAAATTAGATAATAGTTACATATAATTTACTTGGATACATAATACATTACATCAGTACCCTATTTCTACAGCTTAATACAAAGTATGCATTCTAAATTAGAACTAGGTACATCATAGAGCATTTAACGTATGCAAGTTTGATATATTATAATCAATACTAATTAGACCATGTAGATAATAGTTACAAAAAGCGGCCACTTTTCTTCAATCTGCTCCACATGCGCTTTAGGTGATATTGACCAGGACCTGTTGGCGATTAAGCGGCCGCTCTGTACGTTTTTTAAAACAGTGGTGTGTACATATGAGAGGGATACTTCGAATGTACCTAGGCATGCTAGGGGTTCTGGTGTTTGACTTAGACATTGTGCCGCCTTAATGCACATGTTTTCTATTGCTTTCTCTCCACTATTCATTTCTCTCTCTCTAGACTCGTATTCATTGCTCATTACTTTGGTTCATGGCTCTTCTTTCAATATCGATCTATCCATTCTGTTCCAGACTTTTGATTTCAACCTTATCCATATTGAATTTTTTTTTATTATCTACGATGACAGTTGTCAAGGTGCATATCAAAGGCATGTCATGCGCATTGACTATGCGCAACTCGAGTCTTTTTCATGGGTTGTTGACCCAATATATGGGTACTATTATTTAGGGTCACATTATTGTAAGTAAAGATTGTTAACCATGGTAGAAGCCTAATTCCTCTATCTAGGAATTTGTGACATTAATGTCCATTTTAAGATTTGCATTGGTGAGTGCCTTCAATTATTTTTTGTGATGGGTCTATAATGAGAATAACTTAAAATAGACGTATATACCTATGAAATATATTTTCATAAGGGGCAAATACTTATAATGACCTTAAAATACATATATATAAGAAAGAAACTTGTCTAAAATAATAATTATGCTGTCAAGTATCAAGGCGCCCTGTGTGGGGCATGCTAGCGCCTTGTTGTCTTAACAAGTATGTCTACAATATTTCAGAAGAGTAGGGTATGTGAAACTAAAGTGTGGGCAAGAGCCCTTTGTCTCTTGCACTTGAGCAGGGTAGCAAATCTGTAGTTTATAGGGAAACATATTGCAAATGCTTGTGTGGCACTGTAGGAAGATACTATTATATTTGTGAGTTCAGCATGACTTGCAGATTGGAAATTGTCAGTGTTAAGGCTAGCTGCTTGTGCACTCGGCTCCTAGCTAGGATGCATGCATGTTGCTGCACATAAAAACATTCTTTCCTGGGATTGACTATGGTGCTCCTAAAATGGAAACAAATGTATACACTAAAATACGGTGGAACATGGATCCGATAATAGAGCTAGTCTCCCTCTCTCTCACATTGAGATAACTGAAGGGGGGTGGTAAACATCAAACATGATGTGAAAAGTGAAAACATTTTATGGAGGTGAAGATGGATCTGTTTTCTCTTCAATAAATTTGATGATTTATCAGCAATGTGGATGGACAAGATGAGTAACTACACAAGGTTTCATATACCTTCTTGGATCCTTTGGTATAGTTGAAATACAGTTTAACTTTAAATGCATCTACTTTGTTCTTGATAGATGTTTGTACATAAAATCCTACATAACTTGAATGTAGATTGCATCATAATCATCTCAAAATAAGGAAGTCCTTCAAAGACGATTGTTAGAAAGTATTATTAACCTATATAGTTAATATGTTAGTTAGTTAATGGGCTTATGTGTCTCGGCCCATATACCCTTACTTGACTTCCAAGTCTGTAAGGTTTCCCCCTTCTATATATAGGATAGGGGTGTGCCGTCTAATATAACACAACACGAGTGAGTTTTTCCTCACACCTTTCAACATGATATCAAAGCACTTACCCTAACCCTAGAGAGAAAAGAGAGTGAGCCTCCGCTTGCGGGTGACCGCCGTCTCTCCATGCTTAGGCCGACCGTTGTCTCTCCATGGCTTAGGTCGACCGCCCGTCAGGCATCCTCTCGGCCTTCATGGTCGATTATCTTATTCTTTCATATAGATGTTAATATATACACCTACGCCATCGACGCTTCCTGATTCATAGTCAAAAGTAGCTACCGAGTCTTTAGACGACACTAATTCCCGTCCATACCTGTTCGTCGTCTCTTCCTCAAGGTTGTCCTCTTAGTCACGAGCAGGCGTTGATCATCCCAACCATCATCAACCTTCGTTTGCCCCGTCGTCATCTCGAACATCTTCTTTGCCGCCAAGCAACAAAGAAAGGCATAGCAGTAAGGGAGCCGCTGTCATCTCTCAATCCTCGTTCCTTAGACGATGCTAATTCTCGTCTAGACCGGGTTGTGGTCTAGCAAGTGTTCCATGTGGCTATTATCTTCCTAGAAGTCTCGACCAATTCCCAGACATCTTTCCCTAGACGATTCTAATTCCCGTCTAGATGTAGTCGTAGTCTAGCAAGGGGCTGCGGCAGTGTTCAGGAAATCAATAATCGACCGAATATTCGGTTTTGTAGGTGGACCGAACCGCCTAAAGCCAAATCGGAGCTATATTCGGCCATGGACCGATTACTCGACCGCCCGGTCGCTTAAAAGGCCGATTATTCGGCGATTTTCTAAACCCGACCCAACAAATGAAAAAAAAGAATCACTTTGCCTAAACCTCTAACCCGACTCCCCACCCTCATTCCCGATACCCCCGTCTCTGGACTCTCTCCCTCGCGAAACTGCAAACCCTCTCTGCGGTCGCCAACGACGCTAGGGCGCGATACTCTCCCCCTCGGTTCTCCGGCAAGTGCTTCCATCTCCGGCGGCTATCTCCTTCTCCGACGGCGACTCTCTTCCCCGACACTACTCTGGGTGTGGCCGGCCGCCTCCATTTCCATCTCCTCCTCTCTAGGCGCAACTGCTGCCGTGGGCGCCAACTGCTGCTGTCGGTGTGGAAGCAGCAAGGTCAAGTTCACCAACCTAGCGACGGCGGCGGCGGCTCTTCATAGTAGGCTAGCGGCGCCGGCTTGAGTTCTCCTCCAGGTAGGTCTTCCTCACTCCAATTTCGGTTTCAATTTCTCCTTCTCCCAACTCCCAACGGCCGTGTAACTCCATCACTGTGGCGCCCCCCCTCTCTATTTACAATTTCCCCCGTTCACCTTCTTCCCTGTTTTCCATTCCTCCTTTTACTCCACTCTCTTCCTTCTCCAATCTCTAGATTCTCCACCCGTTCTATTTTTCCTCTCTTTACTCCACGTTCCATTTCCCTTTACTCCATTTCCTCCATGCCAATATCTACCTGATGTTCTCTTCCTTCCTGTTTCACCTTCAATCCCCTGCTAGTTTCTCCACCTCAAAATCCCACGGCCCTATTCCTCCTCCACCTCAAAAAAATCCCACGCCCCTATTCCTCCTGCTGTAATCCCCCACTGAATGTATTGATTCAGTCAGTAGTAGTAGGCTAGTAGCACGGTTGCGCGTTTTCCATTTCTTTTGTCAGTTTCCACCTTCTCATTTTTCTCCCTGTTTTCACCTTGCACGTTTTCCATTTTTTTTGCCTTCATGTTCCCATTTCGTTCTCCTCCCTGCCATATGTTTACTGACCATCTCTATTTCAAATAGTACTATTGCAGTTTCATATTAGCAATGTGTTTGTTATTATTTTTATGTCAGTCTTTCATATTAGCATACAATAATGTGTTATTCTTTTTAGATACAATAATGTGTTATTCTTTTTAGATACAGTAATGTGTTATTAATCTTTTCTTTCATACATTAGGCATTAGCATAGCCATATATTGTTGTACTTGTAGTCTTCTAGTTTTGTGTGTTTGGTTTGATGTGATTTTGTTTATTGTCTCCACTGAATCATGGAGAGTCTTGGATCAGCCCCAATTGGGACTAACACCCAATCACAAGAAACGCCCCAGTCACGCTTGATTCCACCTGGATCCACTGATCCGGCTTGGAAGTATGGCACACTCAAAGATAAAAACAACTCTAGTGTTGTTATATGTGACTTGTGCACGAAAGAAATTAGGGGAGGTGTGAATCGCCTGAAGCAACACTTAGCTCACATAAAGGGTAATACTCAAGCATGCCCTGGAGTTGACAATGCCATCAAGCAGGAAATTAGGCAGTATATGGAGGAGATTCAAAAGAAGAAGGCGGACAAGTCAAAAGTTGTAGCAAGTGTACGAGAAGAAGTTGACCTTGCTATGGCTAAGGGGAAGGAGATTGATGATTCCTGCCTCAACACCATCCCTAACTCAGATTCCTCAATGCGCCAAGTAGGAATCAAGGAGGCTATAAACAAGAAGCAAAGAAATCGGGTGAATCAATATATTGCTAGGTGGGTGTATCGATCTGGAATTTCTTTTAATGCAGTTTGCAACAATGCTTTTCTATCAATGTGCCCGACTATTGGCCAATATGGAAAGAACCTCAAGCCCCCATCTTATTATGAGGTGAGTGAGTCTCTATTGAAAGTGGAGGTTGAAAATACAAGAAATGATCTGCAACCTCATAGAGAAATGTGGAGGAGATACGGGTGTACCATTATGACAGATGCTTGGAGTGATAGGAGAAGCAGGAGCTTGATGAATCTTCTTGTAAATTGTGAATTAGGCACTTGCTTTCTTAAGGCAATTGACGCCTCTGCTGAGTCTCACACAGGGGAGTATATCATGTCTGTTATTGATGGATGCATCCAGGAGGTTGGTCAGGAGAATGTGCTTCAAATTGTTACAGATAATGCTTCTGGAAATGTATTAGCTGGAAGAATGTTGGAGGATAAGTATCCTCACATATTTTGGACATCCTGTGCGGCTCATGCCATTGATTTGATACTTGAAGAGTTTGGCAAAGAACAAAGAATTAAGACTGCCATAACAAAGGCAAGGGAGCTAATTGGCTTCATCTATTCTCACACAAAAATCCTGAGTTTGATGCGTAAATTCACTGAAAAGGGGGAGATTTTGAGACCTGGAGTCACCAGGTTTGCTACTTCTTTCTTGACATTGCAGAGCCTCCTTGACAAGAAGGACAAGTTGAGGCTTATGTTCATTTCTCCTGAATGGAACCAATGCAAGTGGTCTAAGACAAGAGCAGGTGTCAAAGCTACAACGACAATTTTGGCTCCAACTTTTTGGAATCAAGTTTCATCAGCCATCAAATTGTGTACCCCTTTGCTCTGTTTGCTGAGAATCGTTGATGGTGATAAAAAACCATCAATGGGATTTGTATATGGTGAATTAGAAGCTGCTAAACAAGAGATCATGACCCTCTTCAAGGGAGTTGAAGCCTCGTTTAGGCCATTCATCAATGCCATTACAATTAAAACCAAAGACAAATTGGATAGTCCTCTTCACAAAGCTGCCTACTATCTAAATCCGTATTACTTCTACAAGAATCAGGATGAGATAGAAAAACAACATGATTTGATGGATGGCTTGATCAAGTGCATTGAGACCTTTTTCACTGATGTTGATATTCAAGACAAGATCAGCAGGACAGAGTTGGATTCCTATATGATGAAGCTAGGCTCATTTGGTAAGGCATTAGCTATGAGACAATGCTTAATTAATGATGATGAGTACAAACCAGGTATATAAAACTTACTTTATTTTGATTATTAGGATAATGGTGATATAAAATATTAAACTTATGTATATGTAGCTATGTGGTGGCGTATGCATGGTGGAGCGGCACCACATTTGCAAGAAATGGCCATCAAAATTCTTAGCCTAACATCCTCCTCCTCTGGATGTGAGAGGAATTGGAGTACTTTTGAAGGGGTACTTGACTATTTATATATTAAATGCTTATTTTCAATTGTGTAGAGTTATAGACTATTCCCCTCTAAAATGTCCATGTCTTAATGGAAGATCCACACTAAGAAGAGGAATAAACTTGAGGTGAAAAGACTTAATGACTTGGTCTATGTTCAGTTTAATGCCAAGTTGCAAGAGCAACGAGAGAGAAAGGCCAAAGATCCTCTTCTAACAAGTGATATGACACATGCCATGGAGTGGATGGGAGATGCTACAACTGAGAATGATGAGGTTCCTGGCAGTGATGGACTTACTTGGGGAAATGTAGCAGCTGCAGCAGGTGTTGATGATGTTCTACAAGCTAGGGCCACACGTTCACAAACACGTGCTACTACACATCTTGCTACTTCTATATCAATGTCTCAAATTGATGAAGATCTTGCAGAGGACCCATCTAGTGATGATGATGATGCTGAGCCCGTCTTTGCAGAGTTCGAGGATGAAGATGGCTACCTTGATTAGCTTTGTATTGATTGTTGACGTATTATTTTGGTGTAATTTGGACATGAGTTGCTTGGTTATTTGGTGTTTGTTTACTTGTTTTGAACCTTTTGACATGCGTTAAACTATCTTCATGTTTGTGATGTATGCTGCTTATTTAACATTCTTAATGGATCTATGTTTCTTGTTACATCCTCATTTGTTATAAGTTAATTAATATATACAATTATATAGGGCCAAGTTTTAAATTTATGTGAATATATAATTAATTTAAAAAAAAATTCAAAACCGATTAAAACCGAATATACTCCCGCTTATACTCCCGCATACCGTATATACTCTAATCGGTACCCTATCCGCCCGTACATCGATTACCGCTTTTCTGAACACTGGGCTGCGGTTGCCTTAGATCCGCATGATCCATTGTTACAAGTGACGATGTTAATGGTATGTCTTCCTGGGGTTGTGTTCTTTTGGACGACGTCAATTCCCCTCCAGATCGTGCATCAACGATCCTCCGACACAGTGTGTTGTCCAACCAATACGATGTGTCACATTTCAGAAATCTTCTTGACGACGCAAGGTTTCGCTCAGATAGCAAGTTACACGACATGTCAGATCTCAACACAGCGTGTTGATAGAAGCCTATTTCACGCCTACGCGGCATGTCGGATTTCCAACACAACGTGTTGACGGAAATTTGTTTTACATGTTCGACATCCTACACGGCGTGTCAGAATTTCCACAATGTGTGTTGATGGGAGCTTGTCATCTTAGACCAACAAAGTTAAACGACGTGTCAGGACTTCTCACAGCGTGTCAAAAGCAGTCTGTCTACTTCCAATTTGAGTTCTGACGTCCTCCAAACGTCTTTTTCTCCTCCAATACCTAATGATAAACATATCCTATTTTTCTGAACTACATGATTGATACCAAGCCTTTCACATTCTTACCGCATTATGTATGTCAAGACAAGAGCTTGCTGTGCTAATTCCAACCTCTTGTTTTCCTCTAGTGTTAATGACGTTTTAGTTGATTATTCTCGCTGCATTCCCATGAGACAGATGGTTGCTTCTTCACATCAGAAGCTTGTCAATTTCTAGCCTTATAATTTTGTATCTGTAAGGATTCATCTTTATTTATATTCACTGAGCTGCTTTCATTACGCCTTCTCTGAGTTGCATTTGTTGACATGACTCTGCTGTTGATTTTCTATCCTATCAAGCCCACAAGATTCATGTGCCAGATTTATGAAACTAGTGTGGCAACCATCAACACCTCGCCCATCTTGTGTTTGTGCCACATTATGCACAACTGTGGTCTTCTGCGCTAACTCCAGTTGACTGCAATTCTCAAACGTTTTGAAGATACCTCTACTGCTACATCGACATTGTGCCTACACGTTCATGCCGCATGATGTACATGGGATGTGTTGATTGTGTGCCTATACCACTCAACACATTCTTCTTCAATGAAATTGTCATACATATGGTACTTTTGATCGTCTGCTCCAGCCTCCAGTTTGATTGTGCTGAGTTTTTGCTATGCCTTTTGAAGTGCATTCCAGATGCACTTCAAAAGGCCTTCTCCAAAGCTTGAGTATTTCCATCCTGCAAAACACAACTCAAAAGAGGCGTCATTGTATTTTTAGTTGGAAGAATTGTTTAAGAGGGAGCAGTGTTTCAAAAAGCGGTAGGAGCGGCCGCTCAAGCGGCAACAAGGCCTGGTAGCTCTAAACAACACTTAATCGGCTCTTCAGGTGGATTGCCATTAAGCGGCCGCTTGGAGTCCGCTTCCCCCGCTCGAGCGCCCGCTTGAAGGTTAGTTCTGAGTGGCCACTCAGACCTGCTTTTGGTTTGGGCGGCTAAAGGCAGACCCAATTCTTTTTTTTTTACTTTTTTTCATTTTTGGTATTGCTGCTATACTCTATTCCGTTTTTTAATATTTTTTTGCTGGCATCAGTATGTTTAATAATGCTATACTAGTATATTAGTACATTACATTGCTGCTGTAGCATAATTAATACATTTTTGTTGTACAAATACCAATGTTTTAAAAAACACTAAGCGGTAAGCGTGCGGGCAGCACCTTGTAACTGGTTAAGTGGTAAGCGGGCGATTTTTGAAAAAACGGATTTTAGTTTTCTATATAATTTTATACAAAATTACACATATATGTATATAAACACTATACTCTTTGGAACTTTTATATATATCTAAAGATTATAAACACTCTACCCAACAATACAAAACACCCAAATAGTTTATAAGATAGCTATAAGACAATAATTATAGCCATAATATAGTAAACAATAGACTTGACATGGATAAAACACCATACATCATACATAATTTTTTTTGCATCACATGTTTACATAGCTAAGTAGTAAACAATAGACTAATTATTGGATACCTTACTAACTTATTGTTATATGTGCCTATCAATTAGTCATACATTACAGCAGTACATTTAACTAATGTATTCTAAAATTAGATAATACTTACATATAATTTACTTGTATAAATTACATTTTACAGCAGTACCCTATTATCCTGACTTGCATACAAAGTGTGCATTCTATATTAGAACTAGGCTTATCATAGGATATTTCATGTATATAAGTTTAATATATTATAGTCAATAATACTTGGGACCATATATTTACTTAATGTTACAGGTGTACATCAAAATAAAAAAAGGACAAAAAGGCCAAAAAGCGGGAAAAGGGCAAAAAGCGGGAAAAAAGGGGCGATTAATTGCAAAACGCTTAACCGGCAATTTTGGCAAATTTTAAACGGCCTAGGTGCTGGGCCCATTAATCGGCCGTTTCATCGGCTGCTCAGGCCGTTTTTCAATTCACTGACAAATACTGTATAAGAGATGATTCTATAATAAATAACATACATTAGTATGTTATATGTTAATTGCATACTGTATTTTTCTACCTAATGAATATTAGTATATTTTGATACATTATAGATAAATTATTTGGGCGTTTCTTTTTGCTTTTTCTCATTTGCTGGCATTGTTGCTATACTCTATCTCTTTTTTTAATAATTATTTGCTGACATCAGTATGTTTAATAATACTATACTACTATATTAGTACATTACATTACTTCTGTAGCATAATTAACACGTTTTTGTTGTACATATATTGTATGATAAATGATTTAATGATATATAATATACATTAGTACATTATATGTTAATTGCATATTGTATTTTCGTACCTAATGTATTAGCATATTTTGATACATTATACATAAAATATTTGGGTGTTTTATTATGTTGTATAAGGTGTTTAAATATGTGTAAAAGCTCCCTAAAATATATTATCGATGTATAAATGTGTAATTTTCTATTAAATTATATAATAACTTCGGCACCCACTTTTTGAAAAACCCTCTTCTCGCTTTTTAAAACATTGAGGGGGAGTGACAGTTCTATCTCTATTGTCTAGTCGAGTCCTGTAAGTCCAAGCTAGGACATGTGTTTCACCCATGCTCCAGCTTGAGCGGGAGTGTTTGAAAGTACTATTAGCCTGATTAGTTAATAGGTTAATTAGTTAATGGGCTTATGTGTCTCGGTCCATATGGCCTCACTTGAGTCCCAAGTCTATAATGTTTTCCCTCTTCTACTATATTTAGGACAGGGGTGTGCCATCTAATATAATACAACACAAGTAAGTTTTCCCTTCACACTTAACAACGATCTTGCACAATTTTAAAATTCTTCTAAATGAAGGATTTTTTTCCTTCTAATTTGAACAAAGTAGGAAGTGACAGATAATTAGACAGAAATGAGGAAACACTATATGGATGGATTTGAGATTGATTTTCTAAAATATTGTAAGGTATCTGTCATCTTCAAATCTATTAAATATTCTGACAATTAATTTTCATAAATAATGATTATATTAACTGCTTTCCCAGTCCTCATGTTTTCTTCTATCCTTGCAGTAAAACCATTACTCTGTCCTTACTGTTAGGTTAGGTTATGTTATATATGATTACGCGTGCATGTAAAATGCCGAGTTAATAGTTTTCTGTCTCTAAATGGTAAGCTCACCACCTTTTTTCATTTACTTATGTATCTTAATCTAATATTCTTTAAGTGCTTTAATAAAACCATACTTCCTTCGTATAAGCTTTAGCTTCAACCTTCCTAAATTGTGCGGTTTCAAGGGAAGCTTTACCCACGTAACATCAATGCCAACACTAGTTTCATCTAGGAGATATTGCGTCTTGTCTATCAGCTTTGAAATCCACTGAACATAAATATGCTTTAATTTGTGTATCATTACTAATTTAGGATTCTGCATACCTTTGATAACTATGAAGACTGCTTTCTTACTTTCTTGATTAGTCTTAAATGTACATTGATTTGTGTGTTTTGGATAGATATATAAATACAGACTCAGTGATTTTCATATGATCTTGAAAAATTTGCAATGGCTTTTTCTTTATTACACAATAAAGTACAAATAGTACTAATCGATTGTATATTTTAGATCAAGGACACCTTTCCAAGTTGTATTGACAAAGACTGACTTAGTTTTTCCAATAGACGTTGCACGGCGCGCTACTCAAATACAACAGGTATAGATCTTCTAACGGCTGTTCTTGGTCTCTCTTTAACATGTATGCTCATTATATACATGGTATTCTGTTTCTGATCTTTAGGACCTTGAGACAAGGAGATCTATGGTACAACCTGTGGTAAGATTCTGAGATCTCATCGATCTGTTTTTTTTCCCTTTCAATAACATCAAGTCTTGTTGAAATTGCTACGAAAAGCATTTCCTTCGGATATGAAGCAAAAATATTACCACAAGTACTTTTTTTTTTATTGAATTTGGCTGTATGAATCAGGGGACTCTTAATACACTGTACTACACATAAAGCCTTAGGTAGTTATTAGTGAAGCACTGAAGCTTTTATCATTCCTCATGTAATTGAAGTGGCCTATATATCTTTCTTTCTGCCTTTAAAAAATGATTCTTTGAAATGGAAAGTGATAAAGAGTATCTTTGTTTATTGTAACACTTCCCTATTGGCTTATTTGTAAATATTGATGCATGGTCTGCGGCTCTGTGCAACACATACAACCCTAGATGTTAAGGCTGTTGTTTCTTGGAGCTTGATTTATATGTTAGGACGTTTTTCCAGGCCTGAAGGAGGAAGCAATGAAACTGCTAGATCTATCCCTTTACAATTGATCACCAAGCTGAAAGAGACTTTGACAAACATTTTTTAGATTCTTGAAGCCATAGTTTCCGTCTCTCTTGTAGTAAGGCCTCAAGCATGTAGTTGGGGTTCCAATGGCTTCTATCTCCCTAAATGTGCAAGTCCTAGCATAAAATTAGGGTTCCATTGGTCTTCATTAACCATATTGCTCCATCAAAGAATCTTAGAGATCATGACTCCCAAGTGAAGCTTATGATCTCTAATGAGACCTCCACCCTCATCTTTTACATCCAACTCTTCTCACATCATCTGGTCTACAAATTTTAGAATGAGTTCTTTAATGACCCATGATGCTCACTTGGATTTGCAAGGGGAGTTTCTTAGAGTCATTGACCTTTATTTGACCTCCATAGTCCATACTCTCTAGCTTGTTGGGTTGGAAGTGCATGTCAACGAGATTTCTCCTCTCTTAGGTGGAGAAGTGATCCTACTTTGTTAGGGATTCTTATGGATTTTCTTGTCTCTTTGGTGTAGCGGGTTGTTGTTGTCATGTTTACATGCTCCACAACCTTATTGGACCTTGCCACACATCCTGTAGCTCAGTTCAATCTTGACATTCCCGTAGGATAGCTTTTGTATTGCATCATGCCATAGTTGTTAGGTGCCTAGGCGGCGAGGCGCCCAAGGGGGATCCGCCTAGTCCCTCGCCTACCTAAAATATAAAATGGGCGCCTGGGCAAATTTTTTTTTGGGTTTCTATATTTTGAATAATGGCATTTTAACATCTGTTTGACACATGTAAGTGTTTTTTAGGAGTTTTCAAGCTACTAGCTCACTCTTATATTACTTTGTAGGGTGTAGACATGAAATTTACACTTAAATACCTTATATATGTGATATATGTTATATCTTATATAATATAAATCTTACAGAAAGAAAATAGGGTAGCACCCAGGTTCCCTAGGCGGGTTAGGCACCCAGCCAGGACAGTCCACCACCTGGCCGCCTTGAAAAGTACGCAACATGCTCATGTCAAATCCAACCTATATTGGTTTAGATAGTTCTTCATCAAATAATAAACTTCATCATCGCCATTGCTATCACCATTAACATCACCATCATTATGTCATCGTCGTTCTCGCTGTCATCGTCGTCGTCATCATCATTATCATTTCCTTTAGCTCTGTCATGGGTCATATCCACATCAAGATGTAAAGTTACGTCTTGTTATAACCTCTCTCCAAGTTCATTCAGTCTACCTCCTCTTTTCAAATCTGTTCGACTCAATAGCGTTGCTTTGAATTAGTGCATTCTTTGGTTTGTGTTGCATAGTTTTTGACTTTTTTTTGAGGTAGCTTTTCATAAATTTTGAGTAGTCATTCATATATTATATTATATATATAAATGTTTAACTATCCAAATAGTCTAGACTCTCTGGTTTGTTTTCTTATGAATAGTATAGTGTTGACCACTATCAAATAGAATGTTTCATATTTTATTAACAAGTTAAAAAGCTTGGCTAAGATTTTATGGACTTTCTTGAGCTTATAAACAATTTTGGATTTTTTGGAATTTGCTAATTGGGGGTCGTCTTGTATCCTCAAATGGTGGGGCTAGTTTGAGGCCATAGTACTCTTTTTTGAACTTATATTATGAGCCTAAGAATGCATTTCTTACATGTAAATGATATAAAGTGAAACCCACATGTGATCCATATGCTATTTCTAATCTAATTGATACCAATTGAGGAACAAGTGCAAAACATTTACCAAAATGGATACACTCTTGTTGATTGCATTCTTATACCACCAATCATGCTTTATTGATGATTACTTGATCCGATTCACTCAATTCGTTTTCTAGAGACCCATCCATTGAGATTGATACTGGGTCCTTCTAAAGGACTCTCTTTGTTGTAAGCTCTTTTTGCATAACCATAACATTAATTGCCATATCAATGAGACATAATGGCAACATCCACTTTGTTTCTTACTTGTTGAATGGGTTGAAAGCCTCTTACATGGTTATGCAAAGTGATTTTCTTGGGATCATTTTTATGAAACTTCATATTTTTGGTACCTTTGGACGCATCGTCATTGTTTTTCTTTTTTCATTTGGTTCTTTAATACATCATTTTCATTATTGTAAACATCTCATCAAAGTTCTCATATTCATCAAACATATTTTCTTTCATTTTGAGTGTTTACAGAACAATTAGAAGGCTAATGATTACATCTGTTTGAAAAAATCCTAGTACGTAAGGGAGTTTTTTTTTTGAGGGGGGGGTTCATACAAACTGGGACTCAACCCTGATAGGCCAATAGACACAACCTCTTTAACGTAAGACACAAAAAACATACACAACCCCCCTCTTCTCTCTCTCCCTTCTGAAGCTTGAACATCAGATAATCACATGCCTAAGATGTAACATACAAACAAGCATAAAAGCCAACATATGCTAAATTTGTACAAAGATTATATTCTCCCCTAAAAATCCCAATCAAATACTCTTGAGTGCCCCCTCCCCTGCGCCAAGAAGATAGTTGCCACAAGTAGAAGAAAGGTCCAAAGACTGTTTATCCATAGTTGAAGCATTCTACGTGCACAACATTACACACATACAACTGTAGCATATAGTCAATATGCACAAACAAGGGTAATAGTAGTAGAGACAACATAACTATATGCGAGTCTTTGCACACACAGAAATAGATCTTAGCATGACTCTAGGATGCAAACATAAGTAGTAGATGAAAAATCACTATAGGGGGGGTGAATAGGGTTTTATGAATATTTTATGATAATTTATATCAAACAACCACAATTGAAATAATAAGGAGACAAGGTGTTTAGAGTGGTTCCAACCTTAGCAAATACTAAGGCAGTCAATCCACTACCCGGTTGCTTACCCAACCGGGATTTTGAAACTATTAAATTTTATTACCTCTCAAGGAATTTACGTAAAATTACAATACTTTCTACACCCTTTGGACAACCTTCACCTTACAGTAGTTGCACCAACCTTGAAGCAGCCTTCTTGAAGTAACTCCAAGCTCCCCCTTGAAGTAGCCTTCCTCTTGAAGTAGCTTCCCGTTGCAACAGCCTTCTAGAAGTAGTCCAAAGATCTCCTTCTTCACCAAGAAGATCAAACCCTCTCCAATCCGCAACCTCCAACCCTAGGAGTAGCAAGGAGAGTACAAGCAATAAGAAAGAACAAGAAAGGAAATGGAAATTACAATTACCACTTTGAAGCACAATGCTTGATTTGCCTATATCAAGCGTATTGATCTCCTAACCAATGAGTATGGAAGTGTAGGTTTAGTGGATAGGAGATGCTAGCCTATAAGACACGAATTTGGAGCAAGGGAATGAATAGCCAATGCTAGTGTTGCTCCTTTGCTCAAAACAGATTGCCAATTGCAAGTGTAAGCTCAAGTATTGCACAAGTGTGTTTCTAAGGTGTCCTAAGGCATATCCTATTTATAGGAATGACCTACAAGTGCTTAAGGACGTTCTAGACACTTTCTAGGGGGTTCTAAGTGCTTAACTAGCCGTTAGGTACACTTTAGTTGCTTTAGCAACGACTAGTTAATTAACTCTGAAAATTGCAGACAGAACACTTCTCGGTCGAAGAATTGTCGACCGAGAGTCCTTCTCGGTCGAGGACTTGTCGACCGAGGGATTGTCTGGAGCAGGTGTATACAACGTTCATCTCCAACGGCCAACTACCTTGTCTGCTGTGTCTAACGGCTACCTGGGTCTTTCTCGGTCGAGGAGATTGTCGACCGAGAGTGTCTCGGTCGAGGATTTTGTCGACCGAGATTAACCCTGTTTCAATGTTTTAAACTAAGTACTAAGGTTGTGTATGAGTGTGCATTTGTGACACTATTGTAGGGGATGACCTATCTAAGTGTTGTGATTGGCTAGGGAAGATCTAAACGCTTGATTTACATGATGTCTAAGTACTTGTACATTATATACTTGTACAAGTTTTTACATTTGATTACATTCATGACATAACAACAATTCAAGCATATAGATCTCCCCAATCTTTGTCATCCACCTTATTCCTGCAACACTCAAGTAGCACGTTAGATCGACAAGAATGAAATGTTTGTCATTATCAAAACAAAGGGATTAAATGATGTCCATTTAGCCAACAATCTCCCCCTTTTTGAAGATGACAAACATTTCCAAAATATAAATCAACTAGTCTTTAAAATGAGTTGAGTTTCATACCTGAGATTTACTTTGTTAATTTCTTCTCTTGTTTATGAAATGTGTGCTTATTATTCCCAAAGAATTATGGAACATAAAATCCATTTTTTTAGGGAATATAGCAACTTTTAATGTAAAGCTAAGAGATTATGAAACTCATTGATTGAGTTTTTCAAAGTTACCATTTTAAGATTTACATGTATTTCTCCCCCTTTGTCATTTCAAAAAGATATCCGTTAAAAATAAATATAGAAAAACTCCCCCTTAATTTGATATCCCCCATAAAAAGATAACCATCAAATCTGTCGAAAAAGATGTCCATTTGGAAGCCAAAAATAACACGATTAAACCGTTTTTAAGAATCACAAATATCAAAGAAAACATCTTCTAAGGGAGTGATGAGTAGTTGCTTCCTTATTTTGTTAAATTGGTCTAGTGGAAGCGGTTTTATGAAAATATCAGCCAATTGATCTTCCGTATCAACATGATGAAGGGATACATGATTCTTAGAGATATGATCCCTTAAAAAGTGATGACAGATTTCAATATGTTTAGCTCGGCTGTGTAGAATGGGATTATGTGCTAAGTTTATAGCGCTTGTGTTGTCACAAAAGATAGGCGTTGATGAAAAAGTAAAACCATAATCGTTAAGCACTTGTTGCATATAGAACACTTGAGCACAACACGATCCGACTGCCATATGTTCAACTTCAGTTGTAGAAAGGGCAACCATATTTTGTTTCTTACTAAACCAAGATACTAAGGCTCTTCCCAACAAGAAACAACTACCACTTGTGCTCTTGCGATAAAGTCGACAACCAGCGTAATCGACATCAGTATAAGCTTTAAAATCCAAGGATTGTCCTTTAGGATACCATAAACCATAACATGTGGTGCCGTCTAAGTATCGAAAAATCCGTTTGACGGCTTGAAAATGGGTTTGCATAGGCTGTGATTGAAATCGAGCACAAAGACCAACTGAAAACATGATGTCCGGTCTAGAAGCGGTTAAGTAAAGCAAACTACCAATCATGGCTCTATATAAGGAATCATCAATAGGTTCCCCATTTTCATCCTTATCGATTTTAGTAGAGGTAGCCATTGGAGTGTTAGCATGTTTGCATTGGTTCATCCCAAAACGTTTTAAGAGTTCATTGGTGTACTTTTCTTGGCTTATAAAAATCCCGGCAGTCGTTTGTTTAATTTGAAAACCAAGAAAGAAAGTTAGTTCACCCATGAGGCTCATTTCAAATTCTTGTTGCATAATATCACTGAATTGTTTGCATAATGATTCATTTGAAGCACCAAAGATAATGTCATCAACATATATTTGAACAACTAGAAAATCAGATGCATATGTTTTGAAAAATAAAGTAGAATCTGAATTTCCAATAGAAAAATCGTTATCAAATAGTTTTTGAGCCTTTCATACCAATTCCTAGGTGCTTGTTTTAAACCATAAAGTGCCTTCTTAAGTTTGTATACATAGTCACCTTTTTCCGGTATTTCAAAACCAGGTGGTTGGGCAACATATACTTCTTCTTGGATTATTCCATTGAGAAATGCACTTTTTACATCCATTTGAAAAAGTTTGATGTTTTTGTGTGCAGCTATAGCTAGTGGCATTCTAATTGCTTCAAGTCTTGCTACTGGTGCATATGTTTCATCAAAGTCTATCCCTTCTTGTTGATTATATCCTTGTGCTACTAACCTAGCTTTATTTCTTACCACTTCCCCTGCTTCATTTAATTTATTCCTAAAAACCCATTTAGTTCCAATAATGGTTTTATCTTGTGGTTTAGGAACTAAGTCCCATACATCATTTTTAGTGAATTGGTTTAATTCTTCTTGCATTGTTATTATCCAATAGTCATCTTTAAGAGCTTCAATCACCTTCTTAGGTTCAATTATAGAAACAAAAGCCATATTTGCAACATCTTTAAAAGAAGAACGGGTTTTGACTTTATCATTCGGATTTCCAATGATCAATTCTTGAGGATGATCCTTAATGAGTCTAGGAACATGTTGAGTCTCAACTTGGTGATCATTAGTAGTGTTTATGTCGCTATCATTTGGTATGGATAAATTTTCTAATTGATGAGTGAGATCAACTATTTCAAGATTTTCAGATTGTGGCTCTTCATGAAAAGAAATGTGAATGGATTCCTCAACTTTTCTAGAAATAGTGTTGTAAACTCTAAATGCTTTGCTAGAGGTGGAATATCCCAAGAAAAAGGCTTTATGTGATTTAGAGTCAAACTTGTCTCTATCCTCTTTTGTGTTTAAGATGTAGCATGTTGATCCGAAAGTATGAAAATAGTCAACCCTAGGTTTCTTAGTATATATGATTTCATATGGTGTTTTCTTCAAATAAGAGTGAACATTTACTCTATTTAGCACATAGCAAGCTGTGTTTACAGCTTCAGCCCAAAATGTTTTAGGTATATTATGTTCGAGCATCATAGTCCTAGCCATTTCTTGTAGTGATCGATTTTTCCTTTCAACTATACCATTTTGTTGTGGAGTGCGTGGAGCAGAAAAATTGTGAGTGTAGCCTTGAGATGTGCAAAATTGTTCACATAAATAGTTTTCAAATTCTCCACCATGATCACTCCTAATCGTACGTATTTTGTTTTGTAATTGATTTTCAATCTTGGAACAAAATTTTATAAAAACTTGAATAGTGTCATCTTTGTTTGCAAGAAAGTGTACCCATGTATATCTACTATAATCATCAACAATAACAAAATAATATCTTTTGCCACCAATAGATTGTGTCCGCATAGGTCCAAATAAGTCCATATGAATGAGTTCTAAGGATCTAAAGGTGCTAAGTACATTTTTGGGTTTAAAAGAGGTTTTAGTTTGCTTTCCCAAAGTACATGATTCACAATTTTCAGATTGATCAAAAGATAATTTAGGCAAACCACGAACAAGATCATATTTAACTAGTTTTTTGATAACATGTGAACTAGCATGACCCAATTTTCTATGCCATAGTTGTAAAGAATTTTCATTTGCAAGTAAGCATTTTCCAACTACAGATTGCATAGAGTTAGGTCTAAGAATATAAAGATTTCCAACTCTTTTTCCTTCATAAACAACATTTGTAGTGTTTTCTATTAGTAACTTGCAACAATTTTTGTTGAATAAAACATCATATCCACTATCACATAATTGACTAACACTTATTAAATTATGGTGTAAGCCATCAACAAGTAAAACATTCTTTATTTCAAGATTTGTACCAATATTACCTATTCCAACAATTTTACCTTTACCATTGTTTCCAAAGGTGACTGTTCCACTTTTCTTTTCTTCAAAAGTTTGAAATGCATCTTTGTTTCCGGTCATATGTTTAGAGCATCCACTGTCGACCACCCAATCCTGCATTAAAATGTAGGTTTTGGTACCTATGTGATGGTCCGTTATGGTTAGGTACATTTAATTACAAACTGAACAAAAAAAACTGATCAGAACTTCATTCGGTCGACAAAAGTTCGACCGACATGTATCTCGGTCGACCAATTTGTCGATCGAGAAAGTTGCTGTTTTACAGATTAAAACTGAATAGAAGCAGAAGTCTGTTCGGTCGACCATTTTGTCGATCGATTTTTGCTCCGATCGATCATTTCTCGACCAGAATGGTTGCTGTTTCACTAAGATTTTTGCTGTAGATTTTAATTTGTCACAGGCATTTGCTCGGTCGAAGTGTTGCTCGACCGAGAGTATCTCGGTCGAACTATTTGTCGACCGAATATGTTTCTGTTTCAGTAATTTATTTATATCAGTTCTGAAATTAACACAATACATGAAACTATTTGTTTAGTTGAGATAGGACATTATGATTTTCAAGAATAAGCATTAGATCATATCTCAACTAAATTACATTCAATTCTTCTAAGTTTGAGGTTTGGGAACCCAAACTAACTCAGAATCCTTCTTGTTATAAGGGCATGAAAAAGAGTAATGTCCAAGACGTAGACAAAAATGATAAGAAATAGAGTCAATTTCATTTCTCTTTCTAGGAATTGCGTTCTTAGGTACAAACATAATCTTAGTCTTGGATGCTTTAGCTCTTTTGGGTTGATAAAGTTTTCTTTTTGGATCATATCCTAATCCTCTTCTTCCATTGTGACTAGAGGAAATTTTCAGAATATTATCAAGAATGTCATTTCCCTTTAAGCCATTTATTTCTCTTTGTAGCTTAGCAATCTCATCCATCTTTTTATTTATATCTATCCTTGCTTGTTCTAAATCAGATAATAGAGTTTCTTTCTTTAACAACATTATCATAATCTAGATGGTTACATAGAATAGGTTGGGTCTGAAAATTGTTTAGTTTAGCAAGCAAATCAACCTTTTCTTGAGAAAGAAGATCATGATTCGTTTCTAGAGTAAGTAACTTTATGTTACAATCATTTAAAGATGTTTTTAAAGACAAATTTTCAAGATCAATATTGTTCTTTTCAGAAGAAAGATCATTTAATCTAGCATATAATTCCTCATTTGTTTTGGTGACCTTCTTTAGTTTCTTTTTGCAGTCAACATACTTGTCATGAGTTTCTTGTAGACTAGCAATTAAATCTTCTTTAGGTAAATTTAGAAGGCTTACCTCTTGGGACTCTTCATCATCTTCTTTTGCCATGAGACACTCCACCTTCTCTTCTCCACTTTCACTCTCACTTGATTCATCCCACGCAGCTTTATAAGCTTTTTCTCCCTTCTTTTTGTGTGAGCTTCTCTTTCCTTTCTTAGCTTTAGGGCATTCATTTTTGAGATGTCCTTTCTTTCCACATTCAAAACACCTAGGAGGGGAAGAAGAAGAACTAGAAATTTTGTTAGATCTAAATCTTCTATATTTCTTACCATTGACAATTAGGGCTTCTTCTCCTTCTTCACTTGTTTCATCACTTTCCGGCGTGATGATCTTTGAAGCTTTTAGAGCCACATCTTTCTTTCTTCCTTGTTGCAGTTCACGTTCTCGTCGTTCCTCTTCCTCCAAGGTTGCCTCATGTGCTTCTAGATTGCCAATGAGTTGCTCCATCCTTAATCGGGTGAGGTCATTTGCTTCTTCAATGGCAGTCACTTTGGGCTTGTACTTGGGAGGAAGAGATCTAAGAATCTTTGACACCTGATCTTCCTCACTAATCACTTTGCCTAAAGCATTCAAACCATTTACAATAGAAGAAAATTTTGCATACATCTCACTAATAGATTCATTTTGATCCATACGAAATTGTTCAAATTTCTGTTTAAACATTCCTATTTTAGAATTTTTAACTTGAACAGTTCCTTCATATGTTATAGAAAGTCTATGCCATATTTCATAAGCCGTTTCACAATTTGATATTCTATTAAATTCACCAACGGAAATTGAACAATAAAGTATACTTACAACCTTCGCATTCATTTGGGCAGATTTTACCGTATTAGCATCCCAAACTGCATACTCCGTTTGAGGAAGTTCATAAGGAGTTGATACCATTCTCCATAAGTCCCAATTGATCCCTTGGAAGTAAAATTGCATCCTCCTCTTCCAGTAGGTGTAGTTAGTACCATCAAAAGCTGGAGGCCTAGCCACAAGCGTTCCTTCCAAGTTGAGGTTGTTGAGCAACCTGTCACCCATTCTTCAAGACTTTGTTAGAGTTCCTTGAAGCCCTGCTCTGATACCAATTGAAAAACCACTAGAAGGGGGGTGAATAGGGTTTTATGAATATTTTATGATAATTTATATCAAACAACCACAATTGAAATAATAAGGAGACAAGGTGTTTAGAATGGTTCCAACCTTAGCAAATACTAAGGCAGTCAATCCACTACCCGGTTGCTTACCCAACCGGGATTTTGAAAGTATTAAATTTTATTACCTCTCAAGGAATTTACATAAAATTACAATACTTTCTACACCCTTTGGACAACCTTCACCTTGAAGTAGTTGCACCAACCTTGAAGCAACCTTCTTGAAGTAACTTCAAGCTCCCCCTTAAAGTAGCCTTCCTCTTGAAGTAGCTTCCCGTTGCAACAACCTTCTAGAAGTAGTCCAAAGATCTCCTTCTTCACCAAGAAGATCAAACCCTCTCCAATCCGCAACCTCCAACCCTAGGAGTAGCAAGGAGAGTACAAGCAATAAGAAAGAACAAGAAAGGAAATGAAAATTACAATTACCACTTTGAAGCACAAGGCTTGATTTGCCTATATCAAGCGTATTGATCTCCTAACCAATGAGTATGGAAGTGTAGGTTTAGTGGATAGGAGATGCTAGCCTATAAGACACGAATTTGGAGCAAGGGAATGAATAGCCAATGCTAGTGTTGCTTAATTGCTCAAAACAGATTGCCAATTGCAAGTGTAAGCTCAAGTATTGCACAAGTGTGTTTCTATGGTGTCCTAAGGCATGTCCTATTTATAGAAATGACCTACAAGTGCTTAAGGACGTTCTAGACACTTTCTAGGGGGTTCTAAGTGCTTAACTAGCCGTTAGGTACACTTTAGTCGCTTTAGCAACGACTAGTTAATTAACTCTGAAAATTGTAGACAGAACACTTCTCGGTCGAAGAATTGTCAACCGAGAGTCCTTCTCGGTCGAGGACTTGTCGACCGAGGGACTGTCTGGAGCAGGTGTATACAACGTTCATCTCCAACGGCCAACTACCTTGTCTGCTGTGTCTAACGGCTACCTGGGTCTTTCTCGGTCGAGGAGATTGTCGACCAAGAGTGTCTCGGTCGAGGATTTTGTCGACCGAGATTAACCCTGTTTCAATGTTTTAAACTAAGTACTAAGGTTGTGTATGAGTGTGCATTTGTGACACTATTGTAGGGGATGACCTATCTAAGTGTTGTGATTGGCTAGGGAAGATCTAAACGCTTGATTTACATGATGTCTAAGTACTTGTACATTATATACTTGTACAAGTTTTTACATTTGATTACATTCATGACATAACAACAATTCAAGCATATAGATCTCCCAAATCTTTGTCATCCACCTTATTCCTGCAACACTCAAGTAGCACGTTAGATCGACAAGAATGAAATGTTTGTCATTATCAAAACAAAGGGATTAAATGATGTCCATTTAGCCAACAGTAGATGCTCCCTCAAGTAAGATAGTAAAAGCCTGTGTAATAACAGCTATCCAGAAAGTTTCTTCTCTTGAGTCCATCTCAACCTCTATTCTTCTCTCTTCTATATCTCCTCATCACCCAAATATGACGAGGATTAAGAGAGCAATTAGAGTGAACAAACACGACCTCTAGCGTAGAAGGAGATGATGACATAAAGCGGAGAAAGGATTAAAAGTGGTAACACTTAAGATGTTGCGGCATGAGTGATGTTTGTGCAATGAAAGAATAATACGAGAGGACTTGGCAATATGAACTATATGGATAGACCGACACAGTAAAAAACCATATTAAAAAAGAGATAGCTAAGATAATGCCAAAATCAGTGAGCAGGTTGGACACAGTGGAAAAAAAGTAGTGCTGAAATTGGTTATTCTTGCCTGGAAAAAAGGAAAGATGGCTCTTGAGGCACGATTGTTGACCCTGACACACTCCATTGTCACGTGATGTAGAATTATACATAAGAGTCTGAAGCATTGCTCCCTCATTTTGCCCGCCATTGATTAGAGAAGCAGGAGACCACTTGATTGTGTTGCGCCTCCTGGAGTCCGAAGTAGATGATGTAATGAAGTTGTAGGACGGAATGAAGCAACCCAGAGAATCAAGAAGCAAGAAAAATTAAGAGGGGCGGAAGGGTAATGCCCGAGGCCATGGATGGGCCCGATGGCACTAGGGAGGCGACCATGTTAGCAGGGGGCATCACCTAACTTTATCAAAATCAATGGTCCACTTTGAAGAGACATTTGTGGAAGGCAAGGTGCGGTGGATGGAATGAAAAATTGCACATGCACCATCTTCCAGCATAACAATAGGATTTAGCAACAATGAGCCTCTTAGTTTTGGGCCTTGAAGTTGAATGGGGTCACGACCTTCTTTGCTGTTGACTATAGTGGCAAAGGCATTAGTGAGACAGCAGCATATGAACAAATCCTTTCTTTATAAGTGGCAATAACTAGCTTGTAAAGATGATGGCGTCGTTAGCAGGTGCTGCTGTCCATGAAAGAGCAAGAAGCACCAATAAAAATGGAAAGGAGAGGGACCCATAGGCCCAAGAGATGAATAGCCCAAGAGATGGCTAACTCCAACATGAACCAGTGAAGATGGACAGGGCTACTGAGTGGACCAAGCAGCAACAAGTGGAAGGGAGACTTGCCAAAAGACGATGCTTGTGGTGACAATGGAGTGGGGCAAAACTGTTATTCGCACTGGTGCTGATCTCTCTTTGGGAAACAAGTGGTGCAATACACCTCATCTAGAAGGGTACTGAAATAGTTCATGGCAACAGGGAGCATAACAAGCAACTAGTGTAGGTGTCTTGATAGAAGGGAGACCACCCACTGGGCGACTTCTTTGTTTTCCTTCTAATTATAGGACTAGGGTTTTGATTAATTTAGCCTTCTAAATGTTAGATAGCAATCTGGATGCTAATGTTTATTTACTTTGTCAAAACCATACTATATATGAGATAGGGGGACATGTACAAACTTGGATTCAAAACCTAATGGTCTATAGACACAGTGCCCTTTTAGGTGGCTTAGTAGAAGGGAGACCACCCACCGACTTACTCCTTTGTTTTCCTTCTAACTATAGGATTATGGGTTTGGATTAGTTTAGTCTGCTACATGTTAAAATATAACTCGGATGCTAATGGTTATTTTACTTTGTATTACCCTATTATACATGGGATTGCGAAACACATGCAATCTTAGATTCAAAACCTAATAGTCTATAGACACATGCCCTTATAACATGACACATAATCAACTAATTAGCTTATATAGTCTAACAAAGTAAATGTCTACTGCACCCATCATAAATAAGATCCTTTTTAACAGTGTACTTCGTTTATGTGGGAATGGTATACATACTCTTATGCTTTTTGTGCTCTATAGTTGCATCATTTGTTGCCTTTTTTTCTTAGAAGAGTACATAAGAGACCTTGTTTTATCAAGATGTTTGCAATAAATATGTAACAAGCAGAGTTTTGAAATCCAACCCTACTCGACCCGGCGGGTAAATTCCCACCCGGTGGGTCTACCCATTTGGTAGGGCTGAAACTCGGTTTTGGCAAGATCTGGAGTTCACCGATGAGCCGACCGGGTTCGATTGCCAACTCGGTGACTCGACCCTCGAGTCAAAGTCCTAGCTGGGTTTCGTTGATTTTATTCTTCCTTCCCTAAATGATCATTTGACAAATTGTAATGTCCTTATCCAAGTATTCCATACATAGATATATCCACTTATTAAGTAACTTAGAATTTGGTTTAAGCTTTGCAAACCCTTTATTTACTTTACGCATATATGCTTGATTTTGCATATTTGATGTTCATTATCTCATTGCTTTCATACAGTAGATTATATACACATATTTTTTGGAATGTAGATTATCATATATATATATAGAGTGAAGTTGGAATACACTCGAGTGTACCGGAGACTCTATACACCTCAATCATTTTCCATCATGAAGCAATTATTTTGAAAATCTAAACCGTTGATCTTCTTAAATATCTTAAGAACATACTATACAATAAATTTGAGCCCATTCTCACACTTATAGGTCATGCATCTAAAGGAGGCAAAAATCATGCTTTTCAAATTAGTTTTGTGCGTCGATTTTGTTGTCCTTAGATGAGTGACTTACATTCATCCAAATGGGCTCAAATTTTGTACGTGGTCTATTATTATTGTAACCATGAAGATCAATGGATTACATTTCGCAAAAACAAGGTGTAGATATGCAAACCCATTGGGGTGTACGGTGTGATCTGTACACTCGTGTGTATTCTAGCCTGACTCTCTCTCTCTATATATATATATATATACACATATACATGGATATATGTGTATGTAATATATTAATATAATGTATACTGCGTCATGCTAAAGTCATCGGGTCAACCGAGTTCACCTGGTGGTTGACCATGGACCCCTGACCTAAAAGGTTTGTCGGGGCTTGGCTAAATGACCATTTGACTAATTTTAATGTCCTTTCACGCAACCCCAACTATTCCATACACCGACATACTCATTTATTAAGTAATTTACAATTTGTTCTAAGCATCGCAAAGCCATAAAAATGCTTCTTTACGAATAAACACTTGGTTTGTATGTTTGATATTTCATAATTCATCATCTCATGCTTTCATACAGTAGATCGTATCCATATACACACACACTACCTAATTATATATATTGGCATTGACATGGTATATATACACACATACATGAATATACATGTATGCATATAGTAATATTATGTATGTGTCATTGTGCTAACATCACCAGGTCAACCTAGTTGACTTGGCGGTTGAACTAGAGAACTATGACCTGGAAGGTTTGCCGGTTCGACCTCCGGTTTGTGTCTGAAAACCTTGGCATCAAGTAGATCCAATGGGTCTCAAAATAATCAAGTTGAGCTCTTTACAACCTAGAGTTGGATAAAGTTTTCATTTGATTAGGTGAATGGAACTGTATTGAAACAAAACATGATGTGTATATAACTTTTGAGCTTGATGAGTTATTTGTATGGAATTTTGAGCAGGGATGAAGGTTGGGAGGGAGTAACCTGGTACCACTATTCGGGAAATCAGTCCTCACGGCCACATATACTCCCGCTGATGCCTATTCGGTCACTCTATAACACCTATTGCTAATCCATATAAGGGTCATGGGTCGCATATACCCCCGCTTGGCCGATTAAGCGTTGGATTAAACTCTGCTTTTTGAAAAGCTCACAACTAATGTCCATGCATTTCATAGTTACATGCATACATATACACACATTTCATATGTCGCCATCGATTTATATGTATACATTGTAATACACATAACAATTTCCACACACATTTGTACAATTATTAATTATATGAATACCTTTTGACATATTCATATGTATACATACATATATAATATACCTACATATACAAAGCACATGTTATTTGTTCATGTATATGTGCATTTTGATTTATTCACATTTACACGCACGCTCTACACATTCGGACATTGATATACATACATTTTAATATTTGAAATTTTATTACAAACACATTTGATATATAGAGATAGTTTTGTATTTGAAATTTAATATTAGAAATGGCAAAGAAGGCTTTATTCCAAGTAGAAGACAAGTGGGCAACAAGCTGTGCCGCTAGTCCTTTCGGACATATAAATATGTAAGCATATCAAACATGCATATTAATATAGTGTGTGTGTGTGTGTGTGTGTGTGTGTGTGTGTGTATATATATATATATAGTCAGGCTAGAATACACTCGAGTGTACGGATCGCACGAATACACTCGAGTGTACGGATCGCACGAATACACTCAAGTGTGTTTGCATATCAAGACTATTTTTTGCAAAATGTAAATCGTTGATCTTCACCGTCATACTATAACTAGGCTACATACAAATTTTGAGCTCATTTGGATGAGTGTAAGTCACTCATCCAAGGGTAACAAAATCGACGCGCGAAACTAATTTGAAATGTATAATTTTTGCTGTCTTCATAACATGAGCTATACATATCCAAATGTGCTCAAATTTTGCATATGAGTTGTTCACGAGATGTTTAATAAGATCAATGGATTAGATTTTCAAAAAAAATATTGCATCATGAAAAACTACTTGAGTGTATTCCGCTCCGGATACACTCGAGTGTATTCTATTCTAGCCTGACTCTCTCTCTCTCTCTCTATATATATATATATATATATATATATATAAGTGCCTAATCTATATATTTATATATAAATTTCAAGTTGAACTTCCACACTTTTCATTGTATTTCCACAAATTTTGTGGTTTGTTGAAATTTTTGTAAAACTTTCTCAGTAGGATTTCCGCAAAGGTTCAAGGAGTATTAAATATCACCCGCATGAAACACACCACCAGGTATGGAATACAAAGGTACAGGGTAAGGGTGTACTAAAATAGGAAAGTTGGCATATGTAGCATGCATATGTATACTTGATTCTAAACGGTTAGGGTAAGGCCCTACGTTCTTGCAAGAGAAGTTGCACTGCATCCATTGCCTGCAATCCAAGATGGGTCATTGGAATTTCTTCAGGGAGGCTTCGCGGTTCTCCCTCTATCAGATTATAACTACTCTTCCCTTTTCCATAGTGCGGTGGACATCAACTGTCCACCTGAACTCTTAAGGACATTTGGTCGCTTTTCCAGGGATTTGATTGAAGGTTATGATGAACTTTTATCTTGGACATCACTCCTAGTTCAATTACTATTTAAAGATATTGTATGTTTATTATATATTCGCAATCACATGCCGTATTTACCCCACGCTATTATTTATGATTCCTTTTTTTTTTTTATTACCCAGATGATGGTCAGCTCCAAAACAGGTGGTGGCATCCGCAGTTTCAGAACGGTACTCTCCAAGTTAGCCCGATTTGCTAGAGTTTAAGGGTATATACTAGTGTTCAATATCTTCAATTATTTTGTAATTTCAGTTATTCACAAGTGGTCTGTAGTGATTTCTGGCTTGTAAATTAGGGGCAATTCATGTTGCATGTCTCCAATTCTCAGGCTGAGTTGCTGCCAGCTGTGAATCATAACTATCCCATGATTTGCACATCCAGGTAGCACCCTGCTTTTTCACTGAAACTGAGACATGTCTTCAAACACTACGGTGGAATAATGTATCAGTTGCGTTGGGTGGAAAGGGACAGGCTAGAGGTGATACATGATCAGAGCTAGCAATTTTGGTCGAAATCTTGCAGCTGATCGATGCAGAAAGGTTAAATACTGTAAGTGGTTAGTCAAGCAAATATATTGGAAGCTGATAGCTAACATTTCGAGCTGGCGATGTATATTTTTCATTCGGCTCATGTCCTGGAGCACATGACATATATTAACTTCATAATCTGACTGCGTCCAAAGTTTATTGTCTTAACTGGGAACCCGAACATCCGGGAACTTGATGCCGAAATTTAAATTGTTTAGTAATCTGGTCAAAGGGGTTTCAATTTTCATACAACTATAGTTCCTTGTTTCGTCTTTGGTACAATTTTATTTAATATGTAAATGCTCTCATTTACATCCTTGTACATGAACTTTGAATTGGAACTTAAATTCACAACCATTAAAAAAAAATGGAACTTAAATTCATCATTTAAAAAGCTACTCGGAATGACAGTTGAAGTGATTGATATTGTCTTGGTATTTGCTTTTCTGTAAAATGAGAACTCAATTTTATGTTTCTCTTTCCTTCTTTCCCGCTACCATCTCCATTGCTTACCCGTTACCACAGTGCCAATTCGCTGACATTTTGCCTCCAACCGGTCTTCTTTCTTTATCTTCCCACCTTCAAGAAGAAAGTAACGCGAGAGAAAAAAAACACCCTACCTTAACAGTCGACCCGTTGGGGAAGCAGGTAGTGTATTGGTTGGGCATTCAATTTATCCCAAAGGACGTGACTAAAATCTTTAACATACTTATGCCTGTTCTTATTGACAAAGCAAATTATTGATAAACGTGCAGCTGCATTGTTTTCAGGAAACTAAATTTTTGTCATTATTGTTTTCAAGCACTTGACAATCCATTTTCAAATGCGCTTGACTGATTTTTCTTGTATGACTAGATTGTACTTTTCTAACTCAACTTCAAACTTTTGTTTGCACTTAGTACACGTTGTTCATGCCATGGTTGGCTTCCAATGAATGCATTATAACTCGTGGTAAACACAATTGACATGTTCACAACAGTACCACTGACGGATGTTTTTTTTAAGGCCGTCATGAATGATCATACATACTTTACTATTGTTTACATCAAACAACATAGGAGTAGAAGGTTAAAGTTAATCACGCCACAAGTCAGTCCGAAAGTAAAGCATTTTACTCATTTGGTACCTAACTTGAGGATACTATCAACATCTACTTAGTCACGTCCTAAAGCGATGCAATTTCGTTGCGAATAATTTCAACTCATAATTTAACTGTTGCGAATAAAATTCAACTCATAAGTTAACTCTTTCGGATTAAAAAAACCCGGGCATAGGCTTATATAAACACATGGAATGTCCTAATTGGTTTACTTTAGTTCAGGACTCAATTAAAGTAATAATTAATATTTAATCAAATAAGAACTTATAAATAAGCCCATACTTACATGTAGGTTTAAATTTGAGACAATAGCATAATTAGCTTTAAAACATTAAAACATAATAAAGGAACTAATTAGCTTACTATGGTATCTGACACTCGGATTCAGAACTGGAACTTGTCCTGTATTTGTTGCTCCGTTGTAGATGAACTCATCAAAATAAAAAATTGATGATGCAAGCTAGTGTCGTGTTTGCGTGCAATGAAGATGGGTTGAATGAACATGATGCTTTCGTTGTAAATAATCAAACCAATGACAACCTTCACATCAAAAGCTGTATGCACGAGTGTTGGTAGGAATGGAGGATCACATGCTTGGATAATTATGACGTGCTTCGCTAGTGATGGTGTGACTAGAAGTGGAGGTGGTGAAGCATCGTTCTCTTTTTCTATAACTAACTTTGGCAATGTGAAATCAACTGATGTATTTGGCAATGTGGATATGCAATCATGTTGTTATCGACGTCGCAGTACAGGTCGCCCTTGCATTGATCTCCTCATTTTGTGCAACTCTTGTCGTATTTCTAGAAGTAGAGCTTCGTAGAGTGTCAGTCCTGCTTCTAATTTGTGCAAGTCTAGCATTGATCTCATTTCTCACCATGGTTGAAGTCGGTGAAGTTTGACTGCAATTCGGGAAAATGAAATCCAGATTCACAGGCTTGAACGGACTCCACGGTGTCCGATAAGAAGTCTAATAATTTTAAGATGTTGTGTCAGACTCCGCAAGTCGATCATGATGCTGCAAGGATGAAATAAAGCATCCAAAATCAAATCTGGGGGCAAAATCCCCCAGTTGTAGCTATTGTTGGATTACTATAACCCGCCCCGTGGCTACAGTAATGACGACACTATAGGTTGAAGGAGATCCATTGCTTCCGTCACCTCATGCCTTTGTTGGCCGTGAGACAAATTTGGAGGGCAGGGAACTCCTGAACATCCTCTAGGGTGCATGTCTCAAGACCTAAAGAAGGCTCAACATCAATTATGAGCTGCTGGACTAGGCACTAAAATTCTGCTGCACTTTTATTGAAAAAGAGGACCCAGGGTCCACGATAGGCCTAGATGGCACTGCGGATTGGCCACTTGTGTGTAGCTAGGGACCTGAGGAAGAAGTGGGAGGAAGTGGTAGTGATCCTTAGATTGATGGCTGTCATTGGCAGTGTATTGTTCACGACGTAATTTTCACGTGAACAACAAGAAAATTTCTTTCCTTTTCTTGTACTAGATGGATGGGGTGGAGAACCTAGAGAAGAGGGATTTGACTGGAGAAAGAAGGACCCCGTGCAAATATGGAGGAAGGTGATGAACAATGTAATATCACGCTATTCACATGAACGCTAAACTCATTTTTTCTAATGAGTGGATGAGCGAGATTAAGTGGATGGTGGCCTTAATCCTAACTTATTGTTTTGAGATTAATAACCTAGGGTTTGGATCTGGTGTGCGGTGGATATGACTCCTAGACATAAGGTTTTAAAGATTGATGGGTGGTGGGGTCTCCAATGGGTGATAGGGGATAGATGGGTTGGGCCTCACCTAGGTTTATGACCATTTCCTAGGGGTCCCGGGATCTAGACTTAGACTATAGATCTCATGTTCTAATACCACTTGATGCAAACCATATTACAAACAAAACTCGATTCATAATTCAACTCTACCGGACAAGAACCCGTGCATAGGCTATATAAATAACGCGTTGGAAGCCCTCATTGGCTTATTTCCATTGAAGACCCAACTAAAACAATAATTAAAACTTAAACTTAATTAAATAAGAACTTACAAACAAGTCGCTATCATTATATGTAGATCCTAAAACTGAAAGTATTGCATAATTAAACCTTAAAACTTGAAAATATAACAAAGGAACTTATTCGCCTAATATGTTATTTGGCACTCAGATATGGAAGTGGGACATCTCCGACATCATAAAGGTTTGATTACCCTCTTGGTCTTTGAATACTAGTTAAGCGAACACATTTCTTGCAAATCCACTAGTGTAAAAAAAACCCACTTTTGAAGGGACAACTGAGCAAGGGAAGGCGAAGAATGAATACATGATACTTAGTGTATGTAGTTACAACAAGAACAATGAGGCTTCTCTATTTGAAGTACTTATATCTTCATTGACACACTATATGAGCTATTTTTATTTTGTTATTTGTTGAAACATACATAGTGTTGTGATAATCAACTTCCATGACCTAAAGAGTGAGCCTATATGGTTGTAATTGCATATACTAAGCCTCTTGGGTTCCATATTCATATTCCTTTTCTCACTTTATCCCTTCAAAAGCAAGTTTGTTCTTACAATAGTGGAGCCTATTGGGTCACTTAGTCACATCCTTAAGATTTTCATTGCCTACATGGTCCTTTATATACTAGTTAAAGACTAAGCAACCATGTTCCTTCCAAATCCACTAGTGTAAGAAAGAACTTGCTTTTGAAGGGTTAAGGTGATCAAGGAAAGATGAAGAAGAAACCCAAGAGGCTATGTATATGAAATTAGACTAAGAAATTAAAGTATTTGTAACTTCATTGGCACCCTACCTAAGCTATTTGTATTTATTACTTTGTTGAATCATACCTAGTGTTGTGTTAGTCAACTGCCCATGAGCTTGAGAGCGTGCCTACATGACTTATTCACTTCATGCTATTTTGGGAGGGGGTAGTGATTGAATTCTAGACCCATTTTTTCACAAAGTCATTGGTGCCCAACCAAAAGTAGGAATCTCTCATTAGAGATTGTTGACAAAGATCATTGAGACTACACAATTTGAAAGGTAGCAAAAAGAAACTATAAATGTGAGAACATTGATCAATCATGGGAACTTACACTACAAACATGATGCAAATATAAATTGAATTGATGATCATCCAAAGAAAATAGAAACAATAGGGCAAACATGTTCAATGCCTTTTCTTAGAATTTGATTCCAACTAGTTAGTGGTTATTTTCACTTGACAAGGACACTTTTTTGTGATAGAATGGAATCAAAACTAGAAAAATGTATTAGGAGGGGCCCATTGATAAATTTTTGAAGAAATATATTTATTCATATCAAACTGAGGCTACATATCTTGATTCAACCTTCCATACAACACTTCATTGACTAATGAACTTGAGTATCGAAGAGAGAAATGGAAATGATGTTTGTTATAAACAAGGGAACTTGTTCGAATTGAAATGGTGCAAAGCTAAGAGAAGTAATTGTAGATATTGATGATCACTTGACAACATCCAACCTATGATATAGAAGACATGGAGAAGTAAAATATTTACCTAAAATGAGAGTAAAATACAATGATACAACATTGACCATGACCAACACACATGAACAAAGAAATGAACAAAGAAAATTTACCACATCTATACTAGTAAAACAATATAAAAATGTTGTCAGACTATTTTAATAATGATTTTGATCGAACCAGGACTTAACAAAATTGTCATTTGTTGAAAAATTACATCTAGAATAATCTACATTTCCATACCCAATATTTGGTTCATCCATTAAAAATAACAACTTTTTTTTACTATAGACAATATAAGGGGTGGGGTGAAAGGGGAGGTTCTAAAAAAGAAAGGTGAAAAAGAAGAAAAGAATAAAAAGATCTAGATATTGTGATGCATGTAGAATGTGGCACATTGTTTTTGGTAACAAAGAAGAGGAATATATTTATAAAAAGAAGGAAAGAATGAAAAGAAAGAAAGTTGTTTTTCCATGGATACTCTATCATGAAATGTCTTGTAATGTATCACTATACTTGTAAATCTGTTCAAGATTAGTAAGAGATGAAACTTTTTTTCATTACTTGTTTGAGAGTAAATTGTTTCTACAACACAAGAATATATTTTATATTCTTAACTTCCAATCGAACCAAATATTATGTCCAAACATGCATAAAAATAAGTTCTTCTTTATATTTGAATTTTTTTATTAGTAAATATATTCAAAAGATCAACAATTGAGCTAATCATATAAAAGGTGATCAAGAACGAGATAGCATTGTAGCATCCAACATTATGTACATATTATGTTTTTGGTTTTGTGACGAGTGTTAAATAACATGAATGCAGTGATGTACAAGTTCCATTTGATCAAAGTCAATATTTGTCACATTTTTAGCATTTAAAAGATGGATGTATTATAATTGCTTATATCATCTCTGATATTGTACATGACATTTACCATGTCATAGAAATCAAATGCTCATGTAGGTTCAAATTGGCGTTGAAATTTGAGTGAAATTTTCCTTAAGTTAAATATTAAGTTTCTACTTTTTTGGCCTAGTCCCCACAAAGAATACTTTTTGAGAAATAGAAAAATGCAAAGACAATTACACTTCAAATCTTGTGACATTAAAAAACTCACAAATTATGTAACATGATAGGTAAGCATAATGTTGGATTGAGAATATTCCATAAAATTTGTATTTGAAATGTTTGTAAGATACTCAAAATAAATTTTTAGAAAAAAACTAACATTTTAGACTAGATTTTTTAGTTGGTTTGGTTATACTGATCTTGATATAATGCATCAATTTTAGCCCATGTTTCCTATTTTTCATAAATGTTGTTGACCTCATTCCGATACAATGCTATCATGATTCTACAATTTATTTTTCATACAATAAAAATGTTTTTTTATTGCAAACCAAAGTTGAGAAAAAAATCAATTATATATGCAGCTAAACTAAATAAATTATCAATATTTTGGCTAACCAAATATATACCATTGTCTTAACCTCACGTATTCCCTTTTTGATGCAAAAATAAAGTTGAGTCATCAAGGAGACTTCCTCTCCCCGACCCCTCATTGACCTGTGGAGGCCTGACACATGAGGAGTAAGGTAAACCAAGTGTGCAACCCATTAGTTCCAACGCAAACCATGTCAGACATAAATCCCAGTTTTATTTATCCCTGTGAGGATTCGAACCTGAGACCTTTTCCTGCGTTCACGGTCCGATCACTAGTGAGCTACACCCTTGCGGGCACAAAAACAAAGTTAGAAAAACCATCCTTCTCATAGCATCACAAAATCATCTATTTTCAGACCTTAGACTTCTATTGACCAATTGTTAGTAGGGTTCCTTACATTATACAATTGACAACCTCATTTTTTTTTTCAAATAAAGGTCAACCACACCAAGCATGTATACCTAGACAAAGATATTTTAGTTGAAAAACCCATGGGACTTGATCTAGCATTTTCTTGAAAAATGTAGTTCCATCATGGAAATATTTGATAAACTGGACAAGATTCAACTACATTTAGGAACAAAATCACCATTAGAACTTGGCCCATCAAGGCTATGCAATCAATATCAAGATCAAGCTATTAAACCTGGTAACATGCAATCCAACATACATAATGTTGAGTTATTGGACAAGGACACCCCAACATTGTAGTAAGATATATTAACCTTGATTTTTACAAAAACTAAATTTGACATGCTATTAATCAATGAATTATCAACTAATAATCAAGAAACTAATAAACCCTTAATTGATGTTGCTTTTGAACTTATAAACCTTTTTGAATTTTTTTACAGACTAAAAGTCTTGTTATTTACATCCATAACCACATGTTCTTACCAAAAAGGTACATGAATAGGTGTGATAACCCAATAATGTTGAAAAATATTAATGCAACTAAAACTATACTCAAAGACACTTGTATTTTGGCTCTTGTATCATATGGTTCTCCCTTGTGGTACTTTTTCATTCCATAGGAGATGACAAGAATTCAAATTCTTATAATATAATTTCCTTACCTTTTGGAATAGGGAACGATGCCAACAAGATGATCAAGATTTGAATTTCCCCTATGGCTCTGAATACCCTTTATTTGCATAACATTTAATTGATTCATTTGTGATAATTTTGATTACTTCATTTCTAGAAACTAACCACCACTCCATCTTCCCATGCAAGTGACACACACATGAAAAATAACATACTTGGGTACAATACAACATCACCTATAATTGACCAAATCAATTTGAGATAATTCTTTAGTAGCATGCGTGGAAAAAGTGTTGTTTATGCATCTTTTGGTCCTTTCTCAAACATTTGCCCTATAATGTTCATCACTTAGATAGGAGAGAGACTCGATGTTGTATGTATCACATACTACCTCATTGTCATTAGATCAATCCAATTTATATTCCCTTTCTCTGAAGCTTGCTAGCACTTTAAAGGGATGAGAAACCCCTGAAATAATCTTGTTATTTCATATTTTATTGAAGGGACAAACTCTTTGTATTGCTGTATATTCATTATATCCCTAGGAGATAACTTATACTATACAAGATTCTCATCTTTATATTCTCTATATTTTTTGTCATGATGGTCCATCTGTAAAGAACTTGTCCATTGATGTGTGAATGAATTTGTCTCTTTCCTTGCATGTCGATCCATCAACTCTCATATTTTAAAGTGATATTGGGATGCATATATCCTTACATAGCTTCAAAATCTACATAAAATCTAACTTACTACATTTGTTTAGCCATCCATTTATGGGCGGTCATAGGTATTAAACATAATTTTAGACACCAAAACATGTTCAAATATTGCTAAGGTGATCGATAAATTGAGTGTACACAACACTGCAAGGGACAATCTTTGAATGGGTGAATTCACTAAGCAACAAGTTAGATATGCAATACATGCGAATGATCTCGTAGATAAATGTTCTATTTTAGACAAGTGCACACATCCACTATGACAACAAAATAATATTTGGATTCATAAAATACCCATCACCATGTTGATACCCCACCTTCTTACAAATTCTCAGGTTCAAGTAATGGGATACAAAGTCCCTCGTGGAAGCACCTCAATTTCTAGCATGCCATACATACATTTCACTATTGTAAGACCTCTTGTTCCATACAAGGTCAATTCCTCTTGTAGGATATCAAGTTTCTTACAAGCCTCAAAATGTCCACCTTATCCTCCTCCATGAATCTCTTAGATTAGCAATTCTTGTGTAAAGCTTCCAAGAATGAATAAAATGTTAGACAATGAGGGAATATTAATTAGGATTCCTATAACATGCAAGGTCCATAACAGACATATCTACTAAAAAGGGAAGCATAAAAATGAAATATAGAAATATATCTTGGTAGTGTAAGATAAAAGAAGCAAAGTAGTTATCAGGATCCATTTCATTACGGAAAGGAAAAAATATAAAATCTAGTTCTTCCTTTATATTTTGTATACAAAGTAATAGAAACTCATTATCATTAAAAGGTCATATCATATTCATTGCCACACATGCTCATCACTCCCTATTACTAGTTAAGTGGGTACGAGGACACATAAAGTTTCCACACAAGCTTAGACACTTCTTAATACTCATCATTATTAAAAAGAGACATAAAGTATGGGCCCACAACTACTAAAGTGATTGGGTACCCTCATACTATGTCCATACTCTCTTTTCCATGAGAGACATTGATCATATAATGAAAATATTTCAATTCTATGAAGGTTCATCACAATATATATAAATAAAAAAGATAACAATAGAGAACATACATTTTATGCAACATGTTATCCAAATAGTATCTGATATAGTACAAACCATTTCATGAGAAAGCTCTTTATGCTTCCACTCCTCATGAACTAGAAAATCATCAAAGAGGATAATCCTACCTACCTTGGTTCTCCTATCAATGTTGGAGTCACTCGACTCGGTCAGGCATGGTCAAAAGGCATAAGCCTAAAACTTATCTTAGATTCACACGTATAAGATCACCATCAGATTAATAGTTAGCATTTTGGAAAAAGTAGGGATGTTATAGTTGGTATCAAAGCACGAACAACAACAGAACACCTGTCAATTATTCATGACATTATAATTAGGACAAACTCAACATGAACATCTAGTAACCTTAAGTAGCTAGACTGTTCATACTTAGACTTATATGTTATAAACCTGTATGATCTGCAACTAGGTGTACACTTGTGAAATCCTTGATGTCTATCTCTTTTTCTTCTAACATACTATTGTACGTAGGTTCAACAAAGTAGGGGAGGGGAGGTACTATAGATAATGCACACTATGGACATATGAAATTGAGCATGTACTTAGGGTAGGTACATTAGAATACACCTTGTTCTTGCTATTATTCTTGGTTCATGGTAATGAATTACCTGATGTGTGTGGGAAGTTGCTTTTTGGTTTTGGTTGAATTCAAAAGAAGAATGGCAATTTTTCCATCACATGTGTAAATGTTGGAGGAAAATCTTTTTCAAGAATATGTATACATATATATAAGCATGAAAGTGTTACAACACACAAAAGGCAGTAGGTTTCCATGTGGCTTGATAGAAAAGGATGTAACATCAGTCTACATGAGTGTATTAGATGTAGAATATACTCATATATAATGATGATAAAGGTTAGGATAGTAGACAACCTAGAAAAATAGTTTCATTGATGATAATTTGAATTTGAAAAATGATATTAGTGTGAGTTTGAGGTTTCAATGTTATGTTTTGATATTTTAGGATAAGTTTTGATCATGCAACTTGTGTTGTCCTACAACCATATATGATAATGTGTCTTGCGTGTTAATTTTTCTTTGGTACACATAGATAGTGGGATTGCAGGCATGCATGTACATGGGACTACTACTCTTGATTTGTGCTTAAGGGCCCACTTGGGCCAAATGCATGTTATATATATCTCTTGATATGTGTAGCTATCACTTGGGTTGTTCTTAGTTTGTCCCCTCAAGATTAGGAAAGGAATAGCTTGATATGTTACAATCCCTTATGTATACATGCACAAAGTCGTTGAATATTTCATATCATCAACAAAAATTCTTGTTCAGGTTAACCAAATGTTATGTTTGCTTAGACAACACATTCATAACAATGTTCATATTTCTTATCACGTGCGTGATGAAGATATTCCTTTTTAGTAGAAAAGCTTCCCACTTTGCATGTGCAAGACTTAGTTTGTGTGTCCTAAGAAGGTTTGGTATGTAAATCAGACATGTTTCCTTTATTTTTAACCACCCAACACAAGAAAAGTAAAACTTGTAACTTAGTTCATACTGGGTTAGAAAACAAAGAATTAGGAATGAAATATCACACGATATATAGGTAGTTCATCTTGCTATATTGAATTATGTAATACACACAAACCCGAGACTCATGAATATATGATTTTTTGATGTCTATAAGGACTTCTATAAACAAACTCACTGAAAAAATCTAGTAAAATACATTACATTTTTTTTATTGTTAGTGAATCTTAGTCATCTGATCAAGTGATGGACTACTAGTTAATTGGTTAAAAAGCTACTACACCTTCAAAACACTGAATATTACAATACAACTATCTATTACCAAATTACCAATAAATCAACTATAACACTAATACAATCAACTAACATACTACCAATTAATCAGATAGAAAATTACTTACTAATTGCTAAAAATACATTTGATTAATTAACATATGACTAATCAATAAACTAACGAATTTCCTTACTTGACATTTGCAACAGAAGACAAATGATTTCAAGATAATGGAGTACACAACTCCTAGATTGCTTCAACTATAAAAACCAATCACCATCACTTCCCATGCATGAAACATGAAAGCTAGGAAGACATCATCCTTGTTTCTAGGACCGTAATTGACCAAGATCAGTCAATTCTAACTTGGTCTTAATAGGATATGCATATGGGTGTAGCTGTTGAATATTATACCTATATTGAAGAATGTTTCCCTAAAGATGCATATCCTAGGAAGGGATAGAGATACTGGTCATTAAATGAGACATAAATCCTACACAATTGTTAGGTAGTTGTTGTATATTTACACTCACTCCAAAGCTTACCAGCCTAGAGGGGTGACATGGATCAAAGTGGTCATTTCTAATCATATGTTAAGAAACATAAGTAATCACCAACAATCAACTAGTTCATAGAAAGGGAATGATATTTCATGTGGAGCTTTGGGAGTTTATGGTTCGAGCAAAAGACACTGTTGGATCTAGTTCATTTTATTTTGGCAATCGATATTTGTTGAGAAAATATAAGAAATAACGCTAGAAGCAAATCATGTAAAATCAAAGAGAACACAAAACATGTAAACAACAAAGTGTAGTCAAAATGGGAAGATCTAAATGAAGATTCCCCAATGCAGGAGACATCCATTTAGGTTTGAATAGAGCACTTGAAATGGAGCATAATTAGATCTATCACGAGCTAACTTAATTTATCCCTTAACATCTCTTGAATAAAATGAAACTATTTTATATTATAAACCTTTATTCCTCTTTTATTAAGGATTCATCTTAAACCTATGATCTACATTACATGTTTCTCGTAATCCATCCCACCCTCTAGAGCTTGGTTAGTGAAGTCATTGTCCTAGATCACCCAATTTCTACACTTGGTATGTGGGGAAAGGGATGCTAGATGGGGAAGGGAAGAGAGGAGATGGGGGAAAATTTTATTGATAACACATAAGATTAGTGTGGAAGAGGAAGTAGTGGGAATGCATTGAAAATAATGTTTTGATTCTCCTAAAAAGTAAAGTTAGTATACAAAGAGTATACAAGTGTTCACATCCCCTCCTCACCACCTCGGTTAATGGGATGAGAGGGAGTGTACATGGATGATTCCCCTCTCTTCCCCTTCCATCTTCGTCCCACCCACTTTATCCACCCATATCATCCGTTTAACATGCACCGAGGGTCTGATGAAAGGAAAATCTTATTTGAGGACTTAAGCACAATTTTCCCTATTATTGATCTTTTTATAAGAAATTTTCACATAGTTTCCCAAATGAAGTCCCTTTAATATAATATTGAACTTTGGAATACATGGGAAATTCAATTGCTTTTTTGTCACTATCCTAATAAAAAGGATAACCATTTTAAATTCACATTTTTTGAGAAAAAAGTGAAAAAGGGAAGTCTTATCCATCCAGTTTCCATATATCCTCTTCCCTTGATTTATAAAATCTAATTATTACTCATATGACTCAACTCTCACAAAATTCCATCCAAAATATAATTAGAAAACTCAAGAATATCCAATTTTCAGATACAAAACACCATATTTTCCACTAGGAGACCCCCGACAGAATAATAAATTCCTCCAGGTGCCTCATGGAGGAATCATGTGTTCTGCCATGTATATTAATTTTGTATATCTATAATCCATCATAGAGTGTTCCCCAAGTAATCGAATTTCATAATTTTTATTTTTTCCTGATGCAATAAGACATAATCTGGAAGCTTCCCTATCTTCTCCCTCACCACACCAGAGGTCTTATTCATATGGATGTGGTAGGTACCTTTTATATCAGGATTTATTGGAAAACTATCATGTTTGGATAGTTTTCATTTTTTCATGATGGGTTTGGCCTTTGGTGTGGTTTGGTTTTTTGTTTGGGTTTTATTGTGTACATGCTGGCGATATAGGTTTGGTTTGTACCCTCATTCTGGGATACCTTATTTTGTGGGAATTTCCCTTTGGGTTGAAGATGCCCATTTTATACATCTTTTTGTTTTATCCTTTTTTGTTTGACCTGCTATGAGGAGAGTGGGATGAATAGATACTACTCCTAGCTTAATTAAAAAAAATCTCGAATCTTCCATAAATAACCCTAATCCTCAACCCCCATGTATAAATAGACCTCCATACCACCATATTCCATGCCCCTTCTTGATTTTCCTGAAGCCAAGAAATTTACTTCCTATCCTTTACTTTTCTTGTCTTGCTCATGATTATATGATCCTTCCTCTAACACAATGGTTTTATAAGCACCGTTTGGTTGAGTAACAATAATATTAACTATTGAATCTACTCATCTCAAACAGCTTATAACTACTTCCATGATATGTTCATCACTACATATCTATGTCTATCTAAACCACTATTATTTTATGTGATGCAAGCATACTACTTGATTTGATTGCCTAAATAGAGTTGAATCTTGCTGAAACTCTTTTATATCATATCCTCTTTTTACTAGGCACTAGTCCTAACTGCCTGAGGTAGATCTCTTATGAGATATCCTAAGATGATTCAAATACCATATCTAAAAAATAAGATCTTTAGGGCTATGATGGGAAATCTGTGGCCATCTCCAGACCCAAAGATCCACAAACACAAAAAACCCTCTTTTACCACTTCTTCACCATTTAGCTTTCTTTCATTAAACCTGAAAAAAACATAACTCGAGTTCATAAGAAAACAATTTAATACATATTAATTGGGAGAGATGGGGGTGCTACCACCTTCCCCACTCATAGTTTTTTTTATCATTTGCTTATGTTTTAGCGACCATCAAATTAGCTACCTTGAATGATTTATTTTTTAGGGGTGCAACAGATTGGAAACTCCACTAGGGACGCAAGACAATATGATTTGTTTAAACTTTTTTAATCTCAGGTAATGCATATGGAATAATATTTTCTACATGGCAGAACCATAGACTCTACCATGCACCTTTCTGGCAAAATCACATTCAACCTTGTTTTCTTTTGCTATCATTTTAATTTTAAGTTTTCTTGGCAGATCGTTAAACTGCCTATTTTTCTTACCTTTTTGGTAAAATGAGAGAGTTTTCCAAATTTTGTCTCTCCATCTTTTTTACTTTTGAGTTGTCCTAGAAGATTGAAAGATGCATATCTTTATCGCCTTTCTAATATAATAAGAGGTTTCACCATGTTTTCTCTTTTCTATGTTTTGGTTTATGAGTTTTCTTGGAAGATTGACACCTTCTAGTGATTACCAAAATTTCTATTTCATTTTTTCCCTATTGCTTTTAGTGTTTAACACCACTTCCTAATTAGAGTTAGACATCACTTCCCGATTTTAGTTTTATTTTCCACTTCCTAATTAGGGTTAGTCACAACTTCCCAATTAGGGTTTTGTGTTTCTCTTCCTACTTATGGTTAGATGCTTCTTCCCAATTATGATATTCCTTCTGCCTCTTAATTAAGGTTATCCATCAATTCCCAATTAGGGTTTTGTTTTCCACTTCCTAATTATGATTAGAGTTGCTTCCCAGTTAGGGTTTTATTTTTTTCTTCCTAAATAGGGTCAACCACTGCTTCCCTACTAGGGTTATGTTTTCCATTTCCTTATTAGGGTTAGCCATCTGTTCCTAATTAGGTTTTATCTTCTTCTTCCTAGTTATGGTTATCTGCCACTTTCCAATTGGGGTTTTGTTTTCTGCTTTTGAATTAGGGTTATTAGTTTTTAGCTTCCTATTAGGGTTAACCACCACTTCCCAATTAGGGTTTTCTTTTTATGCTTCCTAATTAGGGCTAACCACTACTTTCCAATTAGGGTTTTGTTAGACTCTCCCTAATTAGGGTTGGATTCCGCTTCCATTTTAGGGTTACTCATCCACTTTTCTTTTTATTCAGAATTCCATAAAAATATAAAAAAATAAAAAGTTAAAAAATAAAAAGAGGATAAGGATAAGAGAGCCCTTCCATTATGAGCAAGTTTTATCTCCTATGCATTACATGTTTGGTTGCATCCTTGATGTGATTTAGGAAAGAGATATATATTACTTTTACTCATGGGGGTTTCTTACTTATTTCAATTTCCTTTTCTTATTCATCATGGGATTGTACCTAAAATTGTAAAACCTAACACCCACAATTATGCACACCTACAAACCCATGCGTCTATGGAATGGGTGCCAACACTCATATTGGATCCCTGGATGAGGTACATTATGTTAGTAAATGTACTGATGCAACATAATTCTATACACCCAAAGGCCTTGAGGACACCCCCTCTCCTAGAACTCACAATAGATTATGATTACCATAATCATAAGGTATATTGGAAGCATTACCCATATGCTACAAAATTCAATTACCCTCACGATGAGTGAAATCATGTGATAGAGAAGTTAAGGAACAACCCCTATACATGTTACACTTGAGTGAGGATGTAAGCTACATTTAAATTCATGGGATAAAATTGGGGAAGCTTTATCTTACACATATGCATTACTAAGATTGTTGTATGTCGTTAAAATTATATATTTTTTAATGATCCATGTTTGGATCAATGATCTCAAAATAAAAATGTTATCACACCAATAATAATATCAAACAAACAATCTCAAATGATCTTCAAACAATCTATGATAAAAACATTTAATTAGTGATCCCTTCAAACCTCAACATAGTTGAACCATCTTATCACATCTCAACAAGGTATAACAATCTCTTTGATTTTCCACAAAGTTGAACCATCCTTTCATATTTCAAAAATTTTAACAATATTTTTAATCTTCAACACATTTGAACAACCTTTTCAATCTTCAACAAAGTTGAATAGGCTTTTCAAACCTCAACAAAGTTGAACAATTCCTTCAATCTTGATCTATCCCACAGATATAATCTTTTCATGATCCTGAAATCAATTTGAAATCAACATGAATGCAATCTTTCAAAAAATTTGACAATCTGACCAACCAATTTTCCCAGATTCCAATGTGATCACCTCACCAAAAGTTGGCAACCCATAACCCTGCCGTTAGGCTACCCAATTCTTACCCCTGCATCTTAGGTTTCCTTGAGAGATTAATGTTTCATCTTCCCATTATCCTTCATCCAACTAGAAGGCTACTGAATTTATCCCTCGAGACAACCCATACTTTTATCAAGATCTTCTAATAAATCCATGTTGAAAGGATGCTTGATTTGGGCTCATATAGTGTCCACCTCTCATACTTAAAACCTTCGATCCCTACCAAAAAGCTACAAAAATCCTTTCAAAACCTTCAAGTATTCTTACTCTTAATCTTTGAGCATGAATGAGATAAAGGCCATCATGTTTAAGAAACCTCTTCAAAACATCTTCACCTTTTGTGGACTAAGTTTCCAAACCTTCGGCCTTGTGCGAAAAGGCTTCCCAATTTTACAAATGAGCTATGTGCACTCTCACAAAAAATGACATCCATATTCACATCTCTTTCTCTATCCACAATCTGCATATGCATCTTTAACTAATAACTACTTCCTTGAAAGGCTTTCCAACTCAACACGATCCTTTCAAGGTAGAGCTTCAAGATTACGCTGTAAACCTACTCAATCCTCAATCTTTGATTTAATTGCTAAATCATGACTAAAATAATGACTAATGCTTTGAGAATACCAACTCTATTTAATCCAAAAGATTTTGCATATTGAATAAAGATGTCACGTAGTAGCATAATAGTTCATCTATATTTTCTTGCACTAACACATGCATAGGCCGCAACCTAAAACTTTCCCACTCCCCCCTTCACATACATATCTTTATAGTACTGGACCATGAACTAATAATAAACCACACCTACTTTCATTTTCATATCTATGTGATCCTAGACCCTCACCTAAAATGGCCCATCAACCTCATGTTTACTATCACACATAGTCACATACCATGATCTGTAAATGGATCAAATCATCTTCCTTTCTTATGAGAAATTCTCTCATAAAATCTCACATGTAGAAGGAGGAATCTCAAATAGAAATATATAGATAGATATGAAAAATCCTTTCCCACGCTAATGAAAAGTTCTCTCATATCATTGGATCTCACAATTTGCACTAATGACATGAAAAATCCTTTCCCACACTAATGAAAAGTTTTTTGATTTTGACATGATAATCGCACCATGTTCCATGCAATGGACATGCTACCTTTTTGTATCATGAGTTTTACACGCTCCTATATGTGAGGGGAAATTTCTTTTGAACCCTCCTTGCAACATTGTAGAGCATGAATGCAATTTTCTGGAGTTACACATTGATGAACATATATTCATCTTAAATATATCTTACATAGTATTTTTATTAGAATTTATCTCCTTTTTGATAATTTTCTAGAACTAATTGCAATTTACCCACTTTTCAACTAATAATGCAAATGCTTACATTTTTCCTTTACATTTTGCAGATTTTTACTTCGTGAAAAGATCATGGCCATATTTACACATGAACCGATCGGTTCATTTTTCCAAAGGATCAGTTCATTCACAAGAATCTCCACACTTTAGAGCCTTAAACACACATTTCACTCCTAGACTCAACTCTTCACATTTACCCTCTCAAAAGTGAAATGAGCGTTCCACATATCTAAGATGCTTGGCTCATACTCTCAGATAATTATTTCATGATGCCCAATAAACTATTTAAATTTTCTCTATGACCGAGTCACATTCAACCAATGCGCCACCACCCTACCTAGGGTTTTCACCGTACTTCCATGGTGCACACATGTTCAAATTCCAACCAAGTGTTCTAGGAACCAACCGACCATCTCAGATTTCTTAGCAATGAAGAAATGGTCAAATGACACCACAACCCCCTCTACAGGTTTCATCTTCTTCCGTGCCCCTTCAGGCCCAAACCAGTCGGTTTGCGACACGCAGTCAAGGCTTTTTAGCAGCCACCACCCTCATTTCATTCCCCCTCTTTCTAGGATTTTCACCCCTCCTTTCCACATAAAATGATGGGGGATTGCACAAGAAAAGGGATCTGAGTTTTTATTCTTACAAATTTACTTTGATCATTTGTTACTTCATTCTTGCATGTGTAATCTTCTAGTTCTTCAATAAAGTTAGTTTTATTCTCAAGATCTTCAATTTTCAGTTTATTTTTATTGTTTTGCTTAGGAACAAGGAATTAAGGGGGATATGCACTTAATTTCACTAGCTAAGGTCCCTTTTGGGATTCTTCTTCTTCTACTCTATGGCTTGCTTTCTTTCTTCCTTCATTCTTCTTTTAGCTATTAAGAATAGTGAGTAGTTTATCACATCGAGGCATGGGGAGTAGCCCCGTAGCCATGTTGTAACATAGATCAATTTCTTTATATGTTATCATTTGTTAGATGGTATTTGGTTTGGATAATTGCTAATTTAAACGATTGAATCTCTCATTTTTTTGAACATTAGTGTTGGGGGTCAAGACCGTGGAACCTAAGTCTCTTAACAACCAACCAAATGCATAAAGATCCGGATGAGACCTTAAAAAAATTCTTATTGGGATGATCAAGATAGGATCTAGGAACGCCATGACCAATGGGTTTATGAGGAGTTTGTCTTTTGTAAATATATTTGGAAATGTTTTACATGCTATCTTCTATCTCATTTTATTGTATGAATTCAATCGATCTTGTTTCACACCTACTATGGTGGTAAAACCCATAGCCTCGATATCCTTTCCCATAGATGCAACCACATTTTTCGAACACTTGTTCCAATCACCTCTCTTTCTGACCGATGAATGCATATTCATCATGATTTTCAGTCGCCCTCTTAGTCTCTTGTTGATTCAATACATCCAAATTTCAGTTACTAAATATCAAAATGTGCAAATTACTTAATTAGTTCAATTATCAAGGTTTTAACTGAGTTTATGTCTATTTTATTCAGGACTTGATGGGTTGAACAATCAAGTGGGACCCACCTTTCTCAATCCTTGATCTACCTTCACTCACCCTTGGGTTGACCAATGGGTTTTAACCATACGGTCTCATCCATACGGTCTCAAGACCGTATGGGTGACCTCGACCCCAAGACCGTTTGGATTGTACTCGTCCCCAAGATCGTTTGATGTCATCGCCATTCAAGACCAGTTGACGTACGGCTGTGAAGAATGATAGAACTGAAACTTCTTGGACAAGAAAGGTCCTACAAGACCATTTGGAGACTGGCTGCTAGACCGTTTGATAAAGTACATTGCATGAGACCGCATTCATGTGACCATTTGATAAAGCACAACAACAAACCGTTTGATTAAGATACATATGAGATCACTTTGTGCATGTACCAATCCGTTTGCAAAAGCAATGCATTAGACCATTTGGGCATCTGCCTCTCTACACCGTCAGATTATGGGTCCACGCTCCTGTTTCATTTGGCCAAACGGTCTCCATCTTGATCTGTCCATCGGTCTTGCTCGAGACCGTTTGATGCCACCGATCTTCAAGACCGGTTGGAAAACCTTACCCCAAGACTTCTTGGACACCCGTCTTCTTCTTCCTTCCACCCAACCCGCTAACCCTAACATGCAGTAGGTAGACACACCTGCAACCTCACTCAGTTGTGACCTACGCCGCCGCCCAACAACTCTTCATCTCGACACCACTCCATGCTTCCGCCTGATCCCCTGTAGGTCCCCACCACTGTCATCGCAGTCACATTAGCCGCCACCATCGCCCTGCGCCCCTTAATACCTTCCTCATCGCCGGACGGACCTGCAACGACGGACGACCTCAAGTCACCGACAATGCACGGTCCCAGACCGTTTAGACGGCTGCGCATCCAATACTGATCACGAGGCACTGGTCAGGAAGATCGTTTGCAACCACCGTTAGAGACTGTTTGGAGTTGTGAGTAGCAGACTGGGGGGGAAGCAATCAGTTTTACAAACTGATTACTGATAAGCCAAGACGATCAAAACATTATCCACTTGAAACCATTTGAAGCTACTGGCTCCCGAGACCGTTTGATCACATGAACACATGAAGACCGTTTGCTTCTCCTCATTCAAGACCGATAGAGCTTTGCTTCCAAGACCGTTTGAGTAAAAGATACAAAGACCATTTGGAACTGATATCTCCTAAACCATTTGGCCCCAACTCACCGAACCGTTTGGGTTTAATAACTCAAAGACTGATTGTAACCAAATCTCCCAAACCGTTTGATAAAGATATCAAAACTATTTGGTCATAAAAATAGCAAACCGTTTGAGCCCAAGTCAACAAACCATTTGGAACTCACAGTAAAACTCTGAGGGCTAGACCCGAGCCTATAAATAGGACCAGTAGGGTCCTCATTTTGGCATCAGTTCCGGGACGCCAACAAGATTCCTGTATGCTAGTCCGACCCTACCACTGTCACTTGACCTGCCATTCTTGCTACAACTCAAGGAGACCGAGAAGAGAAGGAAGGAGGAGTGAGAAAGACTGCCCAGTCTGTCTTGGCATCCCTCATTCTTCGTCCATATCTGCTCCGACACGACGTAGGAGACCGCATCATCTTCACCGAGCTACGACCACCTTCTGCATCATGCTCATGGTGGATTCCTCTCTCTTTCTTATTCTTCTTATTTCTTGCATTATGAGCGAGTAGTCCTTTTTCGCTGGGGTGCAGGGACTAGCCCGGTTGCCCATGCAACCATGTCTTTTCATTTAACATTCCAAGGCAATGTATATAACTTTTCATTTTGTTGCTAATTGATATGCTTGTAGTTGATTACCTGCTTGCTTTCATCTTGTTCTTCTCTTTGTAGTATAGAATGTCGATTAATGAGGTAGACTCCTTGATGAGAAATCTGATAGGGTTCCTTGAGGTCGTAAGTGTATGATTCGTGAGGGGACGAGCCATCTAGCCTACAATGACGCTTCTATGGTTTAAACATCCCTCAGGGAGGACCACATCCTTAGTTGGATGTTGTATCTTCTTATTAATCATCGATGTTTGCTTGCAGACTAATTGTCTACATGTATGTTGTTAGCATGGTTGACTCCCAGACTAGAACTAGAATGGGGTTCCTTGAGGTCGTAAGTGTATGATCTGTGAGGGGACAATCCATCTAGCATACGGTGATGCTTCTGTGGTCTAAAAATCCCTCAAGGAGGGCCACAACCTTAGTTGGATGTTGTATCTTTGGAACCGTAAGTGCATGATCCGGATGGCGACGAGAAATCTAATGCCTAAGGGGATGCTTACGCGGGCCTAAACATCCCTCCGGGAGGGTTCATAGCAGTTCCATTTGGATAGTTAGATGCTTTCCTGGATGTTATGTGTTTGGATGTGTTTGTATGTGAAGTGGTGGTGAAACCCGATACCATTCTAGCAATTCCATATCATTAATCTAGAACAAACTTTAAATTCTGCTCTTTTACTTTCTTGCATTTAGTTTAATTAACCTCAAGAAAATCAATCGTTTTAAATATTAGTCTTACTTGAGCTAGATTCGACTAACAAAGATTCTTAAAAACATTGTCTCTTGGGATTCGATCCTTAACTATACTGCGATAAGACCCGTCTGCTTGTGGGTGGTATTATTGCACGAGGTTTTGGTAAAAGCTCGTGGATTTTAACCCCGAGTGAATTTGTTAATGCGATAATTGCCACGTCAAATTCTGGCGCCGTTACCGGGGACAACATAATCAGTTAGTCAAATCTAGTTATTTTAAGGATAATCTAGGATCTTGTTTTGCTTTTGATACAATCGATCATCTACTTGAATTTCACTCCATTCCATCAAACTTACTTCAAATCTTTCTATTTCAGGACTAGTGCATGCACTGTTTGAACAGTCTCGGACTCACTGCCAGCTTTGACCCAGAGATAGATAGGACCTTTCATCGTCAGAACAGATAAAACCAAGCAAGAATGGCTCAAGAGGAGGAGATAGCTTGAAGGGTAGCTCAAGCCCTCAATGCACAGAGAGAGAGGCTCATGCAAGAAGCCTGAGCTACCGTTCAACAAGAAATCTTAGTAGCATAAGAAGCGACACAAGCAACAAAACTGCAAAAGGATCTTAGGGAATTCTCTATCCCTAAAGCTGCTGACGTTCATCATCCAGTTCAACCTCCTCCCATCAACGCTAATAATTTTGAGATAGGAGCACATTGGATCACCTTGCTTCAAAATAACCCATTCTATGGGAAGCAGGGAGAGGATAGTCAGGGACATCTCCTAAGGTTTATCGATCTATGTGCCATGACAAAGAAAAATGGAGTATCCGATGATGCCATTCAACTCCGTCTCTTCAAGTATTCCCTTGCTGACAGAGCTATAAGTTGGTATAATTTGTTGCAAAGTGAAATACCCATCACAACTTGGGAACAACTTCAAAATGTGTTTATGGAAAAGTTCTATCCTCCATCTCTCACCTATGAAATTAGAGGCCGAATAAAAAATTTCACTCAAGTCACTGGAGAAACCCTTGCTGAAGCATGGGATAGATACAAAGAGATTCTACGCAAGTGTACACACCATGGAATTACTAAGAACCAACTCATCAGAATTTTCTATAGAGGTGTAGACGACGATATCAAGAGATTTTTAGATTCCTCGTCTGGAGGAAACTTCATGCGACAAATTTACGACAACGCATGGAGAGTCGTCACCCTAGGAGCTGAAAATCAAGCTAATTGGGGTAGATCTGTAGGTAAAGGAGTCTTGAAAGTAGCTATGGATGAAGATACTCCTAAGTATAAATCTATTGCTGAAACCCTAAAACTCTTAGTTGCCAAACAAGACCATATTGAATCATCCCTTGCTGTGATTGGTAGAGGACATTCACCCTCTCAACAACAAGAACATGTCAAGTCTGCTTCACTGTTCTACGAAGCATGTAAGGGCACAAATCATTCCACTTTGGCATGCAATGTTCTCTATGATGTTGTTCTAAGCAATGTATGTGGCCAAGGAGTAATAGTCAAATGGAGAACCTGAATGCTGTTAACACCATCCCTGGTCAAGGTTATTACAATCCGAATCAGAATAGAAACCATCCATGTTTTCAATATGGAAATCCTTCAAGAGCGGAAAACTCTCGAAAACTTGGTTCAAACAATCAACAACGAGGTCCACCCAGATTCCAGTATAACAACCAACAACAAAATTTTGGGAATCAAGGAAACTATAGGGGAAACTTCCAGAATAGGAATTTCAATAGTTATTAGAACAATTCCCAGTACCAGAGTCTTAATCAAGTTCCTTATCAACAACAAGGACAACAAGCAGGTCCCGTATCACCTGATGACAAGCTATCAACCATTGAAAAGATGTTGCAAACTCAGCAAACTATGATAGCTAATCAACAAGCTCAGTAGAAGGCTATTAAATCTCAACTAGCTCAACTCGCAGCTAGCATAAAGGCACCTACTGGAGTTTTTGTTGGCCAACTGGAAAACAATCCTAAGCACCCAGAACAATTGAAGGCGGTTACCATCGGGTCAGGAAAGGACTACTTTGATACTCCTTTCAGGCCACCTGTAGTTATTACAGATGAGGATGAACCCACGATTATATAAGACTCCACAACTCTGGAGTCTCAACCAAAAGAACCAGTAACTACTAATAAGACAGACAAAGGAAGTCCTAAGAAACCTATCGATGAAGAAACTAAAACGCCAGAACCTGATATCCCTATATACAAGCCTTGTATACCTTTCCCTGCTCGTTTAAGGCAAACTAAGCTTGATACCCAGTTCAATAAGTTTAAAGAAACTGTGAAGAAACTTCATGTTGATATACCCTTTTTGGATGCGCTGGCTGAGATACCAGCCTGGATAAAGTACTTAAAGACACTCCTCACTAGGAAATATATAACTGAAGAATATGAGACAGTCAAGCTAGCTAAAACTACTTCAGATATCATCCAGAATAAGATGCCAAAGAAGCAGAAAGATCCATGATCTTTTGGGATTTCCTGCCATATCGGTGATTCATCATGCAAGAAAGGTCTGGCAGACCTTGGTGCTAGCATCTCCATCATGCCACTCAGCCTTTGCAAAAGTCTTGGGTTTGTTGAACTTCTCCCAACTGGCATGACCATACAACTCATAGACAATTTGATAAAACACCTGTTAGGAATTATTGAGGATGCACCTGTCAAGGTAGGAAAAGATTCTTATGTTCCGTGTGACTTCGTCATCATGGACATAAAATAAGGCCCCAGATATCCTCTCATCTTTGGACGTCCGTTCCTCTCCACTGCAAGAGTTCTAATTGATGTTGAAGTAGGAACATTGCTTCTCAGACTTGGTAAAGAAACACTCAAATTCAAAGTTTTTGAAAGCATGTGAAGACCAAGCATGCATGAAGAAGTCTATCTGATTGACTGCATTGAGTAAATGTCACTCCTCACACAAGAGGAATATGAACAAGACAATCCTTTAGAAGTAACTCTAACAAACACATCTGCTAATAATTCCATCAATGAACAAGTTAAAGAGTGTGTCCTTAACCTAGAAACTGCGGAAGAAGATGTTAAAGCTACTTCTGAAGAACTCAAGGCTGTGGAAGCTACTGAAGAAACATGCGAAAAACCAGAGGCCCCTGAAATGAAGCCCCTGCCAGAGGGACTGAAGTACGTGTTTTGGACGATCTCAAGGTTTGTCTAGTTATTATAAATTCCGATCTAACGACCGAGCAAGAAGATAAACTCTTGAAAGAACTAAGGGAAAGAAAGAAAGCCATCAGTTACAAAATGAGTGACCTCACTGGGGTTAGTCAAGCACTGTGTATGGAAAAGATCCCTATGGTAGAAGATCACAAGTCAATTATTGAACATCAATGGAAATTAAATCCAAATATGAAGGAAGTAGTCTGTCGCGAGGTCATTAAACTGCTCACTGCTAGAATAATCTATACGATATCAGACTCGCCATGAGTGAGCCCAGTGCATGCAGTCCTGAAGAAAGGTGGAACAACTGTGATATAAAATGAGAACAACAAACTCATCCCCACTCGAACAGTCACAGGGTGGAGGATGTGCATTGATTATAGGAAGTTAAACAAGGCAACTCGAAAAGATCATTTTCCAATGCCCTTTCTTGATCAAGTATTAGAGCGGATGTCTCATCAAGAATACTTATGTTACCTCGATGGTTACTCTAGATTCTATCAAATACTCATACATCTAGACGACCAAGAGAAAACTATTTTCACCTGCCCATTCAGAACATATGCATTTAGAAGAATGCCATTCGGCCTCTGCAATGCACCTGCAACCTTCCAGCGTTGCATGGCTGCCATATTCGCCGGTCTCACTGAAAAAATTATGGAAGTTTTCATGGACGATTTTTTTGTGTGTACAGAGATTCATTCGATTCATGTCTAAAGCACCTCTCCCTGGTTCTCAAATGATGTGAAGAAGAACACCTTGTGCTAAATTGGGAGAAGTGTCACTTTATGGTAAAGGAAGGCATTGTCCTCGGCCATAGGGTCAGTAATCGAGGAATTGAAGTAGATAAGGCCAAGATCAAAGTGATTTCCAAGCTCTCTATCCCCATCAATATAAAGGAAGTTCGAGCATTCCTAGGTCATGCAGGCTTCTACAGACAGTTTATAAGGGACTTCTCAAAGATAACCAAGCCTATGACAAACTTGTTACTAAAGGATGCTGAATTCAATTTTGACGAAGAATGTGTTAAAAGTTTAAACAAACTAAAGCATGCCCTTACAACCACACCCATCATCAGAGCTCCCGATTGGGACCATCCTTTCAAAATTATGTGTGATGCAAGCAATTGCGATGTGGGTGTTGTCTTAGGCCAATGCATAGAAAAGAAACATTATGTGATCTATTATGCATCGAAGACCCTCGATGAAGCTCATAGGAATTATGCTACTACTCAAAAAGAACTTTTGGAAGTTGTGTATGCCTTTGACAAGTTCAGATCCTACCTAATTGGTTCAAAGGTCATTGTCCACACAGATCACGCTGCCATTCGTTACCTTCTGGGAAAGAAAGATGCAAAACCTAGGTTAATAAGATGGATTCTTCTCCTGCAAGAATTTGATCTAGAGATAAGAGATAAAAGATAAAAAGGGGACAAAGAATGTGGTAGCAGACCACCTTAGTCGCATCCACACTCTGGACATCGAGAAGATTCCAATTAATGACTCCCTTCCAGATGACCAATTAATGAAGGCCTCAGAAGCTGCACCATGGTACTCAGATTTTGTGAACTACCTTGCAACTGGGGTTATTCATCCTCAATGCACCAGAAATGCACTGAAGAAATTTATGCATGATGTGAAATAGTACTACTGGGATGAGCCGTACCTTTTCAAACTATGTGCTGATGGTCTATACAGATGGTGTATTGCTGAGGAAGAAGCTCAACTTATCTTGGAACAATGTCACTCATGACCAGTTGGAGGACATATGAGCTCTAAAAAGACTGCCTTGAAGATTTTGCAATGTGGATTTGTTTGGCCAACCATATCCAAAGATTCCCATGACTTTGTCTTATCATGTGACAAATGTCAAAGATCAGACAACATAAAAAAAAGAGATGAGATGCTGCTGAGCCTATGGAAAGAAGTAGAGATATTCGATGTTTGGGGGTGGACTACATGGGTCCATTCCCATCTTCTCATGGATTTTCATACATCCTAGTAGCGGTGGACTATGTCTCAAAATGGGTTGAAGCTATACCAACCGTAACTAGTGATTCCAAACCCGTCATCAAATTATTCAAAGATATTATTTTCCCCCATTTTGGAGTACCACGAACTGTGATATCTGATGGAGGGTCTCATTTCCTTGAAAGAATCTTTGAAGCTTTACTGAGAAAGTATGGTGTAACACACAAGGTAGACTCACCCTACCATCCACAAATGAGTGGACAGGTAGAGGTTTCTAACCATCAACTCAAGGCTATCCTGGAAAAGAATGTAGGCCGCAATCGGAAGGATTGGTCGGTAAAAATCAATGACGCATTGTGGGCCTACCGGACTGCTTTCAAAACTCCCCTCGGAACTACACCATTTAGATTAATATATGGAAAGGATTTCCACCTTCCTGTTGAACTTGAGTACAAAGCATGGTGGGCAATTAAACAACTTAATTTTGATATGAAGAAAGCATCCCAAGATAGGATTCTGCAACTCCAGGAGCTGGAAGAACTCTGGATGTCAGATTATGAGAATGCACGAATCTATAAAGAACGTACAAAACTTTGTCATGACGGCCATCTAAAAAGAAAGGACATAGAAGCGGGAGACCAAGTTCTTTTGTTCAATTCTAGATTGAGGTTATTCCTAGGAAAACTCCGTTCTCACTGGTCAGGACCTTACATTGTCAAGAGCATCTACCCACATGGTGCTTTCTCTTTATGGAGTGAAAAGTCAGGTGAATTTGTGGCAAATGGTCAACGATTGAAGAGATATTTCACTTCTACTGATACATGCCCTAAAATGATGCTGGATCTCACCAATCCAACATGTCCACTGTAGAAGTTGAAGGAATCAAGTCGAGCCATCGATGTAAAACAAAGGCGCTTGTCGGGAGGCAACCCGATAAATAAATTTAGTATTTAGATTTAATTTTGAATTAGGATTCTTCTTTAATTTTGTTTTTACCTTTTAGATAATTTTACACTAAATAAAATTTCATCGCAAGATGCTATTTTGAGTTCTGAATGGTCTTCATTTTTGAGATTTTCAGATGGAGGATGCAATCTTATTGGAACACAACCACATCCGGTGGTCCAAATGACATGCAAAGTCCCCTCCGTCTCGGATTTAGAGTTTTCTCGAGATGAGCAAATTTCTAAGTTCAGTGTGGAGAGTGGGTGGTACGTATCTTACTTTCCACCTTCACCCATATAAATCAAACTTAAGATTTCATCATCGCATTTTGACCTAATTTTCAAAGTTTAAAGTTTTTCAAAGAAATTTGAACAAATACTGGATGAAGTTTTGACACTTCTTCATTTAAATCTTTATGCATTCTGAATCATTATACCCTCCTTATTCGAAGCAGATCCTCAAAAGGACCACTTCCTGAAAACTAGCCTTTTGATTGAAATCATCTTGTAAATCTTATGAATCCTAACATCATGATCTTTATGCAAAAATGGTAAGTGTGTGTCGAACTGATAGGGATCAAACACGTCGTGCTTCCTAACTGACTAGAGAAACAACAACATGGAACCCCCACCAGATCCTCATCAAGTCATTATTAGAGCAGAGTACGATAAAGAGAACAACCCGATGCACAGAATTGTAAATCAAGTTGCATCCTGATTTGAACCCTCTTCTATACTTCTTCTATCATCTTCGTACCCCTCCATCCATATAAAAGAAACAAAAATAGCCAAAGTGGTGCCAAAACCCTAAGTTTGGGGTGGCACGCCACCTCCCTCTATATCCACTTCTTCCATACCCATCATAAATAAATAGGGGTGTACCACCAAGAAAAGATGCCAAAACGCACAAAAAAAGAAATGCAATCTCGAGTCGAATAGAGGAGAGATTCACACACAAAAATGCAATAAATGAAATTGCAAATAATATAATAAAAATCTCGAGTCGAATAGAGGAGAGATTTATTTCTTCCTACCATACCTCCCTTCATTCCCTTTTCTTCCTAATGGCACAAATAAATGCCTCCACCACCTTGAAATACACTAGTGTCAGATCAGATGCACACTTGTTGTTCTACGGGGATCTCTGGAATCTTACAAACCTCTTTGACATGCTTGTTGTTGGAAAAAGTGAGGAGGAAGTGAAGTTGGAAAGCAAACTCAGGAACGAAGATATGGTAAGAGGTGTTCAGTGATCTCACGAAGTTGGGATGCGTAGTCATACTAAGCAAAAAGGAAACAATCGTGATGTGAAGAGGAGGCAATCACATGATCAGAAAGTATTCATTTGGTGACTGTTTTAGATTTTGTGTTACTCGAGGATGAGCAACATTTAAGTTCTGGGTGTTTTGATGAATGCATAGTCATCATGATTTTCAGTCGCCCTCTTGATCTCTTATTGATTCAATACATCCAAATTTCAGTTACTAAATATCAAAATGTGCAAATTACTTAATTGGTTCAATTATCAAGGTTTTAACTGAGTTTATGTCTATTTAATGCAGGACTTGATGAGGTTGAACAATCAAGTGGGACCCATCTTTCTCAATCCTTGATCTACCTTCACTCACCCTTGGGTTGACCAATGGGTTTTAACCATACGGTCTCATCCATACGATCTCATCCATACGGTCTCAAGACCGTATGGGTGACCTCAACCCCAAGACCGTTTGGATTGTACTCGTCCCCAAGATCATTTGATGTCATCTCCATTCAAGACCGGTTGATGTATAGATGTGAAGAACGATAGAACTGAAACCGCTTGGACAAGAAAGGTCCTATGAGACCATTTGGAGACTGGCTGCTAGACCGTTTGATAAAGTACATTGCATGAGACCGCATGCATGGGACCATTTGATAAAGCACATTAGCAAACCATTTGATTAAGCTACATATGAGATCGCTTTATGCATGTACCAATCCGTTTGCAAAAGCAATGCATGAGACCGTTTGGGCATCTGCCTCTCTACACCGTCAGATTATGGGTCCACGGTCCTATTTCATTTGGCCAAATGGTCTCCATATTGATATGTCCATCGGTCTTTCTTGAGACCATTTGATGCCACCACTCTTCAAGACCGGTTGGAAAACCTTACCCCAAGACTGCTTGGACACCCGTCTTCTTCTTCCTTCCACCCAACCCGCTAACCCTAACACGCAGCAGGCAGACACACCTGCAACCTCACTCAGTCACGACCTGCACCACCGCCCAACAACTCTTCATCTCGACACCACTCCATGCTTCAGCCCGATCCCCTGTAGGTCCCCACCACTGTCATCACAGTCACAGTAGACGCCACCATCGCCCTGCGCCCCTTGCTACCTTCCTCATTGCCAGATGGACCTACAATGGCAGACAGCCTCAAGTCAGTGGCAGTGCACGGTCCTAGACCGTTTAGACGTCTGTGCATCCATGAACGATCGTGAGGCACTGGTCAGGAAGACCGTTTGCGACCACCGCTGGAGACCGTTTGGAGTTGTGAGTAGCAGACCGGCGGGGAAGCAATCAGTTTTACAAACCGATTACTGATAAGCCAAGACCGATCAGAACATCATCCACTTGAAACTATTTGAAGCTACTGGCTCCCGAGACCATTTGATCACATGAACACATGAAGACCATTTGCTTATCCTCATTCAAGACCGATAGAGCTTTGCTTCTAAGACCGTTTGAGTAAAAGATACAAAGATCGTTTGGAACTGATATCTCCTAAACCGTTTGGCCCCAACTCACCAAACCATTTGGGCTTAATAACTCAAAGACCGATTGTAACCAAAGCTCCCAAACTGTTTGATAAAGATATCAAAACCGTTGGTCATAAAAATAGCAAACCATTTGAGCCCAAGTCAGCAAACCGTTTGGAACTAATAGTAAAAATGTGAGGGCTAGACCCAAGCCTATAAATAGGACCAACATGGTCCTCATTTTGGCATCAGTTCCGGGACGCCAACATGCTGCTTGTACGTTGGTCCGACCCTACCACTATCACTTGACCTGCCGTTCTTGCTACAACTCAAGGAGACTGAGAAGAGAAGGAAGGAGGAGTGAGAAACACTACCCGATCTGTCTTGGCATCGTCGTTCTTCGTCCAGATCTGCTCCGACACGACGTAGGAGACCATATTATCTTCACCGAGCTGCGACCACCTTCTGCATCATGCTCATGGTAGATTCCTCTCTCTTTCTTATTCTTCTTGTTTCTCGCATCATGAGCGATTAGTCATTTTTCACTGGGGTGTGGGGACTAGCCTTGCTGCCCATGCAACCATGTCTTTTCATTTAACATTCCAAGGCAATGTATATACCTTTTCATTTCGTTGCTAATTGATATACTTGTAGTTGATTACCTGCTTGCTTTCATCTTGTTCTTCTCTTTGTAGTATAGAATGTCGATTAATGAGGTAGACTCCTTGACGAGAAATCTGATAGGGTTCCTTGAGGTCGTAAGTGTATGATCCGTGAGGGGACGATCCATCTAGCCTATAGTGATGCTTCTGTGGTCTAAACATCCCTCAGGGAGGACCACGACCTTAGTTGGATGTTGTATCTTCTTGTTAATCGTCAATGTTTGCTTGTAGACTAATTGCCTACATGTATGTTGTTAGCACGATTGACTCTCAGACTAGAAATAGAATGGGGTTCCTTGAGGTTGTAAGTGTGTGATCCATGAGGGGACGAGCCATCTAGCCTACGGTGACACTTCTATGGTCTAAACATCCCTCAGGGAGGACCACGGCCTTAGTTGGATGTTGTATCTTCGGAACCATAAGTGCATGATCCGGATGGCGACGAGAAATCTGATGCCTAAGGGGATGCTTACGCGGGCCTAAATATCCCTCCGGGAGGGTTCGCAGTAGTTCCATTTGGATATTTAGATGCTTGCGTGGATGTTATGTGTTTGGATGTGTTTGCATGTGCAGTGGTGGTGAAACCCGATACCATTCTAGCGATTCCATATCATTAATCTAGAACAAACTTTAAATTCTGCTCTTTTACTTTCTTGCATTTAGTTTGATTAACCTTAACCAAATCTATCGTTTTAAATATTAGTCTTACTTGAGATAGATTTGACTAACAAATATTCTTAAAAATATTGTCTCTTGGGATTCGATCCTTATCTATACTGCGATAAGACCCTTCCGCTTGCGGGTGGTATTATTGCACGAGGTTTTTGTAAAAGCTCGAGGATTTTAACCCCGAGTGAATTTGTTAGTGTGACAATTGCCACATCACTGACTTACAATTTACTTCTTGCACTTGATAATTCTTTTCTCATTGTTTTGACCACAACTTTCTTTCTTTTTTCCTTAGCATAACTTTTCTTTACTTGCTATTAACATTGCTTTTATTTCATTGAAACTTTAATTCATTGTTATAGTGTAATCAAGAATAAAACCAACAATATTTCCTTTCATGTTAAAATAAATAGAAATCTTACAAAAATATTATTCAAATTAATTTGGGTTCAAAAACCAATCTTAAAAACATTTTCCTATAGGATCGACCCTTCTATACGAATAAACTACCTTAACTGGTAGTTTTTTCATAAAAAAGGTTAAACTCTAGGATAATTCCCTAGTGAATTGGTGTGCTAAACGATGAATATCAATTTTTGCACCTTTGCCAGGGACAACATATCATTTTTTTCAACATTAAAAATTTTGAGCTGAAACTTTTTTTTTTCCTTCTGAGTATTATTCTGGAATTGCCACTCCTTCTACCAAGTTTCTGTTCCAATAGTCCATTTCTTCTACAACTACTTATATCTGTACAATTATAACTGTGCAAGTGATGCTTGCAACACACTAATTTTGTGCCGCTAGTTTTGACCTAAAATTACAAGGACATTCCATCATTTAAGTTGACAAAACTATTTTAGGATGGATGAGGAGGAAGTAACTCGTAGGATTGGGCAAGCACTTGCTTCTCAAAGGGAGGCCATGATGGCCGAGCGTGCAGGTCAAGAAGCGGCTTTGTGTGTAACATACATGGCCGAAATAGAGGCCTTAGAAGCCGCTCAATGGGAAACTAAAAGACAAAAACAATTAAAGGACTTCTCAGTCCCCAAAATTGGATATCCATAACACCCTGTTGTGCCACCCAACATCACAACCCCCCAGTTCTAGATCTACACCCAATGGATCACCATGCTTCAAGCCAATTCCTTTTTTGGCAACAAAGGAGAAAGTTTCCAAGACCATCTTCAATGTTTCTCTGATCTATGTTCCTTACATAAGACCCCAAGTGTTTCTAGGGATGCCATTTGACTTAGATTACTCAAATATACTCTTTCTAGACAAGCCAATAGTTGGTATAATGCCATAGAGGGTGGGGAACCTGTCACCACTTGGGAGGCACTACAATCCAAATTTTTAGAAAAATATTACCCTCCTTCACTTACTTACAAAATTAGGGGACATATCCTTCTTTTTTTCTATGGGCCTAGGTGAAACACTAGGAGAATCTTGGGAGAGGTTTAAGGACCTTCTCCAATGATACCCCCACCATGATAGTACCCAAGCCCATCTCATCGAAATATTCTACCGTGGTGTTGACAATGTCACCAAGGTCTTCCTTGATTCATCCTCTAGAGTAAATTTCATATTTCAAACTCTAGATAGTGCTTTGGAGGTTGTAAAGTGTGCTTCTAAAACCCAAACACGATGAGGAAATAGTGGGGTCCTTAAGGTAGATAAGGCTGAGGAGAATCCTGACATCAAAAATAATACCGAAAGTCTTAAGCTTATTGCCTTGAAACATGATTTCCTAGAGGCTTCTTTTAGTGCCTATGAGGAGAGATCAACCTCAACAAGTAAGGAATACAAACTCTCTCTATGAAATTTTCTAAGGGTATGATCACTTTACCCTACAATGTCAATATCTTTACAATATCCCTATGTAGCCAGAAGTTGGACAAGAAATGGAGGACCTCAACTCCATTCATAGCATACCGGGTCAAGCTTATTACAACCCAAACCAAACCAAAAACCACCATGGATTCTAATATGAAAATCCATTAGGTGCTGAAAATGCTTCCCAACTTGCTTCCCAACAAAGACCCCTTAATTGTCAAGCCAAGAATCATACACCACCACTCTTTCCTTGCAACAACACTTAGAGGAATTTCGGGAATTAAAGAGGTAGTTTCTAAAATTGTGGGCCCTACAAGGGCAACAATATCAAAGTCTAAGACAACCACCATAAAAAATGAAACAGAATGCCCCACCCCCTCTATTGATGAAAAACTAGCTTCTTTAGAGAAGCTCATCCTTGCGCAACAAGCACATTAAAAGGCAATTGATGCTTAGTTGGCTCGTCTCTTTGCCCAGCAAAAACCTCCTACTGCCACTTTTTCCAGGCAAATAGAAAACAACCCCATACATCCTGAACAACTTAAGATTATCTCTACTTGGTCAGGGAAGGTACATGCTCATCCCCCTCCACCAGAGAAAGCCCCTATTGTACCCCTAGATTTTGAGTATGACGACATAGTGGTGGTTGAAGCCCAAACTTCCCAAGACTCTACCATACCTATCCTCGAACCCCCATAAGTGGAGGTTAATGAGCCCAAAGTCCATGTCTACAAGCCTCATACGCCATACCAAAGTGATTTAGGCTTGATATCTATTTCATGAAATTTAGGGAGGCTATGAAAAAGTTACATGTGGACATTGCCTTATTGGATGCTTCTACTAACATGCCTTCCCGGTCAAAGTACATGAAATCGCTCTTGACTAGAAAGTATGCCACAAAAGAGTATGCGACTGTAAAACTTTCTAGGACCACCTCAGATATCATTTAAAGTAAGATGCCTAAAAAATAAAAAGACCTCGAGTCCTTTAGGGTTGGGTGTTACTAGGTGATAATGCTTGTAGAAAAGGCCTTGCAGACTTAGGGGCTAGCATTTCAATTATGCCTTATAGTCTTTACAGGAGAATAGGATTTTTGATATGCTTCCCACTACAATGACCATCCAGTTGGCAGATGCATCTATGAAAAAGCCTATGGGTATCATTGAAGATATACCTGTAAGGGTTGGGAAAGATGCCTATGTTCCATATGACTTCATGATCATGAACATCAAGGAAGTTCTACGTTATTCTCTCATCTTCGACTGTCCCTTCTTAGACACCACCCATGCCTTGATTGATTTTGAGGCTAGAACCATTCTTTCATGATTAGGAAAGAAGACCCTAAAATTTAGGGTGTTTGAAATCATGAGAGACCCTAACTTTCAGGAGGAGGTCTATCTCCTTGACTATTCTGACAAACCATCCTAATTAAGGCAAGAATGGGAGTTGCTTGAAGACCCCCTCCACACCGCCCTCATGGACCCTTCTGAATGAGGATTTGAAGATGAGAAGTTGGATCAATTAAGAGCTCATCTAGATAGCTTTGAAGAGATTTCTAATGAAGATTTCGAAGACCTTAAGACAGTCTCTCTTGTGGAAGAGAAATCTAAACCCCCAAAGGCCCTAAAGATAAAACCTCTCTCAGAAGGACTAAAATATGTTTTTCTTGATGAACAACAAAATTTTCCCTATCCTAATCAACTCTGATCTTAGTTATGAATAGGAAAACAAGCTCATGACTGAGCTTAGGAAGAGGAGAGCATCCCTAGGGTATAAAATGACTAGATCTACAAGGATTAACTAAGCAATTTGCATGCACAAAATCCGTAATATAGAAGAGTATAAACCATCCAGGGACCCTCAATGGAAATTAAATCCCAATATGAAGAGGTTGTCCACTTAGAAGTTATCAAAATTTTGACTATGGGAATTATCTACCTCATTCTGACTCCCCCTGGGTTAGTCCTATCTAAGTTTCCCCAAAAAGGGGGATCCACTGTTGAGAATGATAAAGATGAGCTTATCCCTACCCATACTGTCATGGGATCGAGGATGTGCATTGGCTATAGAAAGTTCAATAAGGTTACTAGGAAAGATCACACCCCTCTTCCCTTCTTGGATCAATTACTAGAACGCCTTTCCCATCAACAATATTTCTACTATCTTGATGGTTATTCAAGTTTTTATCAAATTCCCATTCATCTTGATGACCAGGAGAAGATGATCTTCATCTGTCCATTCAAACAAATGCATTCAAGAGAATGCCCTTTGGGTTGTGCAATGCCCCGACTACCTTCCAACGGTGCATGTCCGCAATTTTTACCGGGTTGACTGAAATTGTAATGGAGGTGTTCATGGATGATTTTGCTATTTATGGAGAATATGTTGATTCTTGTCTCGGACACCTATCTCTTGTTTGAGAAAAGTGTGAAGAAGCACACTTGGTTTTAAATTGGGAAAGTGTCACTTCTTGGTGATAGAAGATATTGTTTTGGGACATCGAGTTAGTAGCCAAGGCATAATGGTTGATAGAACCAAGACTGAAGTGATCATCGAACTTCCCCCTCCCATTTCTATCAAGGACATCTGTGCCTTCCTTGGGCACTTTGGATTCTATCAATGATTCATCTATGATTTTTCAAAAATCACCAAACCTCTAACCAACACAAAAACGATGTCCCTTTCACCTTTCACTGTGCTTGTATGACCAGTTTACGTTGCTTAAAGAAGGCTCTCACTTCTACCCCTATCATTCGTGTACTACATTGGGCCTTTCCTTTTAAAATTATGTTTGATGCTAGTGACTTCACTATTGGTGCTATTCTTGGACAATGTGTTGACAAGAAAGGCCATGATATTTACTATGCATCCAAGACTTTAGATGATGCTCAACATAAGTACACTTCCATAGAAAAGGAAATTCTAGAGATTGTCAATGACTTTGACAAGTTTTTCTCTTACCTTGTTGTTTCTAAAGTAATTGTTTATATGGACCATGCAACCATTAGATATTTCATGACAAAAAAGGATGCCAAACCCCGTCTCATTTTTTGGATCCTTTTACTATAGGAATTCGATTTAGAAATCCTTGATAAGAAGGGTTGTGAGAATGTCATAGCCGAACATATTATTATCCGCCTAAACTTTGATATGATGATGGTATTCCTATCAATGATTCTCTACCCAATGATCATTTTCTCAAAGTTGAATCCCAATACCCTTACTCCACGAATTATGTTAATTATCTTCTTGCAGGTGCCCTACACCCTGATTACAAAGGACATGCAAAATACTTTTTTTTACATGATGTCAAACACTATAATTGGAATGACCATTATCTTTTTCGGACATGTGTTGATGGTCTCTATCGCATGTGTGTTACTGAGGAACATGCCCATGACATTCTGGAGCAATGTCACTCTAGCCCCACTGGAGGGCACATGAGTTCCCAGAAAATAGCCAGGAAAGTTCTCCAATCAGACTTTTAGCCCACCTTATTTTGAGATTCCTATGCATTTATCTTAACCTTTGATCAATGCCAAAGGTCTAGGAACATTTCTAAGAGAGATCCAATTCCCATTACTTCTTGTTAAGAGATAAAGAACTTTGATGTTTGGGGCGTGATTTATATGGAAACCTTTCCTTCTTCCTATAGGTACCAATATATCCTTGTGGGTGTGGACTATGTTTCCAAATGGGTAGAATCCATCCTCACCAAAACTTGTGACTCCAACTCTATTAAAAACATTTCAAAGATATTATTTTCCCTAGGTTCAGGGTACCTTACACCGTGATTTTGGATGAGGGATCACACTTTCTAGGGAAAAGTTTTGAATCCCTACTGAAAAGATATGGATCCCACCACAAAGTCACCACTTCTTACCACCCTTAGACTAGTGACCAAGTTGAGGTTTCAAACTAACGGATTGTCCATCCTAGAGAAAATAATCAATCACACTATGGAAGATTGGATTTTAAAAATTAATGATGCCTAACGGGCATACAGAGCTACCTACAAGACACCTATAGGCACCACTCCCTTCAGATTGATTTATGGCAAGTCTTTCCATCTACCCATTGATGTGGAGAAAAATGCTAGTCGGGCCATCAAAACTCTAAATTTTGACTTAACTACAACATAATAAAACCATCTTCTTCAAATGCAAGAGTTAGAAGAGCTCAGAATGACAACATATGAGAATGCCAGAATATACAAAGACATAACCAAACTATGACAGGATGGACATATTAGGCAGAAGGATATTCAAGAAGGTGATAAGGTCATAGTCTATAATTCCAAGTTACAACTTTTTTCTAGAAAATTCAAATCTAGATGGTATGGACTTTACCTTGTGAAGAGTGCCTATCGACATGACAATGCACTCCTCTAGGACAAAGTGCAGGGCGAGTTCAAAGTTAATGGGCATAGGCTAAAATAGTACATTACCTTTGAGGATTTTGAAGCATCTAAAGCACATCAACTCTTGTTGCTTGAAGATCTAGACTTAAATGATCCTCCACCCTCCCAATCCTGAATCAGACCGGCTCCATGATATACTTGTGTCGGGCCTTCAACATAAAACTAGGTGCTTGTTGGAGGCAACCCAACATCCCTCTTATTTTCATTTAATTCCCTTTACATTGCTTCAACTAACCCTCACCTTTTTTTGGTTTAGTAGTCTTTGTTCTAAAAAAACAGGCGGTTAACTGCCCAACCAAGTGTCTTACAATGACTAAAGATGGTTGTCTAAAATAAGTAAATTGATCAGTTCAATCAATAAGATGATCGTTTCGGCCATCAAGATATTCATTCAACTTGATGCATGATCTGAATTTCAAATGACAAAACGCCACCCATGACAACTCAACCGATCATTTACAAGACAAAACAGTCAGTCCACGACCACGATGCACGATTCAAATGTGCAACCACCTCAGGAGCCAAACCACCCACTTCTCCATCCATGAATCACCAACTGATCAATTGGATTCACCAAATGGTCATTTTATTTGCGTGAAAGGGGCTATAAAATTGACGACTCAGGGAGGGATACTCACAACATCGAGCCCTAGCCACTCTCTTTCTCCACTATCAGACCAATTCGCCTCCAGCCGGTTGCTTCTCCACTAGCCGACCATCTGGCCTCTGAGATGGCCATCCTAGACCGACAGGTGGGCCCCCAAAAATCCTCTCCCACATCCTTTCTTCTCCTCTACCAGACGACCTTCCCCCGTTCTCGTTTCCTCTCATGAACTGGGCGCGCAGACCTCAGTCTACTGCTAGATGGGCATTTGGACTAATAGTCGACCCTCCCACACCTCCAAGAAAGAATCTTACCACTGCCCCTCTCCCCCTCTTTCACCAGAGTATTATCTTTCCCCTCCCTCTAGGTGAAACAACCATTTGGGATATCCAAATGACATCTCACAACCACTACATCAACTACTATGACCACCAACCGAGCATCTGGTCACCTCAAATGATCATTTGTCCATACAAAATGATCATTTTGCCCATTCAACTGACCGCTCACCTCTCCAGTAACATTGCCATTATGTCTAAGGAATGATCCTAATGTGGATTTTTTCAGCTGCTTCAACAAAGGCAAGCAACCCACAAAGGAGACCATCTTCCACGAGCCTCCTAGATGCTCCACCTCAGGCTATGTCATTCACATCCAGAAACCCACTAGTGAGTCTTCACCTGAGATGCATGAGGAGATGGTCAACGAAATCATAGAGGCAGAACAGTTCATCTGTGAGACTGTGGTAGGTGGGTCATCTCACGACCCTAACTCCATCGCCCCTTGGTCATAGTACATGTCCCCTATTTTGGGAAGCTATGCACAATTCATCAATGACAAACATTACAATAGGTTCGACGACAAGGCCACAACTGGCATCTCACTTCCCTGATGGGCCTATGAAACTACCCTCAATGCCCTTGGCATTAAGGACACCATCGACAACATATTACAAAAGAACCACATGCTTCTCTTCCCCTATCACATCACGTCGGTGTTCAGTGATCTCACTCTTGAGTTCATGACCACCTTCCATCACTTCCACTCCTCTCAGGAAAACTCTAGCTACAATATTCAAATTTTTAGGGAGGACGTTGAGATCTCTGCCAGACGACTCACCTCCATCATGATCGATGGTGGTGAATTTGATTGGCTCTCTCACTGCATGGAGCAGTCCCATGATGCCTTGAACAACCGATACAATAGGGAGAAATTATGGGCAGACGTTACGAGACTTATTCCAAGTTTCCTAGTGGTCCCAAAGCTTCTAGCATCAAAAACCCAGTGGTCAGATATCTTCAATGTATATAGTTCTACACCATCTTCAACATGGAACATACTCAAGGTGCCGTTACTCATCTCAAGCACTCTGTGGTGCCTTCTGAATGGTGTACCATTCAACTAGGGGAATGTTATGCTTGATCATCTCCATTATTAGGCCAACCACCACTTCTTCTTTTTGAATCGGCCACATAGTGACCTTTGCAACCATATTCTTGGGCTACACTCATTTTTCTTTCCCATCGTTGGAGCTCAAGAATCACTTAATTGACCTGCTGTACTTTAAGGGATGCAAGTTCCTCCATTTTGCTGCTGATGATGTCTATTATCTAATGTTCGAAGTTACTCATGTTGTCCTCGAGCTCCCCCTACATGCCAGATCTTCAGCAACAAACTTGATCCTTGATCTGACTATCCTACCAACGCACATCCAATAATGACTTCTGGAGCACCCTGACCCAAAAGACATCCCTGAGCCTACCACTCACAAGAAGAGTGTCTCATTAGAGGCACATGATGATATGACTGACCCTCCTCTGCCACCACCTCGATGTTGCATCAGGAGGCACACTAGAGATGAGGAGGGCCCCGATGAGCCCTATGGATTCTACAAGATTTAAGGACAGCTGGATGATGAGAAGAAGTGCCAAGGCTACCATCTCAACCACATGTACCTCGTGTAACGCTCCTAGGAGTCTTGGCATGTGTATTGTGGCCACTTTGCCCCCATCCACCCATCTTATGAGGAGAATGGGCCCATAAGGCTTACCCTGACCCCAACTCCCCATATTGGGGGAATCACTACTACAATCTAGCCTCCTCTGCCACTCCTCTTCCACCTTATTATCCACCACCACAATGATCTTATTCCCTCCATCTCAGGTTTGGGATTTGCTCAGGATTAGCAAAATTCTAGGTGTGGTGTGAAGGTGGGTGGTACATAACAATTCCACCCTCTATCTTCCCTGCTTTAGCATTATGTTTTGTCGTTTCAATTGTTACATGTAGTTTGATTTTTTTTTGTTCCTTATTTTGAAAAAAATGGCCTTTATCTAGTCATCCAATATGCAAAACTTTTACAAACCACCATGATAAAAAAACACCATGTCACTTAGGACCCCAAACTAGCATCACTCCTTGGAAATGTTGGCAAGTCGTATGGAATGGATAAGAACTAAACATGATTTTTTTCTATTTTAAACAGTGGATTAACTTGTCATAAATCTTGTATAATGTGTTGGCAGGAAGAATTAATCCACTGTAATGACATTCTTTGAAAATGTAAAAGTTTATAAGAATAAGGACACCATTCCCCCTCCTTCTCTCAAAGAAAAAGCAAAAGAACTGCCCCAGGACAAACACCAAATATAGGGTGGCATGCTCCTACCTTAATTCTTCCATACCCCTCATATCTAATAGGTCATACCATCAAAAGGTGCCAAAGAGCACACTGAAAAAATGCAGCCAATGTAACTGCAATCTATGAATAAATAAATCTCGAGTCAAATAGAGGAGGGATCATCTTATTCCACACCTCCTTATCCTATTCCTATGCAAAAACTCACAAAAACAAAGAAAAATGGGAGTGTCAAAGTAGAAGTGAGAGGAAGATTGTTTCTCACAGAACTTGATTTAGAAACAAGCTATGAAACATGTTTTAACAGGGAATATAGAATTTTGTGTTACATGGTTCTAGGAGATTGGGTTGTTTGGCCAAATAAGGAGGTAAGGAACAAAGTGATGTTATGAGGGTGAGGATAGACATGTTGCTAGTACAAATTAGATTATTTGTGATTTTATTTTCTTGGGGACAAGCAAAGATTCAAGTTGGGGTATTTTGATGAATGTATATTTATTTCATTTTAAATATATTTTTCATAATCTTTTAGTAGAATTTATATCCTTTTGTAATTTTCTAGAATTAATTGTAATTTACCCACTTTTCAACCAATAATGCAAATTCTTATCTTTTTCCTTTACATTTTGTATATTTTTACCTCATCACAAGATCCTAGCCATTTTTACACATGAACCGATCAGTTCACTCACAATAATTGCCACAATTAAGAGCTTCAAATGCACATTTCACTTCTCGACTCAACTCTTCACAAATTCCCTTTAAGAAGTGAAATGAGCGTTCCACGTATCCAAGATACTTGGCCATTTAATTATCACTAGCTAAGGTCCCTTTTGGGATTCTTCTTTTTCTAGTCTATGGCTTACTTCTTTTCTTCCTCTGTTCTTCTTTTATCTATAATGGATCATGAGTAGTTTCTCATATCAAGGGGCATGGAGTAGCCAAGTAGCCATGTTATAACATATATATATTTTTATATGATTTCATTCATTAGATGGTATTTGGTTTGGATAATCATTGATTTAAATGACTTGATCTCTCATTTCTGTTGAACTTTAGTCTTGGTAGATTTGAACACAAAACCCAAGGATCAAAACAACCAACCAAATGCATATGTATCCGGATGAGACCTCAGAATGATTCTTATTGGGATGAACGAGCTAGGATCTGTGAAATCCAGGATCAATGGGTTCACATGGAGTTCGTCTTTTGTAAATGCATTTGTGAATGTTTTATGTGCTCTTTTCTATCTCATTTTATCGTATGAATTCCATCGATCTTGTTTAATGCTTGATATGGTGGTAAAATCCATAGTCTTGATTTCCTTTCCCATTGATTCAAACTCATTTCTTCGAATGCCTATTCCAAACACATATTTTTCTTACTTGCGATATACTTCTTGCTCTTATATAATTCTTTTCTCATTGTTCTAACCACAACTCTCTTTCTTTTTGTCCTTAGCATAACTTTTCTTTACTTTCTCTTAGCATAAATTTTATTTCATTGCAACTTTACTTCATTGATCTAGTGTAATAAAACATCAAAAGTAATGGTATTTCCTTTCCTGTTCAAATAAACAAAAATCTTTCAAAAATATTGTTCAAATTAATTTAGGTCCAAAAACCAATCTTAAAAATGTTGTCTTATGGGATTGACCTTTCTATACTAAAAACAACCTTAATTGGTAGTTTTTCCATAAAAATGTTAAACTCTAGGATAATTCCCTAGTGAATTGGTGTGCTAAACGACGTGTATCACACATTCTGAAACATCTTTCCTAAAATAAGGGGCAGATTCTCTGCAAACACGCCTTTAAATTTTCACACCTTCACCCATTTCTAAGTAAAGGAAAATTCTCATTTGGTATCCCGAACCTAGTGCACAATCATCCTACCTTCTTCACAGAAATGATACTACAAAAGTCTCATGTAACTAAGGACTTACTTATAGTTTATGAAAGAGATCCTTGAGATGGCAAGCACCAATGAACTGTCCAACACTAAAGAGACATTGAAGACACTAGTTAGTGACTCTCATGATAAACTGAAGGCTCAGGTTGGCACAAAACCAATCAAGCATTCATGACATAATAAAAAATAACATGTCCCAACAACACTTAGGTTCTACAATAGGCAGACAGTTAAATCTATAAGGGGTCGTACAAAGCAATAGATACATGTGTTCCACTTTAAGTTCACATGAAACTATCATCACTTGATAACCTATGGGGTGAACAACTACACCATCCTAGACAAATCCAACTAAGGGTATACCAACACAAGAACATGACATTTGAGCAATCATGATATGAGTCATTTTTGACACAAGCCATCACTCCACTGAACAACCAAGAAAATGGTTAAATAAAATAATCCAATGAACATTTATAATTCATTGTTTATTAAGAAAGAAGGACAAAAGATAATGAAGGTCAGAAGAATACAAATCTAGTACAAAAAAGAAGGCATGATACATTCAGTCCCATGTTCTACCCTCCACCATTGTCCTGGAACTATCCTCTTGTTCCAGGACCATACAGGTACCCATCCCATCCATATTTGGTTACAACATGGACATCCAGAGGTCGCTTAGAGGTCCAACATATTGATGGTCTAATACTAATAAATTTTACAGAAACTACAAGATCCAGAGGTCAAGATAGCTGATATTGACATCTTTAAAGGTCATTGTTAGAAGATCACAATGCCAGATTGCCAAATCATAATGAAAGAGGAAACTTTTCTAGAAGTGGTTGTTTGTCCCACCATTACCCAAAGAGAGATACCAACACAAAAAATCAAAGAGAAGGTTCACACCCTTAGGGATCTCTCTCAATGATGTTCTTGCATTGATAAATCACCTTCTGAAGTTCCCAACCATAAGGGATCCTCCCAATCCCTTCCCAAAGAACTAAAAATAAAGTGCCTACTACAACTTCATTTTACCCAAGGGTACACAACAAATACATGCGTGTGCCTCAACCACAACAATGAAAACCTAATTGAGGTTGAGTTGATCAAGGTGGGCATTCCTTAAGAAGTCAATATAGATCCTGTCGCTAAAGAGCTAGATACACTCAAAAAACTGATCGAATCTCCACTTGAGCTAGACCCTATAGGAGAGCAACAAGAGACATAGTTTTCACGTGCCTCAAAGCATTCAGGAATTGTGAATGATCTCTGTAATTGTTTTTAGGTCAAAAAAGAACCAAAAGAAGAAAAAATCAAAACTAAAAAAAATTCAAATTCAAAATGGAAAAAGATAATAAAAAAGCAAAAAATCCGAATGAAGAATAACAATTGAAATCCAAATCGAAAAATAAAATCCACTTACTTCACTTAATAATCCAATTGGTCTTCTATGAACCCAGAAGCACTAGAATACTAGAACTAATGGATCAATGATGGAAGGATTATAGCCATTATCTTGAGGCCCAAATTGTTTACAAACCTAGTCTCACCCATTAAAATCACACAGTCAATGAAATTATCTAAAGAAAAATTGTAGGATGAAGTTACATATCAAAATAAAAAAGTGTCCTCTTCTAGGTCTTGGTAAACGAAGCACCTTAAAGGTGAGTTACAATAGACCCACATAGTGAGAACTTCCTGAAAACAAATTTAGGTATCACTCCCTACACGATCTTTAATGCTTAAGCATGACATCAAACCTGCTCATAGGGCATGACAAAGTCAAGTGTAATGGAGGATAAGAGGATTTCAATCCCTTGAGGATTTATTCATGTCTCACAATATACCATGATAATCTAGACATGTGACCATAAATGAGGAACCCTCGCTAGAAAACTCCCATTTATCCATGATTCAAGTTCCCTTTCTAAGGATTTGACCACAACATCAAAGACTTAACTAAATATACACTATTTGTAAATCCCAAAGGGCACCCAAACTTGGACATATGCTTGTGGTGAACTGCTTCTACTAATAACTATCAAAGATATAGCCCATCTAGGTGTCTCTGACACTTGGCACCTTAACCCAACTGGGTGAGGAGTTTCCTCTTGAATACTCACTACAAGACATTATTAAGCTCAATAAGCATGGCATCTTCGGTTAGTGGAGCATAAAATGCTCTTTTGTGAGTCAAAAACTTCCATCCTAAGGTTCAAAGAATTAATGCCTCGAGGCTTGAATGCAAAATGACTAAGAAAATGAATAATTAACCCAAACATGTATCACAAATGGTCCGGATTGGCCTATTCTCCCCAGGGAACCCAAGTTCAAAACCTCCTTTTGTGAACTATATTTACAATCCTTGGGTCATCCAATCTCTAGAACCTATTTGAGGGACGGGGGAGACTAATGTCTCTTCTAACTCAAAAGAATAAATGAATAATTAAGTTCAAAGAACATCTAGAAATGTGGATACATGTTTGTGACAAATTACATTCATCAAAAAGTGTCAAGAATAGATCCGATAGAGCTATCTCTAAGACCTGGAACCTTAGCCCAACAAGATAGAGAATTTCTACTTGAATATACACAACCCAACTTATTCATATAAGCAGCAAATCAAGAGCCAGTGGGACATCCAGTCCACCCTAAATGGATATTATTGTAGTGGTACATATGGCTATCATTGTCTAGAAGTAAGAATAAACCTACTCACAATAGACATTGGACAAGATAAACATGCTTGGGGTCTCAAATTACCTTAAACTCCGATACTGGAAACTACAAAATACAGTGAGAAGGGTAGTTGTCATTTATTATCTAATATACAACATTGATTACATGATCATCCTCACATCTTTAGACAAGCCTCTTGACTAATGTGGGTTACCATCAACTTTCCAAAGGGGTCTCAGTCCAAAATACCTTAAACTTGACCATCATACTAAGCTGAATATCCTACAATATCTAGTCCTGACATCTACCATGGTAAACTGATACAAAATAAACCACAAACCATGACATGTCAAGTAAAATACTGAATTGAGAATAAAATTCAAACAATTTCTTTTCGACTAACATGATCACACAATGTCAAAACAAGAATCCAAGATATTTAAAACAAATGAATGGTAAAAATGCTACAACCATAATTCAAGTCATGATAATCCCTTACCTCAATAAAGATCACATATGATAGTGACCCACTACACATTGGTATCGTAGATCATTTCAACATCAATGTCGCCTTAGACAATCGTGACATATATTCACCAATAGAATATGCCAGGGAACAATTGATAGAATATTTTATGTAGCAAATAAAAAATGAACTATTGTGCTAATACTATACATATACAGAGTCTAAATGGAATCTAGCTCCACCAATTCTAGCATACATCCCTAGATAAAGAGTTAAACAAGGCATACCATGTTTAAATGTACTAACAACCTTACATGCCTTCCAAGACACATATATAATCCATGAACGGGGGTAAATATTTATCCGTTGGGATGGCTTTACCTAGGAACAAACACAAAATCTATGAAGACACGTATGGCATTCTCTTGGCACAACCAATATTGAATTATCAAAGGACATCCGGCCCAAAGACCCTGTAGCAGGAAAACTCATCGATGAAGAACTCGTGTCAGCCCAAAACACTTATCTGATAGTAGATTCAACATGATACATCATTCACTAATGACAATGAATGAGAAACTTCAAGCCTCTACCTTCCAAAAAAGATGCATTTATCACTTTTTGCACGGGCACTGGAGACCTATCAAAAACATGGAACCAATACCATATCATCGAAGCAGACTAAGTGATATGCTAAATCCTAATTCCAAACCACTACTGCCATCAATTCTTTACAGTGAGACCTTTCCTTTAGATAATTTGAAAACTAAGTAGTTCAAAACTCTATACAACATACATCAAATTTCACACGTAAAGCATGACCTAGATTCATCAACCATGTGACCAATGGTTGGATACCTTCTTGAGAATTTGCTTTAATTTTAAAAATCCTACACTTTGATAGGCATCCTCAATCATGTCCACTTCTGTGGATGACCACTTTCAATCTCCTTGGGTTCTAGACTAAAATAATCCAACTTTATTTCCAATCTCTCTGGGTCCTAGACTATGACCTGAAACTAATAAAACTTTATTTTCCAATCTTGTTGGTCCTGGAATATGACCAAACTAGACCATGTCCAATACAATTCTTTTGGGGTCTTAGACCAAGACCTTAAACTAGACCAAGCCAATCCCGATCATGCACCTCTATTCTCTTTCTTTTTGACAACCTGTTTTGGGTCATGTATAGAGACCTTAAATAATACTGACCCACATTCAATCCCTACCCTGAGTAGACACCCTTCTTTTAAAGTCCTACATTGAGTAGCCATCTTATATTCCAACTCCCACCCCAAGTAGGAAAATCACTTGAAAGCACTACCCCCGAGTAGGAACCCTTCCATTTTAAGTCCTACACTTAGTAGGAGCCTCACCTTTCTCTCAAAATCTCTACTCTTGAATAGATCCATGTTGTTCTTAATCCATACCCTAAGTAGAAACCTATGTTTTAAAACCCTACCATGAGTAGGCACCCAATATTCATTCCAAAGTACTACTTTGAGTAGGAACCTTGCATGTCAAATCCCCATCCTAAATTGACACTCACATTTAAAATTCTACCCTAAGTAGAAAGTCATCTTCAAAGACCTATCTTGAATGAGCACCTCCTATTTCTAAGACCTATTTTGAATAGGAATTTTGTTACAAAGAACTATCATGAATATGTACCTTACTTTCATTGAATTTTACTCTACATTCCCATACTGAATAAGAACCTCTTCTGGATTTGAAGCCCTACACTAGGTAGGCATTTTGATTAAAATCCCTACACCAAGGTATGCACCTTATAGAGAGACCTATCCTATATAGGCACTTAACACTTTCAAAATCCCTACCTAGAGTAGGAACTTTCCATTTTCAAATCCCATCCTAATTAGGAACTTCTTGTTTCAAAGCCCTATCCTAAATATGCACCTTTCATGCTAACCATATAACCCTATGCTCAGGTAGGCACCTACACTTAAGCCCTACATAATCTAATCTCTACACTAATAGACATTTCCTTTCTCAAAGACCTACATTCATGTAGGAATATACACAATCTAATCCCTATACCAAGTAGGCACTCCTAGATTAATATCATGATTGCCCATGGTGTGTAACTATCATTTGGATCCTAAACCCTGAACTATGGTCCATATTACTCAAATTCAAAAACTCATGATTAGATCTTACTTGGATTCATCCATTTCTAAAGCCCTATAAAAATAAGCATATAGTCTTACAAAAGCTCTATCATGAATAAGAAACCCCCTAAGTTAAAACCTTACATTCATGTAGGCATCATCTCAAGCCCTATTATATACATGCACTCTTGATATAACACTACAATTAGATATGAATCATTTTAAAACCCTATACCCAATAGTATTATCCAATAGAGTCCTATTTGAATAGTTGTTTCCTCTAATTTATGCCCTACTCTCTGGTAGAAATTTTTTGTAAAATCCCTTCACTCATGTAGACATTCAATCTTTTTATCCCTACACTCAAATATGCACTTCGATTGAAAGACCTATACTCATATATGCACCATAAATCCCTAGTTTTAGGTTGGCATCCCTTTTGAATCCCTACATTCGATAAGTGCATTCATCAATGCCTATCCTAATAGCCATTTCCTTCAATTTTAGACCTAAGCTCAAGTGGACATCTTTTGTCAAAGCCCTTCATTTATGTAGGTGTTTCACCCAAAAACCTATGACCTAATAGGAACACTGATAAAGACCTACTCTAGGTAGGAACCCCTTTCATAAACCCTACCGTCAGGAAGGCATTCTCTTATTTGATAAATCACTAAAACTTAGATAGGCACTATGTTCAAAGCCCTACGTCCAGGGATGCATTCATGCTAAACTCCAAGATTTTGGTGGATACTTTGTTGCACCCCTACATTTAGGTAGGCCCCTACTTTCAAGCCTTTGATGAATGCATATTCATCATGATTTTCATTCACCTTCTCATGCTCTTTTTGATTCAATACATCCAATTTCATTTACTAAATATCAAAATGTGAAAAATTACTTAATTGGTGCAATTATCATGATTTTAACTGAATTTATGTTGATTTGATGCAGGTCTTGATGAGGTTGAACAATCAGCTGGGACCCACCTTTCACACAACCTTGGTTCTGATGAATTGGTTTGACCAAATGGTCTCACCAAACGGTCTCACCATTCGGTCTTGACCAATCAATTTCATCCATTCAGTCTCAAGACCGTATCGGTGACCTCTACCCCAAGACCATTTGGACTTCACTCTTTTCCAAAACTATTTGGTGTCACTGACATTCAAGACCGTTTGACGTCGGGAAGTCAAAACCGTTTGGGCACTCAGGGATCCCAAACTGTTTGGACAAACCAAACCGTTTGGACTCATCTGTGCAAGACCGATAGAGCAAGAACTCCAAGACCGTTTGGATAGGTATCGGTCCCAAGACCGTTTGCTTAGACCGTATGGAAAACTATTTTTCCATGATCGGTCCTTGAGACCGATAGGATCGTGAGACCATTTGAACGATGAGCAACGACCGATTGAACGACTGAAGAAAGAAGACCGTTTGGCCATTCAAACAGTCTCCAAACCGTTTGGCCATCCAAACGGTCTCCAAACCATTTGTCCAACCACCATCCAAGACCGTTTGGATGTCTTTGAGATCAGTTGTAGCAAACCGTTTTCTACACATGAAGTAGAACCGTATGGTCACTAAATCTCAAGACCGATAGGCCAGACATTCCCAAGACCGTTTGGTCATTCGATCGATCTGCAAGACCGTTTGAAGGTATATTCCCAAGACTGTTTGGATGTCAAACGGTCTCCCAGACTGTTTGTTCCAAACTGTTTGGAGCAGGTTCATGCAGAAAACGTGAAGACCCCATATGAGCCTATAAATAGGACCACAAGGGTCCTCATTTGGCATCGGTTCCGGGACGCCGACAGGCTTCCTATACGCTGGTCCGATCCTGCCACTGCCACTTCACCTGCCGTTCTTACTATACAATGGTCCGATCATTGCTAATTGATATGCTTGTAGTTGATTACCTGCTTGCTTTCATCTTGTTCTTCTCTTTGTAGTATAGAATGCCGATTAATGAGGAAGATTCCTTGACGAGAAATATGATAGGGTTCCTTGAGGTCGTAAGTGTATAATCTGTGAGGGGACGAGCCATCTAGCCTATGGTGACACTTTTGTGATCTAAACATCCCTCAGGGAGGACCACAACCTTAGTTGGATGTTGTATCTTCTTGTTAATCGCCGATGTTTGCTTGCAGACTAATTTCCTACATGTATGTTGATTAGCACGGTTGACTCCCAGACTAGAAATAGAATGGGGTTCCTTGAGGTCGTAAGTGTATGATCCATGAGGGGACGAACCATCTAGCCTATGGTGATGCTTCTGTGGTCTAAACATCCCTCAGGGAAGGCCACAACCTTAGTTGGATGTTGTATATTCGGAACCATAAGTGCATGATCCAGATGGCGACGAGAAATCTGATGCCTAAGGGGATGCTTACGCGGGCCTAAACACCCCTCCGGGAGGATTCAAAACAATTCCATTTGGATAGTTAGATGCTTGCCTGGATGTTATGTGTTTGGATGTGTTTGCATGTGAAGTGGTGGTGAAACCCGATACCATCCCAGCGATTCCATATCATTTAATATAGAACCAACTTTAATTCTGCTCCTTTACTTTCTTGCATTTAGTTTAATTAACCTCAACCAAATCAATTGTTCCAAATATTAGTCTCACTTGAGCTAGATTTGACTGACAAAGATTCTTAAAAATGTTGTCCTTTGGGATTCGAACCTTAACTATACCACGATAAGACTCGTCCGCTTGCGGGTGGTATTATTGCACGAGGTTTTGGTAAAAGCTCGAGGATTTCAACCCTGAGTGAATTTGTTAGTGCGATAATTCCCACGTAAAATTTTGGCGCCGTTTCCGGGGACAATAGAATCAGTTAGTCAAAATCTAGTTCTTTTAAGGCTAATCTAGGATTTTGCTTTTTATTTTTGAAACTATTGATCATTCACTTGAATTTGACTCTACTCCATGGATCTCACTTTCGAAATTTTTCTATCTCAGGTACTTCAGGAGGATTAGTGCATGCACCATTTGAACAGTCCCAGACTCACTGCCAGCTTTGATCTAGAGATTGACAGAACCTTTCACCATCAAAATAGAGAGAACCAAGCAAGAATGGCCCAAGAATAAGAAATCGCCCAAAGGGTGGCCCAAGCCCTTAATGCATAGAGAGAAAGATTCATTAAGGAAGCTAGAGCTGCGGTTCAAGAAGAAATTCAAGCAACATAAGTAGTAGAACTACAAAAGGATCTTAGAGAGTTCTCAATCCCCAAGGCTGTGAATGTTCATTATCCAGTACAACCTCCTCCCATCAATGCTGCCAATTTTGAGATTAGGGTGCATTGGATCACATTGCTTCAAAACACTCCATTCTATGGAAAACAAGGAGAGGATAGTCAGGAGCATCTTTTGAGGTTTATCGATCTATGTGCCATGACAAAGCAAAATGGAGTATCCGATGATGCCATTCGACTCCATCTCTTCAAGTATTCCCTTGCTGATAGAGCTATAAGTTGGTACAATTCGTTGCAAAGTGAAATACCCATCATCACCTGGGAACAACTCCAAAATGGTTTTCTAGAAAAGTTCTATCCTACGTCCCTCACCTATGAAATTAGAGGCCAAATAACAAATTTTACTCAAGTTCCTGGAGAAACCCTTATTGAAGCATGGGATAGATACAAAGAGCTTCTACACAAGTGTCCACACCATGGAATTCCTAAGAACCAACTCATCGAAATTTTCTATAGGGGTGTGGACGATGATATCAAAAGATTTTTAGATTCCTCATCTGGAGGAAACTTCATGCGTCAAAGTTATGACAGCGCATGGAGGGTTGTCACCCTTGGAGCTGAAAATCAAGCTAATTGGGGAAGATCTGTAGGTAAAGGAGTCTTGAAAGTAGCTATGGCAGAAGCTACTCCCGAGTACAAGTCTATCGCTGAAACCTTAAAACTCTTAGTTGCCAAGCAAGACCATATTGAATCATCCCTTGCTGCGATTGGAAGAGGATGATCACCCTCTCAACAACAAGAATAGGTCAAGTATGCTTCCCTATTATGTGAAGCATGTAAAGGAACTGATCATTACACCTTAGCATGCAATGTTCTCTATGATGTTGTTTTAAGCAACGTTTGTAACCAAGGAGATAATGGTCAAATGGAAAATCTTAATGTTGTTAATACCATCCCTAGTCAAGGTTATTACAATCCTAATTAGAATAGGAACCATCCATGTTTTCAATATGGAAACCCCTCTAGAGCAGTAAACTCACAACAATTTGGTTCGAACAATCAACCACGAGGCCCACCAGGATTCCCATATAATCAACAATAGAATTTTGGGAATCAAGGAAATTTCAAGGGAAACTTTCAGAATAGGAACTTCAATAATTATCAAAACAATTCCCAGTACCAAAGTCTTAACCAAGTTCCTTATCAACAACAGGGACAACAAGCAAGTCCCGTCTCTCCTGATGACAAGTTAACAACCATTGAAAAGATGTTGCAAACTCAACAAACTATGATAGCTAACCAGCAAGCCCATCAGAAGGCTATTGAATCTCAACTAGCTCAACTTGCAGCTAGCATAAAGCCACATGTTGGAGTCTTTGCTGGCCAACCGGAAAACAATCCTAAACACCCTGAACAATTGAAGGCAGTCACAACTAGGTCAGAAAAAGACTATTCTGATCCTCCTATCAAGACACCTGTGGTTATTACAGAAGAGGATGAACCTGGGATTGACCAAGACTCAACAACACCTGAGTCTCAACCAAAAGAATCAGTAACCACCGATAAGACAGACAAGGGAAGTCATGAGAAAACTATCGATGAAAAAATGAAACACCAGAACCTAATATCCCTGTATACAAGCCTCTTATACCTTTCCATGCTCGTTTAAGGCAAACCAAGCTTGATACTCGATTCAATAAGTTTAAAGAAGCTATGAAGAAACTTCATGTTGATATACCCCTTTTGGATGCGCTGGCTGATATAACAGCTTGAACAAAGTACTTAAAGTCTCTCCTCACCAAAAAAATATATAACTGAAGAATATTAGACAGTTAAGTTAGCTAAAACCACTTCAGATATCATCCAGAGTAAGATGCCAAAGAAGCAGAAAGATCCAGAATCTTTTGAGATTTCCTGCCATATCGGTGATTCTTCATGCAAGAAAGGACTGGCAGATCTTGGTGCCAGCATCTCCATCATGCCACTCAGTCTTTGCAAAAGGCTAGGGCTTGCTGAACTTCTCCCAACTGGCATGACCATACAACTCGCAGAAAATTCGATAAAACACCCGTTAGGAATTATTGAGGATGTACTTGTCAAGGTAGGAAAAGATTCCTATGTTCCGTGTGACTTCATCATCATGGACATAAAAGAAGACCCCATATATCCTCTCATCTTTAGACGTCTGTTCCTCACCACGGCAAGAGTTCTAATTGATGTTGAAGTAGGAACATTACTGCTCAGACTTCGTAAAGAAACTCTCAAATTCAAAGTTTTTGAAAGCATGCGAAGACCAAGCATGCATGAAGAAGTCTATCTGATTGACTGCATAGAGCAGATGTCAATTCTGACTCAAGAGAATCATGAATCAGATGATCCATTAGAAGTTGCTCTAACAAATCCATCAGTTTAAGAACCCATCAACGAACAAGTTAAAGAATATGTCCTCAACCTTGACACTGCTGAAGAAGACTCTGAAGCCAAAATGGAAGAACTAAAGGCTATGGAAGCTACTGAAGAAACATATGAAAAACCATAATCCCCTGAGATGAAGCCCCTGCCTGAGGGAATGAAGTATGTGTTTCTGGACGATCTCAAGGTTTGTCTAGTTATTATAAATTCTGATCTAACAACCGAACAAGAAGATGAACTCCTGAAAGAACTAAAGGAAAGCAAGAAAGCCATCGGTTACAAAATGAGTGACCTCACTGGGATTAGTCAAGCATTGTGTATGCACAAGATTCCTATGATGGAAGATCACAAGCCAACTATTGAACATCAACAGAAATTGAATCCAAATATGAAGGAAGTAGTCCGTCGTGAGGTCATTAAACTGCTCACTACTGGAATAATCTATCCAATATCAGACTCGCCATGGGTGAACCCAATGCATGTAGTCCCGAAGAAAGGTTGAACAATTGTAATAAAAAATGAAAACAATGAACTCATCCCCACTCGAACAGTCACAAGATGGAAGATGTGCATTTATTATAGGAAGTTAAACAAGGCAACTCGAAAGGATCATTTTCCAATGCCTTTTCTTGATCAAGTATTAGAGCGTATGGCCCATCAAGAATATTTCTGTTATCTCAATGGTTACTCTGGATTCTATCAAATACCTATACACTCAGACCACCAGGAGAAAACTACTTTCACCTGCCCATTCAGAACATACACATTTAGAAGAATGTCATTTGGCCTCTATAATGCACATGCAACTTTCCACCGTTGCATGGCTGCCATATTCACAGGTCTCACTGAAACAATTATGGAAGTTTTTATGGATGAATTTTCTATGTACGGAGACTCATTCGATTCATGCCTAAAACACCTCTCCCTTGTTCTAAAACGGTGTGAAGAAGCACGTCTTGTGCTCAACTGGGAGAAGTGTCACTTTATGGTAAAGGAAGGCATTGTCCTCGGCCATAGGGTCAGAAATAGAGGGATCAAAGTAGATAAGGCCAAAATCGAAGTGATTTCCAAGCTCTCCATCCCTATCAATGTAAAGGAGGTTCGAGCATTCCTGGGTCATGCAGGCTTCTACAGACGGTTTATAAAGGACTTCTCTAAAATAACCAAGCCTATGACAAACTTGTTACTAAAGGATGTTGAATTCAATTTTGACGAAAAATGTGTTAAAAGTTTCAACAAATTGAAGCATGCCCTTACAACCACACCCATCTCCCGATTGGGACCATCCTTTTGAAATTATGTGCGATGCAAGCGATTATGCTTTGGGAGCTGTCCTGTGCCAATGCATAGAAAAGAAACATTATGTGATCTATTATGCATCAAAGACCCTTGATGAAGCTCAGAGGAATTATACTACTACTGAGAAAGAACTTCTGGCAGTTGTGTATGCCTTTGACAAATTTAGAACCTACCTTATTGGTTCAAAATTCATTGTCTACACGGATCATGTTGCTATCCGGTACCTTCTGACAAAGAAAGATGCAAAACCCAGGCTAATTAGATGGATTCTCCTATTGCAAGAATTTGATTTGGATATAAGAGATAAAAAGGGTACGAAGAATGTTGTAGCAGACCACCTCGGTGGCATCGACACTCTGGATACCAAGAAGATTCCAATTAATGATTCCCTTCCAGATGATCAACTAATGAAGGTCTCAGAAGCCACACCGTAGTACTCTGATTACGTGAACTACCTTGCTGCTGAGGTTATTCATCCTCAATCCACTGGAAATGCACTAAAGAAATTTATGCATGATGTGAAACAGTACTACCGGGATGAGCCGTACCTTTTCAAACTATGTGCTGATGGTCTATACAGAAGGTGTATTGCTGAGGAAGAAGCTCAACTTATCTTGAAGCAATGTCACTCAGGACCAGTTGGAGGACATATGAGCTCTAAAAAGACTGTCTTGAAGGTTTTGCAATGTGGATTCTTCTGGCCAACCATATCCAAAGATTCCCATGACTTTGTCTTATCATGTGAAAAATGTCAAAGATTTGGCAATATAACAAAGAGAGATGAGATGCCACTAAATCTATGGCAAGAAGTAGAGATATTCGAGGTTTGGGGGGTGGACTATATGGGTCCATTCCCATCTTCTCATGAATTTCCATACATCCTAGTGGTAGTGGACTACATCTCAAAATGGGTTGAAGTTGTACCAACTATCACTAGTGATTCCAAACCCGTCATCAAATTATTCAAAGATATTATTTTCCCCCATTTTAGAGTGCCAAGAACTGTGATATCTGACGGAGGGTCTCATTTCCTTGAAAGAAGCTTTGAAGCTTTACTGAGAAAGTATGGTGTAACACACAAGGTAGCCTCACCCTACCATCCATAAATGTGTGGACATGTAGAGGTTTCTAATCGTCAACTCAAGGCTATCCTGGAAAAGACTGTAGGTCACAATCGAAAGGATTGGTCGGTAAAATTCAATGACACATTGTGGGCCTACCAGACTGCTTTCAAAACTCCCCTCAGAACTACACCATTTAGATTAATATATGGAAAGGCTTGCCACTTGCCTGTTGAACTTGAGCACAAAGTATGGTGGGCAATTAAACAACTTAATTTTGATATGAAGGAAGCAGGCCAAGCCAGGATTCTGCAAAACCAGGAGCTGGAAGAACTCCGGATGACAACTTATGAGAATGCACGAATCTATAAAGAACGTACGAAACTTTGGAATGACGGCCATATAAAAAGAAAGGAGATAGAAGCGGGAGACCAAGTTCTTTTGTTCAATTCTAGATTGAGGTTATTCCTAGGAAAACTTCGTTCTCACTGGTCAGGACCTTACATTATCAAGAGCATCTACCCGCATAGTGCTTTCTCTTTATGGAGTGAAAAGTCAGGTGAATTTGTGGCAAATGGTCAACGATTGAAGAGATACTTTACCTCTACTGATACAAGCTCTAAAACGATGCTGGATCTCACCAATCCAACATATCCACCGTAGAAGTTGAAGGAATGAAGTCGAGCCATCGACGTAAAACAAAGGTGCTTGTCAGGAGGCAACCCGATAAATAAAATCAGTATTTAGTTTTAATTTTGAATTAGGATTTTTCTTTAATTTTGTTTTTACCTTTTAGATAATTTTACACTAAATAAAATTGCATAACAAGATGCTATTTTGAGTTATGATTGGTTTTCCTTTTCGAGATTTTTAGATAGAGGATGCAAGCTTATTGGAACGCAACCACATCCGGTGGTCCAAATAGCATGCAAATTCCCCTCCATATCAGATTTAGAGTTTGCTCAGGATGAGCAAATTTCTAAGTTCAAGTGGAGGGTGGGTGGTACGTACCTTACTTTCCACCTTCACCCATCTAAATCAAACTTAAGATTTCATCATCACATTTTTGACCTAAATTTTCAAAATTTTCAAATAAATTTTCAAAATTTTGAAGTTTCTCTAAGAAATTTGAACAAATACTGGATGAAGTTTTGACACTTTTTCATTTCAAACTTTATGCATTCCAAATCAATTTGCCCTCCGTATTCGAAGTAGATCCTCAAAAGGACCACTTTTTGAAAACTAGCCTTTTGATTGAAATCATCTTGTGAAGCTTATGAATCCTAACATCATGATCTTTATGAAAAAATGACAAGTATCTGTTGAACTGATAGGGATCAAACACATCGTGATTCCTAACTTACTAGTGGAACAATAGCATGGAATCTCCACCGGATCCTCATCAAGTCATTATTTGAGCAGAGTACGATAAAGAGAACAACCCAATGCACATAATTGTAAATCAAGTTGCATTCTGATCTAAACTCTCTTCTACACTTATTCTATCATCTTCGTACCCCTCCATCCATCAAAAAGAAACAAAAATAGCCAAAATAGTGCCAAACCCTAAGTTCGGGGTGGCACACCACTTCCCTCTATATCCGCTTCTTCCATACCCCTCGCAAAAAATTAGGGGCGTACCACCAAGAAAAGATGCCAAAGCGCACACAAAAAGAAATGCAATCTCGAGTCGAATAGAGGAGAGATTCACACAAAAAAATGCAATAAATGAAATTGCAAATAAAATCATAAAATCTTGAGTCGAATAGAGGAGAGATTTATTTCTTCCTTCCATACCTCCTTTCACTCCCTTTTCTACCTAATGGCACAATAACTGCCTCCATCACCCTGAAATACACCAGTGTCAGATCAAATGCACACTTGTTGTTCTACGGGTATCTCTAGACTCTTACGAACCTCTTTGACATGGTTGTTGTTGGAAAAAGTGAGGAGGAAGTGAAGTTGGAAAGCAAACTCAGGAACGAAGATATGGTAAGATGTGTTCAGTGATCTCAGGAAGTTGAGATGCGTAGTCATACTAAGCAAAAAGGAAATAATTGTGATGTGAAGAGGAGGCAATCACATGACCAGAAAGTATTCATTTAGCGAGCGTTTCATATTTTGTGTTACTCGAGGATGAGCAACGTTTAAGTTCGGGGTGTTTTGATGAATGCATATTCATCATGATTTTCAGTCACCTTCTCATGCTCTTTTTGATTCAATACATCCAATTTCATTTACTAAATATCAAAATGTGCAAAATTACTTAATTGGTCCAATTATCATGATTTTAACTGAATTTATGTTGATTTAATGCATGTCTTGATGAGGTTGAACAATCAACTGGGACCCACCTTTCACTCAACCTTGGTTCTGACCAATCGGTCTGACCAAACGGTCTCACCGAATGGTCTCACCATTCGGTCTTGACCAATCGATTTCATCCATTCGGTCTCAAGACCGTATGGGTGACCTCTACCCCAAGACCGTTTGGACTTCACATTTTTCCAAAACATTTGGTGTCACTGACATTCAAGACCGTTTGACGTCCGGAAGTCGAAATCGTTTGGGCACTCAGGGATCCCAAACTGTTTAGACAAACCAAACCGTTTGGACTCATCCGTGCAAGACCGATAGAGCAAGATCTCCAAGACTGTTCAGATAGGTATCGGTCCTAAGACCGTTTTCTTAGACCGTATGGAAAAAATTATTTGGCTGTGATTGGTCCTTGAGACCGATAGGATCGTGAGACCGTTTGAAAGATGAGCAATGACCGATTGAATGACTGAAGAACGCAGACTGTTTGGCCATCCAAATGGTATCCAAACCATTTGGCCAGCTACCATCCAAGACCATTTGGACGTGTCTGAGACCGGTTACAACAAATCATTTGCTACCCACGAAGCAGAACTGTATGGTCACTAAATCTCAAGATCGATAGGCCAGTCATTCCCAAGACTGTTTGGTCATTCGATCGATCTGCAAGAATGTTTGAAAGCAGATTCCCAAGACCGTTTGTATGTCAAATGGTCTCCCAGACCATTTGATCCAAACCGTTTGGAGCAGGTTCATGTAGAAAATGTGAAGACCCCATCCGAGCCTATAAATAGGACCACAAGGGTCCTCATTTGGCATCAGTTCTGGGATGCCGACAGGCTACCTGTACACTGGTCCGATCCTGCCACTGCCACTTCACCTACCATTCTTGCGGCAACTCAAGGAGACCGAGAAGAGAAGGAAGGAGGAGTGAGATAGGCTACCCGGTCTGTCTTGGCATCCCTCGTTCTTTGTCCAGATTTGCTCTGAAACGGGGTAGAAGACCGCATCATCTTCACCAAGCTGCGACCACCTTCTACATCATGCTCATGGCGGATTCCTCTCTCTTTCTTATTCTTATTATTTCTCACATCATGAGCGAGTAGTTCCTTTTTGCTGGGGTGCGGGGACTAGCCCCGCTCCCCATGCAACCATGTCTTTTCATTTAACATTCCAAGGCAATGTATATAACTTTTCATTTCGTTGCTAATTGATATGCTTGTAGTTGATTACCTACTTTCTTTCGTCTTGTTCTTCTCTTTGTAGTATAGAATGCTGATTAATGAGGAAGACTCCTTGACAAGAAATCTGATAGGGTTCCTTGAGGTTGTAAGTGTATGATCCGTGAGGGGACGGGTCATCTAGCCTACAGTGACACTTCTGTGGTCTAAACATCCCTTAAGGAGGACCACAACCTTAGTTGGATATTGTATCTTCTTGTTAATCGTCGATGTTTGCTTGCAGACTAATCACCTACATGTATGTTGATTAGCACGGTTGACTCCCGGACTAGAAATAGAATGGGGTTTCTTGAGGTCGTAAGTGTTTGATCTGTGAGGGGACGAGCTATCTAGCCTACGGTGATGCTTCGGTGGTCTAAACATCCCTCAGGGAAGGTCACAGCCTTAGTTGGATGTTGTATCTTTGGAACTGTAAGTGCATGATCCGGATGGCGACGAGAAATCTGATGCCTAAGGGGATGCTTACGTGGGCCTAAACATCCCTCAGGGAGGGTTCACATTAGTTCCATTTGGATAGTTAGATGCTTGCCTGGATGTTATGTGTTTGGATGTGTTTGCATGTGCAGTGGTGGTGAAACCCGATACCATCCCAGCGATTCCATATCATTTAATCTAGAACCAACTTTAATTCTGCTCCTTTACTTTCTTGCATTTAGTTTAATTACAACCAAATCAATCGTTCTAAATATTAGTCTCACTTGAGCTAGATTCGACTGACAAAGATTCTTAAAAATGTTGTCCTTTGGGATTCTATCCTTAACTATACTGCGATAAGACCCGTCCGCTTGCGGGTGGTATTATTGCATGAGGTTTTGGTAAAAGCTCGGGGATTTCAACCCCGAGTGAATTTGTTAGTGCGATAATTCCCACGTCAGCCTTATCATGAATAAGCACCCTTCTTGATTAGAATCCCTACTTTTAGGCCATATTTGAAAAGAAGCCTTATACTTCGTTAGGAATCTACTTTGAATCCCTAATTTAAATAGGCATACCTCTTCCAACTTAGAAAAACACGTTGAGAAATCTAGGTGACAGATAAGGTAGTGGAAACAAAAAATTTAAAGCCCGATTCCCTAAGTAGCAGATCGTGTCAACAAAGATGTATCTATGTAAGAAGGTAACAAGAGTTATACCTAGTCCTAGAGCAAGTCCAATGACAAATCTTGATGCAATATCGTGCTTTTTCTCCAAGCAACAACACACTTCATTTTCAGGCAACAACGTGCTCCTTCTTTAGAAACATTTGAATAGTCATCACCAACGACCTCCTAGTGTAGCACCACAGATGGTTGTTGACGTTGTCCTCCTAGAGGGAAAACTCCTCGCCTTTAGAGTAGTCCACGTAGACCATTAGGAACTCCATGTTGTTCTACCAGAGCCAACAGGAATGAGTTCTCACTTTGAACGTCATTGTATTAGCACCGATTCACTCTCTCACGATTGTCTCTCCCTACTATCCCTCCCTTTTTAGGTAGGACTTGCTCAGGATCTCTATTGGTTACCACAACCAACATGGACCACAATTGGCAGAGCTTATTGTTGTCTACGAAGCCCCTTGTACCCCTCTATTTATAGGAGAGGCTAGGGTTAGGGTTTCGAGTAGGTCTGGGAGTTGAAGAGACAAAACTCATAAATTTTCTAGAAAATATGAATGGTGAATCGATCAGTTCGCTATCCAACCAATCAGTTTCGAGGTGAACCAGTCGGTTTATCTTTTGATCTCGTTGATTCATTTACTTTCTTGTTCTAAATAAAATTGGCATTCAAGATCGATTAATGCAAAATCATGACATCAACATTAATCCTTGATCCAATAGAATTGATCATTGATCCAATAGAATTGATCATTGATCCAAACAACCCAGATGATGAACCAATCATTTCACATCATGAAATAGTTGTTTCAGATGTCCAAGTCAGGCAAATATTCAACCAATTGTATTTCCAATTGACCTGACACTCCAACCAATCAGTTCAAAACTTGAACTGGTTGGTTCAGAGTCCAATCCATCAGTTTTTAACCTTAGTTGTTTAATTGAATACCTAAACACTTTTAGTAATCAAGTTAAACATCATTCATGAATAAACTCCTATTACAAGTGTATCCTATGTGTGTGACCCTATAGGTCCCAAGTTACATTGGCATTGAATGTCCATAACTAGCATATGACATTACAAGCAATGAGGGGTATCTAGCAACAAATCATTGCTACCCAAGTAGTTTGGAAAGTTGGAAAACAACTTCAACCTACAATCCATGATCAAGGTTACCATGATCATATAGTTCCTTTATCTCTGATATCCGGATTGAACTTGATGCATGGAATCGTCATCCTCTCAACATTCAATCCATGTTCCTTGAACTAGGGAAGACTATTTGAGATGCATGTGCATTCACATATCACATATTGAATCACATGAGTATTTACATACATTACTCAGTCTCACTTATCAAGAGGCATGTATATCAATCTCTTATAGGAGGAACAAATCCCATCTACATCACTCACACTCAATCCCCATGTGTCACGATGCACCTGAGCACCACCTTTATGGAAACCCTTATTCAAGGTCATGTTGGATGATGTCTAAATACATTGAACAACATGGGATGATTTTAGTGCCTTTAGGTCTAAGAACCACAATCATCGCTATCAATATGAGAGCTGATTCTGACTACCATTCCATGAAATCCATGTATCACTCTCAAAGTGGGTCTGTCTGGTACACTATTCTCTAACATGTACCTGTGTGCTCAAATTGATATCACATATCATGACTATGAGATGATGTCATCAATCAACACTCACTCTAGTCTAATGTATCACTATTGTCTATTTTACTTCCATAGTAACATCCAACTAGGGACATAACAAGAATATATGTACTCTTATCATACATATGATCTCATTATTTAGGGCATCAACCTGAAGACATATATCATCGAGTAACATCATTATTTAGAAATCTACTATGTTTGTGTCATCATATCATGATTGAGAAAACATAATAGACAAACTTACCTTTATTATTATCAAGTTAGGTATCTAATGCCACATTCCAATCATCATATGATTCTCTCTATGTGCATACATATCGACATATCCCACTTGCACTTAGAGACGACCACCCACAAATCTTATTCCAAGTGATCTTAACATGTCCATCATGTTTCTATTACACAAGTGCTTTTATAGAGGGTTAGCAACGTTTGCTTCTAGTTGATATTTTGCAAGTTTCACATCTCCTTACTGTACGACATTTTTTATGTGATGGAAGTATCATAGTATGCTAACTGGGATTCCTTGCCTAACTAATAGCTCAATTGTTGTCATAGTATATCTACTATGTCATCAATAGTTGGAACCTCCCATAAGTTTATCTATATGAACTTCTTGATCCCTTACAATATCATCTACTGTTATAATAACGTCAAGATACTCGACTTCTATTGTAGAATTAAACAACTTTCTCCAGCTCAAAACTTTTCCAACTTACAGTTCTTATTTTTAAGGTCAAGAACACAAATTTAGATTGCGATCATTAATTTTTGTCATTTTGGAAGCTTGCATCAGTGTAAGTTACACTCAAAATTGTGAAATTTCATTTTTTTGATCAAAATTTTGACCGAAATTGCAAAATTTTGCTCAAAATTTGTTTTTAGCGATCAAACATCAAAACTTACTATCAGATAAGAGAAACTCGTAAATGTATGTGATGTGACATAATTTCAGAAAATTTTGACCCTAGGTGCAAAATTTCAAAACATAGGCTGCAATTTCATAGCAAAAAGCCTAGTTTGGGTCATAATTTCATGAAATGGTACATAAGCACAACTTAAATTTTGAGAAATTTGCTCCTAAGATGGTTAATGCAACATATTTGGTATTTAGACAATTTTTTTTTAATCTCTTGCTTCTAAAGGCTAATTTTCTTAATTATGAGGCATGTTTACCCTATCCATCGACCGTTTATATATTACATTCATCATTTTCTACACTCTTCTACAAAGATATGGAAAAATACTCTAAAAATAACAAATTTCTTTCTTGGAAATATGATAATGTCTCATGTAATCTAGTTAAATGCTAACACTAGACTTGACGCAAGTTGTACTTCAAAAGTTTATAACTTGTAACTGTAAGTTTTAAATTCTAAGCTATAACTTGAAGTTTATAATAGTCAAATTGTCTAGCAGACTTGAGATTTATGTTCATTTGTGCACTCACTCATCAAAAAATGGATCCCACCCTAACCTCTAAACATATAAATTTATTATATAATAGTATGGCTATGTCTAAACATTGTGTTTGTATATTTCATAACCTAGTTCCTTCATTTTGCCACCAAAAGCACCATCAAAATTATGTCAAAATTGTTCATATTTCTTCACTCACATATGTGGGAGACCCCCTCATATCTATTATAATATATTATTTCATATTTGAGTAGATCTTGGCGTTTATATCATCCTAGTAAATTTTCATGATTTAATTTGCTTATTTGGTCATCGAAATCGTTATGGCCGTTAATTTGAAAAATTTCAGCTTCTAGGCCATCATACATGACATCTAAATTGGAAATTTAATTCTATGAGTGTAACCCTTTACTCCTAACTCTTCCTTATTACCATAATCAAGGAACTAATCCTTTTAGTGCTTCATAAGTGCTTAAGGTTGTTCTTTATGGTAGTCTAACAACATTCACGAGGATCTGACATATGTCTTCTCATCATGTCCAATACATACAAGACAATGGGATGAGTACATAATATTGCAAATGCAATTTGGCATCTTACTCCTGTATTCCCATTCTTCACAATAATTGGGATTCATGTCTTATTAAAGAAATTCCATGGAACATGGACAAGTTTTCTCTCATTGAGTCTTGCATGCTGAACCCCTTCAACACCTTGCCAATTTATGTTCTCTTATTTAGGTCAAGAAGCTTTCCAAATCTATCTCTATAGATCTCAATTTCTATCACACTGGATGCTTCACCTAAACCCTTCAGAAAAGGTACTTTCCTTTCTAGGTTTTTACATATGCAATATAAGGATGTTATTCCCCATCACTATGTGGATATAAACATGCTCCCACTAAATCTTTTGTAATCACAAATTTCTTCTTCATTATGACTCAATTCAAACTCTTTGACTATCTTGTCAAATTGAATATTCCAGTTTTGAGATGCTTGATTGAATCACATTGATTGACCTTTGTGTCTTACAAATCTTATTTGCATTACTGGATTTATAAAACCTTTAGGCTGTGTCACATACACATCCTCCTTGATATTCCTATTAAGGAATGGGGCTTGAACATCCAATTTTCCAAATCTCAAAGTCATATTAACCTACAATGGCAAGCATTATCATGATGGATTTAATCATGGTAACTAGTGAAAGTATTTCATCATGTTCAACATCTTGAACTAGTTTGAAAGTCTTTATAACCAATCTGCTCTTATAGGTTTGTACACTACCATCCATGTTGGTCTTTTCTTAAAGACCATAAATGCACCATATGGGTTTTACCCCTTCAGGAAGATCCACCAAGGTCATACCTTGTTGGTTTACATGGACCCCATCTTGTATATCTTTTCCCTCAAGCCATTTCTCAGACTCCAGTCTTTCAATAGCTTCTAGGTAGGTTGTTGGTTCATCATCTATAACCAACACATTGCCTTCTTGAGTTATAAGATGTCATAATTTTTCAAACTCAAGGTGTTTTCTACTAGATCTATGAGGTTTTATGTTACATAAGGAACTTGATATTCCACAAAAATTTGCGATTCTCCTTGTTCCTATTGTACCACTTTAGGTTCAATATTTTCTAATTTGGCTCCAACATTTTCGAGTTCTAATTTTATCCCACTGATTCCTTTGGAATTAAATCCCCTTTTAGGAATACAACCATCCTGGCAAAAAATAAGTTTTTTGTTGGATTGGAATATGAAAGTAGTATTCAACAAAATAAAATTTGTGTGATTCATGGACAAAGCTTTTTAAGAGACTATTTATTATATAAGCATTCATCCATAGTCACTATAAATACATATTGTGACACTTCCCATACCATAAATCATATGGTGTCTTTTGAACCATTTTATACGACACATTTTAGTGTAAAGCATGTGAGAAAAGGAAAATGGAAGATTATCTAGATTTGTTGATGATCACCATGATTTAATCAGGGCATAATTCCTTCTTTCGATACTTCATTATGTTTCAAGTGGAGTTCATTGCGATACACCATCACAATCTCTATACAAGGTCCTCAAACTATTGGTTTAAAATATTTCAACATCAATCATATCAAAGTGTCGTAATACTTTTACCAAGTTAGTTACATACTTCATTCTTGATCTCCTTGAACACTTCAAGAGACTCATACTTGTATTTCATTAAATTAAAATTACCATATCTACTGATAACGCTAGTAAATATAATGAGGCACTGGTAACTACCTTTAGCATTTATTCTAAAAGGTCTATATATATTAGTATGTATGCACCCTAATAGAATAGTCATGTTCCCACTACATCTAGTGAAGATGCTTTTTTCATATTTCCCAATAAATAAGACTTGTATACCTCTATTCATTCAATTACCAAAAGAGTCTAGATAAACATCATTATGGATTCTAGAAATGCAATTCTCATTTACATGCTTTAGATGACAATGCTATAGGTATTCTTTGTTTGAGTCATCGAGTCATTCAATATATAACCTACACATATTTGTCTCTTTATCTATCAAGTATAGATTATGAGACATTGTCATTTAAGATCTCATATTTTAAAATAAAACACCAATTTATACTTAATGTTCTTGTCCATACAAGATATATGATGTTTTCATTAATGATATGTACATAATAGCAATTCACTAATTCTATTACATGCCCATGATTGACAACTTCCAACTGTAATGACAACAACTCTTTCTCTGTACAGTTTTAGCTTTCTTCTTCTTTGGTTCTGAAGTGGAGATCTCTATCTCCTTCTTCTTCCTGAGATCCTCTTTGTAAAGAGGGCAGTTCCCTTTCCAATGCCCAAGCTGGTGATAGTGGTAGCACTTCCCTTCCTTAATCATTTAAGTGAAAAGGACATATTCCTTTTACACTTACCCCCTCCATATATTGAGTACAGAAGACTTGAACTTCATCTTAGCCTCAAAACTCTTCTTGTCCTTGACTTTGTCCTTGGACTCACTTCCACTAATCACCATCACATATTTGTCCTTCTTTTATCTGCTTCAACATTAATCAACATGCCAAGCATTTCAGATAGTGGTTTGGCCAAGTTAGTCAAGTGATAGCACTCGATAAACTAGTTGTATGATTTAGGAAAAAAACTGTAGAATCATATGCATGGCCAACTCTTGACCTAAAAGAAATCCTAGTCTCTCCACATGCCCGATCATATTGAGCATATGGGGATCTATTGGATCTCCCTCCATCAGTTTGCACTCAAATAATTCTTTGGAGACATTATACCTTTCATTGTACACCCAAAGGCCTTGAAGACACCCCTCTCCTAGAACTCACATTAGACTACGATCACCATAGTCATAAGGTTTTTTTGGAGCATTACCCATATGTTATGAAACTTAATTATCCTCACAATGAGTGAAATCATGTCATAGAGAAGTTAAGGAACAACCCCTATACATGTTACACTTGAGTGAGGATGTAGGATACATTTAAATTCATGGAATAAAATTGGGGAAGCTTTATCTTCCACATAGGCATTTGTTGTATGTTGTTAAAATTCTAAGATTTTTGAATAATACATGTTTGGTTCAACAATCTCAAATCATAAATGTTATCACACCAAAAATAATCACAAACAAATAATATCAAATGATCTTGAAACAATCTTTAATCAACAATCTTTAATTAGTGATCCCTTCAAACCTCAACATAGTTGAACCATCTTTTCTCATCTCAACAAGGTTGAACAATCTCTTCAATTTTCCACAAAGTTGAACCATCCTTTCATATATCAACAAATTTGAACAATCTTTTAAATCTTCAACTCATTTGAACAACCTTTTCAATCTTCAGCAAAGTTGAGTAGGCTTTTTGAAGCTCAACAATGTTGAACAATTCCTTCAATCTTGATCTACACCATGGATACAATCTTTTCAAGACCCTAAAATCAATTTGAAACCAACATGACTGTAGTCTTTCAACAAATTTGACAATTTGACCAACCAATTTGACAAGATTCCAATGCGATCACCTCACCAAAAGTTAGCAACACATAACCCTACTGTTAGGCTGCCCAATTCTTACCCCTGAATCTCGGGTTTTCTTGAGAGATTAATGTTTCATGTTCCTAGTAGCCTACATCCAATTGGAAGGCTACTAAAGTTAGCCCTCGACACAACCCATACTTTTAGCAAGATCTTCTAATGTGATCCATGCTGAAAGGATGCTTGATGCTGGTCTATCATATCCACCTCTCATACTTGAAACCTTCAGTCCCAACCAAAAGGTTGTGAAAATCATTTCAAAACCTTCAAATATTCTTACTCTTCATCTTTGAGCATGAATGATCTAAAGGCCATAATGTTTAAAAAACCACGTCAAAACACCTCCACCTTTTGGAAACTAAGTTTCCAAACCTTTATCCTTACGCTAAAAGGCTTCCCAATTTTACAAATGAGCTATGTGCATTCTAAAAAAAACAACATCCATATTCACATCGCTCACTGTAGCCATGAGCTGCATATGCATGCTTGACTAATAACTACCTCCTTGAAAGGCTTTCCAACTCAACACCACCATTTCAAGGTAGAGCTTCATGATTACGTTGTAAGACTACTCAATCCTCAATCTTTGATTTAATTGCTAAATCATGACTGAAATAATGATGAATGCCTTGAGCATACCAACTCTATTCAATCCAACACAATTTTCATATTGAATAAAGATGTCACTTAGTAGAAAGATAGTTCACATGTCTTTCTTGTACCACCACATGCATGGACTGTGACCTAAAACTTTCCCACTCCCCCCTTCACTTCCATATCTTAACAATACTATATGATGAACTAATACTAGACCACACCTACTTTCATTTTAGTCCTGGACGATGACCTAAATTGACCCATCAACCTCATGTTTACTGTCACGCATGGTTGCATCCCATGATTTGTAATTGAATCAAATTACCTTATTTTCTTAGGAGAAATTCCTTCATAAAATATCACGTGTAGAGAGAGAGAGAGGAATCTCAGATACAAATATATAGATAGATATCCAACTACAACCTCTGGCCATGAGTGGGTCATCTTGTCCTTGGATACCCCTTTTTCTTATGAAAATTTCTCTCATAAAATAATGTGAAGAGAGGAATCTCACACACCAATATGCATGTAGATATCTAGCCACAACCTTTAGCCATGATTAGGTCACCTTGTCCCTAGATACTCCTTTTTTGAGTGGATATTTCTCTCATTAAATCTCCCATATGGAATCTCATACACTAATATGCAGACAAAAATCCAACCATAGTCTCCTCCTTGAGTGAGTCACTTGGTCCCTAAATGCCTTCTTGTGAGTATTTCTTTTACAAAAGTTGGTTATGGAAAGTGGAATCTCGCACACCAATTCACATATGGATAACGTGCCAAATTCTCTATACATGAGTGGGTCACCTTGTCCCTATACATCACCCTAACTTCCCCTCTACAACCAACAACCTCCATCCATATACTCTATTAGGTGCGATTGGACATATCTCATGATAAGACTCAAAAGATCCTCCCATATCAATCAATTTAGGGGCATTTCTATCTTAAATATCACTAGATCTAACAATTTGCACCAATGACATGAAAAATCCTTTCCCATGCTAAGGGAATTTTTTTTTCAATTTTGACATGATCATCGTGCCATTTTCCATGCAATGGACATGCAAACTTTTTGTATCATGAGTTTTACACACTCTTCTATGTGAGGGGAAATTTATTTTGAATCCTCCTTGTAACATTGAGGAACATGTATGAAATCTTCTGGTGTTACACATTGATGAATGTATATTCATCTTAAGTATATTTTTCATAGTATTTTTATTAGAATTTATCTCCTTTTCACTAATTTTCTAGAATTAATTACAATTTCCTACTTTTCAACCAATAATGCAAATGCTTATTTTTTCCTTTACATTTTGTAGATTTTTACCTCATAAAAAGATCTTGGCCATTTTTGCACATGAATCGATCAGTTCATTACAATAATCACCACACTTTAGAGCCTCAAACACACATTTCACTCCTCGATTCAACTCTTCACAATTACCCTCTTAGAAGTGAAATGAGCATTCCACATATCCTAGATGCTTGACTCATACTCTTAGACGATCATTTCATGATGCCCAAACAATCATTTCAGTTTGCTCCATGAATGAGTCACATTCAACCAACACACCACCACCCTGCCTAGGGTTTTTACCCCACTTCCTTGGTGCACATGTTCAAATACCAATTGAGCATTATAGGCACCAACCGTCTGTCTCAGATTTCTTGGCAACCACCCCCCTCTAGGGTTTCATCTGCTTCCATGCCCCTTTAGGCCTGAAATGTTTGGTTCATGGCATGTAGTTAGGGGTTTTCAACATTCACCACCCTCATTTCACTCCCCCTCTTTTCTGGGTTTTCACCCCTCCTTCCCATATAAAATTAGGGGGGTGTGCACAAGAAAAGGGATCCAACTTTTTGTTCTTGCAGATTTACTTTGAGAACTTGCTATTTCATTCTTGCATGTGTAATCTCCTAGTTATTGAATAAAGTTAATTTTGTTCTCAAGATCTCCAATCTCATTCTATTTTTCTTGATTTTCTTAGGGAATAAGGAACTAAGGGGATAGCCACTTAATTGTCACTAGCTAAGGTCCCTTTTGGGATTCTTCTTTTTCTAATCTATGGCTTACTTCCTTTCTTCCTTTGTTCTTCTTTTAGATATTATGGTTCATGAGTAGGTTCTCATATCGAGGCATGGGGAGAAGCCCCGTAGCCATGTTGTAACATAGATTGATTTATTTATATGATTTCATTCATTAGATGGTATTTAGTTTGGATAATCAACAATTTAAACAATTTGATCTCTTGTTTCCATCGAACTTTTGTTTTGGGGGATGTAACCGCATAACACAAGGCTCGTAACAACCAACTAAATGCACAAGGATCCGTATGAGACCTTGGAAGAATTCTTATTGGGATGATCAAGATAGGATCTGTGAATTCCAGGACCAATGGGTTCACAAGGAGTTTGTCTTTTGTAAATGCATTTGCAAATGTTTTACATGGACTCTTCTATCTCATTTTGTCATATGAATTCAATCGATCTTGTTTCATGCCTTTTACGGTGGTAAAACCCATAGCCTCGATATTCTTTCCCATTTATTCAACCTTATTTGTTGGAATGCTTGTTCCAGTCACCTCTAGTTCTTACTTGCAATATACTTCTTTCTCGTACACTTTTCTCATTGTTCTAACCAGAACTATCTTTCTTTTTGTCCTTAGCATAACTTTTCTTTTCTTTACTTGCTGTTAGCATAGCTTTTATTTCACTACAACTTTACTTCATTGTTCTAGTGTAATCAACCATCAAACTAACGACATTTCCTTTCCTATTAAAATAAACAAAAATCTTTCAAAAATATCGTTCAAATTAATTTGGGTTCAAAAACCAATATAAAAACATTTTCCTACGGGATCGACCCTTCTATACTAGTATGCTACCTTAACTGGTAGTTTTTTTTGGTAAGAAAGGTTAACTCTAGGATAATTCCCTAGTGAATTGGTATGGTAAATGACACATATCAATTTTGGCACCGTTTCCTGGGACAATAGATTGTTTTTCTGAACCCTAAAAATTTTGAACAAAAACTTTTTTTTCTACATTCAAGTATCATTCTAGAAGTGCCACTCCTTTTACTGGGTTTCCATTCCAACAATCCATTTTTTCTATAACTGCTTATATCTATTCAATTATAACTCTGCAATCAATGCTTGCAACACACTGATTTTGCACCGCTAGTTGTTGACCCAGAAATCAAAAGGACGTTCCATCATTCAAATCGAAACAACTATTTTAGGATGGATGAGGAGGAAATAACTCATAGGATTGAGAAAGCACTTGTTTCTCAAAGGGAGGCCATGATGGCTGAGTGTGTGGCTCAAGAGGCCACTTTGAGTGCAACATACATGGCCGAACAAGAGGCCTTAGAAGCCACTCAATGGGAAATTGAAAGACAAAAACAATTAAAGGACTTCTTAGTCCCCAAAATTGGTTATGCATAACACCATGTTGTGCCACCTGACATCACAACCCCTCAATTTGAGATCCACACCCAATGGATCACCATGATGCAAGAAAATCCCTTTTTTGGAAATAAAGGAGAAAGTTGACATGACCATCTTAAACATTTCTCTGATCTATGTTCCTTACATAAGATCACAGCTATTTCTAAGGACACCATTTGATTTAGATTTTTCAAACACTCTCTTTCTGGCTAAGCCAAGAATTGATATAGTGCCATGGAGGATGGGAACGTGTCACCAACTGGGAGGCACTACAATCCAAATTTGTAAAAGTATATTAGCCTCCTTCCCTTACTTACAAAATTAGGGGACATATCCTTCTTTTTCTATGGTCCCATTTGAAACACTGGGAGAAGCTTGGGAGAGATTTAAGGACCTTCTCTGACGTTTCCCCCACCATATTGCCCAAGCTCAGCTCATTGAAATATGCTACCGTGGTGTTGATAATGACACCAATGTCTTTGTTGATTCCTCATCTAGAGGAAATTTTGCATTTCAAAGTCTAGATAGTTCTTGGGAGGTTGTAAAGAGATCTTATGAAACCCAAGCACGACGAGGAACCAATGGGTTCCTCAAGGTGGATAAGGCCGAGGAGAATCCTGACTTCAAGAATATTACCAAAAGTCTTAAGCTTATTGCCTTGAAACAAGATTGCCTAGATTGTTCTTTTAGTGCCTGTGAGAGGAGAGATCAACTTCAATAAGTAAGGACTACATACTCTCTCAAAAATAGGGTATGATCACTCTACCCTACAATGTCAATATATTTACAATATTCCTATGCAGCCAAAAGTTGGACAACAAATCGAGGACCTCAAATCTATTCATAGCATATCGGGTCAAGGTTATTACAACCCAAAACAAACTATAAATCCCCCTAGATTCCAATAGGGAAATCCATTAGGTTCTGAAAATGCTTCCCAACAAATACCCCTTAATCGTCAAGCCAACAATCATCGACCATCTCACTTTCCTTGCAACAACAATCAGAGGAATTTTGGGAATCAAGGGAATTACAAAGGTGGTTTCCAAAATTGTGGGCCCTACCAAGGGCGATGATATCAAAGTCTAAGCCAACCACAATCACAAATGAAATAGAATACCACCACCCCTTCTACTAATGAAAAACTAGCTACTTTAGAGAAGCTCATCCTTGCGCAGTAAGAACATCAAAAGGTAATTGATGCTCAGTTGGCTCATCTCTTTGCCAGCAAAAACCTCCCGTCGGCACTTTTGTCGGACAACTAGAAAACAACCCAAGCATCTTGAACAACTTAAGGTTTCTCTACCTGTTCGGGGAAGGTACATGCTCATCCCCCTCCATGAGATAAAACCCCTATTGTACCCCTAGATTTTGAGTACAACGACATAGTAGTAGTTTAAGCCCAAACTTCCCAAGACTCTACCATACCTATCCCTGAACCCCCACCAGTGGAGGGTAATGAGCCCGAAGTCCCTGTCTACATGCCTCATTTACCATGACAGGCCTGCCTAAAGCAATTTAGGCTTGATATCTATTTCATGAAATTTAGGGAGGCTATGAAAAAGTTACATGGGGACATCCCCTTCTTGGATTCTTTTGCTGACATGCATGCCTGGTCCAAGTACATGAAATCCATATTGACTAGGAAGTATGCCAGAAAAGAGTATGAGACTGTAAAACTTGCTATGGCCGCCTCGAATATCATTCAAAGCAAGATGCCTGAAAAATAGAAAGACCCCAGTTCCTTTGGGGTTGGGTGTTACTTAGGTGATAATGCTTGCAGAAAAGGCCTTGCAGACTTAGGCACTAAATTTTCAATTATTCCTTATAGTTTTTGTAGGATATTGGGATTTGTTGATATGCTTCCCACTCCCATGACCATCTAGTTGGCAAATGCATCTATGAAACAACCTATGGGTATCATTGAAGATATACCTATAAAGGTTGGGAAAGATGCCTATGTTCCATGTGACTTCGTGGTCATGAAAATCAAGGAAGATCTATGTTATCCCCTCATATTTGACCCTCCCTTGTTAGCAATCACTCATGCCTTGATTGATGTTGAGGCCAGAACCATTCTTTTACGGTATGGAAAGTAGACTTTAGAATTTAGGGTGTTTGAAATCATGACAGACCTAACTTTTAGGAGGAGGTCCATGTCCTCGATTTTTCTGACAAGCTATCCCAATTAAAGTAAGAATGGAAGTTGCTTGAAGATCCCATACACACCACCCTTAAGGCCCCTTTTGAATGTGTCTTTGAAGATGAGAAGTTGGACCAATTTAGAGCTCATCTAGATAGCTTTGAAGAGATTGCTTATGGAGAATTCAAAAACCTTAAGATGGTCTTTCTTGTGGAAGAGAAACTCGAACCCCCAAGGCCCCAAAGATGAAACCTCTCCTAGAAAGACTAAAATATGTTTTTCTTGATGAACAACAAATTTTCCATTTCATAATAAACTCTGATCTTACTTATGAATAGGAAAACAAACTCATGACTGAGCTTAAGAAGTGGAGAGCAGCCCTAGAGTACAAAATGACTGAATTGATAGGGATTAACCAAGCAATTTGCATGAACAAAATCCCTATGATAGAAGAGTATAAACCATCAAGGGACCCTCAATGGGAATTAAATCCCAATATGAAAGAGGTTGACCACTTAGAAGTTATCAATCTTTTAACAGTAGGAATTATCTACCCCATTTCTGACTCCCCCTGATTTAGTCCTATCCAAGTGGTCTATAAAAACCACTGTTGAGTATGATAAAGATGAGCTCATCCCCACCTGTACTATCATTGGATGGAGGATGTGCATTGACTATAGAAAGCTGAATAAGGCTACTAGGAATGATCATTTCCCTCTTCCCTTCTTGAATCAAGTATTAGAAATCCTTCCCCATCAACAATATTTCTTTTATATTGATGGCTATTTAGGTTTTTATCAAATTCCCATTCATCTTGATGATCAGGAGAAGACAATCTTCATTTGTCTGTTCAACACATGCATTCAGGAAAATTCCCTTTGGGTTGTGCAATACCCCGACTACCTTCCAACGAAGCATGTTCAATATTTTTTCCGGGTTGAATAAAACTATAATGGAGGTGTTCATGGATGATTTCTCTATTTATGGAGAATGTTTTGATTCTTGTCTTAGACACCTATCTCTTGTTCTGGAAAAGTGTGAAGAAGCACACCTGGTTTTGAATTGGGAAAAATGTCACTTCATGGTGACATAAGGTATTGTTTTGGGACACCAAGTTAGAAACCAAGGCATAAAGGTTGATAGAGACAAGATTAAAGTGATCATCACACTTCCCCCTCCCATTTTTGTCAAGGACATCTGTTCCTTCCTTTAGCATGCTATATCTCCCTCTATTAGTCTGTACTCAAATGATGCTTTGGAAACATTATACCTTTCATGTTTTACATGATTCTTAAGATGTGTTACCCTCTCGATAATGTCCATGTTTTTATGTTGTTCATCCAACTCATAGTTCATACAAGTCATCATAAGGTCTTTTATGTCTATGACATCATTGGCATGCTTCAAGTAAGCATCCATTTCAGCCTTGTAGAGCGGGTTCCTAGGGCACTGGTGTTTCAAGGACATAGAGCTTTCACTCATTGGTGAGAATGCTTCTCAAAGTCCTAAACCATATGTGGATGTATTTCCTATTTAGTTTTTCCTACTCAAGGACTGATCGTACTGATAACATATTTGTGTTTACCATTAGATTCTACAAAAGATATTGCAACTTTAGTCAAAACATTTTTGATTAATTTGATTTGATAAGTTTGACAACATTAATTAGGATTTTAATTAATTATCGGTCCCATTATATTGTTTAAATTGAAAACCCTCATGTATCTATTTAGAAGATTGCATCATATAATCTTCTAGTGTGGCAAGACCCACAACAATTGAATTATTACCCGATGAACACCATTGTCCATAACCAATTATTAAGGTAGGCAACTTTTTCCAATTACACCTCCTACAATTCTTGGATAGATGGTATGCACAACTTCTTGCCATAGTCCATATGCATACTTATAGGTGCTTAATATCATTAACAACACCCAATTAATCCTGACCCAAAAGCCAACATGATAGTAACACACCACTCTTGGAAGGCCCACATAACTACCATCACAATTCCATGATACAGACAATACAACACACTTGGAATGCCCACACATAGTCGATCAAGATTTTCATGTGTGTTGATAATGGAAATCATCATAGACTTAATATTTAGATTGAGGGATTTTATATATAAATACATATACATATCCAATCACCACATACTTATAGTACACACCATATACATGCTATAACCACAACAAAAAATGAAATTATAACACAAACGATGGTTATGGCCATTCTATTATAATTCCTTGGAGGCACAAGGAATTACTACCACCTAAGGTCTACACCATATGAAACAACCTATTGTTGGTGAAGATCCATGCTACCCAGATTGGTTCAACACTTGAATCGATCGGCTTGCCTCCTCACCACTCGGTTGGGCTCTTGAAACATTTGTCTGGGCTTAGGTTCAATTGATGTTTGGACTCCTCTAGCCGATCGACTAGACCACCAATCAATCAGTTTGTCTTCTCCTATTGTCTGGCCTCCTCGATACTCCAATCAGTCAGTTTGTCTCATGAGCCGGTTAGTTCCTCAGGTGCAAAATGTCTTCACATGGAGAAACATAAATAAAAACTATCCTATTTCATATTACATTATAAAAAGGAAAACCTCGAGTTACATTCAAGGGGAAATAGGAATAAGAGCATTAATTTACATTTTGAAAGGAGGAGAGAGGCTAAGTATGTAAACTGAGATAGAAATAGGAATAAACAACCACAACCATGCATACACAAATCCAGGGTTATTGACCATTACCATGCTAACATCCACCATAAAAACCAACTTTTAGGGAAACACATGTGAATTACACACACACACACACACACACACATATATATATATATATATATATATATATATATATATAAGTTTATGAATCATATGTGGTAATTAATTAGATATGCACATTAACCTATTTAATATTTGTAGCATATGAAATAAAAATAAATTTGATCATATCAATTTAAATATAGATACACCATAAATTGACGTGGCTCTGATATCGTGGTTGGGAAATCTGGGAAAAAGATAAGGCAATGAATTATTTTAAAGCCCGATTCCCTAACTAGCAGATCACATCAACAACAATGTATCTAGGAAAGAAGGTAACAAGGGTTATACCTGGTCCTGGAGCAAGCCCAATGACAACTCTTGATGTAGTATCATGCTTCTTCTCCAAGCAAAAACACACTTCTTCTTCAGACAGTAGCATGCTCCTTCTTCAGCAACACTCGAACAGTCGTCACCAACAACCTCCTGGTACAACACATGAATGGTGATTGACATCATCTTCCTAGTGGGAAAAACTTCTTACATCTAGAGTGGTCCACAAGGACCACCAACAACTCCACGTTGCACTACTAGAGCCAGCGAGAAGGAGTTGTCCCTTCGAACGTCAGTGTACTAGCACTGATTCACTCTTCCACAATTGTCTATCCCTTGCTATCCCTCCCTTTTCAGGTAGGACTTGCTTGGGCTCTTTATTGGTTACCATAACTAGGGAGGACAACAATTCTCAGAGCCTATTATTGTGTCTGGGAAGCCCTTAATACCCCTCTATTTATAAGAGAGGCTAGGGTTAGGGTTTCCAGTCACTCTGGAAGTCGAAGAGATGAAATTCATGATTTTTTTGGAAACTATGAATGGTGAACCGATCGGTACACTACCCAACTGGTCAGTTTAGATGTGAACTGATTGGTTCATCTCTTGAACAGGTCGGTTCATGTACTTTCCTGTTCAGAATCAAGTTGGCATTCAACATTCAATTAATGCAAAAACATGACATCATCGTCAATCTTCAACACAATCAAATTGATCATTGATCCGAACAACCCAGATGATAAGTCAGTCAGTTCACATGATGAAATGATCATTTCAAATCATGAAATGGTTGTTTATGTGAAATGGTCATTTCACATGTCCAGGTCAGGCAAATATTTATCCAATTGTGTTTCCAATTGACTTAACACTCTAATGATCGGTTCAATACTTGAACCGGTCGGTTCAGAGTCCACTCAATCAATTATGAATGTCATTTGTTTAATTGAATATCTAAACACTTTTAGTAATAAGGTTAAACATCATTCTTGAATAAACTCCTATTCCAAGTGTATCTTATGGATGTGACCCTATAAGTCCCAAATTACATTGGCAGTGAATGTCCATAACCAACTTATGATATCACAAGAAATGTGCAGTATCTAGAAACACATCATTGCTACGAAAGCAGTTTGGAAAGTTGAAGAACAACTACAACCTACAATCCATTATCAATTTTACAGTGATCATATAGTTCCTTTGTCTCTAATATCCAAATTGAACTTGAGGCATGGAATTGTTATCCTCTAAACATTTAATCCATGTTCCTTGAACTTGAGAAGACTGTCTGAGATGCATGTGAGTTCACATATCACATATTGAATCACATGTGTGTGGCCATGAATTTCTCAGTATCACTTGTCAAGAGGCTTGGATATCAATCTCCTGTAGGAGGGACAAATCCCATCTACATCACTCACACTCAATCCCCATGTGTCACAGTGCACCTGAGCATCACCTTTATAACAACCCTTATTGGAGGTCATGTTGGATGATGTCTAAATACATTGAACAACATGTGATGAGTGTAGTGACTTCAGGTATAAGAACCACAATCACCACGATCACTACGGGAGCTAATTTTGATTACAATTTCATGGTATCCATGTATCACTCTCAAGGTGGGTCTGTTTGATACATTGTTCTCTAACATGTACCTGTGTGCTTGACTTGATATCACATATCATGACCAGTGAGACGCTGCCATTAGTGAACACACACTCTAGTCTTACATATTACTGTTGTCCATTTTTCTTCCACATTAATATCTGACTAGGGACATAACAAGAATGTATGTACTCTTATCATACATATGATCTCATTGTTTAGGCTATCAACCTGAAGACATATATCATCGAGTAACATCATTCTTTAGACATCTACTATGTCTGTTCCATCATCTCATGATTGAGAAAAACATAATAGACAGATCGACCTGAAGACATATATCATTGAAAAACATCATTCTTTAGACATCTACTATGTCTGTGCCATCATCTCATGATTGAGACAAACATAATAGACAAAATTACCTTTATTAGGATCGAATTAGGTATCTAATGCCACATTCCAATCATAATATGATTGCCTCTCTGGGAATACATACCAACAAAACTAACAAGCCTTATTTGACATTCTTAATGAGTCAAGTCCTATGCTGAGTAGGCATCCACATTCAAGCCCTATACTAAATAAAACTCTCCTTGAACTCAAGGCCTACATTCAAGTACATACACTTGACAAAGGCCTATGTTTGAGTAGGAACTCCTGGTGAAAGTGCTATGAACAAATATGTACCCTTATTCAAGACTTATGTATAGTAGGAACAATCTAAAAAGTCCTACCTTATGTGCACACCCACCATTGTGAACCCTATCATGAATACACATCTCATTTTTCTACAACCATATCATGAACAAGAAAAACTTTTAGTTCCTACATCTAGTAGGTAATATCTTTGGGTCCATGAATATAACTTAAAACTTCATTTTCCAATTTAAGGGTCTCAGATCATGAACTTAAACTATATCCAAAGGGTGGATCATGACCTTAAACTATATGTACAAGGTCCTAGATCATGACCTTAGACTATAGCTAGAGGGTCCTGGATCATGACCTTAAACTATATCAAGAGGGTACTTGATCATGACCTTAAAATGCACTGAGAGGTTCCTTGATCATAAACTTAAAACTATACCGAGAGGGCCATGGATCATGACCTTAAAGTCTACTGAGAGGGTATTTGGAGTCAGAACCTTAAATGGTACCAATGGGGTCCTCGATCAAGTACTTAAACTATACTGAGAGGGTCCTGCATCAATAACTTAAACTTTACCAAGAGGGTCCTAGATCTTGACCATAAATAGTAATGAGAGGGGCATGGATCATGACCTTAAACTATGTAGAGAGGGTCCTGTATCATGACCTTAAACCATACCTAGAGGGTCTTGTATCATGAACTTAAACTATAGTGCGAGGGTCCTGGATGATGACCTCAAACTATATGAAGAGGGTCCCACATCATACCTTAAAAACTATATTTAGAGGGTCCTGGATCATGACCTTAAACTATAGAGAGAGGGTCCCAAACCATGAACTTACAAAGAGGGTTTTGGATCATACCTTAATGTGTATAAAGATGTTCCTAGATCATGACAAAATTGAACATAGAGGGTCCTAGATCATATACATAAACTGTACTGATATGACCTTAAACTATACTAAGAGGGTCCTAGATCATAATCTTGAACGGTACAGAGAGGGTCCTCGATCATGACCTTGACTATACTGAGAGGGTCCAAGATCATGACCTTAAACTATCCTGAGAGAGTCTAGATCATGACCTTAAATTGTATCGTGAAGGTCCTAGATCATGACCTTATACTATACTAAGAGGATCCTGGATCATGACCTTGAATTGTACCCAGAGGGTCTTGGATGAAACCGTAAATTATATTAAGAGGGTCCTATAATGCAATCTTAAACTAATTCAACTCCGTTTTCCAATCTTTTTGGATCCTATACTACAACCTTAAATATATCCGATTTTATTTTCCAATATTTTAGTCCTAAACTATGACCTTAAACTAATCCAACTTCATCTTTGAATCTTTTCTCGGTCTTGGAATATGACCTGAAACTAATCCAACTTTAGTTTCCAATCATTTAGGGCTATGGACTATGACCTTAACTAATATAACCTCATCTTCCAATCCTCTTGGGTCTTGATCATGACCTTAACCTATGCCAAAAATGGTCCCAAATCGTGACCTTAAACTAAACCACGTGACCTACCACATAAAGACATGTCACAACCAAATCTTTTTATGTCTTGGACTATAACATTAAACTAATCCAACTTCACCTAGTAAATCTTGTTGGGTCCTGAACTATAACAGTAAAGTAGACCATCTCCCATGGTAATTATTGGGACTTGGAGTACAACCTTAAACTAATACAACTTCATTTTCCTTATCAACAGGTCATGAATGATGATCTTAAGTTGAACCCTTTCCATATAGAAAATCCCCTATGTTTTCATTTTTTTCATCAAAGTTGTGCATGAAGTATTGTTACGACCCCACCTCCCGATAACCCCCAATTAAGGGAGATCAAGAGGTTGAGCCGCACCCATTAATCCCGGATCAAAGGTTCGACATATAACCATAAACAATTATTAAATTCTAACAGACTATACTGAAAATGGTAATAAAATTTTTCTTTACATACCTTTTGAAAACTTGGTTTTCTATCCACATCGATACTAATCTATCTAATCCTCCTTTGTACTTTAATTCTCTTTTAGTATCACAAGTGACACTTTACTGTTTGTTCTTTTCATTGTACCTAAAACGCCGACAAACAAAACGTCGATCAGCCGAAGCTGGTATGTGGAGGAAACAGATAATGTTCAACTATGGTAACAATATAATCGTTCAATTAATCATTTAACAATCAAGATTACATTTTAAACCATACAACTCAATCCATACATATTATCGAACTCTGGGCTGTCCCTGCAGTGGACATGAATATCACCTCTCTTTTAGGTAATAGAGTCGCATGGCACTATCCGAAGATAGCCCAATATCTAACTCATTATGACTTGATGGTCCTACCTCCATGGTAGCCATGTACTAAGTCAGCCATAGACCTGATGGACCTACCCAATAGGTAGCCATGTACTAGGTCATCCATAGACCTGATGGACCTACCCAATAGGTAGCCATGTACTAGGTCTTCCTCTAACCTGATGGACCTACCCATAGGTAGCCATGTACTAGGTTAGCTATTATGCCACAGAGAGAACCAGGATCTGAGTTTGTAGGCATATACTCTTTATGATAGTCATAGCCACATTATAGTTTGCATGAACTAAATAAACATCCAACAGTTTATTTAAAGCAACCGGTAAAACATTCGGAAATCACCGTGAAACTAGAACGGTTATACATAAGCGTAACCACATACCTGTTCAAAGCAACTTGAAGTCAAAATATTTAATATTCAGGAACAAACAATCAAGCAATCATCAATATCCTGAAATTAATACATAACATCCAAGTGTCATTGTTTTATTCAAACATCCACAAGATCAACTTGGATTCCACCTTATAATTTCTAGGCCAACCTTAGGGTTTTATTAGGTTTTTAGCCTTCATTATGCATCTATAACTTTTAGTGCTCTTCTATTTCACAAACCCTAATTGCTGCATCATAGGCACAATTGAATGTCAAATAAGTCTAATATGTTTCTTTACACTAAAACTATTATCTTTATCCTTTTTGGTCATATCCAAAACATTAAGGCTAATTATCATCTTCGGTTTCTTTCAAATTAACAAATCATATTTCATTATAGTTCAACTCACATATATGAACCTTATTTAATACTATTTCCACTTTTATTAACAACAAGTTAATATCAACTTGAATTATCTATCTATCATCAAATCTAAGGGCTTTTTCTTAATTAAATCATTAAAGATAATAACTTTATGCCTTTTTCAAATTCCATGCATATTTAAGCACATAAACTCTAAATTAGACTAATCATGTGCAAAGTTATTCCTTTTTGAATTCAATGTTCCTTTTTACATTTAACAGATTAATATCAACTCTAAAGATCCATTAAACCCTATTAAACACATTAATCATACCAAAATAGGGTTCCTTAATCTTTAATTCATTAAAGATGATAATTTACACTATATTACGAACTATGATCAGACTCAAGCTATGAAACTATTTTTATTGGATTCCTTGTGTTCTCCTGATCAAAATTCATATATAACTTGTTTTAATCCGAGCTACGGTTAATTATCTACGAATTTTGCATTAAAACACTTACTGTGGTCCAATGAGGGGCTGCCACATAGGCGTCTCTCATGCAACATTGCTCTTGGCTTGAAAACATTTCGATTTGTCAATTTTGCCCTTGACTTAACTGACCCGTCCTTTGAATGGCCGAGGGTAGAACCATCCAATGGCACTTTGGGCTTCTTCAACCTTGCGCTGTCCGACCTGGCCGCCGATCCCAGCCCTAGCCGCAGATGGTGGGGCTTCCTCTCTCCCTCCTGGGTCCCAGCGACCACCGACGGTGGTGCCTCCACCTCCGGCACTCCGTACCGCTCCCAAGGACACCAGTTTGAAGCAGCTAGATCGGCTGGCCCGCGCTGGCCAAGCCCTCTTCTGCGGCTGACGTAGCAGCTGTCCCGGGGTTGATGCATGATCTCTAAGACGTGGCCACGATGGCCATGTTGTTGCCTAACTCCGTGGTGCATCCAACTATCCGTGGTACCCTTCGTTGGCCCCTAATTGCTCCCCTCGTTCTAAATATAACTCCTCTTCTCGTGGCTAGGATTTGGTTAAAGAAGATGAAGAGGAAGAGGAAGAAGGGAGGGATGGTTGTGTGAAACTTCCTTCCCACATGACCCAGAACTCCACCCCTTATATAAGGGGGTATCCATGCTCCCAAAACGTTCATACAAGGGAAAACAAGCTCCTATCCTAATAGGAAGCAATTTCCTTCATTAAAACACCAGTTTTCTCTCCTTAGAAACTCCTTGCTTAACTATGATCCTTGGTCATTAAGGAATTCGAAATTCTCTCTTTTATTTCTTTGTTCTTAGCTTTTAATCCATTAGCCACAAAATTTCTATTTCCTTTAATAGAAATTACTTTCTTTTAATAATACCTCATAATTCCTTAATAATGCATTATATTATCCTCTTATTTTGCCTTTTTAATATTTTCTCTTTCTTTCCTATTTATTGGGACTCCTTGGATCCCAAGGCACTCTATTATTTCGAAATTCATTTTATTGGAATACTCATTATCTTTCTTAATGCACCTATATGCATTATTTTGCATTATCATGTTTATTTCTTATTAAGATATCTCTTTTTGAGAATTTCTCCTTATTTCCCTTTTATTTTCCTCATGGGTATTCCTTTTATCATTAGAAACCTCATGGATACGAATTATCACCAAGAAAACTCATTTATGCCTCTTTTCATTCATTTTCCACATTATATCATTATTTCCCAATTTCTTTCTTCATAAAGAAATACTTAATTAATCTTTTCTTTTCTATTTCTTTATTTTTGCAACCTTGGACTCCTTGGTACCCAAGGAACCCAAGAGGCACGAAATCCTCTTTGGATTTGCCTTCTAGAGGTTTCCACATATTTCTTTTCTTAAAATTCAATTATCCATTTACTAATTGAATTTCCTTTGTTATTTTCCTTTTTATTGGACCCAATAGCCAATAAAGCCCACAAATCAAACAACAAGGCCATTTTAAACGAAATCCAATTATTCTCAACCAAATATATGATTATTTGTTCAAACATCTTTAATATGAGAAATTATATTTCTCACCTCTTGAACCCAAAAATCGAGGTTATAACATCCTTCCCCTCTTATAGGAATTTTGTCCTCAAAATTCTATCAAACATACAACCAATTCAGGATAAAACTTTTCCATGTCCATCATTGGCCCCTATGTGGCTTTACCCTACCCATGGAACTTCCAAAGAACCTTTATCATCACTTATTCTTTTCTCTGAGTTCTTTCACTCTGGCGTCTATAAACTGCACAGGTGACTCAGGTCATTTCAGCCTCCCTTGGGGCTCACTAGGTTCATGGCTCAGCACATGGTCGGGTACCTCACATAGTGCTCTAAATTGGACACATGGAACTCATCTCACATTACTCTATCCTGAGGGGTAGGGTCAAACCTAACCTTCTCCACCCATCCATCTCTAATGGACCCATGTATCGGTGGCTCAGCTCTCTTAGTCATAGCTTAGAGGGGTCGGATTTTCATGTCACATTTTCTCCCACAGTAACTTGTATGTCAGTCTACTTTGCATCTGCTCACGACTCTCATCGTCTCTAGGCTCCTTTTAGCCCTTGCACAATCAAAGTGACTTCATCTACACGCACTGGGGTCCCTATTTCTAACCATCATGTGGTCCTTTTCTAACCATCATGTGGCCCTTTTCACCAACATCACCTTACTGAAGTGGTGACCGACACAACCTCCCTTACAGAGCTTCATATAAAACCCGATACTGGCTATGGTGGTCATTGTCACATCTTTCATAGAACAAGAACTGTATCTAGATATCACCCTGAATGAGCACACATGCCCTCATCAGACCCTTCAGTCTGGATCATACTAACCATTGTTAAGGGGTGATAAACTATACTAACATTGAGTTCTTCATATACCTACTTCCACTTTATGGAAGTGAACCTTTAGGTCAAACTCATGAACCTTTGAACTCTCTTCAAGGTGTAGTCGAACCATCTCTCTCATGGATAGTTCAACTAGATCTTTCCCTTCACAGAACTCTTTCTTTCTTATGTCATCTAGGTAAGGCGATCTACCATAACCCATATTGTATCTCGACCTTCCTTGATCCAGGGAAGACTTATCACAACATCCATTGAGCTCTCATTCCCTCTCAGGGATTCTTATGTCCTCCATATCGATACACTGTGTTACTGGGATTCGTCCTTTACTCCTTGCTTGCATGGCCATAAACCACATGCAACCTCATCTTAAGCATCTAACATGCTATTGCCTTTTTCCATGGTGCATCATGATTTTCTGTATGTCATGATTCTTTCAAGATCGATTCCTTCGAAACCACAAACCCCTCTTGTCAGGGTTTCATCACCTTCTTTTCCAACGAAGCGCACTTGAGGTTCTACCACCATCCTTTCATGGCATCAAGAATTAGGCTGGCTAACCAAACAACCCTTAACTTTTCAACGCATCTTGTTTCATCTGAGTGTTATCCAAACACCTCTCCTTTTCAAACTTAGGGTTAGCCAAACAAACTCTTCTAACTTCTAGTCAAACAAGTCTTAATCAGAGCATTCATTATCACTTCACATCCTTAGGTAACATTACACTTCCATGTATTTTGCTTATCATGTCACCTTAAACTATATGTTCATCATCATAAGAACACTCTCTGATTCTATCATCATGGTGATCAAACTCAACTTGGTATATCTTGTAAGTTCCACATAGCTCATGATACAAACATCCTCATAAGGAGACTACCTCATTCCTCTTAGTGTTTACCAACCATCCATGCATCATTCACTTTACCAGAGTAGATATATTCTCTATCCCCATTTCTCGTGGCAACGTCCCAACCTACATCATCTCTTATCCTTGGTGTATGACATGCATAATGTCCTATCTCTGACCCCCATAACAAGAGGAAATAAGCATTTGGCTGCAGTCCAAATACAGAGTTCTTCCTGTTCCAAGAGTAGATATGGTACATCCCACCTTGCCAGTACACCTTTAAATCTAAGTTGCAACGTGCCACATATGTCTCTTCATCACAAACATCATGATATCAAACTAGTCTTGAACCTACTGAGGTTTATACCCTTGGTCATCTCCTCTAGGTCTATAGGGTACCGAATCTTTTGGGGTCATCCCTCTTCCCTCGTGCATCAAGAGAGTGCCCTACTCATCTGCCCTTTGGGTCCCATGAGTTCATGAAGGTGATCAATCTCCTAACCCATGGCCCTCAGACAATGATAGCTGTTACCTCCCGACCCTATGGTCATGTGCAACTGGGGAATTAGGCAACTCCTACTTTCATCGGTCTTATCCCTACCTGACCCTAGGATAGACTTAGGATTCCCCATTACAGAACATGTTCACTTAGAACCTTACCCAAGTCTTCATCATCTCTCTTTCTGCATTCATGGGCTGACTCTCATCCGTTCATAGGCATCATGGCAACCTGCCTACCTTGGTCAAGCCCCATACTGGTTACCTCCATGGTAACACCTTCACATGCAATAGAGATGGATATCTATGGGTCTGTAGATTCATTCTCATACCATGTACCTTTCACTTAGCTTCTCAAGATTCTATGAGACCTCTTTAGGTTACTTTGAACCAACAAAACTGATATACACCCTTCCAAAGGGGTCCCTCTCCCAGGATGGGAGGAAAACTATCTCTAAGGTCATAAAAGCTCTTAGGTCTAGGCTTTACATCCACACGAATCTACTTAATCCTAGCAAGCCATTAAGGCATGAGCAGATCACTTACTGTACTATGCTAGGTCATACTTGTCCTCTTTCCTCGATGTTGAAACAAGATCAAACCTTCCTTTATCATCAACCTAGCTATGAGGGGTTCATCAAACACACCTTTAACTTCAGGGGCTCCTCTTTTCCTCTATTCATGGGGATTACTATGCTCTCTTCTATAGGAACTCATCTTCTCATCATGAGCCTTAGGTACACCACTTCCCCTCTTAGGCCTAGGAACCCTAGGTTCACTGCATGCTCTGTCTCTTAACTGCAAACCAAGCATGAAAAAGGTATGACATGCGCTCTTTGTCATCCTTCAACCCAAGAAACACTTAGAGTTGGGTCCTCCTTAAGGACAACCAACAAGGTACAAGGCCTCATAACCTACTACTAAACCTTTCTAGGTCTAAGGAACTCTTCTTCCTACCTCGGAAGGTAAACATCTATACCATAGGAATGTAGGTACCAGAAGCTTCATCTTTTCTCAAGGGTTTGGTCCCTCTAAAGACAATCAACTTTCAAGGATCGATCATGAGGCAACCACTATTATCCATTGTTCCTCATATCCCAGGGTTTTAGGCTTCCTACCTTCTTACTGGGTTTCCTGCTCTCTCTAGAGCTAACCCCACATACAACCTCACCATTAGAGGTCCTCTTTTCATGAAGGATCAACCTCAAAGGTATGCTCTACATGGGTCAATCCTAGGTTTGAACTTATGGTTGCTCAAGATAACCCTTTATGCTCACTCATGATTCCTTATCCAGGGTTATCCTACTGTCATCACTATGACGTGCCCTAGGTGCCAGCTATACCCTACTTGCACAAGCCCATAGGGTTTCTATGGTCCTTCACTAACATCATCAACTAAGGAGCTATCCTTTACCCTGACATGCACGACCCTTCCCAGGGTTGGGTTGCCAAAGGTGCTAGGTCACCCATGGATCATATGGCATCCCAAGGCATGTTCTTTCAAACACCTGGTCTAACTCATCATGCCATCTCTCTCTATATCCTTCACTTAGGGTTAGGGTTAACGTCATCCTCGTAGCCATGTTTCTATTTATCATGGAGAGCTCTATCTCCAAAACTAACTTATCCTCCAGACAAGAAGGTCTAGCCTCAGGTCTCTTCTGAGGTCACGACAACTTATGTCATACGACCTAGGCATGTATCTATCATTTATTTCACGCTTAATCTATTAAGCTTATGTCCGTGACATCTTATTTACATGCCTTTCGTTAATTTAGGGGAGGATTCCTTAAACCTTATTAACCTTACCCATACCTCAAGAGGGTGAGGAGAAGAAAGGAAACCCTAATCCTTTAGGTCCTTAATAGAATTTTGTGATGAGAAGGGATGAATAAGATGAGAGGTCCTAAAGGTATCTTATTTCGATTCATACCCTAAGACTTTGGCCAGGCGGTCACACGGGTCTGGGAGTCCTCGTATTCCGACTAGCGGTGCAGAGGAAAATCTTGCCAGCCCTCGGTCGTGATCCCTTTCTAGACACCTCCGTCTTTTGGATACTCCTCTAATAACTCCCTTGGGTTCTATAGAGTTTGTAAAAATTAATAATTATTAATGGTTAAATGAGGAACCTACGCTCTGATACCAAATGTTACGACCCCACCTCCCGATAACCCCCAATTAAGGGAGATCAAGAGGTTGAGCCGCACCCATTAATCCCGGATCAAAGGTTTGGCATATAACCATAAACAATTATTAAATTCTAACAGACTATACTGAAAATGGTAATAAAATTTTTCTTTACATACCTTTTGAAAACTTGGTTTTCTATCCACATCGATACTAATCTATCTAATCCTCCTTTGTACTTTAATTCTCTTTTAGTATCACAAGTGTCACTTTACAGTTTGTTCTTTTCATTGTACCTAAAGTGCCAACAAACAAAACGTCGATCAGCCCAAGCTGGTATGTGGAGGAAACAGATAATGTTCAACTATGGTTACAATATAATCGTTCAATTAATCATTTAACAATCAAGATTACATTTTAAACCATACAACTCAATCCATACATATTCTCAAACTCTGGGCTGTCCCTGCAGTGGACATGAATATCACCTCTCTTTTAGGTAATAGAGTCGCATGGCACTATTCGAAGATAGCCCAATATCTAACTCATTATGACTTGATGGTCCTCCCTCCATGGTAGCCATGTACTAAGTCAACCATAGACCTGATGGACCTACCCAATAGGTAGCCATGTACTAGGTCATCCATAGACCTGATGGACCTACCCAATAGGTAGCCATGTACTAGGTCTTCCTCTAACCTGATGGACCTACCCATAGGTAGCCATGTACTAGGTTAGCTATTATGCCACAGAGAGAACCAGGATCTGAGTTTGTAGGCATATACTCTTTATGATAGTCATAGCCACATTATAGTTTGCATGAACTAAATAAACATCCAACAGTTTATTTAAAGCAACCGGTAAAACATTCGAAAATCACCGTGAAACTAGAACGGTTATACATAAGCGTAACCACATACCTGTTCAAAGCAACTTGAAGTCCAAATATTTAATATTCAGGAACAAACAATCAAGCAATCATCAATATCCTAAAATTAATACATAACATCCAAGTGTCATTGTTTTATTCAAACATCCACAAGATCAACTTGGATTCCACCTTATAATTTCTAGGCCAACCTTAGGGTTTTATTAGGTTTTTAGCCTTCATTATGCATCTATAACTTTTAGTGCTCTTCTATTTCACAAACCCTAATTGCTGCATCATAGGCACAATTGAATGTCAAATAAGTCTAATATGTTTCTTTACACTAAAACTATTATCTTTATCCTTTTTGGTCATATCCAAAACATTAAGGCTAATTATCATCTTCGGTTTCTTTCAAATTAACAAATCATATTTCATTATAGTTCAACTCACATATATGAACCTTATTTATTACTATTTCCACTTTTATTAACAACAAGTTAGTATCAACTTGAATTATCTATCTATCATCAAATCTAAGGGCTTTTTCTTAATTAAATCATTAAAGATAATAACTTTATGCCTTTTTCAAATTCCATGCATATTTAAGCACATAAACTCTAAATTAGACTAATCATGTGCAAAGTTATTCCTTTTTGAACTCAATGTTCCTTTTTACATATAACAGATTAATATCAACTCTAAAGATCCATTAAACCCTATTAAACACATTAATCATACCAAAATAGGGTTCCTTAATCTTTAATTCATTAAAGATGATAATTTACACTATATTACGAACTATGATCAGACTCAAGCTATGAAACTATTTTTATTGGATTCCTTGTGTTCTCCTGATCAAAATTCATATATAACTTGTTTTAATCCGAGCTACGGTTAATTATCTACGAATTTGGCATTAAAACACTTACTGTGGTCCAATGAGGGGCTGCCACGTAGGCGTCTCTCATGCAACGTTTCTCTTGGCTTGAAAACATTTTGATTTGTCAATTTTTCCCTTGACTTAACTGACCCGTCCTTTGAATGGCCGAGGGTAGAACCGTCCAATGGCACTTTGGGCTTCTTCAACCTTGCGCTGCCCGACCTGGCCGCCGATCCCAGCCCTAGCCGCAGATGGCGGGGCTTCTTCTCTCCCTCCTGGGTCCCAGCGACCACCGACGGCGGTGCCTCCACCTCCGGCACTCCGTACCGCTCCCAAGGACACCAGTTTGAAGCAGCTAGACCGGCTGGCCCGCGCTGGCCAAGCCCTCTTCTGCGGCTGACGTAGCAGCTGTCCCGGGGTTGATGCGTGATCTCTAAGACGTGGCCACGATGGCCATGTTGTTGCCTAACTCCGTGGTGCATCCAGCTATCTGTGGTACCCTTCGTTGGCCCCTAATTGCTCCCCTCGTTCTAAAGATAACTCCTCTTCTCGTGGCTAGGATTTGGTTAAAGAAGATGAAGAGGAAGAGGAAGAAGGGAGGGATGGTTGTGTGGAACTTCCTTCCCACACGACCCAGAACTCCACCCCTTATATAGGGGGGTATCCATGCTCCCAAAACGTTCATACAAGGGAAAACAAGCTCCTATCCTAATAGGAAGCAATTTCCTTCATTAAAACACCAGTTTTCTCTCTCCTTAGCAACTCCTTGCTTAACTATGATCCTTGGTCATTAAGGAATTCGAAATTCTCTCTTTTATTTCTTTGTTCTTAGCTTTTAATCCATTAGCCACGAAATTTCTATTTCCTTTAATAGAAATTATTTTCTTTTAATAATACCTCATAATTCCTTAATAATGCATTATATTATCCTCTTATTTTGCCTTTTTAATATTTTCTCTTTCTTTCCTATTTATTGGGACTCCTTGGATCCCAAGGCACTCTATTATTTCGAAATTCATTTTATTGGAATACTCATTATCTTTCTTAATGCACCTATATGCATTATTTTGCATTATCATATTTATTTCTTATTAAGATATCTCTTTTTGAGAATTTCTCCTTATTTCCCTTTTATTTTCCTCATGGGTATTCCTTTTATCATTAGAAACCTCATGGATACGAATTATCACCAAGAAAACTGATTTATGCCTCTTTTCATTCATTTTCCACATTATATCATTATTTCCCAATTTCTTTCTTCATAAAGAAATACTTAATTAATATTTTCTTTTCCTATTTCTTTCTTTTTGCAACCTTGGACTCCTTGGTACCCAAGGAACCCAAGAGGCACGAAATCCTCTTTGGATTTGCCTTCTAGAGGTTTCCACATATTTCTTTTCTTAAAATTCAATTATCCATTTACTAATTGAATTTCCTTTGTTATTTTCCTTTTTATTGGACCCAATAGCCAATAAAGCCCACAAATCAAACAACAAGGCCATTTTAAACGAAATCCAATTATTCTCAACCAAATATATGATTATTTGTTCAAACATCTTTAATATGAGAAATTATATTTCTCACCTCTTGAACCCAAAAATCGAGGTTATAACAAGTATAGTGCATAATCCTTATCTTGTTTACAAATCTAGTGAGAATAAGAAATTCTCTAAGGAACATATAAATAACCACATACAATCATTAGTCATGGAAATTATAACCTCATAATTGGATATTTGTCTGGTACACAGTCTTATCAATTTTGAGCACTTGGCCTTTTATGGATCTAAGAAGAAACCTGAAACTCTTTGAATAGTTGGATAATGCTCTAAGGAACAAATGAAAAACCACACGCACTCATTAATATTGGATAAAGGCTAACCTCAGTGTTGGATAATTACTTAGTCTCCATATTTTCTATTAGAGAAACCAAAGCCCTGTCTCAAATATGCAAACTCACAAAATTTTACCTTCTTAGAGTTTTAACCCTGACCCTAAATTGGTTCACTCTTCAGGTCTCTTGATTGACTAACTCACTCAGATATGTAATAACACAAAGAGATGATAAATTTGCATGATATTTTTAAAATCAAGCACTTCCCATGATATTTCTTGACTAAAGACTTGGTTTAATAATACATAGTGATGAACCTCTACCCTACTCAACATTGCTTTTACTTTCACCTTTCCCTCACTTGAAAATGAAATCGAGAGAGAACAAATGTATACTGAATAAGAACCAAAGCTATAGAGGAAATTCTTATGAAACTAGGAGGTCTAGAGTCCTTTAATAGCTTGCCATCACTCTATGGGAATAAATGATCAATCAAGTTACAACCCCTAACCATGGAGGCTACAATTACATTGGTTAATTTCCTATACTCGACCTTATCCTTCTATGAATGGCTGTGCCATTACTTCAACCTTAGAAGGAAAAGAAACCACTTACAATTTTCACCTTAACTTCTTCTAATCCATTACCATTTCCATCTTTTTCTCACTAGGGCATGAAATAGTGAGAGAATCAAATGCATGTTGAACAAGAACTAGAGGTATGGAGGAAATGATTTAGAAACCAAGAGGTTTGAGTCCTTTCATATCTCAGTGAAACTCTAGGGGATGATGTTAAGTTAAGTTATAACCATTGACCGTGGATGCTAGAATTACACCGGTTGATTGCATGTACCTAACCTCAATTACGAATGATAATCCCTAAGTCCATACATGTAAGAAAAATAAAGAACCTATAGTTTTCACCCTCCACAAAGTTTATTATATCATCCTTGATAAGTCTCACCCTTTTGGTCTTCGTGGGAAAATATGGGGGTCAGAAATGGCTCAACCCTACATTTCTTAGTCATATCTCGAACCTTATCCGAGAGGAGAAAACAATTGACACAACATTTTTTTCTCACTCAGTCAAAAATAAAGACAACGTTGCTCTTTGGCTATAATGATGTTTATTCATTTTCTTTCACATTTTCCCATATTTTCCCACCCATGTCATCCACCCATTTCTTCTATTTACCATGCATCGATCTCCGATGAAAGGAAAATCTTTTTTGAGGGCTAAAGCACAATATTCCATGTTATTGAGCTTTTTAATTAGAATTTTCCAATATAATATTCAATTTTTAATTCCTTAGGAAATCAAATTGCTTTTTTGCCATTATACTAGTAAAAAGGATAATCATTTTTAATTCATATATTTTTGAGAAAGAAAGAGAAAGAGGGAAGAGTTGGACATCAACTTTCCATCTATCCTCTTCCCTTTATTTTCATATTATGACTTTTATTCATGTGAATATTCTCACAAAATTCAATCTTAAGTACTATCACAACACTCCTAAATATCTGAATTTCAGATACAAAACACTGTTTTTCTTCCCTAGGGCTCCTTAGTGGAATTAGGCATTCCACTCTTGGGTTCCTTATTGGATATCAATGATAGATTTCTATAAAACACTGTTTTGTGATTTCTTCCATTTTTCCTTATATGAGGATACCTAATCTCGAAGCTTCCATATGAAATTGTAATCCTTGACCAACATGTATAAATAGATCCCCATACCTATCATATTCCAAGCCCTTCTTGATTCCCCTAAAGCTACAAAATTCACTAACTTGCTCCTTTTAATATCTGATCTGCTCATGATTAGAGGATCCTTCTTCTAACACAATGATTTTATGAGAGTTGTTAGGATGAGTAATGTCTATATTAACTGTTGAATATCCTCATCTGAAATTGCTTATAACAGATTTTAACTACTTATAGCTTCCATGATATGTTCATAACTGCATATCTATCTATGTATCTATCCTTTTCAACTACATTGATTTTATATGATTCAATCATACTATTTGACTTCATTACTCAAATACAATCAAATATTGCTTCTAATTGAAACTCTTTCATATCATCTCCTATTTTTCCTACACATTGGTCCTTACTACGTAGGATGGACTTCTGATTTGAAAGATCCTAAGGCAATTAGGATCTGACATTTATAAAAAGAAAATATTTAGGTCTATTGTGGTAAAGGCACGACCGTCTCTAGCCCCAAAGATCTACAATTATATAAACCCCTCTTTTACCACTTTTTCATTGTTTTGTTTCTTTTATTGAACCTAAAATCAAAATAACTCAAGATCAATAAGAAAAGGGTTCAATATAAATTAATAGGGTAAGATGGGGGTCAAAAACCTTCACCAATCATAATAAGATTGTCGAATCTGTATTTTGGATACTCTTTCCATGTTTTTCCTTATCCACCCTTGAGTGTACTAAAAATCGATCTTTTACATTTTCCCACCAATTTAAATGTTTATCTTTTTTACTCATTTTTTATGAATAAAATGTGGTGATGACTATGAGATTATCCTTTTCAATCCTTTTTTCTTATATTTTAACAACCTTCAAATTATCTTTCTAGGAGGATTTATTTATTAGGCATGTGCAATACTAAGGTAGATGTCTCTCTCTTCATAATATATCCAAAGATGCATCCTTTTATTGACTAAGATGAGGTTGCTCCTCCCTTCTCCAGAGTGAATAACCAAGGGTCCTTCACACCCTAGTTATAAAAAATGAAGTGGCATGATGCTTTTAAATGTCAATTGTTGTGAGTAGGGTGGATGGAAATGGAAAAAGGGTTTTGGAACCCTTGGTTGGGTGAAACTTAGGGGCATAATTCAATTTATGTTCTATTTCTTCGAATTACTAGCTCTTTGTATGCTGAAGATTTTAAGGCATTATCTTTGATTTGATATATATGTTTGATCTTTTATGCTTTAATGTAATCAAGATTCTTTCACTACAATGAGTGTATAAGAACATAGGTGAATTAAGAAAATTAGATAAATTATAATGTTAGTTCCATGTTTTTCATGAAATAAATGAGTACAATATTATTCATTATTACACTTGTATATATTTTAATAAAATGAATGACGACTAGAAATAAACATTCTTATATTGATCACATATACTTATGATGTAAGGTTTCAAAGTTATATTGTACATAAAGGAAGAAGTTGATGTGATTTGAGTTTGACTTATTCATAACAAGTTGTGAGATTTAAGTATTTTCAACACTTAGATTTTGACTCACTGCTGTTCTTATGTTATATGTTTCTCATACATTTTCTTTTGATTTTGAAAAATATATGGGATTTTGATACCCAACTTGTTGTAAGTTATTGTTGGCTAAATTGGACATTAGCTTATCTCCTCTTTTGACGATGACAAACATTTCTTATTTGTCTATTTAATATGATATCTAAGTGTTTCAGGTACCAACCACACAGTGCGTCATGGGTTTCTTTGAGATCTGAATAACGAGCCTCAACGGAGAGGAGTCGTGTAGAGAGGTCCCTCACTTGAGTTCTTAGTTGCTTGATTTCATTGTTGGATGACTCCTCTTGGCAGTTATTGAGTTGTGTGAGGGTGGTGTTGATGTCATCCAAGCGCGTGCTTAAAGCAGTTTGTTGCTGCTTAAGCTTGCGTAGAGTTTCTGGCAATGGTTGATTTTGCGCAGAAATCCTATCAACTTTCTTGACCAGATCGCCTTTCTGGCTTTTCACTTCAAGCACCATCTTTGGCAGTTGTTGCAGGCGGTCGTCGATGCGTTCGACTTTCATGGCCGCTGGTTTCTGTTGTTGGTGGATGCTTGAGAGGATGCCTGGTAGGGCACGGTTTTGATCATCAATCTTGGCGACCTGTGTAGTTAGACCCTACACACAAGAAAAAATAGATTATAAAATATTAGAAGGGTCGGTGAAGAGGTTTCAGATAGCGTCGAATTGACATCCGAATTCCTCACCGACGTTTGCAAAAGGGACCCCAGATGTGGAAGAGTGGGGTGGTTGGGGTCGAGGTGGAGGGGTGGAAGTGTCTTGCGAAAGAGACACTGTTGATGATCCCACAACCTACGTGGTGACTGTAGATGGAGTCACCAGCGGTGTTGGGGTGGTGGTAGAAAAAAGGTGACATTCCCGGTGAGAATGGTGGGACCAAAAATGTTGAGGGGAATAGGGTGGAGATGGGAGCGAAGGAGGTGAAGTCGGGTGTTGGAGTGGAGAATGGGATACCCGAAGGGAAAAAGGTTGAGGTGGAAGATGTTGGGTGGAGGTGTGGATGTGGGGAAAGGAATTGTTGTTGGGATTATTGTGGGGAAAGGTGGGGGTGGTAGATGGTTGGATAGTAGTGGATGGTAGTGTTGTAGGAGTAGTGGTGGTGGCGAGCTCATTAGTTAGGCTTATGATGAATGAGTCTAATGATGAGGTATTGATAAGGTCCTCAGGAGGAGGGTGTTCTGTCTCAGGATTTATCTTTGATGTCGGCATCCCCGATAGATGTTGTGGTTGTAAACGTGCCTTAGATGGTCGTTTTACTGGTATTTTAGTTAACCTGGCTGTCAGGGCTGTGATACTAAGTTCTGTTTAGTCCGCTTTAGTTTTCTTCTCGTGTACTTTGACCGAAGCTAGGATTTTGGTAAGCTCTTCGTCAGTGAAGAGGAGCTTTTCTTTGTCATAATCCGCAAGCTCCAGAAGCAGTAGCAGAGTTCTGGAAGATCTTACTGTAGGGCAGAAAATATAGTGCAATTTTGCATCCTTTTCTTTGATAATGTAAGAGTTCTTTAAGGTTTGATCGTTAGTGAGGATGTCTCCCTTGATCTGCATGCACCGAGGGAGTAATCTTTCCATCTTGAGGTATTTAAGAATGGAAGTTATGTGTCTGCCCATGCAGATTTCTTTCCCTAGGGCGTATGCTAAAAACTTTTGTATCATGTGTCATCCAATGTTGACCAGATTCCCATGTAGGATGGACCACAAAATAGAAAGATCAGCAGTGATAACATTCCCGCCCTTTGTTCTGGGGAAGAGCGCACTGGTGAGAATTTTGTGAAGCGTGCGCACTAACCCAGAATGAATATTGGAGGCCTTGCAGGTCTTCGCCTCATAACTAGGGATCCCTGTTAGGGATTTCCAAAAGTTGTGTCTATTGAACTGGGAGCTCTCCGTACTAACAACTTTGGCCTTTTTTAGCTGCTCCTGGTTGTCTATGAAGTTTTCGTTCAATAAACTTTCTGTTATGACAACTTTGTGACCAAAAAGTTTGGTGACTAGCCTGCGGTCACCTCCGTCCCTTGCTTTGTCCATAATGTCCACAGATTCTTTAGTGAGATGTGTAAAGAATTATGTTGTGGGCTCGACGTATGAGATCTTGGGGTTAAAGCATAGTCTTGAGAGATTTGCATTATCGAGCATGGTGGGGATTCAGTCATATATCCCCATCTTCATTAGTACGCTTGAGCAAACATACTTTGTTGGTTTTAAAGTTTTGTCGATGGATGGGATGGTGTGGATGAAAATATTTTCTGGTGGTGGTGAGGTGGTGGTGATGATGGAGAAGACAGGGGTAGTGGTGGTTGCATGAGTGTTAGTGGGGGTGGTGGTAGCGGTTGATGGGATATATCCTTCTAGGGTTTGTTCCCTAGCAGTGGCGGGGCGGACCTATTTTCTTGCCCATTTTTTGTGGGTTGTTCGGTTGCAGTTTCCTGGACCTTTCATTTCCCCTTGGACCTTTCGGTTGGGGATTCATCCTCAGAGTTTGGCTCGTATTCGGAGCCTTCATCACTAGAAGAGATTTCTTCCACTTCTTCTTTAGGATCCTCGGCAAGACATTGGTTGATGCGGTCAATTTCACACATGACCGCTATCATGTTGACCTTTGGTGGGATCTATTTAGTATTTTCATAGGTATCTATGATCTTCTGGAGCCTGGCGCGGTCCTCCATCAGTTGCTCCATTGTCCAGTGCGGGTCGTTGGCAGTTTCGGCCATATCTGAAAAATTTTGCATAAAATCATGTGTTAAGATGGTTTGGATTTGCAAAGATATCAAGTATATTAAAAGAGAAGTTTACGTTATGTAAGTGTTAATGTTTTTAGGTTTTAGCGGTATTCAAGCAGTTTGTAAGACCAAACGGTTTTAAGACCGTTTGGCTCTAAATGGTTTCAGGACCGTTTGGAAGGTGGAACGTCGGGGGCACAACAGACGATGGTAGAATCAGTGGAAAAGGTGGACGAAGACGAAGACGCATGTGTCGTCAGAAAAGAGAAGCGCGTCGGTGGCGTAGGCGTCGGCGACGATAAAAACGGAGAGCGGCGTAATGACGGAGGTGCCGACGGTGGCAGTGGCGTAGGTCTACCTTACTGCACGGGTGATGATGACGACGGCGAAGCAACGGACGGAGGAAACGATGGTGCGGAGGTCGTGAAGACACGCATAAGCGTTAGTGATGGTGGCAGAGAGAACCTGCGTCGTTAGTTGTGCGAGAGCGAGAGCGGAGGAAATGAAATAGTGCTCGCGAGGATTTAGAGGGTTCGAGAATCAAAAGAAAGAAGAAGGAGAGGGGGTAGGGTTATATTTATAGGATATGGGGGTTGACTTTACAAATTCCTGGGGTCAAACGGTTTGAGACCGTTTGGGCTCCAAACGGTTTCGAGACCATTTGGCTCCAAATGGTTTCAAAACCGTTTAATATGGTTTAGGTTTTTGATGTTTATATTTTTATGTTTGTTTTGGTTGTTTATGTGAATTTTTATATTTTCAGATTAAAGATGATAAACTAAGTTAAACAAAGGAAACAAAAACAAAAAGAGAAGATAAACAGTGATACTCAGATCTTGGGTTGCCTCCCAAGTAGTGCCTGGGTTTTACGTCGCTGGCTTGACGAAGTTTTGATTTTGTTATGGTAATGTTGTGGGGTCTTTGATCTCAATAGTCTGTCTTGGAATTTTGTCTGCTAGAGTATAGTATTTTTTCAATCTATGGCCATTGACTGTCCTTTCAATTCCATTGTCGTCAACAATTATGATGGCTCCAGTCGGGTATATTTGCTTGATGGTAAAAGGCCCAGACCACTTTGTACGAAGTTTCCCGAGGAACATTTTGAGTCTGGAGTTGAAAATTAGGACTTTGTCTCCAATGGCGATGTCTTTTCTTTTTAGATGAACATCGTTCCACATCTTGGTTTGTTCTTTGTAAATCTTGGCACTTTAGTATGCGGTCATTCTGAGCTCCTCTAGTTCTTGCAGCTGGAGTTGTCTATTTTTTCCGGCACTTTTGAAATTAAAGTTTAATTGTTTAATAGCCCACCAAGCCTTATGTTCCAGTTCAACTGGAAGATGACATGATTTCCCATATACCAGACGGAATGGGGTTGTTCCAATCAATGTTTTATAAGTTGTGCGGTAAGCCCAACGGGCATCGGGAATCTTGGTGGACCAGTCGATACGATGTCTATTGACGATTTTCTCTAAGATCGCCTTCAGTTGTCTATTTGAAATTTTGACCTGACCACTAGTTTGTGGATGGTACAGCTTGGAAACTTTGTGGTTGACTCTGTATTTCTTTAAGAGGGCTTCGAAGCTTCGTTCCAAAAAATGGGTCCCTCCGTCGGATATGACAGTTTGGGGGACTCCGAATCTGGGAAAAATGATATCTTCAAACATCTTAATGACTGGTTTGGAATCGCTGGAAACTGTGGGTATAGCTTCTACCCATTTTAAGACATAATCCAAAGCAACCAGTATGTAAGAAAATCCATATGAACAGGGGAAGGGACCCATGTAGTCTATCCCCCATACATAAAAAAAATTGATCTCTTACCACATAGTGAGGGGCATTTCATCCCTTTTAGTTATACCGCCAGAAAGTTGACATTTATTGCATGATTTTACAAAATCATGGGAATCTCTTGCTATTTTTGGCCAAAAGAAATGTGATTGTAGAACTTTCATAGCGGTCTTTTTCGAACTCATGTGTCCCCCAGTGGGGCTGGAATGACAATGTTCTAAGACAAGAGTAATCTCTTCTTCAGGTAGGCAGTGACAGAAAAGTCTGTCTGCGCATAGGCGAAAGAGATAAGGTTCATCCCAATAGTATTGCTTAACATCGTGGAGGAATTTCTTTTTGTCGTGATGAGAGGCGGAAGGGTGGATGATTCCTGTAGCCAGATAGTTCACTATGTCAGCATACCAGGGGAATCCAGTGGTAATTTTCATTAACTGGTCATCAGGGAGGGAGTCTCGGATAGGTACTTTATCATCATCCTCGATTTCAATATGGCTGAGATGATCAACGATGATGTTTTCCACTCCGCTTTTGTCTTTGATTTCCAAATCAAATTCCTGAAGCATCAACACCCAGCAGATAAATCTGGGTTTTGCGTCTTGCTTCTGAATTAGATATCATATGGCAGAGTGGTCAGTGTGGACTATGACCTTTGATCCGAACAGGTAGGAGCGGAATTTCTCGAACGCATAGATGACAACTAAGAACTCCTTTTCTGTAGTGGTGTAGTTCTTTTGCGCTTCATCAAGAGTCTTGGATGCATAGTATATTACATAAGGCTTTTTGTCAATTCTCTGTCCTAACACTGCTCCTATAGCATAGTCGCTGGCATCACACATTATTTCGAATGGTTGAGACCAGCCAGGTGCTCTCAGAATAGGCGTAGAGACTAGAGAAATCTTTAAGGTTGTGAAGCTTTGTAGACATTCTTGGTCAAAATTGAACTCGACGTCCTTTGTCAATAATTGGGTCATGGTTTTTGCTACTTTCGAGAAATCTTTAATGAATCTTCGATAAAACCTGGCATGACCCAAGAATGCTCGTACTCCTTTTATGTCTTTTGGCGGTGACAATTTCGAGATGGCATCAATTTTTTCCTTATCTACTTCAATCCCTCTGTCACTCACTCTATGTATGAGGACGACACCTTCAGTTACCATAAAATGGCATTTCTCCCAATTTAAGATAAGGTTTGTTTCCTCACATCTTTGTAAGACTTGTCAAAGGTTGAGTAGACAGTTGTCAAAGGAATCTCCGTAAACTGAAAAGTCATCCATGAATACTTCCATTATGGACTCGGTTAACCCTGCAAAAATAGCAGACATGCACCTTTGGAAGGTAGCAGGTGCGTTGCACAACCCGAATGACATTCTTCTGAAAGCGTAGGTCTCGAAGGGACAAGTAAAAGTTGTTTTTCTTGGTCTTCTGGGTGTATAGGAATTTGATAGAATCCGTAATAACCATCGAGATAATAGAAGAACTTTTGATGGGCTAGGCGTTCGAGGACTTCGTCAAGAAAAGGTAGAGGGTAGTGATATTTTCGTATTGCTTTGTTTAGTTTCCTGTAGTCGATACACATTCTCCACCCTGTGATAGTCATCGTGGGCACTAGCTCATTTTTATCATTTATCACAATAGTGGTTCCTCCCTTTTGGGGACCACTTGGACAGGGCTGACCCATTGGGAATCTAAAATTGGGTAGATAATACCGGCTTTCAGCAGTTTGAGGACCTCAAGGCGAACCACCTCTTTAAGATTGGGGTTCAGCTTTCTCTGGCGCTCTCTTGAAGGCTTAAATTCTTCTACCATGGGCAGTCTATGCATGCATAAGGTTGGGTTTACACCTGTTAGGTCAGTTATTTTGTACCCAATAGCTTTCTTATGTTTCTTCAACACAACGAGAAGCCTTTCTTCCTGGTCTTTCATTAGAGTGGAACTGATGATTACTAGACATAGTTTTTCTTCATCCAGGAAGACGTGGTTAAGTCCCATTGGTAGGGTATTCATCTTGGGAGCCTTAGGTGCTTCTGTTGTTTCTAAAATAGTGACAGATTTGAGCTCCTCAAAAGTGGTTGTTGGTGCTTCTTCAACTTTCTCTAAGTGTTGCAAGCATTGTTGAACTAATTCGTTGGCTGAGAATTCGACTTTTGGATTTACTAGGACATTTTCTAACTCATCATATGGTTCACATATTTCTAATTGGGACATTTTGTGTATTGCATCTAAGAGAAAAACTTCCTCTTGAATCCGGGGACCTTTCATGCTATTGAGGATCTGGAACTGAATTGCTTCTTTTCCCAGTCTCAGAATGATCGTGCCAGCTTCGACATCAATGAGCTCCCTAGGTGTGGCAAGGAAGGGTCTGCCAAATATTATTGGGTATCGGAGATCTTCCTTGATATCCATAATGAAAAAATCACATGGGACATAAGAGTCCTTGCCTATCCTGACTGGAATGTCTTCAATAATTCCTAGGGGTGCAGTGATAGTGGAATCAACTAACTGAATTTTCATCGTTGTGGGTAGCAAGTCAGTAAAGCCCAATGTTTTACACATGGAGTAGGGCATAATAGATATGCTAGCCCCTAGGTCAGCTAATCCCTTTTTGCTTGAAGCATTTCCAATACAACATTGAATACCAAAAGAACCAGGGTCCTTCTTTTTCTTTGGCATCTTATAAAGAATGATATCGGAGGTGGTCTGAGCCAGTTTGACTGTCTCTTGCTCTTCAGTAATATATTTCCTTGATAGAAAAGTTTTCATATATTTAGCCCAAGCTGGTACTTTAGAGAGAGAATCGATGAGCGGGATATCGATATAAAGTTTCTTCATCACCTCCTTGAATTTTTGGAACCTAGTGTCCATTTTAGTCTCTCTCAATCTTCCTGGATATGGTATCCTAAGTTTATATTCTGGAACTTCTGGCTCTTTGGGAGCTTGTTCCTTTTCCTTGCCTTTTGTGGTCTCTACAGATTTCTCAATTCCTAGATTCAGGCTTGCATTCGGAGTAAAGATAGGTGTATCATCATCATCATGAGTGATTTTCATAGTTTCATGAAAGACACGACTAGATCTTGTAGTGACAGCATTCAATTGCTCTGGTCTACTTTGATCGTGTCTAGGGTTTGACTCTGGTTGACCAGCAAAAGTACCTGCTGGTGGCTTCAGTTGGGCAACAATTTGTGCTAGTTGAGCCTCCACAACCTTCTGCTGAGCTTGCTGATTGGCAAGCATGATTTGTTGTGACTGTAACATCTGCCTGATCATAGTCATCTCGTCTGTTGGCTGGGAAGGGGCATTTTTCTGAGTGAGTTGTTGTTGTCCTTGATGTGGTTGTTGCGGAGGTGGTGTTAACTAAGGTTGCTGCAGCCGAGGGTGTAATTGTGGGTGCAGAGGAGGATGGGTATATTGATAGTAGGCAGAGGGATTTCTAGGGTAGTTGGATCTTGGGAAATTATTTCTGAGGTTCCCTTGATTTTGGTTAAAGTTACTTTGAAATCCAGGTGGCAACCTATTGGAGGATCCGCCTTGTGTTTGATGTTGCGAGTTAGCAGTCCCCGCAGGATTCCCATATTGAAAATCAGGGTGGTTTCTTGGTTGATTTGGATTATAATAAGCTTGTCCCGGTATGGAATGAATGGAATTAACTTGTTCGAGCATTGATCTTCAGGGTGTTCGATGATTGGTTCGTACTGCTGTTGTGGTGGTTGCATATCCATCATCACATTATAGAGTAAGCCACATGACAATGTAGGGTGATCAGATGCGTGACAAGATTCACAAGTCCCTGTAGTAGCTTTAACTTGTTGGACTTGGGGTTTTTTCTTCTTATCATATTCTCCAAATGAAGTTTCAAGCGCCTGTTGTTTGTGAGTTATAGTCTTTAAAGCTTCAGCAATAGCCTTCATTTCCATTGATTCATCAGCCTTATAAACTTTGAGGACTCCCTTGGCGGATGATCATCCCCAATTGTATTGGTTCTCAGCTCCAAGTGTAACGATTTTCCAAGCATCCTCGTAATTCTTCCTCATAAAATTTCCTCTAGATGAGGAATCCAAAAATTGCTTGATATCATCACTCACCCCCCTATAGAACATTTCTATTAATTGATTTTGGGAGATACCGTGATGAGGGCACTTCCTTAGAAGCTCCTTAAATCTTTCCCATGCTTCTGCGAGTGATTTTCTAGGGAGTTGGGCGAAGTGGTTGATCTGCCCCCTAATTTTGTAGGTTAATGAAGGAGGGAAAAACTTTTCCAGGAACTTTTCTTCCAAGGGAGCCCAGGTGGTGATGATTGGCTCCCTATCAAGTGAGTTGTACCAACTCAAAGCCCTTCCAAATAGAGTGAAGTGGAAAAGATGTAGCATTATTGCGTCAAAGGCAACTCCGGCTTGTGGGACAAGTCGGCAAAGTGCCTTGAATCTCTTCAAGTGATCCATGCAGTCATCTCCAGAACCACCAGAGAATGAGATGCCTTGCATGATTTGAATCCATTGTGTCTGAATTTCAAAATTGGGTATGTTGATGATCGGTGGCCGGACTGGATGATTATCTTCATAGTTCTTGGGGATGGCATAGTCCCTCAATTTCTTGTTTCTTAGCTCTAATTGGGCAGCTTGGTTAGCTGCTTCATTTTCAGCTCGGATGCGGGCCTGTTCTTCAGCTCAGATTTCTGCTTGGATCTGAGCACGAGTGTCAGCAACGAGTTGTGCCCTCTGAGTGGCTATGGCGGCGTTAACCCTTTCCATTACTAACGCAGCTTGGCGTTGATCTTCAACCATTTGTCTGGCTCTTTGGTGGTTGAGTCTGATGCGGCGGTGGAAGCTTCTCTCTACCTCAGAGTCGTACTCTGGATCAGGGGAGAATCCAAGATTATGCAATAGTTGCATACACATCTTCTACCTGAGTAGAGGAAGAAACACACTTCTTAGATGATGCAGGAGATATGATGAATTCAAGAAGATATGGAGTAATGTTTAAAGAAAAGTGTAAAACCCTAACCAACTAGCAAGATGATAAATGAAATTAAAACATTCCATTATCCCCGGAAACGACGCCAATTTTTGATGGAGCTTCCACTCACGTGGAATTGCGTGCACCACTAAAAATCCTAAAGATAGTAAGTCTTTAGGTTTAGCCTTGCTTATACTAGATTGAGAACTCCACCCACTTATGCTAGGATATGTGGAAGTCTTATCATAGTATAGTTAAGGGTCGAATCCACAGGACAACGGTCTTGTTGGGAGCAACAAGATGGAAAACATTAAAATTTCACTTAACCTCTTAACAGTTGGTATCTAAATCAAAAGTTGGTTTGGTTGTTTTAAGCTAAGTGCAAGTAAAACAAAGAAGGAAATTAAATTTAAGGTTGTAAACAATGATAAGAAACCACTAGGATGTGATCGCTTTCACCAACACTATGCATGGATCAAAACATGCAACATAAAAACATAACCTGCAATAAGAGTCTAAATAGTTAGTATCTTTGTAGATTTAGTTTCCTTTTGGAGAACTAACTATGAGAAGTGTGGGAATGTTGTAATGCCAGCCATCCCCGAACGAATGGTCACTTACTTTACATCATTCCCTTCACAAAGTGTGTTCCTCGACTTATCAAGGTTGTACTTTCATACGTCAACTGATTCCATTTCATAGTATGAAAGTACAACAATGGAAGTGAGTTTACTCTACTTCTTAAAAAACACTCCTAGATACCGAAATAGATGCATGGTGGATACATGCATCAAGAACCAACATTCAATCGAGATTCGAATCTAATAGTACAAACATAGACAATTCACACTAAAAGATAAAAGGTAACACAAGTTGGTGATCAAGCAACAAGCATTCATTAAACGACTGATGTTGAACTGAAAAGAAGGTATATCTCTATTGCAAACTATGGATTACATTTCATGAAAAGAAAACATGGGTAGCAGGGCTACTCCCCGCACCCTAGTGTATAAGACTACTCACTCATGACAAGGGCAAGGAAGGAGGCGAGAAGAGAGAGAGAATGTCATCCCCACGCAGGAGGGAGGAAGGTCAACCCCTTGGAGAGAGAGAGAGACGATCTTCACACTTCGTAGGTTTCTCGATGATGAATCCTCCTCTTCCCACCTTCTTTGGCGATGAGAGAGAAAGCAGCTTCTGGATGGAGTGTGGATCTTAGACCGGCAGCCTCGGGGCGGTGGATGAAGGATGGAACAGCTCTGGAGTAGCAGAGGCAGCCTTTGGACGTCTGAAACTTGATGCCTTGTGAGGACCCTTTGGGTCTTATTTATAGGCTTTAAGTGAAGTCCAAACGGTTTGGGCAGTTTTTAGGCCCAAACGGTCTTGGAAACCATTTGGGTTCTGAGACCGTTTGGACTCTCTCGGTTTGGAAACCGTTTGAGTCCTTGCGGTCTTGAAACCGTTTGCTTTTATGCGGTCTCGGGACTGTGTAACTCCATGTGGTCTCGGGATTGTTTGGCTTTGCATGGTCTCGGGATCGTTTGGTTTTATGCGGTCTCGGGACTGCATAGCTACATGCGGTCTCGGGACCATGTGACTCCATGTTGTCTCGGGACCGTGTGACTCCATGCGGTCTCGGGATCGTGTGACTCCATGCGGTCTCGGGACCGGGTAGTCTCCAAACGGTCTTGGGACCGTTTGGTCTCCAAACGGTCTCGGGACCATTTGGAACTTTTGTGATTTTTTTATATTTTTCTGTAAGAAAAAAAGGAGAAAAGTTAATCTAAAGGTATATTTGCAATAAAGGAGTAAAGTTAAGGATTCTATCTAATTTATTTGAGAAAGAGTATTGAAAACTGAGGAAAATTACTAAGATAATGTCACAAAATGGGAGGTTATCAGTCTCCCAGCTTTAACTCCTTAATCTAGGCCCATAACTTTAGGACATGTCCTCCACATCCTTCACCTAGGGTTGGGAGTATACCCCAGCAAGAAGAGAAAACTAGAAGATATCAACAAAGGTTGGTATGTGCATACTAAAAATTAAAATTGAGAAATATAATTGGAATAAAGGACATCAAATAAAGTGAAGCTTCCCATAGAAAAGAAAAGTATCACCCAAGTGGATATTAATAGAAAAGAATCACAATAAAATGATACTTGCCATAAAACAACATAAAAGGATTGCACCATATATACATCCACTACCATGGTGGGAAATGAAACACATATCAAGAAAGTAGGCAACACACCCCCAAATCATCATCAATAACCTGCATGCATGTGAGATAAGCATAGCCCTAGAATAATATAAATACATAGGAAGCCAAGCCTCACAAACTCGAAACATGATACAGTGACATACTACCAACTCCCAATATATATAACATGGGCCAAACCTCACAAATTTGAAACTCGGGTATGGGACCACCTCCATACCAAAAGAGCATACTGCTCGAGCAGGAAATTACACATCTTCCCATAAAAATACCAATGCAATTATACTACTCTAGTTCTACTGAATCACATAGCATGTAAAATGTAGAGTCAAGTAGAAAGTATTGTCAGATCATATAATGTTTCCATCATACAATGGACAACACATACAACATGCAAGTGGGGAAAAGATATCACATATCAACAAATAAACATCCACCTCAAAGTGGGCACATATCATCAAATAAGTCCAACATGCACCAAGGCATAAGAAAATGAGTCCAAGAGAATATCCATGATCACAACATCAATAACAAATAAGGTACTTCACATGAAGCATAATTTCCAAAAAAAAAAAAGATATGGTGTAGGTTAATGTCCATAGGACAAAGATAAAGAAGAAACATAGGATAATTGATCAAAGGAATCATATGGGATGCAAACATACCTCATAAGAGATATACATATGTCCAAGTTCAGTCCTGGGTCCAATCCTAGGTCTCCAAAGCACCTATTAGGAATATATGTAGAATTAGGGTTAGAATTACATTGATTTCTCAAACCCAAAAAACTACCTTTTTCCTTTTGTGTGAATTAGGTTATGAAAACCATGCCACATTTATATATATGTTATTCTGAGTTCAAAAAATATTTATTGTATTTTTTGACTTATGAATATTTAGTTATGAATTTTGCAAGTTAATATGTAATCAGGAAAGTCCATGAAAAATCACATATTTTTATCATTTTTAGGCCACAAACTTAGAACCATTATGTAGGTTACATTTTTTTGATTTCAAAACATATTTTATTTTATTTTTATGAGCTATAAATAATTAGATATGATTTTTAGAAAAATTGTCCAATGAGAAATCCACATCAAAATCAGAAATACTAGTCAATGGTCAAGCTCGCTGAGTGGACCAATAGGAAACGGGAAACTCATTCAGGACCCACTGAGAACAAGGTGGATTCGTTTATGCGGTAAGAACTCAATGGAAAAGGCGAAATGACTATTTTACCCTTCAACTTAGAATAGAAACTAAAATCGGAAAAGGGTAGCAGAGTACAATACTACCAAGCCATCTTCCTCCTACCGAAACCATGGAACAGAGCAAGCCGTTGCTTAGTTCAGAGGGGATGCGGAAGGGCTAGAATTTGTAAGGGGGTCTTGTGCCACCATGATTGAGTTCTCGAGGCCAATGAGACTACTAGAGATGAAATATCAAGGGTGAAACCCAGCCGCTCAAAGGACCCTAGGGAAATGGAAGACCATAAACAGAAGAGGAAAAGAGGGAAAAGCTATGTGTACCCTTATAGGTGGAATTGTGTGATGGTCCCATGACCACCTTAAGAACCATAGGGACATGCCGCCGCCACCAGGAACTACCGGGTGGGCAAGATGAGTAGGGAAATAGCAATTGCGGCCTAAGGAGCCTAAATCAACCCAAGAAGATGAAGCTGAGGGACACCACAAAGGTGTGTGGGGTGATTCTCAGTGGCCCTATCGCCTGCAGAGGGGAGGAGAAAAGAAAGAGAAGGAGAACAAAGGAAGGACAGGGGAAGTGAGTAGTTCTTTCTAAACTGGTCTATGATTCCCCAAGCCCTAGTTTTGATAGGGTCATCAAATTCAGGAGCAAGCAAGGAAGGTGAAGGAAAGGAAATCAGAGGAAAAAGAGGAAGGGAGAGGCAGAAAAAGAAGAGAAAGAATCATAGAAGGAACCTAAATTGTGTGTCTGGTTTCCTAAAAGAACGACATGTGAAGGAAGAAGTTGGTCCACCTGACTCGAATGCCAAAATGTGTGATTAGAAGAGTAAACTAGAAATAAACCATAAATAAATCGCGTGACATGGTAAATGCAAGTCCTAAATTGAATTGGAATAAAGTGTGAATGCATTTATTCCTCTTTTTCTCTTTCTTCTTTTGAGGGCCCAAACATAAATGAAATTAAGTGAGATTCTGCTTAGAGGCTAAATAAGGCATGTAGATTCTGATTATGCAATTAGATTTGCCTTTTGAGAACTTTTGATGCATTAAATAAATCAAATCTTAGTTTCTCTTTCTTCATGCATTAATGACATTAGGATTACCAAAATTTGATGAAACTTCACCCACAAGTCATAGTTAAGGTGTTAGATACGAATTTGACATCAATTTTACATGTTGGAGTAATTTGTACATTTATTTAATATTTTGATAGTTCTACACACTTTCTCTCTCGTGATTTCATCTTTTAATCAAATGTTTCCCAAATTGGATGCAAATTCACCCAAACACTATATTTATTATGTAGATTACGAATCCAAGTTTATTTTCCTATTTTAAGCCATTTATTATTTTATTTGATATTTTGAGAAAACTTAAATCTTCTCTTTCCAAATTGAATTAAATAAATTATTATTATGTGAATAATGTGAAACTTGACTCCCAAGATGGTTGGGACCCAAAGAACATGATTCTTAATTTAGATTCCGCTTTTGGGATTTCTTTTAATGATTTATGACACAATGAATATTTCTGACTATTAATATGACATTATTACTTAGGTTAACATATTATTTCACTATTATTATTATTTCTCATACAATTATGTTAACATTATCTCCAAGAGAATTATGTATGATTATTTGTGTGAAATTTATATTATCTTATGTGACATATTTTATATGTCTATTATTGGATTAAAACTACTGTGAGAACATTAGGTTACATTAGGTTGATCTATGCATGCATTAGCTCATTAAGGTTATACTAAACTTCACCTCAATCTACCCTCAACCTTGTTTGTCAAAGTTCAAAAAGATCAAACTTCTAGGGTAGGGTTTGAGATTCGGTATGTTACAGTTTGATAGTTTATTTTGTTAATTAACTAAGGTTGAGAAATGAAGTAATTAAAGGAAGAACAAGACTCAAAACCTTAGCTAGCTCTAGATAATTAATTCTAATGAGAAATGAAAGACAAGCTAAGAAAGAAAAGGGAAAGAAAGGAGAAAATTACACTAAGGCAAGCAAGACGAAATCTACAATACACTATGCTAACAAACTAGGAAAAAGAGCAATTAAAGACCTCAACTAGCAATAACAAAGCAAGAACAAGGCAATGCACTAATTAAGCAAGTAAAGAGATAAACAAGTAAAGACTAGCTAAGCAAGAAGGCAATTAGAGTTTTAATGTAGTTAAGAGAAGTGTGGATCATTTGGGAGAATGCAATTGTCTATTGGGTTGGGGTGATAAGATGTAAACATTATTCTTTCATTTATATTATCAAACCAAACCACAAGCTAGATGCTAATGAATTTCCCTAAACTACTAACTGGCCATGGATATGATATTGTGTATATAGGGGAACTAGTCCCTATCGCCTTCTACCCACACTTACGAGGCTCAATTGGATTAGGGTTTAGGTGGAACTCAATTAGGATCTAGTCAAACCTAGTTTTATAGGATAGAAACTTTTAGGGTAATTAGGGGTCAAAGGTAGTAATGGAAGATGGAAGTGAGGTTTTATACCTCACATCACCTACACTCTATCCTTGAGAAGGCTCCAAGATAATTACATTAAATGCTTCAATACTAGATACTTAGATCTCTCACCTTGGTGTAGGCGAATTGATTAACATGTAGAAAGGTGAATAGCTAAATACGAATACACTAATTCGACCTAGGAGAAACTCCCCAAAAGAGACACATATAAGCAATATTCCTAGAATCTTGGTAATTTCAAGCACAAACCACAAAGCAATTTATGGGGAATGAGAAACAAGTAGAACACACAATAGAAAACAAAACCATAAAGTTTACACATCATTTTCCCTCAATATGGTATCAAAGTAACATTTTTAGCCCCAAACATCTCTCCTAAGGGGTCCTATCTCTCCTATGGGGGTCTAGCTACTCATAGAACAAGAAAATACGAAAATGGAGAAGGAATAATGAGTAGATGAGTGGAATTCCATGGTAGCTCTATGGAGACTCCTCCTTCTTTACCTCATGGAAATAGTAGCTCAAGCTTCTCTTTCTCCCAAGGTGGAATGGCATGGGTGTATGGTGGATAGTGACCAAAACCCTAAAAGGATGGATTTTGGGGTGGAAGTTGATAATTGATATGGAATGAGGTAGGGAGGTGAAATGAATGCTAAAAAAAGTCAACCTTCAACCTCCAGCTGCCTCCAAGGGTTATATAGGGGTCTAGGGGGTCTAGGGTTAATTTTGGGGGAAAATAGGGATAGCAAGTGATAAAATATGTGTGAATCAATGGTATAATGGCCGTGGTGGACATCATTGACGTGGTGGCCACCTACTGGCACAACCATTCTAATCAAAATGACTATTTTGGCAAGATTCATCAATTTCTATAAGTGTTGTCAACAACCTGTGACTGGGGCATCTCCGCCACGGTCGTGGTGAGGTATCACGTCCATTTTTGTGTCCTTCCCTTGAACTTGATCTTTGAACTTGGTCATCCATGGATGGTATTTCTTCACTACATTCTTTGACCACTTGGGGTAGGTTGGGAGTGGTTTTGGCCTTATTTTGGGCTCCTCCAAGGTTGGGGAAGGACTATTTTCAACCATATTCTCTCAATTCCATCAAGTAGTGACCAAAGTACATATAAAACATGCAAAACCATCCATAAGTGCATTTCATAATAAAACACTTATTGAGAGAGATAACATGTAATATGACAGTTGTAGATGTGATTGAAGTGCAATACGATACAAGATGAAACCCTAAAATAGGGTTGCATCACCACCCCAAACTTAAAACATACTTATCCTCAGGTATGCTCCAACTCAATCTCTCTTCAATTTTTCAACAAATAAGAAAAGGCAAATACACTGCAACAAATGTATATTGACTAAATGGGCTCAATTATGACTAAGTACATGTATTCCACCTCTCTACTCTCCTCTTTCACAAACCAATCATGACTAAAAAATTGATCATAAAAACTTCACATATAGAGCATAAAATACATAATCAATCCATATGGATGTCATATAACTCTGGCTAAACTATTTCATGGTGGTGACAATAAAAATGACTAGAGTTGTTGTTTTACCTTCATTCATTCAATATAATATGTCAATTCATTCTAAGTGACCCACGTGGCTGCAAAAAAGGGAAAAATGAGCTAGGTTTGATGTTTCCTAGAACAATGTGCATGCAAAAAAAATAAAGGGTTACAGTAAGGGGTTGGAGTACTATTACATAGGAGCACTCATCTTTTCTTTATTTAGATGCTATTACATAGGAGGATCTTTTATTTTCTTTTTGATTTTTTTTGCCCTTGGCATAGATATGGCACATGGTGGGCATCGATATGGCCACCCCAAACTTTTAGAGGTGGCCAAGGATGAATAAGTACTCTTTGGCATCCATTCATGAGGCGGAGAGATAACAAATGATGAAAGAAAAGTGAGACAAAGAGGATTCACTAGTGTGAATTTCAACATGAGATCTCCTGCATGAAGGTTACTCCAACAATTTCATCAAGCAATGAGACATCACATGAATCAGCCATATGACAAACATATTTTTATCATGAGATTCTACAAACCCTAAGCGTTTGTGGATTTCTTAAATCACAATTCATCCAAGAAATCCACAAGAATGAGAGGTGATTCACCTGTAAATAGTCAAGGACTAAGACCATTTAGCAATATATCATGACAATGTAGCATGTATTTATCAAAAATCAACATTTTCATTTCAATAAGTAGACATTAGGTCAAAACCTACTTTTAGGAAAGAAATTCCAAATTTTAGAAAAATTGGCCAATGGTGAAAATCACTTTCAGTCACATCTAAGTCTTTTTTATGAATAAAAAAGCAAGAAACAAGTGAATCCTATCTACAAACATGCAAAAATTACAAAAATCTTCATGATATGCAATGCATGTCAAGAAGAGCATTTTTTTTGAAAATTATGCAAAAAAAAGTGCATGAAATTAACCTATATGATATGATATGTATGTAAAGAAGCATAAAAAGTATGGATACACACATATGAGAGATGGTTATACTATTTGATCATCTTGAGAAAAAATAGAACAAGGAACCTAGAGGAAAGTGGGGTAAACAAAGGGCTTACCTCCCTACCAACCCAATCTTTGTAACCATTATGTCCTCAACATGAAATAGAAGTCTAGGATGATAGGGTAGATGGAATGGAGTCGGGGTAGACAAATTCCAAAAGGGGAGAGAGATCTCAAGGTGTCTAGTGAGCAGGACAGAGCCACCATGATTGTTCAGTGCAAAATGGTTGTTCTAAATTACCAGTACCACGATCATGCTTTGTGGAAAGGTCGTGTTGGTCTCCTTCATGTAGATTTTCTACTAATTTGCAATTATCTTTTCATTCTTTATTTTTTCTTTGGATGGATCATCTGTGGATTGTCTTTGCTCCTATATACATGTTCTAAAATGATTCAAAAACAACAAAACCATCAAGCATAGTGTGTGTGTGTGTTTTCTTGGAAAAGATAAAAGTATAATACAAAAGGGTTTTGAGAACAAAAATCTCAAATCAAGGTGGGTTGCCTCCCACTAGCACTAAGTTTCATGCCTTCAGGTGGACTTCTTATAGTTTATTCAATTATTCAACCATTTTACATCATCATCAGTGCACTCTTGCAAAATTTACATCCCTCATTTGCATTCAACAACTGTTCCTTGTCCCATTGGCCACAAATGCTATGATGTGGGTTTCCATCCAGATCTCCTTCTTCTTATAGTTTCTTCAATCATTCAACCATTTGGCATCATCATATGTGCACTCTTGCATAAGATACATCCCTCATTTGCATTCAACAATTGTTCCTTATCCCATTTGCCACAAAAGTTATGATGTGGGTTTCCATCCAGATCTCCTTCTTTCAAGTAATTAGTTGTACTCTTCAATTGACCATGCTTAATATCCTCATCTTGGACTCTTCGGGTTGGAGTCTTGAACATATTGATCTTTATCTTCATGTCCATGAAAGAGACCATCATTGTGCCATGACACATGCATATCTCAGCATCAGTTGTAGATAAGAATGGCCTTACCAAGATGATGGGAATCTTTCTATCCTCCGAGTCCATATCAAGAACAAAGAAATCATCAAGGAACATCACTGTCCTTTCTTTTTCTATCATCACCAAAACATCATCCACTCTTCATCTAGGAACTTTGATGCAACGGTTTGCCAATTGGAGAGTGCAATGAGTCAGTTTCAACTTGCTCATTCCCAACTACACATAGACACTATATGTCATCAAATTCACACTATATACCAAATCAAGTTGGAATTGGTCCATATGATGTTCTCCTATGTAGATAGGTATGAGTGGGGCTCCTGGATCTTTCCTCTTCATGCAAAGTGAGTGTTGGATGATAGAGCTCACTTGTTTAGTCAACTTGATTTTCTTAGGTATTCCTTCCATTGATTTCCTCTTCATAGTACACAAGTTCTTGATAAACTTGGCATAAGATGGAATTTGCTTGATAGCATCCAATAGTGGAATATTCACCTTCACTTAGCGAAACATCTCTAGAATATCAAAATTGTGTCTTGCTTCATTTTTACTTTTGGAGGCTCATCCAATTCTTTGGGGATTAGCGGCTCCATTTCTTTTACAAAATGTCCTTCTTATGGCATGACATGAGGTGGAACACTAGTCATGGTATAACCTATGAATGGAGTGTGAGGTGGAACACATGGTATCACATGCTCAACATGAGGTGTGACAATACCATCTTTAGCAATTTCAATCACAATATCACCCTTGTGCTACCTTCGTCTTGTTTTATCGACATTCCCTTAACTTATAGACTGCTCAAGAGATTTTCCACCACTTAGAACTTTCACATCGCTTCATTGTTCATAGTGGAGAGGGGGAGCTTGTTGTGCCTGTAGAGGAGGTGGAGGTGATACTTTGTATTGGAATTGAGGTTGAGGAGAAAATTGAGGTTGGTAGGTGAAGTGATGGGATGGTTGTGGTGATGGAGGGGGAGGAGGTGTATAAGGCTTGGGATGGCCTTAGAAATGATAAATGGGATTCACTAGCATTGGAGGTGTACTATAGAAAACTTGGAAGGAATGCATTGGTCCACTGCTTCATTGAAGTTCATTATTTGTTGGGAGGACAACTTTGCTTCTGCTTATAGAGAAAGAATTGAAGAGAGTTTCTCCACTTTTTGCTCAAGCCTTTTCACGTTCATTTGAACATCTCAAAAGATTTTAAACCTAGAGAGACTTGATCCTCAATCCTTGAACTATATATTGGACTTTGTTGTTCCTGGAAACTATAAGTATGATGTGTCTTCACTTCTTCACCAAAGAACTCGTCAAAATTGATCGAGTCACAATGAACACTTCTCACTTGACTCTTCATAAATATCACCGTTTCTACAAGAATCTTCACCATTTGTGGGCTTGAATCACTATGAGCTGGATATGTCACACCAAAGTGGTGGTCACCATAATTCATCATGCTAGAAGCTCAGATCCTTGAACTTTATGCTAACTAGTCAAATAAGGGCCATGTCTCCTCAGATGGATTAGTCATAAAGCTCCTCCACAAGAAGAATCCATTGTAGCTTGACTCACTTGAGATAGATTGGAGTAAAAGACTGAACTAGATGCCACAAAGGGATCTCATGGTGTGGGCACTCTCTCAATATCTTTTGAAATCTCTCCAAAGCATCATGAAACTACTCAGTATCCACTTGATTGAAACTCTCTATGGCACACCACATTTGTGTCAACCTTGCAACGGAGTAGAATTTTCTTAAGAAGGCATTATTAATGTCTTCCCAACTCAAGATGTCCCTTTTTGAATCATACTAATATTTGGCTTTGTCTTTGAGGGTGAATGAGAACAAGGTCAACTTAATAGCATCATCACTGGCTTTTGGTGTCTTCAAGGTAGAGCATACTTCAAGAAAGGAGTCCCAGTTATTGTAGGGGTTCTCACTCCCCAAGCCACAGAAGGTGGGTAGGATCCCAAGAACACCTGGAGGGATGGAGAATTTCTCCCATAACATTTGATCAACTCTATTAGCAATTGGCAATTTGTAGTTTCCAGGCATGAAGTACTCCTGGAGTGGCTTGTGAGGTGCATTTTGGCCTTCCATCTTGTCTTCCTCGGGTTGGTCATCACATTCACAAGGCACAACCAAACATAAGAAAACAAGTTATCAAACCAATATGCAGAAGGAATACAAAGAATAAATAATAAAGAATAGTAATTATGAGATCAGTAGGAAAAGATCAAAGAAAAACTAACTAGCTATGCTGAGTGCCTTTCTCCCCAGAAACGGCACCAGAAAGCTTGGTGTATTTTTCAGAGCCTCAGGGTTTACACCTAAATCAATTGAATCCTGAGTGGATGCAACCCTAAAGGCTTGAACACACATGGGATCTATCAAAATTTATAAATCCGTAAGATATGGACACACTCACACAGACTAACACACTCACCTTGAAGCACACAGGGGCATGTTATAGTATAGGAGGGCTACAAGTTAGGGGTCAAACCCAAGAGAGACAGGGGGAACTGGAGCTAGGTTACTTTTGGCTAAGTTCCTACTACAAAGTCTATGGTTGAAGGGTTTGATAGTTGATTTTTCTAATTAACTAAGGTTGAGAAAGAAATCAATTAAAGGAAGAACAAGAATCAAAACCTAAGCTAACCTCAAAAATTGATTCTAATGAGCAAGAAAAGACAAGCTAAGAAAGAAAAGGGAAAGAAAGGAGAAAATTACACGAAGTGAAGAAAGAAGAGATCTACACTACACTAAGCTAACAAACTAGGGAAAAGACCAATTAAAGATCTAAACTAGCAAGAACAAAGAAAGAACAAGGCAATGAACTAATTAAGCAAGTAAAAAGATAAACAAGTAAATACTAGCTAAGCAAGAAGGGAATTAGGGCTTTAATGCAATTAAGAGATGTTTGGGCCATTTGGGGGAATGCACTTGTCAATTGAGTTGGGGTGATAACAAGTAAACATTATTTTTTCATTTAGATTACCAAACCAAAACACAAGCTAGATGGTAATGAATTTCCCTAAACTACTAACTGGCCATGGATATGATAGGGTGTGTATAGAGAAACTAGTCCTTGTCACCTTCTACCCACCCTTATGATCCTCAATTGGATTAGGGTTTAGGTGGAATTCAATTAGGATCTAGTCAATCCTGGGTGTCTAGGATAGAAATGCTTAGGCTAATTAGGGGCAATGGGTAGTAATGGAGAGTGGAAGCGAGGTTTTTAGCCTCACATCACCTACATTCTAGCCTTGGGAAGGTTCCAAGACAATTACATGAAATGCTTCTATACTTTTTTTTTGCTGGGTAAGCGCCTTTCTCTTTATTAACAAAACCCCAAACTATCTGTATAGGTGAACAACAAAAAGGAAAACCCTATACATCATCTATACGTACTAACTGTACATAGCAATTACATCAATAATGTTGCTCCTGCATTTACAGATTCCATTGAAGGAACCTCTGAAGATCCTTGAATTTCTCTCTTTTCAGATGTAGAAGAGAGTCGCCAAACAGAACAACTGTTGTCTTTTTAACTTCGCATTCAAACAGTCAACTGGCTGAACTGGCACTTGAGTAATAAGACCACATCTCAACCCTTCACTCCACAAAGCTGTAGAAAAACCACAACTAAAGAACAGGTGTTTCTCGTCCTCAACTTCATTTTCACACAGAATGCATCTTGGCACCATCTGAAAATCCAGCTTTTGTAGATAGTCCAACGTAGGTAACTTGCCCAGAAAAATTCTCCAAGCATTCAGAATGAAGCTCTTTGGATGATCAAATCTCCAGATCCAGTTAGCCCAGTCAATATGATTTTTATTGCCTCTCAGCAGATGCCAAGCTTCTCTAATCTTCAGAGTAGATTTACCTTGAATTCTGATTGAATCTTCATCCACAATTGCAATATCAACATCTTCAACACACTTTTTAAACTCTTTGAAACACCTTCTGTCCGGAATAGCCCATTTTCTCTCCTTGATGAACTTATTCAGCAGCCCATTGGCATCACCACCAATTTTTAGAATATTTTTAGAATCAATACAATCACTAAGAAACTTATTGCCGGGCAACCATGGGTCTTTCCAGACCCTTATGCTCAACCCATCACCAATAAGGATTTTAATACAGGGCAGAATCCTACTTCTTAGACTGCATAGATGCTTCCCCATCCAAGAGCTATTCATATTGGGTTTATTGGGAAATGCTTCTATACTAGCTACTTGGATCTGTCACCTAGGTGTAGAAGAATCAATTAACATGTAGGAAGGCGAATAGCTAACTAGGGATCCACTAATTGGACCTAGGAGAAATTCTCCAAAAGAGCCACATATAAGTAATTTCCCTAGAATCTAGGTTATTTCAAGAACAAACTACAAAGAAATTTATAGGAAATGAGAAACATGTAGAACACAATCATTAAAAAACAAAACCATAAATTTTACATATCATTTTCCCCCAACATGGTATCAAAGTAAATTTTTTAGACCTGAACAACCCACCTAAGGGGGCAAGCCTAGCTACTCATAGAATAAGAAAATAAAAAAATGGAGAAAGAAGAATGAGTAGAGGAGTGGAAACCCATGGTAGCTTGGTGGAGACTCCTCCTTCTCCACCTCCTAGCAACTGTAGCTCGAGTTTCTCCTTCTCCGAAGGTGGAATGGCATGTGTCTAGGGTGGATAGTGGCCAAAACCTTAAAAGGATGGGTTTTTGGGTGGAAGGTGATGAAATGGAGATGGAATGAGGTAGAAAGGTGATATAAAGGTGAAATGAATGCTCAAGGAAGCCAACCTTGAACCTCCATCTTCCTCCAAGGCTTATATAGGGGTCTAGGGGTTGTAGGGTTAAGTTGGGGGGGGGGGGAAATCGGGATATCAAGTGATAAAATATGTGGGGTTCAATGGTAAAACGGCCTGTAGTGGCCATCATGGTAGAGGTAGCCACCTATTGGCACGACCATTCTGCTCAAAACGGTCATTTTGGCCAGATTCATCAATTTCTAAAAATGTTGTCAACAACCTATGATGAGGTTTGTCCACCACGGCCTTGGTGAAGTACCACGACCATTTTGATGTCCTTCCCTTGCAATTGAGCTTTAAACTTGGTCATACATGGAGGGTATTGCTTCAATACATTCTTTGACTACTTGGAGTAGGTTGGAAGTGGTTTTGGCCTTGTTTTGGGCTCCTACAAGCCTGGGGATGCCCTGGATTCAACCATCTTTTCTCCTTTCCATCATGTAGTGGCCAAAGTACCTATAAAACATGCAAAAACCATCGATAAGTGCGTTTGATAGTAAAACATATATTGAGGGAAATAACATTTAATCTAATAGTTGTCAATGTGATTGAAGTGCAATATGACACAAGAAGAAACCCTAAAATAGGGTTGCATCAGGTAGCTAGTCAATATATGAGGCATTTTTATAAAGGGACATGATTATCATAAAATATTATTTCCATATAACAATATTAATAGATCATAATCAGGGCATGTAAAACAATCATAATAAATTTTATTTAAGTAGTGTCGAGACCCATAAAATCTTAATCCTAAGCATTAGGTAGAAAACACACACCCTTTTTATATATGAGTGGAATATTCTCCCTCAAGATTGAAGACACACGTCCAAAATGTTATGGAAGTACAAATATAATACTACTATAAATTAAATGAGCCTATTGTACTCATATGAGATATAAAGGCAAAAACTAAGTTTAGTCATCAATAATTAAATTTAAATATATAGTATGAGATCATCCAAATATTCTATACAAATAGTTCACAAGACCTCCAATCATAAGCTCTCATGGAATCAATATTGAATTAGGGAATGATATCAAGAAAATAGGATTTTCAAATAGATTCAATAATTCTCAATGATTATCCAAGAGATGTCTCATATGGGAACAATTAATGGTCATATTAGTATTCTAGATAACCGAGAAGATACACATGCCTCATATCCTTGTATCAAATCCAAAGTCAGCACCCAAGGGTCAATCCAAGGTTTGAAACATTGGTGGTTGAGAAAATATCACCATATGAATTGTTTCATGAGTTTACAATTCTCTGATAGCTCTTTTAAGGAACTTGAATAGGCAGTGGGTGCCAAGGTAAGGGAGAAGGTTAGAAGTCATGTCCTATTGGACATGTGGAAGAAATTACACATAAGTGAGCCACAAAAGTACACCATGACTACACATTTCATGAAACATGTAGTGATTTCTTAGCAAGTGAAGGTCATAGACATGGGTCTATATATAAAACTACTAGACTTGTTTAGCAAGAAACTTATCTATTTTTGTTTACTAGAGAAAATAGGCCATGTATATTGTAAAGGAAGAAGACCAATTGAAAAAAGTATAAAACTAGAACTCAAATAAATTATAATTAAGTAAAGGGAAAGGTTTATGACTCAACAAACTAAATGCAAGTAACAAAGAGGACAAGAAAATAGAGTTTATCAATAACCATTAAATCTTGGAAAATAGACTAGGAATATAGAGAAGTGAATCACATCGCCAAAGAATCTACAAAAACAACATATATCATATTTGGAAGTATTGTTGATGGAGGAAAATGTTTTTCCTACATTTTTTTTCCTTAGTAGAAAACTAAAAGTGGTAGGATCACAGTAAGAGGGTAAACAGTGTAGAGAAAATTAATAGGAATATAAATCATCTAATTGTAAGGAGAAGAGTTAAGAAATTGTTAACACATAATAAAAAAGAATATAGATATATATATATATATAATTCCATTTCCCTTCCATTTCTTTATGTCTACATTTTATAGTATATTTCCTTTTTTTAATAACTTGGTCATAGAAATATTGACTACTACATTTACAATAATTATACTTCCAAATATCTCATTATGTAACTATTTACTCAATGCAACTATGTATAATAATTTAATGTACAATTGTGTAGGATATACTTATTAAATTCCTTCTCTATCATTCCATTTAACTATCTCTTATACACACTTAGTCATCCCATTACAAAATAACTTTCTTTCAATGTTTCTCTTCTCAACTTTAGCATAATTGAAAATATGTACAACAATTTTATTTCAATAAAAGGCATATATTTCATTAATATTAAGTTAGATCTAAATTTCTAAATTTTAGGTGACCAGGTATATTTCTAATATGTTTTACATTAATTATTTACAGAGGATATATGTGGTAATAAATTTATATATCCAATACTAATTATTATATACACATGAATTTCAAATCAAAAGGGTTAAAACATTATTTTTGAATCACTTTCCTTTTATCATTGTTGTTAACAATTTTAGGAGGCAATAGAGAGGTTTACCAAGGAATTCATTTAGTCAAGATGATTATTATTTCTTACTTGGGTGAAGGAATTAACTATATGAACTTGCGAAGGTTTATTTGTGTCCAAACAAATATGTAATCAACTTAAAAATTTGTTTCCTTTATGATATGTTAATGTGATTGTTTTCATTAATTTATTGCTTTCAAACATTAATGAGAGATAAATAGTTAATTAAAGATTTTTTCCTTTTTAATTAAAATATCTCGTGTATTCCAAATTGTTGCAATTACATCAATTTATATATCTACAACTCATATTGTATTTGAAAATTAAATCCATTTTAATATTTCCAACATGATAAATTTTCCATAGATTTATCATGCATGCACACCATTGTTTCTCTTTGTTTTATACCATAATTTTATTTATTACAAGTTCACCTGAATTATATATGTATAGTCCATACAAGTTGGTTTATACTAGTTTACTATATACCTAAAAAAATACTAGTTTAATATATTAGATGTTTTTTATGAAAGAACAAATAATTGGGGATAGTGTCTATATTGATTCCTTATATATATATCATAGTTTATTAATGGAATTTAGTGAACATTAGGACAACATCATGTTAAAAAAAATTATCGATTGGATTTATTTTTATTCCAGCCATGTTTTCATGGTTTCAAGGATAGGTACATCATGCCAGCAAGGTTGTAGCTCATGTGGTAAAGGCATAATCTCCTCAATGAAGGGACTTGGGTACAAAACCTAGGTTGTGCACCTTGAAAATGAATTATCATGTCAGGTGGGCTGGCCCACTATGTTATTTAAATGCCCCCTCTAATGTGTGGGTAGTCGGGGGTCGGGGGTTTACACTGTCAGGATGGGGTCACCGAAGTGGCTCCTCCTTGGGGATGGTTCCCACATCATCCAAGAAAAAAGACATGTACATCTATATTTTGGTATGTTATAGACCTTATAAGCTCCACATTACATTGGTAGCGAAATGCATACTAAAATTATGACTTCACATGCAATGATTGATACCTAGAAAGATTTCATTGCCAACCAAGTTATTGAAGAAGTTAGAGACCAACTTTGACCTAGAATTGTGACCATGGTTACAGTGATTGTATAATCACTTTGTCTCTGATATATAAATTTAATTCAAATCATTAAAACATCATCCTCTTATTCAATATTTGTTCCTTTATTTAGAGTATACTATTTGAGATACACATGAGCTAAATATCATATATTGACTAATTGAGAATCACCATGCATTTCATAGTCTCACTCATTAAGTGTTCAAGATATCACTCCAATAGGAGAGATGAATTGTGTCTACTTCACTCACAATAATCCACATGTGTCATAATGAAACAAAGTGTATTCGTATAGAAACCCTTATTCAAGGTCACGTTGAGTGATTTTTAAGCACATTGAACAACATGTGATCATTGTAGCGACTTAATGTCTTTGGACCACAATCACCATTGTCACATTGAAGAATAATATTGATCGCTACTATTGTCTTCCATGTATCACACTCAATATGAGTCTATCTAGTACACTTGCTCATAACAAGTACTAATGTGTTTGATTTGATATCCAATATCACTAATGAGACTTAGCCATAAAATAATACACATACTAGTCTTAATGTATTATTACCATCCTAATTTCCACAATAATATATGAGCATGGACTGCAAAAAAAAACAAATACTATTAACATACACATAATAACTCATATTAAGGTCCTCAACCTAAAATCACATGTCATCGAGTTGTGCATTCTTAGGCCATTATTGTATTTATTCATTATCTCATATTAAAGAATATATAATAATTGGAATTGCCTTTATTAATAATCAAATCAATTACAGAATATTCCATTACAAACATCGTATGATTGTCTCTGTGGACATACAACCAACAAAAACAACATATGAAACTTACATGCCCAACTACTTCAGACAAGTCAACTAGTTCAGCTTGGTTTTGAAGATATCATGTTTTTTGTGTGGTTTGGTAACTTTTATGAGGTACTATGGTCTTAGTTTTAGAAACCAGTATAACCATTTAGACCAGCACAACATCTAACAATAATATAACATTATTCACTACGATATCGTATTATATTGGAACAAGTGGTAATTAGTGATTGCAATAACTTCCATATTTTTAAGATGACTAAATAATTATACTATTCCATTTCTAGTGAATTTATTTAAGATGTTCCAGAAGGATGGATAACTCTCTACACTCAAAATGAAAAAAAACCTTAATAAGGTAGATTTCATAATGCGTACAACAGATATTAGTTTGACCCAAGAACATTGAAGATTTATATAGATCATTTTCCATAGTCTATACATTATATCTAATGTCTTGTATGAGTAGATAGTTGTTTTTACTGAGTTGCAATGAAAATGATGCATTTACACATTCAGACATGCCTTTTGCTTTGATAAATTGATTTTTCTCTTATATATGTCAAGTGGTAGTGAAAAAAATAGGGTTTATGAATAATTTAGTACTTTTCATGTGTTGAAAATACAATAAGGATATCGAAGTCGTGGTTGGAATTCCCTCAAAAAGTTTTAACTAACCATGTTCATTATTCCTAGTTTGAAAGCAATGTAGGATGTAGCTCCCTAAGAAATTTCTAGGAAATGACGTTTGTCAATTTATTTAGAAAATGTTATCTGTTAGAAATCCTTTGGAAAATTCCAAGAAACCATGTTTCTTGAACACACATCAGCTAATCATTGGTAGAATTGCTTGGGAAAATTTTGGCCAACATATTAAGCAAAACAATGTTTTTGCAAGTACATCAATAGCCCTTTTAGGAGAAATATAGTGAAAATGGATCAATAGAGACTGCACCTAGTCCCTTAAAATAGCTACATTTTTGTCCATTTTATAGAATAATCTAAGTAGACTATTAAAAGTATTTTGGAAACTCTCTAGAAAATTATTTAGTAACAATTGTTGTATATAGAAAACAAATCAAGTAAAGAAGTAGGAATAATGATGAACACATCTAATTAATTTTCTTTTTAAACCACAACAGATTCCTAATCAGTCCCCATTGATTTTACAACTCTTATGTTTTGATAAATAATTTTTGTTGAAATGGTTGAGAAGGAATACAATTACAATACTACTTCTAACAACTATATAAGGATCAAATCTTCTTCTTTAGATCTTGGACATCAGATATCACCATTGTTTCCTTGTAGGGCTTTGAAAAAACCAACTCACACCTTCTTTACTCATGGATGAAGGAAGGTCACCACTTTTTATCTTCTTTACTAGGCCGAGGAGGAAACTTGTTTCTTAGACTAGTTGTCACTTCACTCACTTTGAAACACCTCTAGAAAACTTAATGTAACAACCTCCACTTTTGAGTGTCCGCCAATTGAGGTGGACTTTAAAGTCGAGAGTCATTACCTGACGATTGTAGGATCTATATTCAACAAATAATGGATAATAATGAACAATTTCCATTAATTGAATTTGAATTGTTTACAAGAATGTAATGACACCCCTTAAAGGAATTACAAGATTTTTCAAAGAAAATTAACATACACATGCGAGAGTAATATGTATCAGAAGAAGTACTAGAATATCTAACTAATCCTCCAATGATCTTTACCATGTGTTATTTTGGTTCCAACTTCTTTATATCATGTCTTCAAATAATAGATGTTGAATAACCAAAAATTCCAAAGACAAACATATCAGTATATCGCTATACTGACTACGTGGTTCAAGTAAAATGTGTGAAAGTATAGTAACAATATATACTTGCATCTATCAAATACTTGCAAATATGAACTGTCATTTTAGTTACATATTCTAACCCATGCTTGGTATACCATCTCGGGTGTAATGATTGTCCATCAATAGACTTACGTGTATTACCCCTTGATAAGTGTAACCCAGGGCTCATAATTCTAGTTTATTTATGTGATACTCATATTGGCATTATAGTTGAATAAAAAGTATATAAACATTCAACAGTGTAGTTATCATATCAACACTATGGAAACCATATGGAAAATGATCAACAATTGATCATATAGGTACTCATAAGAAACCAAGTACCTCAATGAAGAACCATGCAATATACTTCCAGTACTTTAAGCATGTAGCCAAACATCTAAGCAATCAACACACTCAATCAACATTATCTGCATGTATGTATAACTCTAAAGTGTCACCATACATTCATAACATACCAATAGGGTTGAATTTTTGGCTTAGAGTCATCCTAGGTTTGGGTAAGGAATAAGAATATCAAACCCTAATTCCATCACATCATGGTGTATGGGGGTGGTAAACCATAATCGAGCCATAGGTGAAACCCTAATTCATGGATAGATCAATTATATCATTATAAAGTCATATTAAATTTGATTACATAAATTAAATCATGATACCAATGTGACATCTGGGTTTCATATAATCTTCACATCCTTAACATATACTAAGCCCACTTTTGAACTAGAAGCATAAGTAGGTATATCAAATTAACCCTATCTCTTAGGTCAGATTTTATCATCAATATCATGGATTAGATTATATTCAACAACATTATTTTACTTGACACAATAAACATATTAGTGCATTCAACAACCTATTTTTCAATCAAGGGTTTATACGTAAACATCACCTTATATATGCATTATCTATAGTTTTTGAACCACAATATGAACTAGGCATTGAACATAATTTATTTGTGTTTTACACTTTTTTGATCAATTTCATATATAGATTCACTACTATCATATGTACCATTTTATAACTATTTTTGTATAATATACTTTCATTTGAGCCAACTATAAGAAGAGATACAAGCAATTATCAATATATCCAAATTAACCACACATGCTGGTGTATCCAATAGGTGAAGGCCACATTAGCTCATCCTTCTAGCATGACCAACTCATTGAGAAAGGATGATAAGACCTTACTGCCCTTGTGTGTTGATTTGGTTTATGACACACTTGGGGTCAATTTGGTCCTTCCAACCTCATCCATTCTTCTAACTCATGAGGTAGTCTGGGTTCCACCGTGGAGAAGTCATCCTCCAATTTGACCTCTTTGCTTTGGCCCTCGAAGGACCAATAAAGGCCCCCTTCCCTCCACCAACCCTTCACAGACCTCACAACTCCCCGGGCATGGATTGCAGTAGGCATGACAGGGAGGACCATGCTTGCAGTGATATCGGTTCCTCTAGGCCAATTGAACTAAATGTGAGGGTGAAAATCCCTTACCTAGAGGCATTGTTGATGCTAGCCAGAGTGGAAGTACCTTCTAAGGATGTAAGAGCTCCTTGGTAAGATCTGGGATCATGAGGAACCAAGCAAGTTCTCCTAGATGTACAGAGAAAATAGGGAGGAAGATGTAAGTGTTGCAGGGCTTGAAGAGATATGATCAATTTTTCCCTCCTAGTGGGGGATTTCCCTTCGTATTATATATAGACATAAGCATAGGAAAGATCTTTAGAAACCTACCTTCCTACCGTATGAGAGATAAGACATCATCTACAAGAATCTTTGGATAATGGGTGACAATCACTTTGGTGGACCTCTCTAGGACTTTGGGGTTTTCTTGAAGAGGAGACTATAGGGTTCGGGGGAGGTTTGGTTGGTGAACAGAGAGGCGTGCATGTGAGATAACATGAGGGATGCCCCTAGCTATTTACAAGTCAACTTGTGAAGTCTGGGTCAAAGAGGAGACCCCCCAATCGTAGCTTCACCTAGGATCTATGATCCAGATCCAAAAGGGATCTGCCCCTATTTTCTTGAATCTTTTTTTTCTTTCTTTTAGATTAATGCCCAAGATAGGATATATTTATGTAGGATGTGTTACAATTCCTTTCAATCCCATTTTAAAGATAAATCTACCATTACTATTATCTCTCATATTGATGAAGATTACATTGTAGATCATCTATTGATTTTTTGAAACTTGTCTTACAAGTAAAATCTACATAGTTACTCAAAATATTCCCTAGGATACACAATAACACAATTATCTATAATTTTCCCCATTATCCAATATCTCAATTATCCATCTATTAAAATCATATTGGGTACTTATCATGAGCACAAAATAGTTAAGTCCTCATTTTGTATTCCAAGGACTCATATGTTAACCCTCATAGCCCAATCGGGCTTGGATTGGGTTCTAGGGAGCATGGCCCATACTTTGTCCTTCCAAAGGGTCCATAAGATTTAATACATATTTAATACAAAATTAATAATTTAATCATCATAATATCTCAATTTATGCCCCATAGTAACACATATGTTGATTCTTACTTGAATTGAACACTAAATATAAATCTAGGGTTCAAATTCATCATCCCAATTTGATTGAAGTCATACTATTGATCTCATCATTACTATTTTTTAAATTTAATCTCAAATTATTATTATTCAATTCGTAATCATATAATTCAAATTTACAAATTTTGAGGATTTTAAATTCACCCCTCTATAAAAAGGAATGTTGTTCCCAAAATTCAAACCTCATCAAGATAAGGTCAATGATAACTCAAATCAGCCTCAAACATTAGGGCTAACCAACTTTCTTGAAAAGCTTTTAGCTATATTATCTTCAATAATTTTTATTGATAGGAAATTTCTCATAATACTGAGGTTGGAACCCGAATTCCATCCAAAGGTATTACCACATTCCCATTTATTACATGATATTATAACATGTTGATTTCAATTTCACTTGGCATATTTGTTTTCCTAGGTTTCAAACTTATTTATCATATATTTTTGTTTCAGGGTGAGTTAACACCTCTTATACCCTAAATCATGCCATTAATTTCAACTTATGGTCGATTTTGTGTATTAGATGTGGCTACCCTTTTTCTCACAAGGAGAATAGTATGAATTGAACATTTGGTTGCAATCCAAACATAAAGTTCATCCTATTCCATGTGAAGAGATGGTGTATACACACCTAGTATCATAATTTGGTTTTTTTTGTTGAATCATCCTTAACAATAATTATAAACTAGATATACATTTTAATTCCACAAGTTTTCTTAAATTTTATGAAGGGATAAGGCGTTTCTCAACTCTTGAGTTTGTGCATAACTCCTTAAATATTATATTTATCTACTATTACATAACTTCTTCTATTCCTTATATTTACATCTCATGTATTACTATTCTTATCCATTCCCTTAAGGTCTTTAGGGTATAAGTACCATTGTAGTGATCTCCTTTTTGACCTCATGGGCCTTATGGGATAAAGGGTGCCTTTCACATTGACCCCTTGGGTCTTATGTACTTATGGTGATAGACATCCTCCTTATACCATGGGCCTCAGGTACTCATGGATGGCTTTCTCCTAAACCCACGTGCCTTATGCAACTAAGACATGATCACCTCCTGATCTCTTAGCTCTTATGTAATTTTATGCATCCCTACTTGACCTTAGGGTTGACTTTACTCTACCCTTCTATGGTTTATTGAGATGTCCTAACTTCATTTTTTTTCTCTTATTAATCACACCATGTTCTAGGATAGTGGTCTCCTATCATTACATTTCTATATCCCATGACTCATCTGTACAATGTAAGTATATAAATTAAATGTCTTTCATAAAATTCCAATGTGTTATCTTCCATTACATATTTTACGTGAGATTTCTCAAACCAAAATTTTCATTTTTATATGTCTATGCACCCAAGGCATTAACCCGAACACACACCCTTCTTTTCAGACTCAGTGGAAATAGGCTTATATACCTTAGATGCACAATTATTACATTTATTCAATGTACTTCACTTTCCATTATATGGTTACCTTGATATTTCTTTAACTAAGGTGTTCACATTTAGTACATGTTGGAATTACATTTTGAATTTATTAGAGACAACTTGTTATGACGAGGTAGTCGTAAGGGTTTTCCTACCCTACACCATACATTTATCAAATTATGATAAAAGAAATATATAAAATCGATTTCATTAAAATAGACATCCCATCATAACCTATCTCTTTAAGTTTAGGTCCTTTATGGACATCCAAGGTTACCTCAAATCCCATAATGAGGTTGGTCAACTCACCCTACTACGGAAGATTCTAACCTAAGGTGCCTTCTTGGCTTAGAAGAGGAGATTAGGTTTTCCAGCCACAAACTGACCCCTAGGGTTTAGGGTTATACCTCTCCCATATGTATTTTCCCATTCTTGGGTTGACCCACCTCAGGTCGCAAGACCACCCCTAAAAGATGAATTGAGGGTATTATTATAACATACTGAAACTCAGGGTTTTCCCTGCAATTTACCCACTTTTGAACTTTTCTTGGCCTTCTAGTCCATTTGGACCTTTTTCATAAATTTCCCTTCTTTTATACTCTTTTTGGACTCCTTATGCAATTTGAGCACAATTCAATGTTTAAATCACCTTTTTCCCTCATTTATGATAATGAAAGGGTGTTTGCACAAATAACCCAAATAAAGAGATAAGTGAGGGTTAATAATGTATTTGGTCTTTAAGGATGGAAATAAGTAGATAATATTAATTTGGAGCTTTTTGGATAAATATATTAATAATAATAAGCATTTGAATTAATTATGGGTATATTAACCTCTTTACTTTCTCTCTCCTCCAATTTGATGATAAATGTGTGAAAACATATTTAAAGGTTGATATTTTGCCCTTAATACTCATATATATCTATCACCTCGAATTTGACTCACTAATTGCATTAATACAGTCATTTCATAATAATTCACACCTTTTAATGTGTTAAAATACACTTTAATGAGCAATGTATTTATTAAGGGCCTTATTGGATATAAATACGAAATCTAATTGCATATCAATGTTCTACACATTAATGTGAACATGTGGTTAAAAATTGATGTCATTTGGACTTCATTTGACCCTTCAAATCCATTTTATGAGCTTTTAATAAAGTATAACTAGGGATTTTAATCGATTTCATTTATATTGATTTGTCACGCTAATGTTTAGTTATTTCATCTGTAACACACCCCAGGTCCATAGTGGACTCACATCCAACGGATCCCAATCAGCCTAGATCTGATCCAACGATCGGGACTTCGTCCCCTACCTCCAGCTGTTGGTTAGTCCCAACGCCCCAGCTCCTCCGCGTCGTTCTCCCTCTCCTCTCCACCTTTGTGCATGATTCTTTTTGCATTGGCTTCTCCTCCCTCCGCCGGTTCGAATGAACCCTTACTCGCCGCCGCTACCTCACCTTGTGCAAAATGCCTAACTCTGTTCTTGTTCCCCTCTCAGTCGGGGATCGCAGAGGCAACCTTGAGCCTCCTCACGCCTATATAAGGCAGTAGAAACGACCCTCGGGCCGCCACCTTTCTTCCTCCTCCTTCAATTTCTCCTCATTTGCCACGGAGCTCACCGACCTACTCAGTCTTCTTCCCCGGCAACGACGACCTGCTGCTTGCACCTCCGACCACCTCGGGTCATTAGACGCTAGGTAACCAACTCCGACACCCGCTCTTCCCCTCTTCACTCTCAGTTTACCTCGTGATGCCCCCGAATGCCTGGTCCTATAGCCCACTGGACCTCCGTTGCCGCCGCCACCTACTAGTTGGCGTCCTGGTGCTCCTCCGCCCACGGCGATGCATCCTTTCGACTCGCCTTGGTCCCACGAAGGTAACCACGGCCTTAGTTTCTTGTTTCAGTGTGTTTTCAGTATATGGTTTCCCCGATCTTGCTCCCCTATTTCCGGCCAGATAGAGCTCATTTCCATAGTTCTCTGGCACGAGAGATCCCTCTTTATGCATCTCTATTATCGAAGGAACCTAGGGAACTCGTTCCCAGTTTTCATTCTCGGTTGTGCGCCCTGATGGCGAGTTGTAGCAAAGGAGCTCGAGCTCCTGCTCTCCTGCTCGCGCCCTGACCTTGGCTGGAAGAAGCCAGGTCATGGAATGACAAAGAGGGTCATCCACAGGCAATGTAACGTTTTGCAAACGCAGGGGCAATCTCGTATTTTCACAGCGAGTTATGTTTTCCCGGTGGCAAGGTTTTGTTACATGCAAATGACTGATCTGCCCTCATAGTTTTAATTTCTTTGGTTTAACGAGCAGGGGTAGTGTAGTTATTTCACCTGCTATTTACATCAAATTTCATTTTCATTTAAATACCTGTCATGCTAAGGTTTTCTTGCATTCTGATTGGTCGATTTTACTTAATTCATAGTAAATCGATCCATGGTCAGAAAAATGCAAATAAATAGTCAATGGAAAGGATTTTTCATGTAGAACCCGATTTTATGGTTTTTGAAGCCTGATTCTAAATGATTTTTCGAAGTTTGCCTTGAATGCTTTTTAAGTATATAAAATATTCTAAAATACCTAATTAATTCATTTCAACTCCAAAAATTGGAAAATAAAATATGTTTTATTATTCAGGAGAATATGACTAATCTTTTGGACTAGGTTTTAAACCCTAAATCATGGTTTTGTAAAGTTAGGGTTTTTCATATACTTTATGCCTTAATACATTCTAATACATATGTAATGGTTATAACTAGGGAAAAATGGAATGGATTGCAATCAGTATGGTGAATGTGAAATGAATGTGGAATGTGATGGTAAATAAATAAAATAGGTATGTGAGCTCTATTTCAGTATGTGCACCCTATTCTAGTATGTGGCTCCTATGTATGTGAATCATATCATATGAATCCTATCAAAGATGAATCAGAATGTTTATTGTGCAAACTACCTATCCTTCAGTTGGGTCTTTTCCAACCCCACAATCATTATTGTGCTAACCTTGTTATCCTTCTAATGGCATTTATTGGCTCTTTACTTGTTTTATGATTCTAATGCCATTGTTGCTCATTCATTTGATTTATGTGAATCTTGCTACTACATATGTTGCCTCATTTACTTGGAAATGCAGAACCTTACTATTGCCTATGTTGGCTTATCCTTTGGAAATGTTTGGGAACATTGTATAATGTTTTTGCTTATTGGCCCTTTTATTTATTGGAGTTCTTGGATATTGTTGTTGCCTATGATGGCCTGTTTATTTATTTCTTGGGTTTTATTCCCAATGCTATGTTGTTATCTTGATATACTTTTCACTCTACTGCCAAGTGAATGTTTATGCATGATATAGTTATTGGCCAATTGACAATGTAGTGTACATGAGTACAAACCACCCACAGGGCACTGGGGTTTTAGTCCCCTTGCCGGGCACTGGGGTTTTAGTCCCCCTGCCATTTTATATATTAGGCACTGGGGTTTAGTCCCCCTGCCACTTTTTAGGCACTGGGGTTTTAGTCCCCCTGCCATTGGTGAGGTCCGGTAGGTGCCTCACCCTACATTGAGAGGATGTTGAGTCATAATTTATATTCATGCAATTGTGATATTTGTTGATATTGGAATGTGGCAGTTTTCTAGAATCTTATTCACTCATTTGCTCTCACTTCTTGAAATCCCTTAATGGAATATTTTTTCTTAGCTTATTGATTTCCTTTATCCTATTTTTAACACATACCTTTTATCTTTCTCTTGCTGGATGACCCCAACCATCCAGGTTAGGATCAGAGTGCGCATGGAAGCTTGGTGGACCCAACGCTAAGGATAGGATAAGAAGAAAAGGAACATATAGCTTGCTTGGACATAGTTGCCTTTATATATATGTTTGGTTGCTTTGTATGGAGACAATGTTGTATTAGTTAAGTCTTCCTCTACCTAGATCCTTGTTCTTGTATAAAGATGTACCCCATTTGGGAAAATTTTGTAATGTACTCTTTATACATTTTGAATAAAGTCAAGTATTAAAATTCCGCTTCTACACAATTGATGATTTTGGTTGCCATGGTTTGTAGTAGAGACTTGGTCTTTACAACATGGTATCAGAGCATCAAGGTAGTCAGATTCTTGACTAATTCAAATTGTCTCCTAGATAGAACCCCTACCATATATAGTTTCTTTAGTAAGTTTTTCACCTTAGAGTTGACTTATGATGAAAGTTTGATTTAGTATCATAATAATAATTAATTAAAAATAAAATTTGTCAACTTTTTGGTGAATTGTCTATTGAGAAGCTACTAGAGCAATAAGTTGAAGTGATGGTGTCTAGAAAGGGTTAGAGCTTGGGGGCTGGCAATATTTTCCTCCGCCCCACTAGCTTGGTAATGAGGACTCCTGAGCTCATATGACCTGGCCTGGCCTGATCTGATACAGACAGCTCGAAATAGTCTATCTTTGGGCATGTTGCCTAATTGTTGAATACCTTAGGAAAACCATAACTGATGATTTGATCTCTTACACAAAAATCATCCTTAAATACCTTATACTCCTATGTTTAGGGTTTAGTGTACCCTATATTACACCCTGAAGCTTGGTTAGTAAATCCTTATAGTGTTGAATATTATGTACCTGTAGCTTAGTTTGACTTAGTAACCCTTTTAAGGGGTGGAGTGAGGGTAATGGTGTTAGTACCCTATTTGGTTTTGCAAATCTGATTTCGAGGACGAAATCCCTTTTTAGGGGGATGGAATCCCAATTAAAAGCAAAATCAAATACCTTTAGAGTTAGAAACCCTATCTATGTGGACATATGTACATAATAACTTATGTGAACAAGAAATTTACCAAAAACATTATACTTATAATTCAACTTGTTTGTTTATATACACATGAATATGTAGTAAGTCATATAGGAATAATTCATATGCTTGAACCTTCACATATTCTTGATTCACATAATAATCAGTTACTAATGGTGAATATACATAACGTTGACTATGCCACCCTAATGGTAAAATGTGTATGGATAATGCACCCTAAGTATGCTTTAACATGTAATGATCATGTTGACCTAAACCCTAATATGTAATCATCTAGTTTTGACAACATATACATATATATATACCCTTAATGCCTTTGATGATACATTAGTGACATTGGGTAACATCATCACATAATATACCTTAATGCATATAAATGGATTATAGTCACAAAGTTATCAATATATATGTAAGGTATATCACCTTGTTCTCTAGTGAACACCTCATCATAATTTGATATATGAATTAATTCATTAATATTTAATGTGTTACATCATATTCACTAAAATGCATATAATGACTCAAACATGATAACGAATAATTGGACTCACATAAATATTCATAAAATGCCTAATGTGAAGTAAAATATGTATAATTTATAATATGAAGTGTAATGGATGAAAATGATTAATGATGCCATTAATATGAGTATGAAAGATGATATGAAAATGTACAATATGAACATTATTTGGAATTATTATAGGCTTAATAACTTGTTGGATAAAATTAACCTTTTCTACAAAATAATTTATTATAACTCTACATGATAGTTTTAAGAGGATAATGGAAAATGAATTCATGTAATTAAGGTTTTTGACCTAATACATTAATTAATGTTGAAAAGGCTTAGTAAACCTAATTGTGCTTAAAACCCTTAATGAGGGAAATACACATGATATAATGTTGAGATATAATTGTGTTGAATAAAATGTGGCACAAGTAGTAGTATAATATATAATATACCTCTTCATGATGTAGATTATATTAATGAGGCAAAAATGTTAGTTTAAGTTTAATAAAAGGCTAGAGGTTTTGTGGAAACCTTAGTAACACCTGACTTATGTAGATTTTGTGTTGTACCCTAGATTAAGGGCTATAACCTAGTGTTTAAGGTTGGGATGTTGCACACCCACCCTCTCTTGCCTCTTGTTGTGATTTCGGGGACGAAATCCTCTTTAAGGGGTGGTGTGCTATAACATACTGAAATTCAGGGTTTTCCTTGCAATTTACCCACTTTTGAACTTTTCTTGGCCTTCTAGTCCATTTGGACCTTTTTCATAAATTTCCCTTCTTTTATATTCTTTTTGGACTCCTTATGCAATTTGAGCACAGTTCAATGTTTAAATCACCTTTTTCCCTCATTTATGATAATGAAGGGGTGTTTGCACAAATAACCCAAATAAAGAGATAAGTGAGGGTTAATAATGTATTTGGTCTTTAAGGACGGAAATAAGTAGATAATCTTAATTTGGAGCTTTTTGGATAAATATATTAATAATAATAAGCATTTGAATTAATTATGGGTATATTAACCTCTTTACTTTGTCTCTCCTCCAATTTGATGATAAATGTGTGAAAACATATTTAAAGGTTGATATTTTTCCCTTAATACTCATATATATCTATCACCTCGAATTTGACTCACTAATTGCATTAATATAGTCATTTCATAATAATTCACACCTTTTAATGTGTTAAAATACACTTTAATGAGCAATGTATTTATTAAGGGCCTTATTGGATATAAATACGAAATCTAATTGCATATCAATGTTCTACACATTAATGTGAACATGTGGTTAAAATTTGGTATCATTTGGACTTCATTTGACCCTTCAAATCCATTTTATGAGCTTTTAATAAAGTATAACTAGGGATTTTAATCGATTTCATTTATATCGATTTGTCACGCTAATGTTCGGTTATTTCATCTGTCATGCGCCCCAGGTCCATAGTGGACTCACATCCAACGGCTCCCAATCATCCTAGATCTGATCCAACGATCGAGACTTCGTCCCCTACCTCCGGCTGTTGGTTAGTCCCGACGCCCCAGCTCCTCCGCGTCGTTCTCCCTCTCCTCTCCACCTTTGTGCGCTATTCTTTTTGCATTGGCTTCTCCTCCCTCCGCCGGTTTGAATGAACCCTTACTCTCCGCCGCTACCTCACCATGTGCAAAATGCCTAACTCCGTTCTTCTTCCCCTCTCAGTCGGGGATCGCAGAGGCAACCTTGAGCCTCCTCACGCCTATATAAGGCAGTAGAAATGACCCTCGGGCCGCCACCTTTCTTCCTCCTCCTTCAATTTCTCCTCATTTGCCACGGAGCTCACCGACCTATTCGGTCTTCTTCCCCGGCAACGACGACCTGCTGCTTGCACCTCCGACAACCTCGGGTCAATTAGAAGCTAGGTAACCAACTCCGGCACCCGCTCTTCCCCTCTCCACTCTCAGTTTACCTCGCGATGCCCCCGAATGCCTGGTCCTTTAGCTCACTGGACCGCCGTCACCGCCGCCACCTGCTAGTTGGCGTCTTGGTGTTCCTCCGCCCACGGCGATGCATCCTTCCGACTCGCCTTGGTCCCACGAAGGTAACCACGACCTTAGTTTCTTATTTCCGTGTGTTTTCAGTATATGGTTTCCCTGATCTTTCTCCCTTGTTTCCGGCCGGATCGAGCTCATTTCCATAGTTCTCTGGCATGAGAGATCCCTCTTTATGTGTCTTTGTTATCGAAGGAACCTAGGGAACACGTTCCCAGTTTCCATTCTCAGTTGTGCACCCTGATGGCGAGTTGTAGCAAAGGAGCTCGAGCTCCTGCTCACCTGCTCGCGCCCTGACCTTGGCTGGAAGAAGCCAGGTCGTGGAATGACCAAAGGGTCATCCACAGACAATGTAACGTTTTTCAAACGCAGGGGCAATCTCGTATTTTCACAGCGAGTTATGTTTTCCCGGTGGCAAGGTTTTGTTACATGCAAATGACTGATCTGCCCTCGTAGTTTTAATTGCTTTGGTTTGACGAGCAGGGGTAGTGTAGTCATTTCACCTTCTATTTACATCGAATTTCATTTTCATTTAAATACCTGTCACGCTAAGGTTTTCTTGCATTCTGATTGGTCGATTTTACTTAATTCATAGTAAATCGATCCATGGTCAGAAAAATGCAAATAAATAGTCAATGGAAAGGATTTTTCATGTAGAACCCGATTTTATGGTTTTTGAAGCCTGATTCTAAATTATTTTTCGAAGTTTTCCTTGAATGATTTTTAAGTATATAAAATATTCTAAAATACCTAATTGATTCATTTTAACTCCAAAAATTGGAAAATAAAATATGTTTTATTATTTAGGAGAATATGACTAATTGTTTGGACTAGGTTTTAAACCCTAAATCGTGGTTTTGTAAAGTTAGGGTTTTTCATATACTTTATGCCTTAATACATTCTAATACATATGTAATGGTTATAACTAGGGAAAAATGGAATGGATTGCAATCAGTATGGTGAATGTGAAATGAATGTGGAATGTGATGGTAAATAAATAAAATAGGTATGTGAGCCCTATTTCAGTATGTGCACCCTATTCTAGTATGTGGCTCCTATGTATGTGAATCATATCATATGAATCCTATCAAAGATGAATGTGAATGTTTATTGTGCAAACTACCTATCCTTCAGTTGGGTCTTTTCCAACCCCACAATCATTATTGTGCTAACCTTGTTATCCTTCTAATGGCATTTATTGGCTCTTTACTTGTTTTATGCTTCTAATGCCATTGTGGCTCATTCATTTGAATTATGTGAATCTTGCTAATACATATGTTGCCTCATTTACTTGGAAATGCTTAACCTTACTATTGCCTATGTTGGCTTATCCTTTGGAAATGTTTGGGAACATTGTATAATGTTGTTGCTTATTGGCCCTTTTATTTATTGGAGTTCTTGGATATTATTGTTGCCTATGATGGCCTGTTTATTTATTTCTTGGGTTTTATTCCCAATGCTATGTTGTTATCTTGATATACTTTTCACTCTACTGCCAAGTGAATGTTTATGCATGATATAGTTATTGGCCAATTGACAATGTAGTGTACATGAGTACAAACCACCCACAGGGCACTGGGGTTTTAGTCCCCCTGCCGGGCACTGGGGTTTTAGTCCCCCTGCCATTTTATATATTAGGCACTGGGGTTTAGTCCCCCTGCCACTTTTTAGGCACTGGGGTTTTAGTCCCCCTGCCATTGGTGAGGTCCGGTAGGTGCCTCACCCTACATTGAGAGGATGTTGAGTCATAATTTATATTCATGCAATTGTGATATTTGTTGATATTGGAATGTGGTAGTTTTCTAGAATCTTATTCACTCATTTGCTCTCACTTCTTGAAATCCCTTAATGGAATATTTTTGCTTAGCTTAATAATTGCCTTTATCCTATTTTTAACACATACCTTTTATATTTCTCTTGATGGATGACCCCAACCATCCAGGTTAGGATCAGAGTGCGCATGGAAGCTTGGTGGACCCAAGGCTAAGGATAGGATAAGAAGAAAAGGAACATATAGCTTGCTTGGACATAGTTGCCTTTATATATATGTTTGGTTGCTTTGTATGGAGACAATTTTGTATTAGTTAAGTCTTCCTCTACCTATATCCTTGTTCTTGTATAAAGATGTACCCCATTTGGGAAAATTTTGTAATGTACTCTTTATACATTTTGAATAAAGTCAAGTTTTAAAATTCCGCTGCTACACAATTGATGATTTTGGTTGCCATGGTTTATAGTAGAGACTTGGTCTTTACAATTATATTTTCCCTTGTGTCATTATTGATATATACATATACCAAGCTCTTCTTGTGCACCACGTATGCATGTCTACTTGTACTCTACATACTTCATGCATGGAAAACAATGGGAATCCAAAGGAGGTAACAAAATTGAGTTACCAAACCCATTTGGGTTTTTCCTTTTTCCTTAACCCCTACTTAGGTTTTGGTTGTGTAGGGTTATTATCTCATCTGTACAACTACCAAGGGTTAGGGTTTAAAGTTAGGATTAGAGATTACACTATGTATTCTAGGGGTTTTATGATTCCTTTGACCCACTATCGTTTTCCATACCCCACTGAGTTATTTCCCTCAAGTCCTAAATGGATGAATGTGTTTTCCCCACCCATACTTAGGTCCTTTAGGGTTTACCGTCACTAGAGGGACCTAAACTACATGTAGGGTTGTAAATGGGTATGGGTAAACCCGCAGACCCAAAAATCTGACCCTTAAAAAACCCATCACGGGTCTTATTTTTTATACCCACATACCCTTGGACCCGTATACCCTTGGACCCGCATATAAGCGGGGTCCAATAATGGGTATGGTTGGACCCAGACCCGCTAGACCCGTGTACTCGCTATACATAAGTAACTACTTAAATAATATGTTATATAAATCATACTTTACTAGTCTAACTAATATAATTCTTGAGATTATATCTTACTCTAACCACAATAAGGTTGAGACTAGTCATATAGTTAAGAATTAACTATTCTAGTTACAATAATGAACATGCCATATGTAAACTTAAAATCTAAATGTCTACTAAATTGCATTACTTTCTACATAATTTGACATTATGACGATGACTACAAATATGTAAACAATTAACTTAATTAATGTTAATGTATAAAATATATAATTATCTAATATAACCATGGCATGTTAATATACTATATAATAACAATATCTTGTTGTATTAAAATATATAGAACAAAGTCATTTCTCTTACATAAACAATATGATGTTTTATAGAACCACTTACCCGCATACCCGCACCGCATACCCGCTATTATTGTGGGTATGGGTATGGTGCGGGTCCAGGTTTTGTATGATGCGGGTCTAGAACTGGAATCGGACCTGCTAAATTAGATGGGTATGGGTATGGGTATTGCCAGACCCACACCGTACCCGCACTGTTTACACCCCTAACTATATGTAAGTTATTTCACATCAAATCATCTAATTAACATTATATTTTGATTGGTGGAGGATGCATTAATCATACTTCTCAAAATACTATCATGAGACATTTAGGGAAGTAGATTTTAGGGTTTATTAAGCAAAGAGATGAGAAAATGACCAATTTAGAGATAATAAAACTTAGGGGAAATATTGTTTTAGGAAGATTCTAGATTCTTGCTAGGAAAATATCACATTAGCTAAGGGTGTCCCCGTATACCAACTCAGTGGTGCATAGGAAAAATATTGCCAATCTCCAAAGTCGTGATCCTTTCTAGACACCATTACCCTTAGGTTAATCCCTAATAATTTTGCCTTATAATTCTAAGGATTATTTGAAACTATCAACTGTTGAATATTATTTCATAAAATTGGACTCTGAAATGAAATGTAATGAACCTCACTTTTGACTATCCTCCAAATGAGATGGACCTTAAAGTCAAGAGTCATTAGCTAACTTTTCAGGATCCAAATTCTATAAGTAATAGATGCTAATTTGAAATTTCCATTAATTCTACTTGAATTGTTCATAATATATGTAATGAGACCCCTTGTAGGACTTACACAATTTTTTAGAGAAAACTAGCATATACATGAGAGAGTAATATGCATGAGAAGAAGTACTAGAAGAGAAAACTAGCATATACATGAAAGAGTAAAAAGCATGAGAAGAAGTACTAGAATATCTATCTAATACTCAAACGATCTTTACTATGTGTTGTTTTGGTTTTAGTTTCTTAATATCTAAGTCTTCCAATTATAGATGTCGATTAACCAAAAATGCAGAAAAACAAGTATGTGGTTTAGTATATCTCTATATTGTGTACGTGATGCAACCAAAATGTGTGAAAGTATAATAACAACATACATTGCATATATAAAATACTTTCAAATATGATCTAGAATTTTAATTACATATTCTAACCCATGTTTGGTCTACCATGTCAGGTATAATAGTTATTCATCATTAGACTTACATCCATTACCTCTTGATAAGTGTAACTAGGATTCATAATATTCTAGTTTTATACATATTGGCATTATAGTTAAACAGAAAGTATATAAAGATAAAATTGTTTATTTATCGAATCAACACTTTGGAAATCATCTACCAAACCATCAACAATCAATAATGCAAGTACTCATAAGTAACAATGTAATTCAATGTAAAACCATATAGTGTACTTCAAGTACTTTAAGAATGTACCCAAACATCCAAGCAATCAACACAATTAGTAAACATTATTTGCTTGTACGTGTAATCCTAAGTTGTCACCATACATTTATAACATATCAATAGGATTCAGTCTATGGTTTAGGGTCATCCGAAGTTTGGATAAGGAATAAAAGGTATCAAACACTAATCCTATCACATCATGGTCTACATGGTTGTAAACACTAATCGAGCCTTAGGTGAAACCCTAATTTGTGGATATATCATTATATCATCATAACCTCAGATCAAATTGGATTATATCAAGGCATCATTTTATCAACATGAGATCCAAGGTTTTCATATAATCTTATCATCATTAACATATATTAAACACACTTTCAAGCTAGAAGAATAAGTAGGTATATCAATGTAACCGTATATCTTAGGCTATGTTTCATCATCAATATCATGGATTAGATTATGTTTAGTAACATAAGTTTACTTGACACAATAAATATATGTAGTGAAGTTAACAACCTATCTATTGGTTTATACGTAAACATCAGCTTATATATGCATTATCGATAATTTTTAAACTACGATAAGAACTAGACATTGAACATGATTAAATTTCAGCTATGAATGTTTCTAATAAATTTCATATATAGGTTCACTACTATTAGATCTACCATTTAATTACTACATTATTTACAAGATACTTACATTTGAGGCAATAATAGGCAAACACATAAGCAATATAAATATATCAAAATTAGCCACACAAGCCAATGTAGCCAATAGGTGAAGGCCATATTGGCTCATCCTTCAAGCACAACCATCTCACTTTGGAAGGACAATAAGACCTTACTGACATTGTGAGGTGATTTGAATTATCATGCATTTGGGGTGATTTTGATCCTTCCAACCTCATCCCTTCTTCTACCCCATGAGGTAGCCTAGGTTCTGCCATGGAGAGATCATCCTCTTGATGGTCCTCCTCCCTTTGTCCCTTAAAGGGATAAGCAAGGTCCCCATTGGCTTTGTCATCCCTTCATGGACCTAGCTAGTCTATGGGCATGGATTTCGGTGACCATGATAGGTGGGACACATGTCTGCGGAGGTATTAGTTCCTCTAGGCTAATGGAAACGAACATGAGGGTGAAGATCTTGTGCCTAAAGGCATTATCGATGTTGGCCAGAGTGGAAGTACCTTCTAGGGATGTGAGAGATCCTCAGTGAGGTGTGGGATCATGCTCTGGAACTAAGTAGGTACTCCTCAACATAAACATAGAAAATAGGGAGGAAGAAGCATGTACAATAGGGATTGAAATGCTATGGTTAGTTTCTCTTTCATGTGGAGGGTTCCCCTTCATATTATATATAGAACAAGCATATAAAATGGTTTTAGCAACCTGACTTCCTTCCATTCAATATATAAGTCATTACACATGATAATCTTTAAATAATGGGTGCTAATCACTTTGCTTGACCTAAGTAGGACTTTTAGGTTTGAAGAAGAGAATGTAGGGTTTGGAAGAGGTTGGATAGGTGGAAAGAGAGGTGTGAGGGTGAGATACCATGAGTTATGTTGACTATGCTATTTGTAGGGCTCCATGTGGAGTCTGGGTGGAAGGGGATACACCATGACGTGGGTTTTACTGAACTAACAAATTCACCTAGGCTCAAATCCCTAGGTTTTTATAGAAACAATGTCTAATAATACCACCCACAAATGGACAAGTCTTATCGCAATATTGTTAAGAATCAAATGTCAAGAGACAATATAAGAACCTTGCTATCTTGTATCTAGTTTACCTAAGACTAATATTTAGTACCAAGAGTTGATTAGGGTCGAGTTCAACTAATTACAAGGAAAGTAAAGAGCTGAATTAAAACAAGGTCTAGATCAATGATGGGATCACTAGAGTGAAACTGTGTTTCACCACCTCTACACACACAAACACATTTATAACATGTCCATGCTTGATACAACTATTCAAAAAGGATCAACGCAAGACCCAGTTGTTAGATATGATAATTCCCCCAAATATTTTTGTGAGCCCAATATTTTTTTACTCATAGATCATGTATCTACCACTACAAAGATATCCCTTTAGAAGTTCTAATATAGGCGTCAACCAAGATAATCGATATCCAGATCTTAAGTATTGACGTTCTTGCTACATAGGAATATAATAGATCATGTAGAGTAGGTGATAAATCCACCAAACATGCATAAAATGATTAACATTGACTTGAAAGAGTTATATACAAGCCATGGAACATTAGGAAATGGACAAGAAAGAATGGGTAGCAGGGCTAGTCCCCACACCCCAATGAGAAGGAATACTTACTCTTCATGGTAGAAATAGAGGAAATAGGGGATAAGGTAGAATCAGTCATAGCCATGGTGTATAAGAGGATCACATCTTGGTGAAGCAACTTCTATCTTCTATTAGGATAGTGAGGATGATATAGCTGAGAAAGAAGATGACACTGGCGGTAGGCATCCATGGGGTCGATATCTTCTTCAGTGCTTCACTCCTATAGATCTGATTTTTTTGCAGAAGAGAGATGGTTGATGGATGGATATAGGCATATGCATATCTAAAACCCAACCATTTTCATGGTTAGAAGATAGATCTTGATGGAGTGGAGACGGGAGTGATCAAGGACACCATAAAGGCATCAATGGAAGTGGCTGATGGAGTTGTCTTCCTTGGCTAAAAATGGAGTGGTAACTTATCAGTGTGATGGGGCAGAAGCAATCCCCCCCAATGGAGGAGGGATATGTGTATTTATAGAGTGTGGGTGCACAAGAGGCTCATTGTTCGATAAGATTTATAGAGGCATCATTCGATAGGATGTTTTGGGAAGTTTTTAGGCTTAGGTCTGCCCATCGGACATAGTGGGGTTGTTGAGCTATCAGTGTAGTTCCCTCATCATACAATGATCTTCTTCGAGGCAAAGTATAATCGTCAGTCTCTGGGATGTTGGGTTTGTTGGGCAACAAGAAGGAAGATCCTCATCTGGCCTACTCCCATCGATTCTTCAGGGTCTTTGTCAGGCTGATTTTACCCGCTCATTGGGCTGATCTTGCCCACTCATCGGGTTATGGTAGATGAGTTGTCAGAGGGGAAAAACACTCATGGCCAATAGAGGGGCAAACCAACAAGGAAACAACTAATCTTTAGGTTTTGATCCCCGTCGAGGCCTTTATGTCATCATATGATGGAAGTTCTTACTCAGAGCAAGCCCACCGACACTACTACAAAAAATGGTTTTTACAACAGTTCATTTTTCCATTTTACAACGGGTGTCAACTGTTGTATTAGATCGCGTGGTCTTATGGGGGGGTTCTCTATACAACAGGTGTTGCACATGTTGTAATATATGCATTTTATACAACAGTTAATACAAGTTGTAGTTCATTGAACACACCTGTTGTAATAGGGGTGTTGTATATAACATGATGAGACAAAAGGAAAATACATTTAGACACAAGGTTTCAAACTTGAGACCACTTAAAAGTAAGGAACATCTCAAACCGCTGAACCAATTTTATTTTATGCATCACATATATTCTTTGTTGTACATATACAACAAATGACATGCAAACCTGTTGTGTGATTGTGGTCTATTACAACGGGTAACTATTACAATAGGTGAAAGCCTGTTGTGTAATTATAGTATACTACAATGGGTTATAGTATGTTGTGTAATGATGGTCTATTACAACGGGTTAACATATGTGACTATTACAACGGGTAGAGCATGTTGTGTAATTATGATCTTTTACAACGGGTTAGAGTATGTTGTGTAATGATGGTCTATTACAATGGGTTAGCATACGTGACTATTACAACGGGTTAGAGCATGTTGTGTAATTAAGATATTTTACAACGGTTTAGAGTATGTTGTGTAATGATGATCTATTACAACAAGTTAGCATATGTGACTATTACAACGGGTTAGAGCATGTTGTGTAATTATGGTCTTTTACAACGGGTTTGAGTATGTTGTGATATTACAGTCTATTACAACAATTTAGCACCTGTTGTAGTATCACATATACTACAACAAGTTTAGCCTGTTGTATATAACTTGTGTTGTATAAAATATATAATTCACAACACACAAATAGACTTGTTGTAAAAGATATGCTAACTACAACACAACCAACAGAACTGTTGTGTTTTTCCCGTTGTAAAAAGCATTTTCTATAGTAGTGCGGGGGGTATTGGATGATCGTGGGGGTCAATGTTGATGAACGCTTAGGTCGAAGCCATGGGTTGATGGAGACATCAGTAATTGAAAATTAGGTCCAAATTATTGATAGTTTCTTGGTCTTGCTAGTCGGTTAGTGGGACCACTGTGGCCTAAGATGGTGCACATGATATGAAGCTTATCCTAGAATGAAAACCCATGGGTTCAATCAAAACTCTAAATATTCACATAAAACTAAAGAAAACTATATAGGGGAAAATTTAAAGGTAAATTAGGAGATTTAAGTGCAAAATTGAAATAAAGATGTGATGAAAACTAAGATGAATATAAATTCATCGCCCCCAGCCACGGCTTCACCCAAAATCTGAGATCCAGATCCAAAGGGGCTCCACCCCTATTTTTATTTTTTTTTCTTCCTTTTAGATCAAAGGTCAAGATAGGATAATATTTATATTAGCCATGTTCTATTTCCTTTTTATAACGAAATTTTAGATAAATATACCATTACTATTATCTCTCATATTAAAAAAGATAATCCATTAAATCATCTATTCATTACCCAAAATGGCCTACAAGTAGAATCTTGATAATTACTAAATAAATTATTTAGGATATAAGACAACTTAGAATTCTCTAGATTTTATGCATAATCTAATATCTCAATTATCCATTTATTAGACCAAATATTGGGTATTTATCATGAGCACGAACTACTTAAATGCACAATTCATATTCCAAGGACCCATATGTAAACTCTAATTATCCCAATTAGGCTTGTATTGTGGTTCTAGGGCCCATGACCCATACTTTGACCTTTCAAAGGGTCCATGGGTTTTAATATATCTTTAATTACGAAATTAAGGATTTGATCATCATAATATCCCAATTTATGCTTTGTATTAACACATATTGTCAATATTACTTTAATTGAAGACTTAATATAAGTCTAGGATTCAAATTTATCATTCCAATTTGATCAAAGTCATACTATTGATGTCATCATTCTAATACTACACTTTTTGTGTTAAAGTGAATCTCAATTCATTATTATTGAATTCATAATCATAGAATCCAAATTTACTGAATTTGAGGATCTTACACTTAATCATAAGAGAAAGAGTTTGAGAGATGGATATAAGCACAATTGGATTTGTTGATTAGCTTCTCAAGGGAGTAGGTAATCTTGTGGCAATGGAGAAGTTCTATTTGAGAACAAAATAAGATTCTAACACAACATCACCGACAACTTTTCTCAAATGAAGTATATTTCTCAAGTGTGCATGTTAAAGTGTTCAAATATGGCATGTTATATATATATATATATATATAGAGAGAGAGAGAGAGACAGATATATATATATATATATATATATAGAGAGAGAGAGAGAGAGAGTGAGAGAGAAAGAGAGTCAGGCTAGAATATACTCGAGTGTATTCGAAGCAGAATACACTCAAGTTGTTTTTCATGAGGCAATATTTTTTTTTCAAAAATCTAATCCATTGATCTTCTTAAACATTTTGTAAATAACTCATACGCAAAATTTGAGCACATTTGGACATTTATAGGTCATGTTATAAAGAGTGCAAAAATTATACATTTCAAATTAGTTTCGCGCGTCAATTTTGTTGCGCTTAGATGAGTGACTTACACTCACCTGAATGGGCTCAAATTTGTATGTAGCCTAGTTATAGTATGACGGTGAAGATCAATGGTTTACATTTTGCAAAAAATAGTCTTGATATGCAAACACACTTGAGTGTATTCGTGCAATATATATATATATATATATATATATATATATATATATGAGTCAGGCTAGAATACACTGGAGTGTACAGATCGCACAAATACTCTCAAGTGTGTTTGCATATCAAGACTATTTTTTGTAAAATGTAAACCATTGATCTTCACCGTCATACTATAACTGGGCTATATACAAATTTTGAGCCCATTTGGATGAGTGTAAGTCACTCATCCAAGGGCAACAAAATCAACGCATGAAACTAATTTGAAATACATAATTTTTGTGGGCTTTATAACATGACCTATAAATGTCCAAATGTGCTCAAATTTTGTGTATGAGCTATTCACAAGATGTTTAAGAAGATCAATGGATTAGATTTTTGAAAAAGATATTTCATCATGAAAAACTACTTGAGTGTATTCTGCTCTGAATACACTCGAGTGTATTCTAGCATGACTCTCTCTCTCTCTCTCTCTTTATATATATATATATAAACCAGTCTTTTTTTTGGATTAACTGGTAGATGTGTATTCATCGCGTCCCAGTTGAGTAAGAAGTCTCCGCAAAACCCACAAAACCTTGCAGCGGCCGTCTGGAGATCAAGTGATGACTTACCAAAAAACCCAAAAGCTAATACGCCTCTGTACACTAAGGCCATGTTTGGTTATGTGGATTTCATTATATTTTGGATTCCAATTATGCAAATTGTATGTTTGGTTGTGGAATTAGAGAAATGAGACTAATCTTGAGATTTTCAGATAGAATAAGAATCTCAAATTTTTGTCTCAATCAAAATTCTCCAGGACGGAAAAATCCAACATGGACAAGACAACAAACGTGAAAAAAGATAAATCACACACTTACAAAATTCAGCAAATCAAACATAAAATTTTACTTTACGGGATTTTGAGAATGTTACATTTTAGTAATGCGGGCGGACAAAATACATGACTTCTGAAAATCCAATTAATCAAATGTGCCCTAAGTGTGTATCAGTGTAGATAGGGGCAGGGGGTGCTATCCGGACTCTAGCCCCCCTCCTAAAATTCAAGCTATGTAATTATACATTATATATCATTGTAAATATTTAGTATATATATGTCTTTTTCTAGATGTCTTACAAAACAAATTAATGGCTGGATTAGTAATGTTGTCCAATTTTCCATTCTCAACATATTTTATAACTTAACCCCCATCACAATAAATTTCTTGTATAATTAACTCAGGCCCCATTGTGAATTTTTTTATATCCACCACTTAGTATAGCTATTATATCATGTTTCATTGATGTCCTCCCATATCCGAATCCCGCATCTTCAATGGGAGCCCTAGTGCTATGTATGTCATTAGTAGAGGCTGTTGTGTGGCGTACTTGGACAAAGAGTTCATTGGCCGTTAGCATCCTTGGGTATGAGGCTGTACGAAGAAAATTTATCCCTAAAATATGTACTTATTGTGTTCGTATCCTGCTTTCTCCAAGAGGTTGCATAATTCTTTAAGATCACTAATTGGTGCATCTATCTTCATATAGTCACTGGTACATTTCTGGCCTTTAATATCACTTTACTTAACTTCGGTTTCACTACAAAAATCGACACTAATTATCATGCAACATAGGTTCTCGTCACCATCAATCAAGTCATGTCGATTAAGAAAAGACACAAGTACCACTTTTCCATTAACGTGGGTTGTCTTCTCAAAAAATCAATATCTAAAATAACCTATGAAAAATAATATTTCGGGAGAAAATATTTGCCTCTAAAAATATTAAGATGAGTGTCACTTTTCAAAGAACTGATGACAAACATCATCGCGCGAACTAAATTTTACCTCCAACATACTTCAGGCGTCAGTTTCTTCTCCACAAAACCGACATCAATTCATAGGAGAAAATCACAAAAATTTGCACAATATGTGCGGTTTCTCATCAAGAAACCGAAATCACATTGTTCACGCCAAGTCCTCGTGAAAAATTATTCCCCCCCAAAATTGTCGTCTAGTGTCAATTTTTATTCCAAAACCGACGGCTCAGTCCCTACTGAGACTGCTTTTTTTCGTTCAGATAATTGTGTCTAGCATCAACATATTAATTAGAACCGACGTCCATGCCACTAGGGTATGTTTTGATTTTGTCCAACAACTGACAATTAAGGTCATTATTGAAGTCCTTTTTTTCCGTTCAGATAATGACCTCTAGCATCGGTTTTTTAGAGGAAAGTGACGTCTAAGTAACTAGGTCAGATATCAGTTTTGTTCAACAACCAACGATTAAGGTCATTACTCAGGTCTTTTTTGGTTTGGATAATGACCTCTTGCATCGATTTTTTAGAGGAAAATGACGTCTAAGTAACTAGGTTAGGTGTCATTATTTTGAAGAAAAAGTGGACATTTAAGTTCATTGTTGTCGATTTTTAGTAACAACTGACGATTGTTTCCCACTTAATATCACCCGTGAGATTTCTTTTCCCCATTCTCTGTTTCATCACTCCCCTGATACCTAGCATTGACGATTCCCTCATTCTCTCTATTGTTGGCATTTTGCTGCTCGTGGTCGTGCTGACACTGCAGTCGTTGCTGCTCGAGCTTCCATCACCGTCATCATCGTCGTTGCCTTCAAACGAAGCTCTTTGATGTGGTGGTGCTCGGCTGCTCTCTACCTCCACCAGAGCTCTCTACTACTCCGCCTCCGCACTGCCAGGAACTGCTGCTGCACGGACCAGCCACACCAGTCACCGCCATCTTGTGCTAGCCACCGTTAGTCACTGCGAGCCACTACTGCACGGGCCGCCGGTCACCGCCAGCCACTGCCATTGCCATTGCTGCACTAGCCGCCACTACCATGGCCACTGAGGTGATCTTCTTCCTCTTCTTATTTTTTTACTTTATTTTTATATTTAATTTTTACCCAATTAGAATTTATGTATAATTTCTTATTTTATCTAATTAGAATTAGAATACATGTATGATAATTTATGATGAAATAAAATCTAGTTTTGTGTGATAACAATATTTATTATGCTTCTTGTTTAAATTATGAAATGAATTCATTATATTAGGATGTCTAGTTGTCTATTTTCATTGTGTTTTGCATAATTGACATAAGGATTGTAATAATCACATAAGAAGATGGAACATAAACATTAACATGAAACTTGGACCGTACATTCTTTAAAATGCATGTATTATTGTAAGCCTATCATATCTTAGTGTAGATTTTTTTAGCACATATGATATGAAAGATGACACTAAGATGATATGTATATAAATGACAATATTATCTGTTGGCCTAGAAATCCATCTGAGATTTACTCATTTGGTGTAAATCTTGAATACTCCCCGGTTTGGGACTGTTCTTAAACACTTAATCTCACTTAGGATGTAAGTGCATAATGTATATTCAATTTTCAAGATGTTTCATCAACAAACCCCCATTTGTTCTCTAAATACACATGTAGGTGGATATTTTCCCATCTACATCGGTGGACTTGGAGAACTACAGAGAAATATTGTCGAAATTTTCTTGAAAATTGAATATACATTATAAACTTACTAGTAAGATTAGCTGTTCAATAATGGGATATGTAGCACACACATTCATTACTGAGCCCTAAACCATATTTTGTAAACTATAAATACTAATATATAAACCCTTATCCCTAAATCCTAAATAATAAATCCTAATTTGTAATCCCTAAACCCTAATCATGTAAACCATAAACCCTAATATTTTTTTCTCTTTGATCATAGAATGGATAGATCATGGATGTCCATTCCAAATCGCTGCACCCTGGAGTTTATTACTATCTTGATCACTTTATAAGATTTGCGGAGGAGCATAAAAAACAACATGGAGATAGGCTTTATTGTCCATGTAGGCATTGCGGTAACAACTTGAAAGTCAACACTATTGACAAAATCAAAAGTCATGTCATGTGAAATAGGATTGTACAGGGATATACAGTTGGTACTGGTATGGAGAGATTTCAACTATGAGATCAGTAGATGTCGATAGCAGTACTTGTGTCAAAGAAGAAATTTTCATCGATGTAGATGTGAATGAACCAATTCCAATAGACATAGTTGATGAGATGCTAGATAGTTGTGGGGTAGAGCACACCGATCTACCTTCCTTATTTAGAAACATTTTGCATGATGATGAGAGCCCTCTATACATAGGTTGTACTAAGTTTATGAAGTTGAGTGTTGTGTTAAGATTGTGTACTCTGAAGGATAATAATAGATGGAGCAACAAAAGCTTCACATCATTGTTGTCTTTGTTGAAAGAAATTTTCCAGAAGGCAATGAACTTGCAATCCCAACATTCGAATTGAAGAAAATGTTATGCCAAATGGGAATGAAGGCTAAGAAGATACATGCATGCCTAAATGACTGTGTGTTATGTCAAAAGGACTATGTTAATTTGAAAGATTGTCCAAAATATGGCATCTCAAGTTATAAAATGATGACTTTGGGGAAGTCCTAAACTGGCTCTCCTACCAAGGTGGTGTGGTATCTACCTGTATTATCATGATTTTAACACTTATTTGCCAATATCATGGATACAAAGAATTTAAGGTGGCATGCAGAGGTAATTAAAAATAATTATGGGATCCTACGATATGCGCTTGATTTCCCATAGTGGAAGAAGATTGATTCACTATACCCTAAATTTGGTGAAGAAGTTAGGAATCTAAGACTTAGGCTTTATACTGATGGGATGAATCCATACAGCACATTGAGCAGCCAACATAGCACCTGACTGGTTGATTGTTAAATACAATCTTCCCTCCTGGTGGTGTATAAAAAATAAGTACGTTATGTTGTCGCTGTTGATATCGACCCCTAAACAACCCGGTAATGATATTTATGTTCATCTTGAACCTCTGATTGATGACTTAAAGAAGCTATGGGGAGAAGGTGTGATGACTTATGTTGATTGGCGTAGAGAGACATTTTATTTGTATGCTATGTTATTTTGTACTATTAATGACTTTTTAGTATATGGGAATTTGTCTGCATAGAGTGTAAAAGGATCCAAAGCATGCCCTATATGTGAAGAGAACACTGATTCAATATGACTAAAATATGATGACAAGACTGTATATCTTAGTCATTGAAGGTTTCTTCCTAAAGTTCATCCTTACCAAATGTTAAACAGAGCGTTCAATGGATCGAATGAGGAACAGAGTGCCCCTAAACCTATATCAAGGGAGGTCATTTATGAAAGAGTAAAAGACTTTGTCAATGCATTTGGTAAGAGATCACAATATACCATTCCCACACAGAGTAACAAATCTTTATACAAGAAGAGGTCAATATTCTAGAATCTTCCTTATTGGAGTTGTTTGGAAGTTAGGCATTGTATCGATGTAATGCATATTGAGAAAATTTCTGTGATAGTGTCATTGGTACTCTGTTGAATATACCAGATAAGACTAAATATGGCATCAAATCCAGAATGGACCTACGTGAAATGGGAATAAGGAAAGAACTAACAACAAAAGTTAGTAGTGATCGAAAGACATATTTACCTCCTGCTTGTTACACATTGTCTAGAAAGGAGAAGAAAACCTTTAGCGAGTGTTTGCTTAATATTAAGGTACAACATGGATACTCTTTCAATATCCATAGACTGGTATCAATGAAGGATCTGAAGCTGATAGGTCTTAAATCTTATGATTGTCACATTCTAATGCAACAAATATTTCTCGTAGCAAATCAATCTATATTGCCAAAGCATGTAAGGTTTACAATCACAGCTTTGTTTCTTGTTCAATAGATTATGTAGCAAAGTTATTGATCTTGAGAATATCAATAAGTTGCAAAAAGAAATGGTTGTTACCCTATGCCATCTTGAGATGTATTTTCCTCCTTCATTCTTTAATATCATGGTACATCTTGTTTTCCATCTAACTAGGGAAGTGAAAATGTTGGGAGAAATTTTCTTGCATTAGATATATTCTTTTGAACAATACATGAGTGTTTTTAAAGGTGATGTTCAAAACCGTTATCCTCCTGAAGGAAGTATTATTGAGGGTTATGTGGCCAGATAGGTTATAGATTTTTTCAATGACTTTCTGAGTTGTAATGAAGCTCCCATAAATGACAAGAATATTAAGGACTATTTTGGTAGAGGGACTTTAGGAGCACAAGTGAAAATAATCAGTCCTGAGTTGTGGGAACAAGAAAACTTGTATATTTTACACAACATTGATGAATTGAGTAGTTATATCACCTAACATACCAGTCATTAAGAAACAATATCCTCAAATCAATTCAATATGGCTTGATAGAGAGTACAACAAGACATTTATTAGGAGGTTTGAAGATAAAATTTTATGTCAACTATCTCAAACACCAAATAATTTTGTTGAAAATATCAAATGTCTCACCTTTAAACCAAAAATGAATGTTATGTCTTAATAGTGGGGTCACCCTTCAAGCGTCTTCATTGTATTTTTCTAGTGTAGAGGATAAGAGTCCATGTGTAGCTAAAACGTAATATTACGGTGTCATTGAAGACATTTGGGGGTTTGACTATGTAGATTTTAGAGGTTTGGTCTTTAGGTGTAATTGGGTTGATAACACCAAAGAAGTTGTAGGTAATGAATTGGGTTTCACATTATGAATTTTAAAAATATTGACGAAAAGTATGAACCATTCATAATGGAATCACATGTGAAGAAAGTATATTATATTGATGATCCTACAAATGAAAAATGTTCAGTTGTTCTTCATTGTAAAAGGTAGTTTATTGCGGATCCTATAGATGAAGAAGAGTACTATGACAAGTATGATGACCCAACCCATTCTCAGTTGGCTTGCCAATGCTAAATATTGAAGCTCACAATTACTTGTATATGTGTGGAGATCACATCGAGGGAATGTTAATTGATACAACATCTGAATATTATAGGCATGCTTTTATTTTGTTAAATGTTAGATAAACATTTTACATCCTTTATCAGTTATATTTTATTGTTTGGCTATTTTTGATATGAGATTATTTCAGATGGAATCTGTCAATGAGTTTGATGATCGTGATGATGATTACTGTTAGGATGAGCACCCTAAAAATGTGTGCCATGAGGATGAGTACCCTGCCACTGCTACAAGTTGTATTATTTTATTACAAAGATGTGCATTTTATAATGTCTATCTTGTTGTATTGTTTTATCAAATTTAAAAGTTATAGCTTTTTGATTGATGTGTGTGTTTTGTCAATTTTAGCATGAGGATGTGCATCATGAGGATCTTGTTGAGATTGATGTGAAACATCATAAGCATTCAATAATATGAGGTATCACCATGATGAACAAGTTATTAGAGAAAAGTGGTAATGAGCTGAAGCTGGTCATTGAGTTTGATAATCAACGAAATCTTGTTGGGATGAACCGTAGTTCTTTTGTGTCATATCTAGGGGTTCTGACTCGTAGCAGGGTGGATGTAAATGTAGCATAAAGTTGATCCAAAAAAGAAAGACTGTATATGGAAGGAACTATGTGTGAGATATTATCATTTACAATTCTATTTTTAAAGCTATTTATAATTATATTTTTAAGAATATTCCATTAAGTGTACAATGTATTTTGCAGAGCATATTTGAATTGGATGATAAACTGCATCGTAAAAAGGTGATGCAACATTGTAGCATGGTACTAAGGAATTACAGGACAACTCTGACAAGAGAATACATACAAAAAGCTTAGAATAAGAAGAAGTCAGCCACTGAGCAATGGAACTATCTTGGCCCAAAGGTGTTGAAGGTGTTTGTTTCTAAGAGACAAATAAATGAATTTAAGGTATTAAGCAATGTTCTTCATATTGAATTCATTTTATTACATATGTAACATATGGTTTTATTTGCCTTCTTTTCCCTCAAGAACAACCATCGGGTGTTATTGGTTATTATCCCCCGCGAAACTAATTGTGTATTGTCTAGATCCTAAGGGTGACCAAGTAGATTGTGGGGGACATGATTGAAAAGGGAATTATTCACATGAGTAAATTAGTATATTTATATATGTTAACATATATTATTACATGAATATTTACTAATGCAATCGAATGTGTTACATTAATGTATAGGGCTATAAAGGATTTCAAAAAGGTTGGAGGAAAGGTGGACAACAAAAAAAGCGATAGTTTAGAATATTGTTCAGGCATCTTTCTGACACACATGCATATTTTTTACCAACTATGCTTACTTTTACTTATTTATGGTTTGTATGTTGATATTCATAGTTTCCTATACAAGAAAATGGTTGGGCATGTGGATACTACGTGATGCAGTATATGGACATGATCGTCAGATATGGGGCAGAAGACCTCAACTCCATAGAAAATGTAATATATATAGTCTTGATCATCATAACTATATACAATTTCATTGAATAATATGAAAATATCAAATTTTTGAATTATATGTCATTATCTTTGCAAGTGTTTAAAATGAACTTCTATATGATGGAAAACTAGATGACATAAAAAAGCCCTATATGATAGAACAACTACATGAGATACGAGAACAATGGGCATAAGCCTTAATTAGGGATGTCAACTTTCAATTTGATTGGGATTAAATAATGGCTTATCTAGACTTTGATTTCATTATTTCTATGTAAATCTGCTTATGACTTCTTGCAACTTTATATTTGATGCGAGCAAATTATTGGTGTGTTTGCATGAATATATAATGTGTGTGAATGTAAAGATGAATGAATACAATGAGAATTAGGTTTCTTCAGGTCATGAGAATGGGTTGTTGTATATGTAAATGAATTATCATGTGTGTGAATGAATGTTTAAATTAATGAATAAAATTATGTTTGAACATGTGATGAGAATGGATATTGAATTTTTTTTAGGTTTTTTGTTGTCTTGTTGTTTAGCTGAACTCACAGATGCTATTAACCTACAACTACAGGTTCTGCATCATACTGACTAGCTGGACAGTAGGTATGCATATTGTTGTTAAAAAAGTTAGTCTTTGATTATTCCAAAGAAATCGACAACTAAGTTCTTTGAAGTTGGTTTAGGGTGAAAAAGTGACATTATAGGACTAACCTGAACAGCCGTGTCGAACAACATGACCATTCTGGCAACATGATCAGAGTTGTTGGTTTCTGTGAATAAATTGTCACTTTATATATTAATCGTCAGTTTTGATATATGTCACTGACAACTATGGTGCAGGAAAGGTGTCATTTTCTTTTGAAATCCGACTACAAAGAGAACTTTTACATTTACAAATGTGACTTGGTCTAGATAAATGACGTCAGGGTCTTTTCCACAACCGAAGGCTATGGCATGTGATAGGTGTCAGATTCTTATGCAAGATGATGACAAAGAGACCTTTTCCATTTACAATTTTAACTTGGTATGGATAAATGACGTCAGGGTCTTTTCCACAACGGACAACTATCACACTTGATGTGTCGGTTCGTTTTATCATAGCAACTGAGGCTGATATCTTGATCGTCAATTTTTGCATCCCCGAGGAACTGACATCTTAGGCCTATAACTCTAGTTTTTCCCACTTGGGTGTCTCTCTTTAACCGTCATTGTAGGTATGTTTTAACCAACACTAGAGGTAGTTTTTGTACTAGTGAGACAATTGCAATTCCTATTTTCTTACAAATGTTGCATGCGTAGAGAATGGTAGTGACCCCTGCCTCCAACCTTAGATTGTTTCCTAGGTGAATGGCGAAAACAAATATACATTCTATGTAATGAACCCCTCCCCCTATTATCCCCTATTCAGGTGGACCGAGAGGGCAAGGACCATTACACTAATACAGGATCACATGTTTAGAAAATAACCATAAATAATTAATACGCTTCACTAAATAGGAATCAATTTATACAAGATTAACTTTCCACAAAGAAATTACATAATATGTTTGTTTAAGTTTGCAACATGAAAAGAAAGCTACATGAATCCTCCCATGATTACATTACTGTCTTTTTCTAGAGTGCCTTCTTCTCGTGGACTTCTATTTTCATCTTACTTGCAAATTATCCTAAAACGAGTGAAACAAAAGCACGGTCAGTATAACAAGTTATATCGATATGTGGGGGAATCAAAATGTTCACATCTAATTGTAACAACATAACCACAACAATTATTATTACAAAAACAAAAGTTATTATTTTCTTCATAACTTCTCAACCATTTTTACCCAACCCCTGGTATACCCTCTCTTAGGGTTTTGTCCCTACAGTGGACTTTAGGCCACCTCTCAATCTGGAGTAGATGCAATGTAGGTCTTCCCAATCTAGGGCATGACCTTTTATGACCTTCCCGATCTGGGGTCTAGTCAGACCTTCCCAATCTGGGGCTTGGTCTTTAGTCATCACCGTGACTTTACATTTTTTTTCATTCTTAAATTTCCATAGTTAGTATGTAGGTTTGAGCACGTTATAAGAATAATATTGTGATAGCCATAGTTACATTATAGATTGTAGAAAATAAATATCATCCAAGAATTAATTTCAAGTAATCTGATAAAACCTTAGAAAATGTTGGGAAACTAAAGCGGTTAGTCATAGGCATAACCACATACCTATTTTAAAAGTAACTTGATGTCCAAGCAAGAGAAATCAAACAATCAACCAAGCAATTATCCTAAAAGTGAAGGCAATATACCCATGTATCACTATTTTATCCAAATCATCATTAAGACTGACTTGGGTCTCAAGGTAAACTTTAGGGTTTCAATAGGGTTTTGGCTTTTCCAAACCCTAGTTACCACTTTTCATGTACTTAGGGTTTACAAACCCTAATTTATCATTAATTGCACTTTTAGTCTCAAGGAAACCCTAATTCATTATTACTTGTATTTATCTGAGTTACCAATTATTTTCTACAATCATGATAAGATTAGCCTTTTTAGAACAATGATATGCTAACACATCACTATATATATATATATATATATATATATATATATATATATATATATATATATATATATATATATATATATATATATAATCTGATTCAGCACGTGGGCCCAGGTCTGGCCACTAGGCCGACATCATGTCAGCGATGTAGTCACAAAATTGGTTCATTACGTGACAGGTTAAAAGACCATAATGCCCTGTGTGGGGACTTTGATATATCGCGAGCTCGGAGGTATTACTATAGTTTCACCTAAGAGATTGTCTCTCTTCTCTTCCCCATGCCATGTCCTTTGCTGCTCGGCCATGGGAGGGTCAACCAGTGAGTTGACTCTCCATCTTAGGCTTTGGGACGCCTAGGTGAGGGTCTGGTTGTCTTCTCCTCCCTCGAACGAACTTAGAGAGCTAGGTATGGGCTTGAGGAGATATCAGAACAACCAATAACAAGGTTGAGTTTTAATGTTATGACTTGGAGTTATGGAAAGGAAGTACTACCTCATTTTGTGAAGCTTGATCGGTCGAAGAGGATTCATGGGACCCTAGTTATTGCAAGGCACCACTCGCATCACCACACTATCGACTCCAGGTAGACCTCTGATAAACGACTTGGTCCCTTTGAGTCTCAACACCCGGATGAAAATCTCTGAGTTCGTCGCTTCCTTCTAAAAGTTGTTATCTCTTTGTTGACCCCCCATGAAGCTTTGGGCAAGAGAAATTGCATTGCCACACCAAGAACAAGGGATGGGCACTTGTTATCCTTAGGAGAGACAACAATGAGGTGGAAGGGAACAAAGAGGCTAAAGGGGAAATTGAATGAGGAGGAGTGTTCATGGGATCACGCACAAACTCCATGTTGCTTTATATATACAACATCATCTGGGATATAGGGGTTTCAGAATACCCTAGAATCCCAACTTGGAATGGATTTGGGTTCTTTATCTATATTGCAAGATAATAGTCTTGCAATGGTTTGGTAGGACCATCTTTCACTCCTGATTCCTATGGACTCAGTTTCGTGTGAAACGACAAAGGGAGTAGGGAAAATAGGAGTGGGAGGGAATCAAGATATTGTTGCCCCTAGTTTCCTAAAGAAAACTTGAGGTAGAAGATGCATGGATCATCGTTTGATCCCAATCCAACAATCACCAGTGTGCGCTCCTTTTCAAAGGGATGCCCCCTTATTTCTTTTTAAATAAAAAGGAAACATGACATTTAGTGTAAACCAAGTTAATCCTCTCTCTTTATGGATTTTTGTAAAATCCATATCTCTCACATCTTTAATCCTTTTTCCCTCAAATTTTAAAGGAAAGTCTATAATGTGGTTTTCTTAACATGCAAGTATTCCATAAAAGTATATAACTGTGGGTATGATTTGAGAACAAAATTGTAAGAAAATATGGTTTTCTTAACATGCAAGTATTCCCTTTATAAGGCATATTTCAAGCATTAAAACACATCCTTTTATCTTTCTCTCTTTTCTATTATCTTTATTTTTACTATTCTTCCTATTAGAAATAATGTGCAATAGAAAACTACTTAATAGTGACCATTCATGCCACTTTCTAGAGAATTTTATGCAGTCCTCTCAAGCACATACAATTATCATCTATTTTCTTTTGTTTTTTGCTTATTATGGGATTTTCATCTCTCCCTTTTCCCTTTTATCTATTATTGGGATAATAATGCAGTAGAAATCATGAAATCATTCATTCAAGGAAAATTTGCAAGGGAAATCATTCTTTTAAAAACAAAGCACATAAATTTCACATAAATTTCCAATCAAGTCTCTTTTACTAAAATAATTGCATGTCAATTATCTAAAATACAAGTGAATTTGGGGTTATAACATCCTTCCCTCTTATAGGAATTTTGTCCTCAAAATTCAAATAATCAAATAAACAACTTAGGATAAGACTTTTCCATGTCCTCCTTTAGTTCCCATGTGGCTTCATCCTCTCCATGGTTCTTCCAAAGAACCTTTATCATCTCTATCTTTTTATTCCTGACCTCCTTCACCTTAGTATCTAGTACCGTCACAGGTGACGTAGAGTATGTCAGCCTCCCTTGGAGTTTAAAAGGTTCAATGCTCAGCACATGGCTCGGATCCTTCATATAGTGCTTTCAATTGGATACATGGAACACATCATGCATCATACTATATTGAGGTGGTAAGGCTAAACGATAATTAGCTTCCCAATCTTCTCTAAAATCTCAAACATACCCACGTATCAGGGACTCATCTTTCCTCTATTCTTAGCTATAGCTCAGAGGGGTCAGATTTTTAAAAACACATGTTCACCCACAGTGAAGTGCAAGTCAGTCCTCTTCGCATCAGTATACGACTTTTGTCGGTCATAGGCTCTCTGTAGCCTTTGCTTGATCAAAGCAACTTTATAAGCATACAATTATAGTTCTTTTGATCTCATCAAGGTCCTCTCACTGACATCATCCCAGTGAAGCGGTAAATGAAATGTCCTCCCATAAATAGCTTCGTACAAAGGCATCTCGATACTGGCTTGGTAACTATTATTATAAGCGAATTCAATTAAGGGAAAGTACTTCTCCCGTGATCCACCCTAATTGAGCACACATTTTCTCAATAGATCTTCTAAGGTATGAAGCATTCTTTACAATTTTCCATCAATCTGGGGGTGATAGGTTGTGGTAAATTTCAACCACATATCGATTTCTTCATGATTTTACCTCCATAACTTCAAAGTGAACTTAGAATCACGATCATAAATAATCAAACTTAGAATGCCATATAGATAAACTATTTCTCTAGCATATAGTTCATCTAGGTTTGACACCTTGGTAGTAATCTTGAAGGCGAGAGAACATGTTGACTTAGTCAGGTGGTCCATCACAACCCATATTACTTCATGATGTTTCTTTGTCTGGGGAGAACCGTTGCAAAATCTATAGCATTTTGGTCTCATTTCCTCCCAAGAATCTCAATAGGTTGTAGTATCTCACCAGGCTACTGGTGTTCAGCCTTCACCATCTGGCACGTGAGACAACTAGCCACATATGTTTCTATGTCTCTCCTCATCATTGTAAGTCATTAAACATCTTGGTGGTGCTAGGGTGTACTGTACACCATGAACTTCTAAGTCCTCAAGGGTGAAACCTCCGAACTCAAATGTGACTTTCATATAGTATTCCACCATTCACTCCCACTGAGGGATGTGTCTGAGGTTTCTTCATCAAGCCTTTCATTTCAACTAACTCTAGATCATCTAACTGGGTTGTTCAAGCCAGTCAACAAGTCAGTATTTATTTACCGTTATTTAGTACCTGAACTCTTGTATACATTATTTTGATCACCAGATTCAATCTTAACCTATAGAATTCAAAATCTTCCTGGTAGTTATATCCTCATTGAAATTTTAACTTGGAAATTACCTTGTTCACCTAGGTTTACAAACCATTTATTTGAAATCTTCTCTTAAGGGTGTGGGAATACCTCAAATACTTGATTATTCTAAAAGGATTTCACCTTAAGTGTTAATTTCTCATATCATTTCCACTTCTAATATGGCATGTGTGTGTCTCATCTCTCACACTCATAATAATATGAAATAAGCATTTGGCTACAGTCCAAATACAAAGATCATCCCATTCCAAGAGTAGAGACGATGCATCACACATAACCATTTTATTTTCAAATCTAGGTTGAATCTTTCTCCACATGACTCCAAACCATGAATACCACCATTCCCTTAATTCCTTGTATACATATAGGAAAAACTTTTCCAATCACCTTTGAGTCTTATAATAACTCCTATTTATGATCCTTAGTCATTTCCTCAAGGTCTCTAGGATGTCGGTACTTTTGGGGTGATCCTACCCTTATGCATCTAGGAGTGCCTCTCACATTTACCCCTTGGGCTCCATGAACTCTTGAAGGTGGCCAATCTCCTCACTCATGGGCCACAGGAAAACATAGTTGTTACCTCCTGACTCTATGGTCTTGTGCATTCAGGGAATAATCAACTCATATTCCCATCGATCTCATCCCTTCTTGACCTTAGGATTTACTTAGGGTTCTATCGTAAATTTATTTTATTTCATCACACATTTTGCTTGTGGTTTCTTTGATAATATCCAAGCACATTGTATCCTTTAGCATTCTCACCTAAATTTCCTTCATCTCTTAGGGCACTCATAGTTTTTCTTATGTCCCCTCATGGGAATCATGGCGACTTACCCATTTGGGCATGGACCCATTCTACCAATCACTTCCATAGTGACTTCTCTTTATGTCCCTTAGAGATGATCATACTTGGGTCTAAAGAATCATACTCAATCTATGTGTTTTTGTTCTTCAAGCACTTTCTCTCTCAAGTTTTTAAGTGACCTCTAATATTACCTCAATTCATAAACTAATTTTGGAACACACTTTTAGGAAGGGCCCTTTCCCGGGTCAAGATAAAACTAATACTTTCTTGTACCAAGGTTCACAAATCATACTTGAATCCAAAGTTTATATCATCACATGTTGGAATATATTTCCTATTATTCCACCCATGCATGTGGCTAGAAAGTAGAGAACTTGTTGGCCCATTTCTAAGTTTTCCGTTATGTCATATCCATTCTCATATCTCAAGGTTGGACCAGATTCATACCAAATTTTGTGAGTGGCTCATCAATCATATATCACAGTCCAAGTGGGGTTTCCTTTAACCCAAAACTTGAGGGGGTGCCATTCTTAATCTCTATGAACTCACTCAACCTTGTGAGCATTATATGCACCTAATACCACCACTTCCCCTCTTTGGTCTGGGAACCTCGGGTTTACCTCCTTAGCATTGGTCATCCAAACGACATGACTTAGCCGCTCAAGTACGTACCATACCAAAACATGATATGTCATTTTCTTCCCAACTTTCTCTTTCATGTAAACACCCTTAGATCCCTACATAAAGGACTACTAATTTGTGTATAAGGATTCACAACATATTAGCATTTCGTACCTCTCTAGGATCTTGGGACTCTCTTTCTCTCATTTATATGGTAGGTACTCATATCATCTACACATCTGTTTAGGAAACCTCCTTCTTCATCTTTAGGGTTTGGTCCTTCCTAGGACATATAAGGTACACCAATCCTCTAGTGATCATGCATATAGTAAATCCCCTCATTCTCTCAGGGGAAGTCTAGTTTAGGACATATCATACAGATATTTCTCATAATTCCTCATGTCTTAGAGTCTAGGTTAATCCTATAACTGGTCTTGGCACTAGAGGTACCCCTTTTTAGAATAGGTTGAGGCTCATGCCGATTCACATCTTATCCTCATCTAGTTTATCTTATCCTAATGTCCAAAATTCTAAAATTAAAGTCAAATTCTCAAATCCAACTGAGGTCATCATAGACCATATGATCTTATTATGTAACACTAAACTCCTCATTCATTTCCTCCAATATGCCTATCCCATAGTCCAATAGGCATCACCCCTTTGGCTTAGAACTAATCATGTTGCCAGTCTTGATGTCACTCACTTCCATGTAGATGCATATCTACCTCCTACTCGTATCTGAGTGGGAACAAACTTCTACTAGGGTTCCTATGTAGAGGAGATTAGATTTTCTGGTCACAAACTAGATTTCCCATTTGGGTTGTTTTATCTCTTATAAGTCTTTTCCCTCTCTAGGGTCGACCCACCCTAGTTCGGGACACCAAACCTAAAGTTGCACCAAGGATTGTGCAACCACTTATTTTCTATGTATCACATGTTCATCCAGGTCGCTTACATGTAGCATTCATGCATTATTCTATGTATTTGCATGCATGGACAAACTAAGGTATCCCAACTTATTGGTTTCTTTCTTCCTCTATCCACTTCTTAATGTTTATTAGGGCAGGGTTATTATTTTTTTCCTACTTTGCTCATACCCTAGGATTAAGGTTTAGGGTTGAGTTAAGGACTAGTCACCTATACCTTAGGGTTTTGCAATTCTCTTGTCCTGCTAAGGTTGTTTCCCAAATTAGTCCTAGTTCCATCTAGGGTTTACCCATATATCATTTTCTATTTATCACTATGTCCACTTTTATATATCATTTGGTGGAGGATGCCTTAATCCCTAATATCCATAACGCTAGTACTCAGAAGAGATAAAGAGAGTAGATATAGGTACCTAGGGTTTTATGAGTGAAGGGGGGTAAAGAGATGATGAAAAGATGAGAAATCCTAGAGGTATGTTATTTTGAGTAAAGTCCTCCTACTTTGGCTAGGTTGAAAGCACAGGTCCAAAAGTCCTCATAAGCCGACTAGTGGTACAGAGGAAAATATTGATGCCCCTAGATCATGGTCCTTTCTAGACACCATAGTCTATATAAAACACTCTAATAATTCCCTTGGGGCTCTATAAAACTTTTAAAATTTAATAATTATTAGAGGTTAAATTGTAAACTAGCTCTAATACCAAAGGTAATGATCCCCTCCCCTTATTATCCCTTATTTAGGTAGACCGAGAGGGCAAGGGCCATTACTCTAATACAGGATTGTAGGTTTAGCAAATAACCAGACGTAATTAACAAATTTCACTAAATAGGAATGAGTTTGCACAAGATTAACTTTCCACAAAGGAATTACATAATATGCTTTACTAAGTTTGCAACTTGAAAAGAAGCTAACTAAATTCTCCAATGATTACATTATTGTCTTTTCTTGATTGCCTTCTTCTTCTGGATATCTGTTTTCATCTTACTTGCAGAATAGCAGATAATCCTAAAATGGAGTCAAACAAAAGCACTATCAGTATAACAAGTTATTCTGGTATGTGGAGGAACCAAAATGTTTTCATCTATTTGTAACAACATTACTACAACAATTTTTGTTATAGAAACCAAATTTATCATTTTCTTCATAACTTCTCAACCATTTTTACCCAAACCCTGGTATACCATCTCTTAGGGTTTTTTTCCCTACAGCAGACTTTAGGCCACCTATCAATCTAGAGCTATGTGCCTTATTGTCCACCTCTCAATCTGGAGTTATGTACCTTATTGGCCACCTCTCAATCAGGAGCTAGGTGCCATGTAGGTCTTCCAATCTGGGGCATGACCTCTTATGACCTTCCCAATCTAGGGGCTAGTTTGACCTTCCCAACCTGGGGCTTGGTCTTTAGTCATCACCATGACTTTATATTTTTTCCATTCTCAAATTTCTAGAGTTGGTATGTGGGTTCGAGCAAGTTATAAGCATAATATTGTGATAGTCATAGTGACTTTATAAATTGTAGGAAATAAATATCATCCAAGCATTTAATATCATGAACTCCGATAAGACCTTGGAAAATGCCAGGAAACTGAAGCGGTTAGTCATAGGTTGAACCCCATACCTATTTCAGAAGTAACTTGATGTCCAATAAATAGAAATCAAATAATCAACCACGCAATTATCCTGAAATTTAAGGAAATATACACATGTATCATTATTTTATCCAAATCATCATTAAGACTGACTTGGGTCTCAAGTTAGGGCTTCAAGGTAAACTTAAGGGTTTCATTAGTGTTTTGGCTTTTCCAAACCCTAGTTACCACTTTTCATGTACTTTGGGTTTAAAAACCCTAATTTATCATTAATTGCACTTTAGTCTCAAGGAAACCCTAATTCATCAAATTATGGGTTGTTAAGTTCACATGAGGTCCAAGTTGCTCTTTTATCCATAAAAGATCAACCTTTAGTATCAACATCATTTGGACTCACTAGTATCATCAAAACATAGAATTTAGAGTTTTGATTCATTTAACACATTAAAGATGCTTACATTAGGTATTTTTTGAACTAGAAAGATCTAATTCCTAATTATATTTTTATTTGATTGCTTGTATTTTACTAAACAAAAATCATATATTACTTATCTTTATCCAAGTTACCAATTATATATTAAAGATGCTTACTTTAGGTACTTTTTGAACTAGAAGTAGATCTAAGTCCTGATTATATTTTTATCGGATTGCTTGTATTTTACAGAACAAAAATCATATATTACTTATCTTTATCCACTTTACCAATTATTTTCTACTATTATGTTAAGTTTATCCTTTTTAGACCAATGATATGCTGGAACATCACTATATATATATATATATATATATATATACATATATATATATATATATAATCTAATTCTGCATGTGAGCCTAGGTCTGGCCACTAGGCTGATGCCATGTCAGCAATCTAGTCACGAAATCAGTTAGTTAGGTGAGAGGTTAAAAGATCATAATGCCTTGTGTAGGGACTTTGATATATCATGAGCTCGGGGGTATTATTGTAGTTTCTCTTGAGATATTATCTCTCTTCTCTTCCCTATGCTATGGCCTCTACTTCTCGGTCATGGTAGGATCAACTGGTGGTTGACTCTCCATATCAGGCTTCAGGATGCCTAGGTGAGAGTCTGGTTTTCTTCTTCTCCCTCGACCGAACTCCGATAGATAGTTTTGGGCTTGAGGGGAGATCGGAATAGACGATAACAAGGTTGAGTTTTAGTGTTATGACTTGGAGTTATGGAAAGGGAGTACGACATCACTTCCTGATGCTTGATCGGTCGAAGGGGATTCATACACTGGTGATTGCAAGGCACCACTTGCATCACCACCCTGTGGACTCAAGGTCTGGAAAGCGACTTGGTCCCTCTGAGTCTCAACACCCAGATGAAAGTCTCAGAGTTCCTTGCTTCCTTCTAAAAGTTGCAATCTTTTTGTTGATCCCCCATGAAGCTCTGGGTATGAGCGATTGCACTACCACACCAAGAACAAGGGATGGACACAGGACATACAACAAAGAGGTGGTAGGGAACAAAGTGGCTTAAGGGGAAATGGAATGAGGAGGAGTGTTCTTGGGATCACGCACAAAATCCCTATTTCTTTATATATACCACATCAACATGGATATAGGGGTTTCAATAAAACCCTTGAATCCCAGTATGGAAAGGATTTGGGTTCTTTCTCTATATGGTGAAGGTAATAGTCTTGCAATGGATTGGTAGGTCCATCTTTCACTCCTGATTCCTCTGGACTCAGTTTTGTATGAAATGGCAAAGGGAGTAGGGAAAATAGGAATTGGAGGGAATCAAGGTACTGTTTCCCCAGGTTTCCTAAACAAACTCGAGGTAGAAGATGCAGGGATCATCATTTGATCCCGATTCAATGATCACCAGGGCACACACCTTTTCAAAGGGTCGCCCCCTTATTTCCTTTTAAATAAAAAGGAAATGTGACATTTAACATAAACCAAGTTAATCGTCTCACTTTATGGATTTTGTAGAATTCATATCTCTCACTTGTTTAATCATTTTTGCTCTCAAATTTGAAAGGAAAGTCTATAATGACTTTATCTAACCGTGGATATGCTTTGAGACCAAAATTCAAAAATAAAAGATGTTTTTCTTAACATGCAAGTATTCCCTTTGTAAGGCATATTTCAAGCATTAAAACACATCTTGTTCTCTTTCTCTCTTTTCTATTATCTTCATTTTGACCATTCTTCCTATTAGAAACAATGTGCAAAATAAAATTAATTAAAAGGGACCATTCATGCCACTTTCTAGAGAATTATACACAATCCTCTCAAACACATACAATTATTATCTTTTTTTTGCTTATTATGGCATTTTCTTCTCTCCCTTTTTCCTTTTATCCATTATTGGGATAATAATGCAGTAGAAATCATGGAATCATTCATTCAATGAAAGGTTGTAAAGAAAACCACTCTTTAAAAACAAAGCATGCAAATTTCCAATGAAGTCTCTTTTACTCTAATAATTGCATTTCAATTATCTAAAATACAAGTGAATTTGAGGTTATAACATGCTTCATCCTCATCTCAATTTGAGGTTATCTAAAATCAAGTCTATAGCCAAAACTTATTAACTAAACACATCTTGATTGCAAACATAGTCAATATAAATTGCCCCAGATATAATATAAAATTGATGTATGAGTTCATAATCAAGATATGTTCTCCAAACGAAGGCCCAATGACATCCACTCAACCACGTATGAATAAGAACATAATTTATCTATGAAAGGATGGGGATATTTTCTGTGCAATTTTGAATTTTGGACTGTCTGTCCTGGTATTCTAATCTATGAAATAGCACACATGAACAAGAACACAGATTCACTACTGACACCTCCTTTTGTTAAGACATCCTAAATGTTTGTTTGACTAAGCAATTGGAATCTACAAATCCCTTGCTCGCCTAGTCATTCGATCCACTGGATCAACTTAATCTTTTGCAACCCCTTCAAATGTCATGGTCATGTTGTGTCATTACTTCAGATGCCAGGAATGATGACGATCTGAGAAAAACACAATAGGATTTCTCTAGCCTCTTTCTAAGTTCAAATGAAAGGATAGTTTTTCCATTGATATCTTCACCAACGACGCCAAGAAGCATTTTAAATCAATGTGTTGGACAATGCCCAAGGTTAGCGACACACAAAGAAAAAGTGAAAGAGAAAGAAATCCATTGTGGTTTCTAGTGATGAAGAGGGGAACAATTTATGCATTTGCATCTAAAAGCAATGTGCTGACGTGAGGCTAAAGTAAGCAACATATGCCCTGGGTGAAAGCCCTCATTCATGGTATCCAACAAAGAGGAGGAGGAGCTTTGGAAGGTGCAGAGCTGGTGAAAATTGAGGTTCTAGCCACACAAGTGATATACCAAACCCCCATAAAAAATCAAAGGATTTAACCTCAAAGTTCCATTCAAAATATTATTTGTCTAAACCTTGTCACTCACATACTCCTACCACTTATTCCTCTCAATCCATCATGGTATATATACCTACTATTGATCCCATAAACATAAAGAAGTTGAATTAGACATGGAACACCAACATTATAGATTTTGGGGGTGAAACTTTGGTCTTATCTTACTGCCAGATGAAATAATATATGTATTTCTTTATTTTTTGAATTGATTTAGGAGGAGGAAGATGTTACAACCTTGATGGAAGAAGATATTCACTCTTTCATGGAAGGGTGCTTCATCACTGACGATATCATCTACGCACATTTTTGTGCCATACATAGAAGGAATCTCAAATAGACAAATGGAAGGGTTAAAAGATAATATATTCATATTCTTCTATATGTACATTGCATTTCAATTACCATTATGTGTCAGTTTTCTTTCAGGTTGGTGCACATTATTGGTACAATCGAGTTCTATTATATTTGTGTGGTGGTGCCAATATTTTAATGATGGATGTGCGTCTGTATTCAGGATTGGGGAGTCACTAAAAAAAATGGTCTTTAGCTACAATTATTCTAAATATATATATTTTATTTGTAGCTAAAATTACTTATCTTTACAATCTATAAAAATGTAAGTAAAACAATTATAGTTAATTATAAAAGCTACAAAAATTCACTACATATATGAATCAACTACAAGTTAAAAATCTTCCCAACTCATCTCCCCTCACTGCCAAATTACAAAAACGCCTGAAAATTTGAATTTTTTATATTTACGCGCACTGCTCGCCAGCCATCTGTATTGGCGTGATTTATTTCACGCGCAACACCCCCATCCATCCCGATAGCGCCCCCTTCCCTGCTTACCCATTGTGCTCCCCGTCAACTCTCATCTCCCCCACAATCCCATATCTATTCACCATTTTCGCCTCTCATCCTCTTCTCATCCCACACCCCCATCTTTCCTACTTTGTTCGCACCCAATCTTGTAGATCATCAGACTCGAGGCACTGTAAGGAATAAATCCTGTGAGGAAACACAAAGGTGAAGGTGAGGAACAAAGTTGAAGCACAAATTCTGAGGTATGCTTTGGCAAAATCAGCTACATTTTCTACACAGTCTTTCCTTTTCCTCATCCCTACCCATCGTGTTCTATGTCTCACTCTCTTCTCCCCTAAAAACCCCCTATCGGATCGCCCTTTCTCCTTCTCATCCTTATCTCCTCCGGACACTCCCATACATCTTTCTTTGTTCGAACCCAACCTTGCGGAGCATCAAACATGTGAGGAGCAATGTTGAAGCATAACTACTGAGGTATACTCCTGCCAAATCATCTACATCTACATATTCTACTTAAAAGGAAACAGTCTATTGCTCAAACAATAGTCTATAGGGCTGCAGGGGGCATCTATTTCCACATCTACGTATTACATTAGCTAAAAGGCATCGGTTTCCATCTGGAAGAGGTGGCCCAGTGAATCAGCCCAAGGGCTACTAAATAAAGAAACCCATTCTCAATCTTTGAAACCATTAATGATTTACCTCTCTATCATTCTTCCTAAGGTTTAATTGGTATAAGGTGAAGTACGGGTCACCCTGTTCCATTACTCCTTTTTCTTTATAGGCATTGGTTCCTCAGCTCAACTGTGTGGAAAATTGACGTCTATACCTATCTCTGCTCGAGTGTTTCTTTTTTTCCCTATATTTTTTCTGCTCTTCCAACAATAAGTGGTTCATGTACACTATTTGTATAATAGAGTTACTACTGATGTATGAAAAATGATCTCTTCTATGACCATTGACAATGCTTCCCCTCTCTCTCAATCTTTACTTTTATCAAGAGGAGTTCTTTTATTCATCCCATTCTTCTGCAGGCTTTGTAAGTTGACTTGAGGTGGCTTAGACAGCCAATTCATCGGCTGAGATGGGGATCCAAGCATTGGTAAAGTATCATGTGATTCTGACTTTGTAAGCATCTACTTGTGATGTCATAGGTCAACACTACTACACTTGTTGTACGAGGCTATAAAGAAAATTTCTTTTGCCGGTTTGAGCATGCTTTTAGGAAAATGATTGTTATTCTACCCCTATTGATAAAAATCTAGTTTTTCCAAGGAATCGATTATTTCTATGTTTGCTTATAAATTCCAGGTTGAAAAATAATTTGAAACATCTGGCTGACCAGTATGCTTTGATTGGAGAAACAGTTTTCACAAAAGGTTCATGAAATATATCCATTTTTATATATATCCAACATGGTTTTAAGTAAGGATTCTTTTACTAATGTCAACCTCTGAATCATTATTCATTTCTAATAAAACTTGTGAGGGAGTTGTTTACAATTCTGCTTATGTCTAATGTTTTTCCCCAATGGCATCTCTACTACATCTAATCTAATATATACGTGGGGAGGCCATCCTTAAACTTGGAGTAGACGCATGGATGACCAAGATGAGTGGCATCTGGATCTCCTTGAAAGAGAATTAGAACCCACCACTTTGATAGATTTCAACAGATTCTTTTTATCTATTTTTATTATTTTCCCTTTTCTATATAGACTAATAGTACGGTGTATGTGTATGTTACTTGGATATTTCTGAACTCTGTTTGCCTTTTGTAGTTCTGATATAACATTTATCAACTCATCATCTCCAAAAACGCTTGAAGATATATTTTCTACCACCTACAATTATCAGGCGGTTCTTGTTTTTCAAAATTTCGATCTTGTGCATGGATATCATGCCCCAGAAGAAAATAGCCTTGAATCAGGGACAACAGAGTTGGACATAAGTTAAAAACAACAAAGGCAATCTCTTCAAACACCTGGTGGACCTGGATAAGCTGTAGAGCAAAAATATTAGTCATTTACATATTATCCAGATCTTGGCATATCTTAGTGAAATCAATGTATATGAGTCAGTGTCAGTAAGCTTCATTAGTGTTGTTCATGAATTGCTTTTGGTAAAATGACATATAGCTTGTACTATTCACAAATTGAATTCTTATGATTGTTTGGTTGACTGATATTGTCTGTACTTTTTACCAATGTAATTTGAAGCCAAGTAAATTTGGACATGATTATATGCATATATAGTAGCCTTGAAATAATTGGTCTCCACAACAAAGGAACTTGTTTCTAGTAGTATTCCATTGTTTTCTCTTACATGCTTGTTATTCGGATGTCCTGAAATCGAACTAAAAACCAAAGTTCTATGCCTACACTAAGGGAAAAATTACAAGAGATTGCAAAGATAAAATAATGTTTAACACCTATACTATCTGCCATACCATCTGAGTGAAAGTGGAAGCTAGCAGGGGCATAAGGCTAGTAGCATATTTGGCTGGGGTTAGATATATGACACAATCAAGATTGATCAATTCAGAGGTTGTTATTTTCACAATATACGTTACAATTTTATTAAAGTTGCTTCTTTGATAATTCCAGTTTGATAAAGATATAGGATCTTAGTTGTCACAAATCTGGAAGCAGTGTTAAGCCTTTATGTGATAGCCTATTATTTTATCTATACATATTATTGACAACAACTGAACCAAGGAAAAATCTTGTAAAATAAAAGGTAATATTGGACATGATGTTTGATTTTAGTGATGTTAGCCTCTAGCCTTGACTAGGGTTGACATTTGACATTGGTTGGAGATCCTCCATTGCCCAAGGGTGGTCTATCAACTACCACGTACCAACTAAGTGGAGGTGGTGAAGCATATACATGTCTTTTCTTTATTCTTTCTTTTTTTTCACAAGAGGCTAGGTATAGACACTGCTCTGGTCTCATACACATTGGCTGCACACACTTTCCTAATGATTGAGTTGACTCTGATATGCTGGCGGAACCACCAAATGACAACTGTCTTCACAGGATGGCTAGTGTGGCCTGTTACCATAACTGTAGGGAAAATCATGATGGATTCATACAAGTAACCAGGTTTATAATCAAGCTCATTTTGAGGTCATTATCATGTAACCAACCTGTTGAAAAAAATCTACGTGCATGTATGGATTGAAGTTATGTCTATAGCTAAAAGGGAAATGTCTGATTCAGCTCTACTTGAATCAATGAATTTTCTTCACTAACAAAAAGTGAGGTTTTCTCTTTATATAGATATTCCAAATAATTGGAATTACAAGAATACTCATTGGATATACATTGCCTACATTAGATCATCCATGTAATTATCAATCATATTATCTATAATGTTGAAATCTAGAAAGAAACAACTCAATCCATATTGTTCAACCTGTAGAAATGAGGTCTACCATCAATGGATAAATCCACTTACTTTTAACATCACACATTGTGTTTCTTATTGAAAATAAAATTAAGATAACTCCCAATAGTTGGACATTTGCAGCCTAGCATGTCAAGTGTGCCTCTCACAAAAAGGCATAGAACAACTTACATGGTTTTAGTTTACTAATATCTCAAATAATAACCTATGCTGGTGAAGATGTTATATACAATACCACATTTTACTCTAACAACACTAAATTCAGTCCCCCTTTTTCTTAGGTGTGTTGCATGTTTGTTATCTTTGTGAGCGTCTTTGATGCTCTGAACAACTAGCCAGGAATGATGTTCCAAGTGGAATCACTCTTGGTAAGTGTAACGATAGTCGCCAAACCAATAGACAAATCGTTACTAATTAAGCGGAATTTAAACATAAACAATAGATTAACAAAAATCACTAAAAATTAAAACCAATTTGCAAAGAGATCCATTTCTAAGAAAACTCTTTAAGGAAGAACCAAAACTTTATATACATCATTGCTCACATTGTACATACACTTTACCATCTCTTCTCGAGGATAACATATAACAGTTGGTTTACCAAACTATACATGAGCAACATAAAACCTCGAGGCGCGTAAACCAAAATCTCTTATTGATCATAAAACCAGTACGAACCAACTCCAAGGACCTGAGAGTACAGAGACGACGCATAGGACTCATATCTACAAGACATGACAGACAATACACTCAACCTGAGCTGTCACTGTTGCCTCAGCTGTTGTTCTTCCTCTGCAAAAAGGTCTTCACCTCCTCGTGCACGTCCACCTAAAAATTTGGGCCCCACGGGGGTGAGACAATTTAAAATTGCCCCAGTGAGAGATATAACTCTCCGCCGACCATATTATTATCACAGATTAAGCAATTATAAACTGAGCAGAGGTTCTTTTTATATTAATAAGCAGGATAATTCACTATATGAATATAATGAAGTAATCTCCTTTCATAAGGAGAACATTGCATCTACCCATAGTAGATTATAATTCATCTATCTGCTTGCAAGGAATGTAAAGAAACATGATTAACATCTATCCACTAAGGATGTATAAAAGAAATGTAACATCAGCCAAATGATTTCCGTATTTAAGAAAACATGCTAGGCGGATGATTACACTTTACAATCACACTTAAGCCCTGAGGAGATGAGGTATACCGCTCATACTCCAACCGACCATTGCGAATTCGAAATCGGTTCCATACATAGGTCAATGGAAGAGCCGGACTCCATGACCTCACCCGTCTCGGTCAGTGCGAGAAATGGCAGGAGTGTCTCTGCAAAATAGCTTTCCAGGGTATACTGGAAATTTCGCTATAGAGCTACAACATCAACTGCACTCCTTCGACATCGAGAGATTTAATGTTTATCTCACATCGATCTGACATTTATATCATCATCGGGAGATTCGTGATACATCCATCCCGGCACATATAATGAAGGATTGAGAGATCTCGTGTTTATTTCCCATCAATCCATCATTAGGGTGTAAGGTACTCGCGCCCATCACCCCCACATTCAAAAATATGCTCTCCGGCTTATGCCACAGAGCAACCCGTTTCACCATTCAGCAAAAGAACCTGACGCTGATGGATCTATGGCTAGGGAACTACATGATAAGATTCCACTTGATTAATTAAGTACATTCTCATATTCTTTTAGCATCAGTCAAGTTTTCAGACAGGAATATTATGACAAATTCTACAAAGAAAGGCGTACTACATCTATCAAGTACTTTCGAATCTTTAAAACAAATGATACTTGGGATCTCAGTCCCTTATCACATTATTGGGAATTCTCATCCCTTCACATCATCATTATCATGATTACTAGATATGGGTATTCCAACCCTTAGATCATCACATAACATTGTTACCTCTATAATAGGTAACCATTACCTCTAGGTCCTTAGACCAAGGTATTCATTTCACTTGTTGTGCAAGTATTCACATGGATCACAAGGCCATTACACATCTTGTCACCTTTCACTAGGCAACAACTTATTCACATGGCTCATAAGGCCATCACACATCTTGTCACCTCTCACTAGGCAACAACTTATTCACATGGCTCACAAGGCCATCACACATCTTGTCACCTCTCACTAGGCAACAACTTATTCACATGGCTCACAAGGCCATCACACATCTTGTCACCTCTCACTAGGCAACAACTTATTCACATGGCTCACAAGGCCATCACACATCTTGTCACCTCTCACTAGGCAACAACTTATTCACATGGTTCACAAGGGCATCACACATCTTGTCACCTCTCACTAGGCAACAACTTATTCACATGGCTCACAAGGCCATTAATCATTATACTTGTTATACAAGTATTTAACATGCCTTACAAGGCTTATGCGATAAGAGAAATACAACCTTCCCATCATTAGGGTTAGGGTTTTGTCTTTCTTATTGATTAAGGTTTCTCTTACATATCATTACCCTTCATTAGGGTTAGGGTTTTCCATTTTTAACCATTTAGGTTTTCAAGATCATATTATCAATGATCAAACCCTAATTCATTTCTCCACACATCTAGGAGAAAACATTGATATCATAAGTATTCAATCATACTTATTCATTCTCATCATTTATCATTAAATGAATCATCAACACAAGGTATGAATTCCTTTCTCATCCTTACCAGGGTATGATTACATCAGACTTTATTAACTTGGCTTAACCCTTTCTCAAAGTATGTTAGCCCGCACCTATCAAAGTGCATTAAACTTATTACATCTCAATGTAACAATTGACATAACACACTTCATGTGTTACTCATCCAAGTATATTGGATTTAAGGTGCATCAAGGTACATCAACCTTGAAGTGCTGGATGTGATATCTATCATGTCTTGATGTATCACTTCCCTCATCACTTTTAACATACTTAAGTTCATCAACTTATCTTGTATTAGGGTATGTCCCATCCTAATACTTTATGCACTAGATCATCACATTTATCATGTAATGTATTGGTCATAAGTCACACAATTGAATTATTCAACCATCATTAATGATATGAACTCATCTCGGTTTAAGGCATTATTGATATAGGATTAACCATTATCAACCCCTCTAGGTGTTTCACCTATCAAGGTATTATCCACACCATTACTTGGTGTTACACTCATCACTCCTAAGAGTGTCTTGCCCTTACCTTTACAAGGTGTATAGGGTTAAATCATGTGCATATGTTCACCATATTGGATTGTAGGTGTATAGACACTCACCATATCGGGCTAGGATTTGCACTTGTCTCCATATCGGGCATGAGGTACCTTCTTGACCTCATATAGGGCACAATATATATGTATGTGTCGCCCATGATACTTATGATGTATCAACCTATCACCATGTCGGGCTAGAAGTACATTCAATCACCCTATCGGGCTAGTCACCATCTAGGGTTAGCCATGACGGGTTGGGGTTTGCCATATCAGGCTCAACCCAATATACAAGTCAATTGGAGTGTAGGGCACCAAACCATATTGGGCTACATCATCAAACATTAGTTTGCAACACCTATGTCGGGTTAGGGTTGATTGTGTTGGGCACATGGCATATACATGTGTCACCCATGATACTTAAGAGGTATCAACTTATAACCATATCGGGCTATCATATTGTCTAGGGTTGTGTATCGTGCAACCCTATCGTGCAACCCTGTCATTCAACCCTATCGTGCAACCCTATTGTGCATCCATGTTGTGCATCCATGTCATGCAATAATACTTGTTACTCTTCTCTTATATCGGGTTACCCAAATTAGGGTTTCATGTCAACTTATAAGTATTCATTCAATCTTGTATCGTGTATGGAGTCTATACTTGACTCCCTATCGTGCAATAGGTGTATAATACACCCCCATATCGTGCAACAAGGTTTACAAACCTATTCATATCATTTTAGTGAAATAGGTGCATCATCATATCGGGTTAGAGGTGCTTGCTTATGTGCATGCACCCAATATCACTTTTATAAGGTGATATCACAATCTTCAAGCTCTAGACCTTTATTATAACTATTATAGTTCAAGTCAACATCTCTAAGAAACTACTAGAACTCATAATTTCATCAACTATTTCAGAAAATTTTGGAATTAAAAGTAGATCATCAAATACAATAATTTAGGTGATGAATAATAACATGGTTGAGTTCAAGTTATAAAACCCTCCTTAAGAACCACTTCAAAGCTTCAAGGTCCAAAGATCCATGTTCATAAGGTTGAAGATGACTTTATCAAAGGTCCAAGGCTCGTTCACAACTCCTTCATATACAAGGAATCACCATGGATAAGCAATTGGTGAAGAAGAAAAGAAAGGTGGATCATAACCCTAATTCCATGCTTCAATTCAAGCTTGAAGACAACTATATCTTACATTAGGGTTAAGTTTTGAGTTCCTTAGCTCCTTGGCCGACCCCTACCACTCTTGGGCGATATGGACTTCCTCTTGGTCGACAAAACTTTTCTTGTGGCCGATACCCCCTCACTTGTGGCCAAAATCACTTCAATTGACTGATATCAACTTGCTATGGGCAATATCAACATGGTATGGCCGATATACTTGCTATGGCTGATACACAAGGCCTATTAACGATACCCTTGTGCTATTGCACGACATGCCACCCCTTTTGCACGATATGATACTCACTTGGACGATATGGCACTCACTTGGAGTCAAAACACTTCACTCTATGGCCGATATCACCCTAAATGGCCGATATCACCTTCTTGGGCGATATGCTCTTGCCATGGGCGATATCCCAAGGCCCATGCACGATACCACAGCATCCCTTAACGATCTGGGAGATCTATGAACGATACCTTAGGGTAGAAGGGTGGTAAGGGTCGCAAAATTCCATTAAGGGGTCAAACTAGGGGTATATATACTTGCTGATCATGAAGAAAGGCAAAAAATGAGGTGTCAACATTTTGAGCTAGTAGGTGCCACGTGTCATGCATGGGTGATGCGTGTCCATGCATGCATCAACATTTATCTTGACATGAAAAAAGGTTGAGGATCATCTAAAGATGCAAATTCGTCCATTGCTTATCCATTTGGATAAGTCATCTAGGTTTAATCACTATTTTAAGTCAAGCCGATACACTTTTTCTAAGGAAACTTGTTGGCCATCACACCTCACCTCCTTGAGGTGCTTTGCACGATATGGACTTTGCCAAGAGTTCACAAAACTATATGGAACACGTCCTTGGGCTCCATGGCCGATAGACACTCATATATAAGCTTTTCAACTTGATACAACTCAAGTTTAGCTTCCAAATTCAACCCTTTTCTTGGTCATTTCATTACCAAAAGTACCATCATTCATAATGGATTCAAACATGGTGTCTCATTCATTCTCTCTCCTCTAAATTATACATAGAGGAAGCAGGAACACTCTAGAGGTGGTAATTTTGCATATCAACCCCACATTTTGGGTAAATTACAATTTGTACTAAAATTGGTGCACAAGGTACCAGCATTGTTCAAACAAGTTCAAACTTGGAATTTAGGCTTTCCACAAGCCACCACCTTCCATAATTATATATCTCTTGATTTTAAAACATATAAGGCACATTCAACATGTGACATTTTGCATTATAGCCCCTCAATTTGGGTAAATTTTACTTTGGTCCAAAACAAAGGAAAATTGCTCAAACATCATTCAATCAGGACCAAACTTGAAACATGAGTGTGTCACATGATAAAAAAACACCTTATATGATTATATTAAAGTTCTAAGCAACTTTATTAGCCAAAAAAAACAGGATTAGCTCATAACCCAGGTCAGGGTTGTTACAGTAAGCTTCCTAATCATGTATGATTATTAATCATCTTTGTTTCATACCTATTTTCATTATTTGACTGGAGACAACCAACTATTCTAGTTGACCATCAAATCACTGTATGTTCTGATATGTGCATACATTTCCTAAGGTGGTGGTAGCACATCTGGTTGTAGCTAGTGACGTTCCTATTTTATTTAGTCTACTAGTCCATTATGATGGTTTGTAGGAGTTCTCAAATGTGTGTGTGCCCATACCATTCCTTGGCTAGCACAAATAGAAGAGGAATCTGGATTCTCTTTTCTTATAGAAGGGGTCATTTTCATTGGCTCGAGATTAGGATTTCTACCTATCTCTCAGTTGTTTGTAGGCACCTACTCTGTAGCTCCTGTGTACATGGTCTGTCTTATTGATGAAGTAATATCGAAATGACCCTCTGAATCAGCTAAATACGTGAAGGCGCTTATTGTTAAATGCATGTATATACCTTTCTATGGTCATGACAGACTTTCTGTTGATGCTAAGTGGGCACAAAGCTAGTATGCTACTGGGTGACAATGATCGAGGTGAACCACAAGTTACCATCATTGTTGTTGCACATGCTTTGCTGTTGTTGGGTCTCTTGGCAAATCTCAAAAATTGCTCTCGACTTTCTGAATTAGAGAAGACAGAGACTCTTGTTTAGTCTTCCATTGAATAGAGTTCCACAAAGGCATTTGGAGCATGAGTAACACTGTGGTTTTATTTTTCTCAGTAGGTTCTAGTCTTCCTCTTCATCAATAGATCAATGCTTATTGATATGCTATCTGAAAACGTAATAGATTTTGTTCTAGATCTAGTTAATGCTTGAAATAGGTGATCTCTATATATTAGAGTTTATATCCTATGTGTCTAGGACTAGATTTAATAAGTTTTCTGATCACTTCCTTAATGTCTCTATATACTATCCTTAAATGAGAATCTAATGAAACTCTATGTTATTATCTTGGTGTCTCTGTGCTAGCACCATTTGGGCCTAGATTGCACACTTTTTCCACCTCATTTTCCCTTCTCTTTGATCCCATATCATAGCCTCACTGAGAATAGCTCCACTGACTTAGCAATGTTTAAACCTATTTTCCAGTGGTCTCTTCCAGGTTGTTGAAGAATGTTTTCATGCCAAATTGCAAGGATTATAAGGAAATGTTGTTATTATGTAGTGATGAGATTTCCTTTGTGTATTTAGATTCCATCATAAACTGAGGTCAGATCACATGATATGGAGGAATGTGTGCGCTCCTCTCCTCTACAATTCAGGTTATTAAGAATCAGTGGATCTGGATATGGTCGGATCACTGAATCCATTTCAACTTATTAAGAATATGTGTGCATTTTGATAATCAATAAGGTATAATACATGTTATCTCTTTTGCAGTTCAGGTCTTTTGTAGTTCATATTATCAACATTGACATGCCCAGAACCTGTGGAACATGATGATACATCTATACAGTGTGCATTTTGATAATCAATGAGGTATAATACATGTTCTGTGGCAACACATCCCACTATCACACAGATAGCGAGGTGTTACGCGAAAACGTGTGAAAAACACCATAAACCATGGATTACAAAAAAAAAGAGTTAATTAAAACCGATTGCAGAAAACTGATAAAATGAGAAACAATTACATGTAAGTCCTCATCCTACAAAGAAACAGGTTATATAAACATATACAAGATCTTATACGTGTCCACAGCTTAGGGGAACAGCTAGATGGTTAGACAGTTGTTTATCCATCACATGAGTTCATCACCTATTTATACATACATAAAGGCCTATATCCGACCAACAATAGGATATACAAAATATTGACGATTATACATCGTAAAACAACGTCAAACACCCCCAAGGACCTGAGAGTACAGGGATGACTCTAGACTTTACTAAAAAACATCCAAAACAACAACATATCCATCTCTTGCCTTCTACTGCTCTTCTTGCTGCTCGGCCACAACTCCACGACCACCACCACGTCTAGCACGAACACTTGAAAACCAGCAGGGTGAGACAATTGAACATTGTCCCAGCGAGAAACATAACTCCCCGCCGAAACTACAGAACCTCAGAAATATAAAGCAATAACAACAGATAACTGATAAGAGATATACTAAGAGCAGTTTATGTAAAGCAAAGCTATTCTTACCGACAAGCTTACCAGGTGTACATATAACCAATTCTTCTCTATGCAACATGATTAACAAGATAAACTATATTGCTATGTAACATGAGCAACAATGAGTAACTGCAAGATATAACAGATTAACTACACAGCAAGGCCTCAACCAATGTTCTGTGTTTTGCCTTAAGCAATAAATACTATACGGCTGAATTATGTATTTTATTATTCCCTGAGGAAGTGAACCGTACCGTTCAAATCCAACCTTCGGCTGCGAAGCCCATAGAAGGTGCCATACAAGGTCAATGGAAGAGTCGTACTCCACAACCTCTCCCCTCGTGGTCAGTGCACGAGAAACAAAGCAGGACCACAATCTCATGATCAAGTGGCCTTAGCCACAGGGTCAGCTCCACAGGCTACCCTTCCTCTAGCCTGCCTCGGTAAAGGTCACAACACTAGTATATCTGAGCCACGGGCCTGATCACCATGCTCTGAGCCATGAACGCATTCATGCTCTTCATATCACATATCCAGAGCCATGGGCCTGTTCACCATGCTCATTACATATCCCGAGTCTGCAACTGCAGCTGCACTCGTTTTCCTCTCTATTTGAGGCTAGGAGAAACCTCGCATATTCAAAAATATGTGCTCCGGGTTAACCCGCAGGAGAACCCGTTTCACCATCACCAGCTCCTGACGATGATGGATCTATGACCAGGGCAAACTACATGATATATTGCACTATGATTATTTAGTATCTTTTATATGGATTGCAAGATTCATCCAAGTTGTATAACATGCAAACTATAATAGGAAATAAACAACATAAGATCAACATTATGCTTTTATTGTAGTCACATCAACCTGATCCATCTCAAGGATCCAGTCATCACATGTTATCACTTGGCCTCTTGCCAATCATCCAGATCCATCTCAAGGATCATCACATACCATGGGATCTCAATCCCTCATCATATATTGCCACTGCCTCTCAAGGCTTACCCCATCATCATGGGACATACACATTACTTATCATATATGCCTCATAGTCTTTCACTTGGCTATGCATCACCTGCATGGTTAGTATACTCAATACTCATCGTTTTAACAGAAGGACCATGCTATCAACATAGGGTGACATTCAAGATTCTATACTTATCAATCATACAACAACTGGTGATCATATGCATAGGACACATCATTAAGCAACTATTTCTATGCTTATCTTCATCTTAGTATAAAGCAGATAACCAAGGTGATCACTTTCATGTGTGTATCCATGCTAAGATAAATGAACAAGCTTAATCATAGCGATCACTATTATCTATACAAGGAGTCACCAACGCATAATCAACAAAATTGATTCCATGACGGGAAGAACCCTCACTACAACCGCTAGGAACCCTCACTAGAGGTGGTGACGGATAGCCTGCCCTCACCCATACTCTTCCCATAACATCCAACGCACAACGCTGTGTTGCCACCAAGGCAACCAGAGGGCAGCAACGCAACGCTGTGTCACTAGGGGGGTATCGCGCATCAGGGGAGTGTATCGGGCACTCCACACTATCGGGCAATGCCCGTCACAACCTGGACTGTCAGCCGATACAAAGCATCTATCGGGCATGTGATGCCGGTCACAAGCTTTCCCAACAACGCTCGTCACAGGGTGCTTATCGGCCGTTGCAAGCCACAGGAGATAACATTCAAAGGAGAGAACTCATCCCACGTATTGTGCAACCAACTGATCAAGGCCTAACGGCCATCACCAGGTAAAGATGAGGTTGTGACGCCCGTCACAGGAGAAAAGGGTATCGCCCCTCACAGGGCACATATCGACCAAGATCAACCCACTAGAGATAACAACCAAGGCAGGTAACTCATCCATGTATCGTGCAAGGCTAGGTCAAGAGGGCTGATGACAGCACCTCCCCAAACCCATATCGTCCAAGGTACATCACACAAGATCATCGTCTTCCTCAAGCACTAAGGTACCCAAAACCCTAGAGGGTCAAGAACACAAGCTCACCAAGAAACCCTAAACCACAAAGAGGATCGGCCAACATGGATATTTAAGCAAGATGTAAAACTAACAACATATAAACGAGATCCTAGAAAAAAGAGATAGTGTAGCTAGGGTTAGAAGTTATGCAACCCGCCTTAAGCAGCTCCAAGCTCCTAGCTCCAAGCACCACCAAGCAAGGAAGAAGGAGACTCCAAGGGATATCGATCACCAGGCTTGCTCCTTCAAGGGGATATCGGCCACCAACAAGCAAAGAGAGGGTTGTGTCGTGCACACCAAGGAGAGGGAGACTAAAGAGCTAAAAGGGATCTTTTGCAAGGAATGGGAAACACATATATAGAAAGAAAGGGAGGAGAAAACAAGGTAAAACCAAGCAAGGTGTCGTCCACTTAGGGACACTTGTCCTAGTGCACGAGCCACCACTCTAGCAAGCCCTAAACACATGTCCAAGGTCATTGCTACATGCAAGCATCAAGCACCAAGTGTCCACTAGTGGTGACACAAACGAGGTCAAAGCTAGGTCAAAGATCATGGGCGACACAACAACCAGCACCATGGGCGACACACCTCACCCCCAAGGGCGACACACTCTCCTCCTTGGCCGATATACTCCTCCTTTGGCCGATACAAGGCTCAACTCAACCAAAGCAAGGCACCCAAGGCCCAACAAGCTCAACCAAGCCCAAAAGAACTCAAGCAACGAGCCCAATCCTTCCTCTCTATACTAGAGGAAGCAGAAAGAGAGAGGAACACCTCTCAAGGTGGCAAACTTGCCTACAAAACCCTAGACTTGGGTTATTTGCAAGTAGCACCTCCAACTCTCAACAAAGCACAACCAAACCCTAATCACCACTAAAGGTGATTAGCAAGCACCAAAGCAACAAGGTTAAGCAAAACAAACAGGGTAAACCCTAAACGAAGGTCAGGGTCCTTACAAGCTAACCCCCTTCAAGGGATTTCGTCCCCAAAATCTGAAGAGAAAAGGGAGGGATACTTCCTCCACATCTCTTCCTCAAGCTCCCATGTGGCTTCCTTAACGCCACGATGATGCCAAAGAACCTTCACAAGAACCAGGTCCTTCCTCTTCATCTTCTTAATCCTTCTGTCAAGGATTGCCACAGGCAGTGGCGGAGCCACTCAGAGGCACCGTGAGGCACGGGCCTCACCCAACTTTCAAAGGAAAAATAGTCTTCGTTATTGTTGGAACACGTATACTAGTTAGTTTGATAGTTCCTTAAACCCTAGTCCTTCTCTAATTAGATCGAAATAAAAAAGGTTCATGTAGTTTCCTAACCTGCCGAAGCTATGATATGAATTCATCGCATGACAACTCCGATTGCGAGAGGAAAGTTGTAGTGGAACCAGAGTGTGTGTTGGGTTGCCTCAAATGACAGTTAGAAGACAAATGGAATCATGGTTGGAAACCCCGGGTTGGGAGAGCAAAGTTCCGGAGACCTAATTTCTAGAACGGCAACGAGCGCTGCGTCATGACCGAACCAGAATATATCCTTCTCTTGTTTGTACACTTTCTCCTAGTCATACGGTAACAATTATCATTTCTAATACAACGAGTCATGGTATATTGGTCTTTTTGATTCAATGTTCATTGGCGTCTGATAAGTTGTGATGAAATTGGTGAAGGCCTTTTCTTTTCCTTTCATCACTTTATCTTATTTTTATTAGGTGAGAACGTCATAGTAACATGTTTGGAACAATGGATTAGCTTACTTTTCATGTTTGTTCAGTTGGTTGACTTATATTGGATAATTAATTGATCGTCCGACATGTTATATTCATTCAAATAGGCATCAAACAAGATGGATAAAATTCTAATCATGAAAAACATTTTGATTGAACTATCGGTTGGTGAAAAAGAACATGGATCTAGTAGTATATTGGGTACGTTAGACCTACTCCTCGACATGATTTTCAAAGAGCTAGTGATGGTTGTAATTTTAAAATAGAAGATATAATATCAGATCTTGCAATTGAACCCCAAATTTCACATTACCTCCATGATGTGCATGTCGTAGTCGGAAAAGAATATTTAATAATGTACATATCAATCACATCAACATGATTTCCATGGGCAACATTTGGATCTAAGAGGCGTTGATTAGTACCAAATTTGGTTTGATGAGCATTGCAATTACTTGGGATATGGTATTGCGAAATATGGTTTCTTTAGTTTTTTTATTTTCTCTTCTCACACCATTAAATCATTTCTCAGTGTTAGATTTAGTTATTGGAAGGACAAAAAGAGACTTGACAATCATGTATGTGGACCGTCTAGTCCTTATAATATAGAAAATTAAAATTACCAAGCCCTATTGAATGATAATCGATTATTCATTTCTCTTATGTCAAGGCACACAGAAGATAGAAAATGGAATAGGGATTGCCTTTGAAAGTGACGCTTGACTACATATGATTTATCTTGAATCCAGATTTTATCTTGTGATGGCAAAATGAGTCTAAAACTTCAATAAATCAGGGACAAACTAGTCAAACTTGTTGTTATGTCTACACAACACAATGTTTTTGTTGTGTTTATCTTCTTAATCCTATCATGAGTTCCATGCTTATGATGAGGACAAGCTAAAAAAACTTGCACATCTATGTTCATTAGTTTCAGCTTGCAAAAGATTTATATGTTAAAATGTTAACTTGGGAAGTGCAACTTTTATGTTTTCCAATCTAAATATAAACATATACATACACACATATTGATTATTTTTAGAAAATGATATCATTTGGCTATATAGCAAGAAGTTTTGTATATTATAAAAAATGTGTCATTATATTGGTGCCTCACCCACTCTTGAATTCTGGCTCTGCCACTGGCCATAGGACCTTCCTCGTAGATCACATCTTCATCAAGCTCAACCTCAACTGGCTGTATCACTGTTCCCGAATCTGGATGACTTTTCTTCACCATACTGACATGGAACACTGGATGTAACCTGTGCAACTCTTGAGGCAACTCTAACTCGTAAGCTATTTTGCCAACACGTGCTATGACTGGGTAGGGTCCCATATATCTAGGTGCTAGCTTACCCTTCCGGACAAACCTTAGCACACCTTTCCATGACAAGATTTTAAGATACACTTTGTCTCCTACCTGGAACTCCAAGGGTCGTCGGCGATTGTCTGCGTAAGACTTCTGCCTATCCTGTGCCATTTTCAACTGTTGATGTATCACTTTAATCTTTTCTATTGTCTGCTGTACTAACTCAGGACCCAACAGTTGATACTCACCAGACTCATACCAACACAAAGGAGATCTACACTTCCTTCCATACAAAGCCTCATAAGGAGCCATATCAATGCTCCGCTGGTAACTGTTGTTGTAGGCAAACTCTATCAAACTAAGATGTATATCCCAGTTGCCTAGAAACTGCAAAACACAAGATCGAAGGAGATCTTCCAAAGTCTGAATAGTCCTCTCAGACTGCCCATCTGTCTGCGGATGAAAGGTGGTACTGAACCTCAACTGCGTTCCCAACGCTTTGTGCAACTATTCCCAGAAACGACTCGTAAACTGAGGACCTCTGTCAGAAACTATTGTTGTTGGCACACCATGCAAATGTACTATCTCATCCACATACACTCGAGCGAGCTTTTTGGCTGTATACGTCGTCTTTACTGGTAAGAAATGGGCAGACTTCGTCAATTTGTCCACTATCACCCAAATGGAATCATGATTCCTAGTTGTCCGGGGTAGACCAACTACGAAATCCATGGTTATATGATCCCATTTCCACTGCGGTATCGGCAAGGGTTGTAACATACCTGCCAGTTTATGATGCTCAACCTTCACTTGCCGACAAACCGCACACCTCACCACGAACTCGGCTACATCTTTCTTCAAACCGGGCCACCAATACAAGTCCTTCAGACTATGATACATCTTGGTGACACCTAGATGCATAACATACATCGACATGTGTGCTTCCTCGAGCACTAACTTCCTCAGATCATCAGCATCTGGAACCACCATCCTATCACGATAGCAAACTACCCCATCCTCGGACTCATGGAACCGATCACGCTTTTTGTTGCCGAACTCTGATCTGATCAACTGTACCGCATCATCTGTCTGTTGTGCATCTTTGATCTGCTGTCTCATCGTAGGCTTGACCTGCATCTGTGCTAACAGTCCAGCTAACCAGGAAACCTCCATCTGTACATTCATCTGTCGCAGAGAAACAAACATATCTCGCCTATGGCATGCTAGAGAACTCAATCGTGCCTTCTTTGAAGAAAGAGAAGAAGACTTTTTGCTAAGTGCATCAGCTACCACATTCGCCTTACCAGGATGATACTCGATAGTGCAGTCGTAATCATTGATCAAATCCATCCACCGACGTTGTCGCATGTTCAACTCATGCTGTGAAAAGATGTACTTCAGATTCTTATGATTAGTAAAGATCTGACACACTTCCCCATAAAGATAGTGTCTCCAAATCTTTAACGCATGAACCACAGCTGCCAACTCCAAGTCATGAGTCGGATAGTTCTCCTCATGTTTCTTAAGTTGTCGCAAAGCAAAAGAAACCACATGATCTTCCTACATCAGCACACAATCTAAACCTTTCTTGGAAGCATCACAGAAAACAACGTAGCCCTTTCCAGGCTCTGGCAGGATTAACACTGGAGCACTGGTCAGCTTCTCCTTCAAACTCTGGAAAGCTTGCTGACATCGATCATCCCAAACAAAAGGTACATCCTTTATGGTCAACTTTGTCATTGGAAACGCAATCGCATTGAAGTCCTTGATAAACCTCTGGTAGTATCCTGCTAAACCCAGGAAACTACGAACTTCTATCAGCGTCTTTGGTTGCTCCCAATCCGTAATGGATTCCACCTTCTTCGGATCTACTTTGACTCCTTCAGCAAATATCACATGACCTAAGAAAGTCACTTCTTCCAACCAGAACTCACACTTACTGAACTTGGCGTACAACTGATGTTGACGAAGGAGAGTCAATGCTAGATGAAGATGTCACTCATGCTCTAGCCTGTCCCGACTATAGATCAAAATGTCATCTATGAAGACAATGACAAACTGATGTAAGAACGGACGGAACACTCTGCTCATCAGGTCCATGAAAGCAGCAGGTGCATTGGTTAGCCCAAACGGCATAACCACAAACTCAAAGTGACCATACCTCGTCCTGAAAGCTGACTTTGGTATGTCATCCGCCTTAACCCTCAACTGATGATATCCGGACCGTAGATCGATCTTTGAAAACACTATAGCACCACACAACTGATCGAACAGATCATCTATCCTCGATAACAGGTACTTATTCTTGATTGTGACCTTGTTCAACTGCCGGTAATCTATACACAACCGCATCGATCCATCCTTCTTCTTGACAAACAACACTGGAGCACCCCATGGCGACGTACTCGGTCGGATGAAACCTTTCTCCAGCAACTCTTGCAACTGCTTCTTTAGCTTTGCCATCTCCGAGCCATCCTATACGGTGTCTGTGCAACTGGCTGTGTTCCTGGCACCAGATTGATCTCTAAATCAATCTCTCGGGTGGAGGAACACCAGGAAACTCCTTAGGAAACACGTCAGCAAACTCTCGGACAACTGACACCTCTTCAAGGCTAGGACCTTTCGCCTTGGTAACCACAACGGTATCTACCACATGAGCTAAGAACACCTCACATCCTTGTCGTAGCAACTTCTCTGCCACCATAGCTGATACTAGACACGTCAGAAGAATCTTCCTATCTCCCTGGAAGATCCACTTCTCTCTGGCATCATCAAACACCGCCTGCTTGGAACCACAGTCCAAAACAACCTTATACTTCTCTAAGGTATCAATCCCAAGGATAACATTGAAACCATGCATGTCAAGTGGTATAAGATCCACTTGAATGATGTGTCCCGAGAAAGACAAGACACAAGATGGACACTCTTCTCGAAGCAACGAGGAACCATCAAGAGGGGTTTCTAACAACAAGCTATCCTTCTTACAGCTAACAGGTAAACATCAGTTTTCAAGCATACTATAGGCGATAAAAGAGTGTGTAGCACCCAGGTCAACCAAAGCAGATATAAAGCAAGAAGAAGACATATCAGAATGAAATAACTTCATCTGACCTGTCACTACTCGTGGGTTGATTATTGCCTCTGGCTGATTCGTAGCATAGAATCGAGTCGTTGCTTGTTGTCCACGTCCTCTGCTCCCTTGAGCAGACGATCCCACTTGAGATGCCTGACCGCATCCTCATCCTCTGCTACCACTAGGCTGCTGTCTCTCCGACCCTTGTTGATTCTGCCTCAGCTGCTATGTCACTTCATCATCTCTGTAGGGACAACTCGACTTGACATACCCTATCTGACCACAGGTATAGCATGTCCTATCGTCAAACCGTGGCCTAGATGGCCCTGTCACTGCCACCGAAGATGTACTGTGTGCCTTAGACGGCGAAGAAACATAACCTCTTCCCTTACTCAGAGACCACTACGACGGTACACCAGAACCCCTCATCACTAATGACGATGAAAACTTGGGCTTCTTGAAGCCACCAAACCTCTGTCCCTGAAACTGAGCAGGTCTTTTGTGAGACATGGACTCTCTTTTCTCCCTGACTGACCTTTCAATCCTCCGGACAGATTCCACAAACATAGCAAACCGCTCTCGGTTCTCCAACGCAGAAGTAGGTGTTGTCAGCTCAGAACTCAAACCTTTCTCAAATCGTCTGATCCGCTACTCATCTGTTGCCACCATATGAGGACAAAACCTCAACAGATCCATGAACTTGGCTTCATACTCGGTGATGTTCATCGTTCCTTGTCGCAAACTCTCAAACTGACTGATCTTCTCATCTAGATACGTCTTCGGAAAGTATCTACTGACGAACTCGCACCGGAAAACTTCCCAACAGATCACCTCACCAGGCCGCTTCTCTTCCTCAATGGTCCACCAGTGACCAACACTACCCTTCAGAAGGTAGACATCGTGCTTTACTTTGTCTGCTTTGGGGATGTCGAGGATCCAGAAAGCCTTTTCAAGACTTGTCAGCCACATATCTGCATCCGCTGGATCAGCCGTTCCAGCATAATCCGAAGCTCCGACTCGGCGAAGCCGCTCCAAGGTCTTCCCAATACTCGATGCTTCTCCATGGGGAACCTGTGCTCGCAGAGGAGGCACTAGCAATCGCTCAACCATGAGATTCATCATAGCCATCATATGCCCCATAAGCTGTTGGTAGGTAGGATGTTCAAGTATGGATGGGTTAGGTTGGGGGACCTCAGACACCTGATCTTCATGTGCCTGCCCTTCAGCTCCATCAACAGATGCAGCATCACTATGCTCAGGAGCATGTTCTTCATGGTTTCCAGACATCTTGGCTTTTCTTCCGCTGAGGGCAGAAGATGTTCGTAAGGAAACCTAGAAAACTCACAAGAACAGACTCAACCTAGTCCTAAATCCCTGTAGACTCAGCAAACCTAGGGCTCTGATACCAAAACTTGTGGCAACAAATCCTACTATCACACAGATAGCGAGGTGTTACGTGAAAATGTGTGGAAAACACCATAAACCAAGGATTACCAAAAAAAATATATGAGTTAATTAAAACCAATTGCGGAAAACTGATAAACTGAGAAACTATTACATGTAAGTCCTCATCCTGCAAAGAAACATGTTATATAAACATATACAAGATCTGATACGTGTCCACAGCTTAGGGGAACAGCTAGATGGTTAGACAGTTGTTTATCCATCACATGAGTTCATCACCTGTTTATACATACATAAAGGCCTATATCCGGCCAACAGCAGGATATACAAAACATCAACGATTATACATCGTGAAACAACGTCAAACACCTCCAAGGACCTGAGAGTACAAGGATGACTCTAGACTTTACTACAAAACATCCAAAATAGCAGCATATCCATCTCTTGCCTTCTACTGCTCTTCTTGCTGCTCGGCCACAACTCCACGACCACCACCACGTCTAGAATGAACACCTGAAAACCAGTGGGGTGAGACAATTGAACATTGTCCCAGCGAGAAACATAACTCCCCGCCAAAACTACAGAACCTCAGAAAGATAAAGCAATAACAACAGATAACTGATAAGAGATATACTAAGAGCAGTTTATGTAAAGCAAAGCTATTCTTACCGACAAGCTTACCAGGTGTACATATAACCAATTCTTCTCTATGAAACATGATTAACAAGATAAACTATATTGCTATGTAACATGAGCAACAATGAGTAACTACAAGATATAACAGATTAACTACACAGCAAGGCCTAAACCAATGTTCTGTGTTTTGCCTTAAGCAATAAATACTATACGGCTGAATTACGTATTTTATTATGCCCTGAGGAAGTGAACCGTACTGTTCAAATCCAACCTTCGGCTGTGAAGCCCATAGTCGGTGCCATACAAGGTCAATGGAAGAGCCAGACTCCACAACCTCTCCCCTCGTGGTCAGTGCACGAGAAACAAAGCAGGACCGCAATCTCATGCTCAAGTGGCCTCAGCCACAGGGTCATCTCTACAGGCTACCCTTCCTATAGCCCGCCTCGGTACAGGTCACAACACTAGTATATCTGAGCCACGGGCCTGATCACCGTGCTCTGAGCCATGAACGCATTCATACTCTTCATATCACATATCTAGAGCCATGGGCCTGTTCACCATGCTCATTACATATCCCGAGTCTGCAACCGCAGCTGCACTCATTTTCCTCTCTATTTGAGGCTAGGAGAAACCTCACATATTCAAAAATATGCGCTCCGGGTTAACCCGCAGGAGAACCCGTTTCACCATCACCAGCTCCTGACGATGATGGATCTATGGCCAGGGCAAACTACATGATATATTCCACTGTGATTATTTAGTATCTTTTATATGGATTGCAAGATTTATCCAAGTTGTATAACATGCAAACTATAACAAGAAATAAAAAACATAAGCTCAACATTATGCTTTTATTGTAGTCACATCAACCTGATCCATCTCAAGGATCCAGTCCTCACATGTAATCACTTGGCCTCTTTCCAATCATCCAGATCCATCTCAAGGATCATCACATACTATGGGATCTCAATCCCTCATCATATATTGCCACTTCCTCTCAAGTCTTACCCCATCATCATGGGACATACACATTACTTATCATATATGCCTCATAGTCTTTCACTTGGCTATGCATCACCTGCATGGCTAGTATACTCAATACTCATCATTTTAACAGAAGGACCATGCTATCAACATAGGGTGACATTCAAGATTCTATACTTATCAATCATACAACAACTGGTGATCATATGCATAGGACACATCATTAAGCAACTATTTATATGCTTATCTTCATCTTAGTATAAAGCAGATAACCAAGGTGATCACTTTCATGTGTGTAGCCATGCTAAGATAAATGAACAAGCTTAATCATAACGATCACTATTATCTATACAAGGATTCACCAATGCATAATCAACAAAACTGATTCCATGACGGGAAGAACCCTCACCACAAGCGCTAGGAACCCTCACTAGAGGTGGTGACGGATAACCTGCCCTCACCCATACTCTTCCCATAACGGCCAGCGCACAACGTTGCGTTGCCACCAAGGCAACCAGCGGGCAGCAGCGCAACGCTGCGTCACCAGGGGGGTATCGCGTGTCAGGGGAGTGTATTAGGAACTCCACACTATCGGGCAATGCCCGTCACAACATGGACTGTCAGCCGATACAAAGCATCTATCAGGCATGTGACGTCCGTCATAAGCTTTCCCAGCAACGCCCGTCACAGGGTGCTTATCGGCCGTTGCAAGCCACAGGAGATAACGTTCAAAGGAGAGAACTCATCCCACGTATCGTGCAACCAACTGATCAAGGCCTAATGGCCATCACCAGGTAAATATGAGGTTGTGACGCCCATCACAGGAGCAAAGGGTATCACCCTTCACAGGGCACATATCGACCAAGATCAACCCACTAGAGATAACGACCAAGGCAGGTAACTCATCCATATATCGTGCAAGGCTAGGTCAAGAGGGCTGACGGAAGCACCTCCCCAAACCCATATCATCCAAGGTACATCACACAAGATCATCGTCTTCCTCAAGCACCAAGGTACCCAAAACCCTAGAGGGTCAAGAACACAAGATCACCAAGAAACCCTAAACCACAAAGAGGATCGGCCAACATGGATACTTAAGCAAGATGTAAAACTAACAACATATAAACGAGATCCTAGAAAAAAGAGATAGTGTAGCTAGGGTTAGAAGTTATGCAACCCGCCTTAAGCAGCTCCAAGCTCCTAGCTCCAAGCACCACCAAGCAAGGAAGAAGGAGACTCCAAGGGATATCGGTCACCAGGCTTGCTCCTTCAAGGGGATATCGGCCACCAACAAGCAAAGAGAGGGTTGTGTCGTGCACACCAAGGAGAGGGAGACTAAAGAGATAAAAGGGATCTTTTGCAAGGAAGGGGAAATGCATATATAGAAAGAAAGGGAGGAGAAAACAAGGTAAAACCAAGCAAGGTGTCGTCCACTTAGGGACACTTGTCCTAGTGCACGAGCCACCACTCTAGCAAGCCCTAAACACATGTCCAAGGTCATTGCTACATGCAAGCATCAAGCACCAAGTGTCCACTAGTGGTGACACAAACGAGGTCAAAGCTAGGTCAAAGATCATGGGTGACACAACAACCAGCACCATGGGCGACACACCTCACCCCCATGGGCGACACACTCTCCTCCTTGGCCGATATACTCCTCCTTTGCCTGATACAAGGCTCAACTCAACCAAAGCAAGGCACCCCATGGCCCAACAAGCTCAACCAAGCCCAAAAGAACTCAAGCAACGAGCCCAAGCCTTCCTCTCTATACTAGAGGAAGCAGAAAGAGAGAGGAACACCTCTCAAGGTGGCAAACGTGCCTACAAAACCCTAGACTTGGGTTATTTGCAAGTAGCACCTCCAACTCTCAACAAAGCACAACCAAACCCTAATCACCACTAAAGGTGATTAGCAAGCATCAAAGCAACAAAGTTAAGAAAAACAAACAGGGTAAACCCTAAACGAAGGTCAGGGTCCTTACATGTTCTCTCTTTGGCAATTCATATCATCAACATTGACTTGTCCAGGGTCCTGTGGAACATGATGATACATATGTTGGATACAGATGTTGAGTTTCACCCTGACCCCTAGATATGGAACCTACTCAGCCTTCAAAATATAGTAGCCTGAGTTCAGATGAGGTGGGACATTCTCTTTCTTTAACCTTTTACCAATCATCTAAAAATTCTTTCAGGTATTATTTGAATGTCACCAGCCTCAACTAATATTCCATTTGTTTACCTCTCTATTCTACAAAATTGGGTTTCAGAATTCAAACTGGTTATGTTTCAATCTCAACAAATGCAATGCAGGCCCATTTCTGGATTTTCGATACAAGATGCAAAAGTGTTGGGCAAGGTAAACTACAACTATGCCAAAATTCGTAACATTATCTAGATGAAGCTTCATTGTCACCAAAGCCATGTTATTTACTGCTTCTAGTGTGATGGTCGCATGCCATTCTCATTGGTTCGTATGGGCTCACTTACTAGCCATATATTCTACTTAAAATATGCTCCATATCTGTAAAATAAAGCTCACTTTTTTCATATTTATTTCTCAGGAATATATCTTACAGCTCTGATTGTAGCTTCTTTTCTCTAAAATGAAAAGGTGATAAACCATTGTTCCTTGGTATTCTCAATGGTGTAGTTGCATTGCATTCAACTATCCATGTTGTAGCTGAAAGAAGTGTCGACTTGGTCTTCTGAGAGAAGCTTGTACTAGGTGGATTTTTCACATTTGTATCCTTTGAGGTGTGGATTATGCTTTCCTCTTTAAGCATATATTGGGAAGATGGAGGAAGTGCTATTGTCTCTATGGGTTCATTCCTCCTTTGTGAGATGACGTTTGTGCTTTACTTTCCACATAAACCGCTTATATCAATTTGGCATATTCATGATTCACAATTGCTCCTAATGGCCCTGGCACGGTTGCAGTGGACAACGTACTCACCCTCTTTCAGGCTTTCTTGACTTATAACTTCTCTAAAACTGTTTCTTCTACTATTTTTGAAAGTAGTGCTCCCCATGTACTTTTCAGAATAAATTAGCAACAACTTCTCATGGTTCATCGACAGTCTCTACAAGATGGTGAGATGTTCCCAAAGGATGTCACATTTGCATTTCTATGGGCTTCCATAGATGAAAGTTATCATCAATGTTTGACTTTTTAAAGGTTAGTGAATCTTTAAATAGATAATCCTTTTTAATGCTTGTATGATCGTTTCCCCTCACTGAAGGGAATTAGACATACTCCTCTTTATCTTCCCAACACCATCAATAGATATTTCATGGTACTATTTATGTGGGTGCCTGAGACAGGCATCGAATACATGATCTAATCTACCCTGTGAGATATAATGCTTACTGTAGAGATTGGTGACATCTTGTCTGAATGCTTGGTCAAGCTATCAATAGTGCAAGCAATGATGTTAAATGTATCGATACGTTTCCAAGATGGACTTGTTGATGCCCTACAAAATTAAATTTAAATGGGATCCCTATGAGAATACATCAACAATAAATGACTAACATTTGCAGAAAAAGTGATCAATTCATAACATAATATATGTATTGTAGTTTGCACCTTGCAACTTTCAATCTTTCTCATATCTAATGTGGTCTGAGTAAGTTTAGGAAACCTTTGCTTCAAGCACATCAAAAAACACTCAACTCTATCTACAACAAGCTCTTGCTGCTTCTCACCATCCACTAATAAATTATTGATCATCACCTATGATGATCTTGGAGTGGTGCGGCTCACTCAGCTTGGAGGTTTGGCCACTACTACTTGTTTGCACCACACAAAGTCACGGCCTAGACACAATTAGCAGTATCCAAAGCCTGGAGATCTGATGTTAAGTTGAGACAGTTGAGGAGGCATTTCAGGGGGAACCGGTCTGTGATTATGTAATGACAATCACATTACCCAAGCATTCCCTTATGATCTGAAATGGAGGTCTATAATTAGTTGTAAATTGTAAATATAAACATTTGGACATTTGGAAAATTATTTCTATGGTTATATGTGCAATGGTATCACATAGAAAAGTTTGGTTGTGACTCCAATAAGGAACTGGGGGCATTCATCTAACAGCCATAACATCAACGATGAAGGCCATGTCAGCTTTAATATTTATGCTGCAACTGCTTCGTGGATTCGCAACTTATGAGACTTGCCATGTTATCTTTTATGATTATCCATATGGAAATTATGAGACTTACATATGGAAATTATCCATCATAAAACTGTGAGCTTTTATGATTATCCATATGCAACTTACGAGACCCACCTTCTATAGGTCCAGTTCCATACTGTGGTAGAGCATTCATTTTGGAAGAATGGACATGCCCCAACTAGTAGGGAAGAGATGACACCCATCTTCTCACTTTGCTTGCCATGTAGAGTCCTATTAGGAACCACACAATTTTTTGAGTAGCATCTGACTAGACCAAAACATCTATTAAGAAATATGCATTATGGCAAAAGTCTGGTACTCTTTCTATTGCTCTAGGCACAAACACTTTGGTAGAGTGAAAGGCACAATTGTAGGAAGGTATGTGACTGCACACTACATACATGAGTGCACATTTGAAGGTAAAAGATTAACACCATTGCAACTTACTATAAGTTTCAAGCACCCACCCCATGCATAATGAACCTTACATCATTTAGTCTGAGACTTCATTTAAGAATTTCGTTTGGCATGTACAAAGTCATTGCTTCTAGGACGTGTCTGAAAAACTCTGCATATATGCCATACTCAAGCTGACTTCAGCCATAGAAAGTAGTCCATGCTTGCACGGTAACTCTAAAAAATGCAAGGTGAGTGAAATTCAAGATTCCCATGAATTTGAAAGCAACAATAGTTTCCAGCAACATAATCTAACATTATAATTGTTAAAGGACCATTCTGACTATTCATAAAGAGAAGAATGTTGCTTTGACATGGAGATTTGTAGGTGACCTAAAAAGGATCCATTTGATATCATATAGTGTTTTGTGCATTTCTTGGTAAGTTCTTCTATAATCAACAATCAAGTGTAGGACTGCACACCCCTAACATATTAGGACACATATATACTTCCTGATAAATTATGATACCTAAGAACATGAAAGATGTAACATCCAACCTCCCCTGCATTGACCTAGTATTTTCTATATTCAGCATGACATTTGTTTTAGTGCTTCATGCCAGCATTATAAGAAATATGAATAGCAGAATGATAGACATTTTATTTGAGCCTATTGGTTATAGCATCATAGCATATAGAAGGGTTGTAGCTGCGAAGAAACTAGTAGGGATCGTAGAAGATGAGTAGATAGTTCTCTCTTTGTATGTTTTATTGATAAGATGATCAATCAAATTTAAAATATATAATTTGCTTTTGTTCATGCTATATGTTCCAAGATGGTTAGCTAGTCTCCTGAAAATAATTATGGGATGTTGTGGCACACACAACCTATTGTAGTTAATGCTCACAACATTGACATCTAGGAATGCCATGTTAATGCTCACCTCCAAAAGTTTCCATAACGTCCAGGGAAATTTTTGCAAAAACCCTTTATCCTTCTTATTGATATCCATGGCTTCTGTAGTCTGTGACCTATGCTCTTCCTTTGCATATAAAATCATCTCAAACTGAAGATTCATTGTCCTATCATTCACCCTCAAGCTAGCTACTACACTCTCAAACACCTCAAAATCAACTGACAATTATTATTATTCTTGTTCACCCTCAAGCTAGATGGGAGAGGGGAATGCATGGTGGGATAGTGGGAGTTGGAGATAGGGTAGATACTAGAGACAATCTGTGCATGCGAGAGAAGTTCACTGCCATTAGCATCTTCTGTTTTATTTGGTATTGTCCAAGACTACTTCTAAGATATGTAATTTAGAGAGTGATGTAGGAGGGGCAAGATTTTGAGGTTTCTGAGGGATTTATTTAAGGTTTTGTAAGCCTACATCTGGGCTGGAAATCTGGCTAGGGTGTAAACTCAGGCATGTTCTTTTCAATGTGATTTGTCTTGCTTGTATTGTTGATATAACTGGCTGGGTGTATTGGATAGTTCTTATAGAAAAATGGGTTTGGTTGAGAGACTAGAGACCTATATTTGTATTACCAATCAGGTCATAATTAGCTTGTCTTGACCGACTTGCCCATTTTGGTCTTGAAAACACTAATATGTAGTCTAGTTAGAATCTGCAAGATGAGAATCACTTATAAATAAATGACCAGCTAGTTGTTGATTGCATTTCAATCTGTGAAGAGGGACATATCACAATGAATTATAGATGTGTCTAAGTATCTAGTTGTTGGTATCCTACATGGCTAGTAGAAATACTCATCAATATGTAGGATTTTTTGTACTGATCTATGGCTCAGAAACATTTAGGAGCAGGCTGCATGTTAGAACGGACAATATGCTTATTTGAATTGAATAGTAGATTGTTATAATTTCTTGAAGCCATAGAGACATAGTTTATTATATTACATATTCAGTGATCTTCCTCTCCCAATCAAATATCATCTCAACCCCTAACCATGTGGGTGTTATGAGCAACTTAGAAGACAACCATCCTATCCCGTATCTATTCATTAGTATTTTTTTACAAAGATTTAGGAAGATCTAAGTAGCTCACTGATTCTTTTCACTAAGCTTAAGATCACTCAACAGTTGGAGACATTGATCTTATAGTTTCACCTGGTTTAGGTACCTCCGTTACAACATTGTAAATATGAATCTAGGTTAGTGTTTGACGATGGTAAGGGCTATTAATGTGGATCTATGTGAAAGGTGGTTGTGTATAGCTGAGGTGTTTGGCATTGTGGCGAGAGAGGTGGTGGTGAGGGGTGGCTGTAGTGTGTAGGTGATTTCAGTTGTTCAGAAACCTAGAATTATGATTTTTACACAGCTTGGTTGTGATGGTATCCATGACTCAAAGGGATCTATGATCTTGTGATTGTACCTTCTTTTCCTTTCGCTCTCTCCCCTCTCTACAATGTAATGATTTGATTAATATGTAGTTTTTCTTTAATGATATGTGCAGATTGATTTATTCAAAAGATCTTAGCTGGAACAACTCTTGAGCCATGTTAAATCATATCCCAGACAATCATATTTCTCTAGTAGAGGCCACCAATTGAACATGTCTACTTAGTTGTTTCTACTTAATGATATGTGCTTATAAAACTCATTGTTTCTAACTCTGCTATTCCAATGATCAAGAATTATCCAATGCTTTTGATTACCATCATTGACACTACATAGGTGAAAGATCCACACCCATCAATACTTTTGGGTTTAGCCACTTATTTTCTGAAGTGTACTGAGTCAATTGATCCAGTCAGGCATCTTATTTATTCTTTGGAAGTTTAGTCATGATTCTTTTGAATTTCATGTTTAGTTTATATGAACATATGCATGAAGGGCAAGCTCCAACATGCTTAGACAGTAGCTAAAGAATGGGACAAACTCATTTTAGTGTACCAGGATTACACTAAGTAACTTGAAAAGATTAGGTCGAGCTGACTTCAAAGGTGGTTTTCATCTTTCCTTAATGGTGGACTGACTTTCTTGAAAATGATAGGGGACTTAATGTTCTCACTCTGGACCTACTTGGTGTTCTCACACTTGCATATCTCATTGGGGAAAGTTGGTGGAGGGGAAACAAGGGGTTTTCTTTAGGTACCTAGAAGTAGGGGACTTGCAATGACTATAATTTCGTTTCTAGATTCCATCTTGAAGCAACATATGAATTCATCTCGGAATTGAGGAATCCCTATGTGGTGAGCTGCTAATTTGGCTCCATGGGCCTTTGTTTGAATGCAGATTTGGAATCATGTGTATCTACATTGAGAAATAATTATGGTGTTGATTTAGAATAGCAAATTCACCTAGTTTCCAAAGCTTAGAAGGTGTATCCTTATGTCCTTGGCTCTAATTCTGTAGGTAAGATCTTCTTTCTTCTATAACTAAACTCAAATGTTAATGTTCTTGTGAAAGGTTCTTTGTGAAAGTTTATTTTCCAATATGAGTAAGTCAATCCATATTTTCCCCTATTGTATTACAATTAGATTTATATTGGATTTTAAACATGTGTTGGTGTGTGTTGTCTATCTAACTAGAAGCTATCAGTTTTATATAAATTATGCCTCCTTTTTGCTCAGTTGCATTTTTCCTCTATATCATTCCTAATAGTCATAAATTCATGGCTGCCTTATGGTGGCCCAGACCTTGACATATGCTTCCTGTCAGTATTCCATTGTGACATCTAATATCTTTAGTTTACTCACTGGTTATGGTAGTAGTTTGTTTCAGAGTGCACGGTATATATCGGTGGAGTTTTCTACAAAGACCAACTACCTGACATAATATTTTTAATATTTGCTTTGCAGGTTGAGTTTGTTGTAGAGTCAGACAATTTTTTAGCTTTATTTTGTTGATCTTTTGATTGGCTTTAACTAAGGTTCTTGTCCTCTTCACTTGTATTCAAATATGACTTACTGATATTGGTGTTCCATAGATTTTGAGTTTGTTTTGCCTTCTTTATTATATGTCAAGATTGCTGCTGAACATGTCTATTTGTTACCATCTACTATTTGTCCTGTTAGATAGATGAGCAATTGTTCTTTGGCTCTTGGTTAGCACGATGGGTTTTCGATAGTCTATTAAAATGAAACTGCTGCAATGAGAAATGTAGAAAATAATGTGTATTGGGAAGTCTATTGAAATGGAACTGTTGCACTGAGAAATGCATAAAATGGTGTGCAATCTATAAAATGGAACTGCATGTTTCCTGCTCCCAAGTGATTTCTTATTAAAATATTCATTTTGCACATTTGCAAATACATTTCCGGTTCCCTATTTTTTGATGTTTCCATCCGTGATTACTTCCTAGGAAGAAGACCATGCCTCCAGGAAGACGATCGTGCCTTCAGGAAGCCTAATGAAGGCCATTATATGGTTCAATAAAGGCAAAATAAATCCATGATGTGAGTTTTGGTATGCTTTTATTCCGGTTCACTCTGTATCTTGGTTTTGTTATCAGTTTGAAATACCCACATATACAGCAAGGTTGATAATATCTTAAGCAATGGGGGTATCCACATATACAGAAAGGCAACTACCATTATTTTAGACAAAATTGTCTTCCCCATTAAGATGATCATATCCTTTTTCATCCCACCATAGAATGTGAAGTTTATCCATCAGGTTGTCCCTCTGCAGTCCTAGAGAGAAAGGGCTCCGACTATGTGACAGGAATACCCATTCTACATCAAATTTTCCACAACAAATGCTTCCATTTGAAGTCAGAAAACCTTTTGCCACCAGATCTGATTCATTTATATTTATGTTAAGTTAGAAAGCTTCCTCTTGAGCCGGTGTTGGTTTTATGATATGAATATTGCTTCTTAGTAGGGGTCCGGTGATGGGTGGTGTTCACATATTTTACACTAACCTATATTCCATTTAACACCCACTTGTTTTGTTGTTGCATGTAGTAGCTTCATTACCTTCAAAACACGAACCATGAAAAGATTTAAGGTGAACTAAAGTCTATAGGAAAATACCTTGGTTGTTTGCAGTTATAATTATCTATTTCATTCCCATTTTAACACTACCTTGAATAAATCATTCACCTAGTAAGCTAAGTGATCTTGATATTCAGTGTCATTTAATTGTACACGTTCTTACATTAATTTGGTAATCATATCTTGAGGCCCTGAACATGAGAAGTTTGATTTTGATGTTGCTACTTCAATGGCCAATGATATATGCACAAATTGCCAAATTCTTAAGTAGAATTTCTGAAAGATTAATCCGTGCTAGATTAATGGAAAGGAACACTATCATTGGGCTGACATAGTTATAAATTGCATGCCTTTTCTATTATTGTTATCATGTCAACTCTGTTATGATCATTTTAACTAGTATTACATACTAGGATCTACATTGGTTTTATTCTTAATACTTTATATGTATTGATCTTTTACGTTGTGATATAAAACTTTGTAATTTGGAAAAGGTTATGATGTCTATGGACAGGAATAAAAAGCATCTCATTAGAAACCTGTAGCCAATTTGAACTCAGTATGCAACATCAAATTCCCTAATTTGTCAAAACTACTGAGTATGCATTGGTTGCAAGGTTTATTATTAAGTCCAACAAACATGCTTATTACAAGTTTATGATCATTCACCCATTGGTTCAGGCCCAAAGCTATGATGCCAAAATTTGATGGGATATAAGTGAAAAGAGACTTATTGATTGACTTCCAGGCTGCAAGCAGAGTGATCAAATACATAATTAAGGTGTTATCTTTTGGCTCAAATACCCCTGCTATTGATCTAGCATCTATCTTTATTTGTTATCCTTATGAATAAGGTTACAAGGGGGAAACATAGTAGTTGCTGGCTCATTCAGAGTGATAAACTCAAAAGCCTCTATGAAGACTGTTATGACTTGAAGATGTTGATGTGGACTACTACTTCCTCTCACGAAGCTGTTGTTATAGTCTTGAATCAAATATTTCAATTTTTTTGGTAGGTGTAAGCTTTTCCACGCCATTGATTATGTTTTCCAGGTCTCTTTAAGCTATCTCTACTTTCAGTTACCGAGTTGTGCAACTTATGTTATCCTTAACTACATTGTTATGTGCTATAGAGATCATCATGTATAGGTAGGAGCTTTTCTTAAATGCAGTGGGATAAGAAAGCTTATGGAATAAGTAAGTTATGAGTAGGAGAAACTATGTTTGCGTGTTTCTTTCATGAGCTATATCTCAAAACTTATATGTTTCTTTGTAGGTATCTATGGTGGTTCGCACAAAGTGGATGCTACCATCAACTTGATGGCGCTTGAGATCCACAACATATAAAAGTACAGAACATATCGATTATGAGAAGAAATGCCAATATGTTATGATCCAGGGGATTCGCCAACCAAAACTAACCATACATGAACCTCTACATGAGTTGCCAATAGGATAGTTTGCAACTTGTGTGCTCACTCCTATGTGTTGAGAGCTTAGGTAGTTGATGAGGACATGACACATACTTCGATCATGTTTGGGATTGGAAGATTCACCACTAAAGCTGAGATTCATAGGGCTATTGAACTCACTGTGAATTAGTTGGAGGAACTAAGGGAGATGAGCCCTCTTTATATTGTGCTTTGTAGTCTGCAGTGGATAGATGTAGTCAGAAGAAGATATTTTATACATGTTTCTTTTTTCCATGCATATTGTAAAACAAGGGCCAGGTTAATGTCCTCCCCATGTGTACTCACTATTCAAATATAAATAAAAGTATCATTGCTGACATTGTAAGCACAACTCGATCTTGATTAACATTCACCTATTTTCTTATTTAAAACCCCTCTATATTGGCAAACGACTAATTGGATACATAATGTCTCTCACTACATATGTATGTATAGTAGATGGTGTCTTTCACTACAGACTAGCTATAATTACATGTGTAGCAAGTGCTAATTTTTGCTATACATGAACTACAAATACAATTTGTAACCAATGTCATCTCTCCCTACATATCATAGGTACAAATTGAATTGTAGTCATACATTTGGCTACAATGGAAACTACATGTTTATGTGTAAGGACATTTTTTACCTACAATTATGGTTACATATGAATTTGTAGCTAGAGGCATAACTAACTACAAGTTTGAAAAATGTAGCCTAAACAATTAGCTACACGGGTATTAGCTATATATTATAAGTGTAAGGATAATTGTAGCCAAAGCTTTTGGCTACAAATTTTGAGGTTTTCGCTACAAATTTTTTTTTTTATAGTTAAAGACCATATTTTTTGTAGTGAGTATTGGTATTTGAGACATAGGTGTGCTAGTTCTTGTGTGTGGGTGCCAATATTCAGGAGTGGGGTGTTCTAGTATTCGACATGGGTTTGTTACAGTATTTGAGACTGGGGTGTGCTAATATTTTGGAGTAGATCATGCCAATATTCATGAGGGGGTATCTAATATATATGTTTTCTTGTGCCATTACTGACATTCTAATTTTCATGTGCCAATTGTCCATGATCCAATTTACAATTTTCCTTCACTATTATATTCAAGTCTACATTAATTCCATTTTGATTTTAGTACATGCTAGTTGTAATTACTATCAGTTCCATGTTTGTCACTTGTTTAAGATCCATGTTTCTACTCCCCCATAATATTATATTTGTATAAAAATGTTATTTTTATCTTTGGTTCCTGTGAGATAATTAATGATATTGTGAGTTTAATATTATTGCTGACATGTTCCAGTTAGAGAAATTTAAATATTATCAATCCTTTGATCATAGCAGTTAGGATTATATAAGACAATTCTCTAATTGTCCAATCCTCTATGCTCCTTTTGGGATCGCGGTTGTTATTCTCACATATATTTTGTTTTTGAATGTAAACATGCAATATATAATTTTGATCTTCCACCATGAACATGTTTTGTGGTTTGTTTTGACTTCCGTATGAAATATTTTATCTTGTTGAACAACCTGGCGAGTCAGGAAAAAGAATAGACTTTTTACTACCCAATTTGTGAAGAGGAGGTGAGGTACTTGAAGTCCTTTCTCACCATCACTAGAGGTTGCACTAATTGGAGCACATGAAATGAAATATTTTAATTTCTCCTAAACAGAGTGACATATATAGTAAAGGGTGTTTACCAGGATAGTCAAGAACTATTGAAATTGTTAAAGTGAGTGGAATAAATTTATTCAATGGAATAATCCACAATATAATTCACATATACATAAGGATATGACTACATGGATGTTTGTAGTAATACAATTTATTTTTTATTTAATTCAAGATTGTACACACAAAGCGGGAGAAAAGGGATTGAATGCCACATATTATCAATGTACTAGCATATTTTTCTTACTAACTCTTTGATACCCATCTATATAATATAACTATAGTAAATTTTTTGAAATAAGACTATGTGGATTTTGTGCTAGTGTTCATTCTAATACATGCCTTGGTCGTTGTGTATCTGTTCTAGTTTTTGTATGCTAAATGTTGTGGTGATGTGTATGTATGTCAGTTTACATTTGTACACATGCCATTTTTATTGAGTAAATGTTACATGTCTTGTCATTATATGTGCCACATTTTATTATCATACATGCCAATGTTCATTCTATTACTTGATCAATGAATATTCTTCTTAGTTTAGTATCATATATAGACTAGTTTTTGCATCACATTTATGCTTTATATTCATTGTTTTAGCTTAAATTAGGTTTATTGTTTTATCTAGTTTAGTGTTTTATATATAAATTACTCATTTGAATAGTAGGAAAAGCATAGCTCTGAAAAATGGCTCCAAACTCATCCTCAAGCAAACTCAAATAATTTTGGACATCACTCCCCAAGTCCAAGCATTTGTTATGGTAATCCCACACAAGCACAATGTCAATATAATGGCTCCAAGTTTTACATGCAAAATTCAAAATTGAGTGATTCAAATGTCAGTAGATGTGTAATTACATTACCTACAAGGTGAATATATTAACTAATATAGATATTTGATCTACTCATCTCTTAATTTGATTATTTGGGAGTTATGATAGAAACAATGTCATAAGTTTTACAATCATCTCATTATTCAAAATGACCTGCTCACCGATGTCCCAATCCAACATCAAAATTCCAATCAAACATTTCATCCTTTGATATTATCATTTAGGATCTATATCATACAAAATTCTACATGCGAAATGATAAAGAAATCACATTTCTCTCAAGTGTTTTCATACAATCAAGTTTAGAAGCAAGACGACCAACTCATTACACAAACTGATTTACTCACAAACATCATAGCGTGCAGCAAAAACACAACTAATCGATCTCATGCTCCAAGTAAATAGGTTGGGTACCAATACACATACATAAAAAAGAAAAGTGATATGTTGGCCATCCAATCAATCAGTTAGGTTTTGATGCGCTAGGATCAACTCTGGCCTGACCAATAAATCTATAGTTTTGTAGGCTCAGTGGCTAAAGCATATAACAACAATTTCCATAATAATATAGAGTTCTTCCTCTCATAGGATCATATTTCATTTGGACAGTCGTAAGATGATACATTGGAGAAGATTATGACACTCTACCCATGTGACTGTGACTACCTTTTTGTTTGAGAAAAGACAAATTATTAGAGACCATAACTCCCAAACTCCTCTTAAAAAGTGATGAATTGGTATTTTTTCCTTATTTACTTATGTTAATTACTTTATAATGAATGATTACTCCTCTCAATATGGTACGGGGAGTAGCCATGCTACATGATTCTTATAATTTTAATTTGTTTTATTTCATATATGAACTGGTTTGATTGTGAATGAATGTTTTTACTGGTTGCTTTTTCATTTGGCCAATTAGATTGCATGTATATTGTAACACTAGTAATATATATATTTCAACCCTTGAATTAGAATGTCTTTTCATTCTTTTGTCCCCCAAATGAGAACATTGCAAGGTGTTTCTAGGGTGATAGGAATGTGACCTTTGGACAATTTTACGGTGTGCCCTTGGAAATGTCCAATCCATGCAATCTCCTAAGTATAAAGGGATTGGAAATATCATGACCTTAATTGATAAATTGATGTTTAGGTAATGCCATGAGAATGAGTAAGAGAAAGTACTGATATTGAAACCCATGTTCACCCTAATGTTTCCATTTGTTAATTTAAATTAGTTTAAATACTAGTTTCCTTTCAATTGCACTAAGTATTATCAAACAATGACAATCTTGATTTAAATGTTACTTGTAACTTGAACAGTGTAAAATTATCATATTTATTAATTAAGTTTTCTATTGAGATTCAATCCTAAAAGTATATTATAATAAGATCATTCTTCTTGTAGGAAGAATCATTGTACTTTGGATTAGATAGATATGTGAATATCACCCGTAGAAAAAAATTTGTGTAATTAAATCCAGCAACATGAAGTGAGCCCTTATAAGGGTAGGTAAGACCTTAAATAGTTTGTTGGGTCCTTTCTAAAATTATAAGGTAATTACTATTGAAAATAAAAGAGAGGTCTTCTTGGTGTATAATCTTGTAGCGGTAATACAAATTTGTTAATCAAGGAGTTCAAAATCCTAGAGGTTTACCTCTCAATATCTATATAAAATTTCAATCTTGAACTGCTTTAAACACATGTTTTAATTTTTAGTTTGATCAATATCACTTATCCTTGTTTTCTTTACTCGTTGCAATTATTTGTTATATAATTTGAAGGTCTTACAAGTTTGGATTAAGTATTATATATCTCATAACTCCCTCTTGAGCTAGCTAGATCCTACAAGTGATACCAAATCAAGGTCTTCTTCAAAAAATCACTTACACATATAAGAGAAGATGCGATACAATCTACATGGTAATATCAACCTAGAGGGGAGATACATCGTACACCCTCCAATCTTTGATGGAAGTAACTATCAATATTGGAAGAGATGAATGCAAATTTACATCTATACTCTTAGATTTAAAATGTAAAGAATGGTGGTCCTTCCATTCAGTCAACCTAAAGGAGATATGGTAATGGTATGTCTCTATCATGAAGAAAGTATACTTGGATTCTCGATCCAAATGCATACTCTAAGCCACCCTATCTTTCAAAATTAAACTACATATCGTCTTGCAAAACTGTTTGTGATATTTAGAGAAATCTTTCCATCACACAAGAAATAACTAATTAAGTGAAAGACTCCAAGATTAGCTTGATTCTTTATCAATTATACCCCTTTAATATGTACAAGATATAGTACATTGAAGATGTGTATAAATGCTTCTCTAACATTATCAATGGTGTTGGTCTATTTTGGAATGTAGAGTGTAGGATTAAATGTGTCAAAGTATTCCTCTCATCACTTAATGATTTGTGAAGAAAGTGACAACCATAGTGGATACTTCAAGTATCCAAACCCTCGAAGTTGTCAACCTCATATATAGTCTCCAAAATTATGAGGTAAAGCTCAATTCAAGAAATTAAAAGAAGAAGGAATACTTTTCTCAAAAGAGAAAATATTTTTATTTCAATGTTCAATATTCCTCCACAAGTGATTTTTCATCCCAAAACAAAGAAGATTCCATGTGCTCTAAAGTAAAACCCTTTAAAGGGAATTCTTCCTCCATCTCTCATTGCCACAAGTTTGAAAAAAAACAAGTCACTAGAAGAATGAACGCCCACAAGTGAAAAAGACCAATATACACAAGGTGACCAAAGGGAGGAAAGAGAGATATAAGAAGAAGGAAATGTGAGTAAAAGGTCACCAAGGCACTTGGGACTTCACTGACACAAGTGGTACTAGTGGAAGTGAAGATGGTGAATGCCTTTTTTCTCTTATGTCAATATTAAGTTAAGTTTAAGGTATGGTATATATACATTTTATATAAATATACATTGATATAAATGTTAAATGAATCTTTTATTGAACTAGATTGTTATAAGTTGAAGATGGAAAAGTACAATAGAATTATTGGTTCTCAATGATTTTATTAGTGTTCTTCAAAGTACTCATTACAATTTAGAGATAACAGTGCAAGGAGTAGAAATTGAGAATAGTGTTTCTCTTTTTAATACTATTGAGTTGTTATGAAAAGTGGTTCATCAATTACTAAAATAAATGCTTTAGAATCTCAATCTATTATTCTTAGTAAAGAAAATGAATTTTCTACTTCAACTTTAGAGAAATACTTGATTAATGACTGAAAACCTTTATTTAGAGGTTTGTCATTTGCATGCTAGAGATTATGTTGCTAAATTTTATTCTATGGTTACTTATTGTATGCATGATAGTCGTCTTTTGAGTTCTTTACTGCAAAAAAATGACAAAAAATCCATTGAAGTAATCCTAAACCATGAGTACAAACATATTTATATAAGTGGCATATGATACGGACAAAGGAACAAGAAGAGGAACTCCCTGTATATGCATCATGGAGAGTCTCTAATTCCTGATATAGAACTAAACACAATTTTTGTAGAAATAATGGTCAATATTGTACATACAACCCTTTTATAGAAGCACCAAAACACAACATCATTTAGGTGGATAAGCTTACAACCTTGAACCCAAACACATGATTGGGGCCAATTCCCCTCTCTTCTTGATAATACTTGTAAAAGTATTCACAAAAATATATGAAATCAAATACGTGACTTCTTGATATATAAAAATATAAGAAAGACGAGGGTTTATGTTTTAGGAAAGAATGGTGAGAATAATATATAAATCTCAAGGGATTCTTTTTTAGAATTGATTTAACTAAAATAATATACTCATATTAGTTCTTTATTATATTTAAATTATCAATATTTATGGAAATATATTGGTCATTTGACTCATATTCCTTACAATTTTATGTATTGTTCTATTTTTTTCTAAAGTGGTCTATGATAATACATCAAATGAATGCCATGTTAAAAATACTTTTGACAATAAAATTAGAATTTTTTTGTACTCAAACCATTTAAAAACTTAGATATAGTTAGTGGACATACTTTTTTCAAACAAAAATATAATTAAAAATTCTAGAAGAGCACTCTTTTACCCTATCATTCATAACCCCATTGACTGGAACTACATCTGGAAAAAATTGAGTGATTTGGCCATAAAAATAGTCAGTGTATGTTCTCAAGCCAAATTATAGTCCATGAGAAGCATATTTTGTAGGGAAATTGGGGCAACAAATGAGGTAGTAGAAAAAAAAAATTAAAGCCTAATTCCCCTGAATAGCAAGGTTGCATCAACAACAATGTATCTAGGAAAGAAAGTATAAAGACTTATACCTAGTCCTAGAGCAAGACTAACGACAACTCTTGATGTAGTATTGTGTTTCTTATCCAAGAAGCAGTGAGCTTCTTCTTCAGGAAGCAACATGCTCCTTCTTCAGCAACACTCAAATAAATGTTAGTAATGTCCTCCTAGTCTAGCCACCACAGATGGAGGTTGGTGGAAATCTCCTAGTAGAAGAAGCCTCCTGACTCTAGAGAAGTCCATGTGGAGAACTGAGAACTCTATGTTGTACTACCAGAGCCAACATGAAGGAGTTATCCCTTTCAAACATCAACCTACTAGAGTTGATATTCTCTCCCATAATTGTCTCTCCCTTGCTACCCCTTCCTTTATCTGGTAGGACTTTCTTGGGCTCTCTATTGGTTACCACAACTAGAGAGGACAAAAATTGTCAGATCAACTGTTATGTTATGAAAAAAACCCAATACCCCTCTATTTATAGGAGAGGTTAGGGTAAGGGTTCCCAATCTATGCGGGAGTCAAAAGGGTTGGATTCACAAATTTTCTGAAACCTACACATGAGAAACCGGTCAGTTCACATGCCCAACCAGTCGATTTGTGCGTGAACTGGTTGGTTCATGCAGTTTCCTATTCTGAATCACATTGGTATTTAATGTAAGATTAATGCACAACCTTACCTTAGCACCAATCCTTGATCCAATCAAATTTACCATTGAACTGGGAGATTCATCTCATGAACATGTCAGTTGGGACCTTTGAATTGGTCGGTTCACTATGTGAACCAGTCAGTTCACAATGTGAACCAGTCGGTTCACACCCTGGTTCAGACCTTGATCAGCCAATGTTAAATCCAATTGACCTAACACTCCAATCGATCGGTTCAACACTTGAATTGATCAGTTCAGAGTCCAGTTAGTCAATTTTGAACCTCAATTGTTTAGTTAAATACCTAAACACTTTTAGTAATCAATCTAAACATCATTCATGAATAAACTTCTTTAATCCAAGAGTATCCTATGTGTGTGACCCTATAGGTCTAGAGTTATTTTGGTAGTGAATGTCCATAATCAACTTATGACATCACAAGAAAAGTTAGAGAAAAACTTCAACCTGCAATTTGTGATCAGTGTTATCGTAATTGTATAGTTTCTTTTGTCTCTAATATCCAAATTGAACTCAAGGCATGGAATTGTCATCCTCTCAACATGCAATTCATGTTCCTTGAACTATAGTAGACTTTCTAAGATGCATGTGAGCTCACATATCACATATTAATTCACATGAATATGATCATACATTTCTCAATCTCGCTTTGTAAGAGGCCCTGGATATTATTCTACTATAGGAGGGACAAATCCCATCTACATCACTCACACTCTATCCCCACATGTCATAGTTCACCTGAGCACCACCTTTATGGCAACGCTTTTTAGGATCACGGTGGATGATGTCAAAGTACATGAATGACATGTGATGAATTTAGTGACTTTGGTTCTAAGAACCAGAATCACCACTTATCACTATGAGAGATGATTTTGACTACCATTTCATGGTCTCCATGTATCACTCTCATTGTGGGTCTATTTGATACACTATTCTCTAATATGTACATGTATGCTTGACTTGACATCACATATCATGAATAATGAGACTTTGTCATCAATCAACACACACTCTAGTCTTATGTATTATTATTGTCTATTTTTCTTCCACAGTAATATTTGTCTGGGGATACAACAAGAATGTATAAATTCTTAACATATGTATGATCTCATTATTCAAGTCACATACTTGAAGACATACATCATCTAGTAACATCATTCTTTAGACATTAACTATGTTTGTTTCATCATCTTATGATGACACAAACATAATATACGGAATTACCTTTATTATTATCAAATTAGGTATTTAATGCCACATTTCAATCATCATATGATTGGCTCTCTGGGCATACATATTGACAGACTCCCACTTGCACTTAGAGCCAATCACCCACAAATTTTATTAACATGTCCATCATGTTTCTGTTGTGCAAGTGCTTTTATAGCTGGTTTAGCAATGTTTGCTTCAAGTCGATATTTTTCAAGTTTCACATCTCTTTGTTGTGTGACTTTTCATGTGAGGTGGAGGTTCCGTAGTATGCTATTTGAAATTCCTTGCATAACCAGTAGCTCCATTGTTGTCATTAGTATTTATACTATGTCATTAATGGTTGAAACCTCCCAAAAGTTCATCTGTATGACTTCTTGATCCATACAGTATCTTATGTTGTTCTCATAAGATATATTTACTTAGTTTCTATTGTAGGTTTAAACAATTGTCATTAGCTTGGAACCCTTTCTAGCTTATAGTTCTCATTTTAACGTCGAACATAAATTAAATTGCAGTCATTAATTTGTCAATTTGGAAGCTTGCATTGGTATAACCCTTTACACCCAACTCTTCCTTATCATCTTAACCAAGGAACCGATCCTTTTAGTACTTATCAAGCATTTAAGGATGTTCTTTATGGTATTCAAGTGACTTCCATTAGGATCTGACAGATTCCCACTCGTCATGTCTAATACAGTCAAGATTGCTACATAGGTATATATATATCCTCTCGTCATGTCCAATACATACACATGATGAGTATATAACATTGCATTCAAGATAGATCCAATTTTTAATGCATATGTCATCTATCCATGCATTCTTGTTCATCACAAGTACTGGGACACCAAGATCTTGAGAGACTAACTTCATGGAATCATGGACTAGTTTTCTCTCATTGAGTCTTGTATGTTGAACCCCTTCAACATCTTGCCAATGTATGTGCTCTTTCATATGTCAAGAAGCTTTCCAGTTCAATCTCTATAGATCTTAGTTCCTATCACATAGGATGTTTCACCTAAACCCTTCATGGAGAAGGTGCTCCCCATACATGTTTTAACATTTGTAGCATAAGGACGTTATTCACCATCATTATGTGGAATATAAATATCTCCCATTAAATCTTTTGTAATCACAAATTTCGTCTTCATTCCGACTCAAGTCATACTCATTCACTATCTTGTCAAATAGAAGATTTTAGCTCTTAGATGCTTGCTTTAATCCACAAATTGACTTTTTTATCTTACAGATTTTATTTGCATTATTGGATTATAAAACCTTTAGGTTGTGTCATGTACACATCCTCATAATTATTCTAGTTAAGGAATACAATTTTAAAATCCATATGCCAAATATCATTAATCATAAAAGGTTGCAACAACAAGCATGATTCTGATGGATTTAACCATGGTAACTGGTGAAAGACTTTGTCATGTTCAACACCTTTAACTAGTTTTAAACTCTTTATAACTAGTCAACCCTTCCATGTTGGTTTTCTTCCTGAAGGTGCAATTTCACCCTTTGGGTTTTACCCCTTCTGGTGGATCCACCAAGGTCATACTTGTTGGTTTACATGGACTCCATCTTGGATTTGATGGCCTCAAGCCATTTTTCATATTTTGGTTCCTCCATAGCTTATAGATATGTAGTTGACGCATCATATATGACCAACCCACTGCCTTCTTGAAGATATCATGATCTTTTATGCTCAAGGCATGTACTACTAGATCTATTTAAGGTTTTGTGTTACATAAGGAACTTGAGATTCCACAAAATCTTGTGATTCTCTTTGTTCCCACTGTACCTCTTCAAGTTCAATGTTTTCATCTTTGTCTCAAACATTTCAAGTTCAACTTTTACTCCTATTGGTTCCTTTGGAACTAAGTTCCTCTTCAGGAATACAACCATCCTGGAAACAAACACCTTTGTTGTTGGATTGGGATAAAAGTAGTATTTCAACAAAATAACATTCAAGTGATTTATGGACAAAACTTTTAAGAAACTATTTTCTTATGCAAGCTTTCAATCCTAATATCTATAAGACATATAGAGACATCTCCAATGCCATATCTCATATGGTGTCTTTTGAACCAATTTAGACGGTACATTGTTTTAGTGTAAAGCATGTGCCCAAAAGAAATTGGAAGATCAGTTAGATTTTATTGATAATCACACCATGAGTATCAATGTTTGATTCCTTCTTTCTGATACACTCTCATGATACACTATCATTGTGTTTGAGGTGGAGTCAAAATACTTCCACATCGATCATATCGAAGTGTATTATTACTTTTACCAAGATGGTTGTGTACTTCATTCATGTTCTCCTTGAACACATCAAGACATTTATACTTGTGTTACATTAAATACAATCTAACATATTTACTAAAATCATTAGTAAATGTAATTAGGTACTATCAACTACTTTTAGCATTTATTCCAAAAGGTCTATATACATCAATATGCATCAACCGTAATAGAATACTTGTTCTCCCTCTACATATAGTGAAGATTTTTTAGTCATATTGCCCATCAAATAAGAAATGCATGACTCTATTGGTTCAATAACCAAAAGAGTCTAGATAACCATCATTATGGATTCTAGAAATGCATTTCTCATTTAGGCACTCTACATGACAATGCTATTGGTATTCAATGTTTGAGTCATCAAATCATTCAACATATGTGTCATCCACATTTCTCTCTAGAACTATCCATGTTAGGTTATGAGACATACATCATTTCCATACAAGATCTCATCTTATAAAATGATACATCAATATATTCTTGTCCACACAAGATACATGATGTTTTCATCAATGGCAAGTCCACAATAGCAATTCATTAATTCTATTATACGCCCATGAATACTGCAGTGCCAACACCCCTTTCTCCGTATAGTTCTAGCTTACTTCTTATTGGGTCATGAAGTAGATATTTCTATCTCTTTCTTCTTCCTTTGTTCCTTTAAGTGAAAAGGACAAATTCCTTTTGCACATGCCCTTTTCCTTATTTTGAGTGTTATAGACTTGGATTTTAGCTTAGCCTTAAAATTGTTCTTGGCCTTGCCTTTTCCCTTGGACTCACTTCCACAGATCACCATCATGGATTTTTCCTTCTTCATTTGTTCTTTGGCATCAATATGACAAGTGGCTCTAACAATGATTTATCCAAGTTACTCAAGTAGTAACACTCAATAAACTGTTTATATGATTCAGACAATGATTGTAGAATCATATATGTGTCAACTCTTGACCTAAAAGAAATCCCAATCATCATATACCCAATCATATTGAAAGTATGGGGCTCTAGTGGATCTCCCTCTGTAAGTTTGCACTCAAACAATGCTTTAGAGACATTATACCTTACTTGCTTTACATGATTCTTTAAAACGTGTTACCATCCCAAGAATGTCCATGTTTTCATGTTGCTCATGCAAATCATAGTTCATACATCATAGCATAAGGTACTCAAATGTCTATGACATCATTGGCATGCTTCCAGTAAGTATCCATTTCAGCCTTAGGCACATTTGGAGTGGGGCCCTCCGGCTCTGGTCTTTCAAGGATGTAGAGATTTTGCTCATTTATGAGAATGCTTCTCAAAATCCTAAACTAGATATGTAAGTAAATCCCATTTAGTTTTGTCCTTCTCAAGGACTGATCACAATAATAATGTGTTTGTGTTTGTCATTAGATTCTACAATGAAATATTATAAATTTTCAAAATATTTTTGATTTAATAAGTTAACAATATTAATTAGACCTTTAATTAATTATCGCTCCCACTATTTTGCTCAAATTGATAACCCTTATGTATCAATTCAGAAGATTGCAACGTACAATCTTCTAGTGAGTCAAGATCCAAAATAATTGAATTATTACCCAACCAACGCCAGCAACCATAATCTATTATTAAGTTAGACAAATTTTTCCAATTACATCATATGTAATTCTTGGATAGATTATATGAGAAAATCCTTTCCATAATCATATGCATGTCTCTGATGCTTAATCTCATTAAGTACACTCAGTTAAGCCTGACCCAAAAGACAACATGATAATAATACACCTCATTTGGCAGGCCCACATTAATACTGTCACACTTCCATGAGATAGACAACGCACCACCCTTGGGGTGCCCACACTTAGTCTATCAAACTTTTCATGTATGTTGCATATGGAAAGCATCTTAGACTTAATAGTGTATTTGGGAGATTTTATATATAAATACATAATACATATACATATCCAACCACCACATACTTAGTATGTATCATATACATGTTATAACCACAAACAAGAATATGCAATAATTAAAACACACAAGTGATGATTATGGCCATATTATTGTAATTCCTTGGAGCCACAAGGAATCACTACCACCTAAAGTCCACATCATGTGCAATCTGCTATTGATGAAGATTTGTGTTTGAATCAATCTCGATTGATCAGTTCAACTCTTGAACTGGTCAGTTTGCCTCCTGGTCTCTCATTTGGTCTCTTGAAACGGTCATCTAGTCTTAGGTTCAACCAATGTCTGGACTCCTCCAGTCGATCAGATGGGCCACCATCCAATCGGTTCATCCTCCTAGTGTCTGTCTTCCTTGGTCCTCCAATTAATCGGTGCGTCTCACAAGTCATTCGGTTCATCACGTGTAGAACATCTTTTAGGAAGAAACATGAATTAAAACTATTCTATTTCTTATTACATGGTAAAAGGAAAAAATCTCGAGTTACATTCGAGGGGAAATAGGAAGAAGATCATTAGTTTATATTTGGAAATGAGAGAGAGGCTCGACATACAAACTGAGATATAAACATAAATAAACAATTGCAACCATGCACATAAGATCTAGGGTTATTGGCCACAACCATGCTACACATCCACCATCAAACCCTAATTTTAGGGCGAAACGTGTAAATTCCATGTATATTATATATATACATATATATACACATATACATATATATTAGTTTGTGAATCATATGTGGTAATTAATCAGATGTGCACATTAACTAATTTAATATTCACATCAAATGCAATAAAAAGAAATTTGATCACATCAATTTAAATACAGACACATTGTAAATTGATGTGGCTCTGATACCACTATAGGAAAATTAAGGCGACATATAAGGCAGCGGAAACAAAGAATTTAAAAATCAATTCCCATAAATAGAAAGATCGCATAAAAATAATGTATCTGGGAAAAAAATAACAAGATTTATACCTGATCCTAGAGCAAGTCCAACAACAACTCTTGATACAGTAGCATTCTTCTTCTCCAAGCAGCAACGAGCTTCTTCTTTAGGCAGTAGCATGCTCCTCCTTCAGAAAGACTTGAACAAATGTCAGTAACAACCTCTTGTTCTGCCCACTATAGACGACTTTTGATGGAATTCTCCTAATGGAAGAAGCCTCCCACCTCTAGAGAAGTCCACGCAGACCACTGGGAACTCCATGTTGTGCTACCAGAGTCAACGAGAAGGAGTTGTCCCTTTCAAACTTTAACCTGCTAGAGTTGATATGCACTTCCACAATTGTCTCTCCCTTGCAATCTATCCCTTTATCGGGTAGCACTTGCTCGGGCTCTCTATTGGTTACTACAACCAGAGGAAACCAAAGTTGTTAGAGAAATTTTTATGTTCTGAGAAGATCCTAGTACCCCTCTTTTTATAGGAGAGGTCGGGGTTAGGGTTTCCAATATGTGTGGGATTTGAAAGGGTTGGATTCACAAATTTTCCAAAACCTACGCATGGTGAACCAATCGGTTCGCAAGACTAGCCAGTCAGTTCATGCACGAACATGTTGGTTTGCATTATGAATTGGTTTCTACATGTAGTTTCCTATTCGGAATCACATTGGTAAGAAATTTATGATTAATGCACAACATGATGTCAACACCTATCCTTGATCCAATCAAATTAACCATAGAACTGGGAAGCTCATCTCATGAATCGGTCAGTTGGGACCGATGAACCGGTCGGTTCACTGTGTGAATTGGTTGTTTCACACCTTCGTTAAGCCATTGATCAACAAATGTTGATTCCAATTGACCTGACACTCCAACCGATCGGTTCAACATTTGAATTGGTCAGTTCAGAGTCCAGACAATCAATTTTGAACCTCAGTTGTTTAATTGAATACCTAAACACTTTTAGTAATAAATGTAAACATCATTTATGAATAAACTCCTTTAATCCAAGTCTATCCTATGTGTGTGACCCTATAGGCCCAGAATTAAATTGGTAGTGAATGTCCATAACCAACTTATGACATCACAAGTAAAGAGTGGTATCTAGAAACAAATCATTACTACCCTAGTAATTTGGAAATTTGGAGAACAACTTCAACCTATAATCTGTGATCAGTGTTACCGTGATTGTATAGTTCCTTTGTCTCTGATATCCAGATTGAACTCGAGGCATGGAATCGTCATCCTTTCAACATTCAATCCATGTTCCTTAAACTAGAGCAGACTGTTTGAGATGCCTGTGAGCTCACATATCACATATTAAGTCACATGAGAATGTTTGTACATTTCTCAGTCTCGCTTATCAAGAGGCCCTAGATATCATTCTCCTATATCTACATCAGTCACACTTTATCCCCATGTGTCATAGTGCACCTGAGCACCACCTTTATGGCAACCCTTATTCAAGATCACGATGGATGATGTCAAGATACATGAACGACATGTGATGAATGTAGTGACTTCAAGTATAAGAACCACAATCACCACTTATCACTATGAGAGATGATTCTGTCTACCATTCCATGCTCTCCATTTATCACTCTCATGGTGGGTTTGTTTGATACACTATTCTCTAACATGTACATGTGTTCTTGACTTGACATCACATATTATGACTACTAAGACTCTGTCATCAGTCAACACACACTCTAGTCTTATGTATTACTATTGTCTGTTTTGCTTCCACAATAATATCTGACTAGGGACATAATAAGAATGTATATACTCTTATCATCTGTATGATCTCATTGTTCAAGTAACATACTTGAAGACATACATCATCCAGTAATATCATTCTTTAGACATATACTATGTCTATTTCATTATCTCATGTTGAGACAAACATAATAGACAAAATTACCTTTATTATTATCAAATTAGGTATTTAATGCCACTTTTCAATCATCATATTATTGGCTCTCTGGGTATACATACCAACATATTTTTCTAGATACCTAATTGGTTGGATTTCTCCCCCTTTTAGCTAAATCCAACCAATCATTTTACACCCTACAGTCCATCCTTACCTCTGTACCACCTCCTTTTCTCATTCCCCAACCTAAAAGTAGGTGGTCAAGAAGAAGAATAAGAACATGAAGTGGATTATGATGATGAGTTGATCATGAAGAAGTCCTTAAAAAGAAGAAGGTCCCATGATCCTCAATACCCTCCAATATCTCTAGATGATACAGAAGATGAGAATTTTGGCATAGAAAGAGATCCAATCTAAAAATTGGTCTTAGTGCCCTTATATATTATATTTAATGTTTAGATCGCTAGATGTGGGGTACTTTATATTTGGGGTAAGTACTCTATACTTCCAATTCTTTTTTATGTAAGTGTGTTAAAAATTATCATTATCGTGTGTATTTCAAACTTCATTTATGCAACTCTACTTTAATAGAAATATAAATTTTCTTGAGTTGTATAAATATTATCATAATTCTAGCTAACATATGATTGGTTGCTACTATTAGCATGTTATTTTCCTCATAGGTTGCTTTCTCATTTAGACAATGAACTTTTTTCATGCAACTCTTCGTTATGATATGTCAGATCTTTTGTGCACCATTTCTAACACATTTCTTGTTGTAACTCTTTTCAAATTTGTATGCAACCATGATCTTGAAATGAAAATAAACTTTACTTGTGTAACATATATTGTGTCATTTTTTGATGAATCCATGATTACCAATGATTGGTATCCATCCACGACTACATGAAATTTTTATTCTTTTTGTGTGGATGTCTCACTTTGCTTTTTCTTCTGCATCTACAAGTGGCATCTTGTTGTATAAATTGGTTATTTGTCCATCTTTTGTACTTTGTATTTTTAATCTTAGAGAATATTTTTTTGGTGTTGTTCTACTCCCCACTTTTTGATATAACAAAGGGGAAGAAAACATATATTCTTATAAATTTATGAGCAAAAAGCAAATAGCTTCTATTATTGTGAAATCTAATCAAACAAGAGATATTGCATATACTGAGGTGGGTCACTTGAACTCATTTTTTTAAATGTAGTAATTGCTATAAAGATATGGCTTCACTAGAAAGCTTTCAACACAATTATGGAGGTATTCAAAAATTGAGAGACTATCGGCTTAGAGGTGACATAACCTAATTCAATGTTTTGATAGAGACTAAACCATTCCACTTTTTTATTCCTAATGAATATATTCAAGTTGTTTAATGAGAATACACACACTCCATGCACTCACCATGAAAACAAATTAATAGAAGAATTCAACATGTTGTGCAAAAACAATCAAGTCAATTCATTGAAATATCATTTGTTGTAATCCACTTGTCTTTTATAAGCTAAAAAATGTATTGATATGACAACGAATATGCATTTACAAACTTTCATACATTTTGAGTTAGTTATTTGATTACCCACAAAAAGTATCGAGGAAACTTCAAAATTAGGGTTTGCGAATAATATAGCGACTTGCTTATGTTGGCAATACCCTAAGGTTCAACTTATCAACTACATTTCTCAACAAAAATCCCAACCAATCATGTTAGTTTTTCCTTTGTTTGAAAGAATGATCGTCCAAAGTTCCCTAAAAAAGTCACGATCAATGATGTATGTCATTTTTACAGGAAAAATAGTAGACGGAAGTCATTTAGAAAATTCCAACCAACCATATTTCTTGAACACACAATGGATATCCATCGGATGAAATTCCTCAAAATAATTCCATCTGACATACTAAGAAAATCGTAATTCTAAAGTGAAGAAATAGCCTTATATTGGACAAATGGAGTTAAATTAGATCTATTGGCACATCACCTACACCCTTAGAAACATGTATTTTTCATCGTAATCATATATGTTAGATAGTATGCATCCTCAACTATATATAAGAATTATTTGGCGACATCCACATGTTTCTCAAGTGTCAAAATGATATAGAGTTGAAATAGTCCTTCAAAGAGCTTGATCCTTAAAATTCCTTCTTGAACTTAGAATTGCTTACTTGAATCGTGTGATTATAGGTACTTTATAAGAGAACCAATCCTATCTTGTGTTTGTTGTGGGGATCTCATTCTATAGCCCCCAATCTCTTTTACTGTTGAAAAGTGTTTGTTTGTTTAACTAAGAGAGGTAGAAGGGCAGGCCACCCTTGGCAAAGGAAGCCACCCTTTGGAAAGCAACAATCTCTTGGTAAAGAGGAGTTGGAGGACATCCAACTTGTGTCAAGGAAAGATGTTCTTTGATGATTGAAGTGCTTCCATGGAAAAGGAGGTTGCATGAAAGGTGGCCTTTGGTAAGGGTATGTAAGACCTTTTAGATAGGCTGTTTTTCCTTGACCTCAAAATGAAGCTAGTTACTCTTTAAAGAAAAGATGGGTCTTCTTGGTATTTGTTGTTATTTTGTCAATTCAATGTCGTACTCATGGCATTTGAAATCCTTAAGGTTTACTACTCTAAGCGGTGGAGCTACGCTATTTCAAGTAGGAACTATCTCTAGCACTAGTGTTCATTTGTTATCTGCTCAATATCTCACATCCTTTATTTACTTGTTGCACTTTTGTTGTGATACGCATTTAGCTTACGTTTTTAATATTATGATGATTTACCTTTATCCTCTCTTGAGCCTAGATCCTACATAATATAGCTATATGTATGTTATGCATACTAATATATACTTTATATTGTTATTATAATATCACTAAGGCTCTACCTGATATTTATACATCGTATAAAATTAGTAAACAACGCCACTACAAAAAATATAACTAAAAAATGTGACCATTCAAACTAAACTCGGAAACCAATCTAGTTTGAAAAGAATAACAATTCCTTTGCTACTCCTGCACACAAAGTAGATCATACCAAATAATTATGGCTTGATACTGGAGAACATTGAATAAAACCACAAAGTTGCAGTCTGATTTGACATGTTTTGCATGTACTGATATTCTGGACTGGTTTAAAATTTCCCAAACCACTAGAGATACGCCGACGTAAAATTTTAAGCCCAAACCAAACTAGACTAAACCATGCCTACCCCTACTGGTACACCATGAGGAGAGGACAATCTGGCATGTTCAGTCCATGGGCCACCAAAGGAGGACAGGAGTTTTTTTTTTTGGTAATAGGGAGCTTAATTATTATTCATCCAGGGCTCCACTCCAGGCCAACTACTGAAATTAACTTCTACATCGACCTTATAGCCAAGGCGGCTTAGGCGTTGAGAATTGGAAAGCAACTAGTGTATTAAGGGAGTGTTTTGAGAGTGCATCTGCCACAGAGTTCAGTGCACGTGGGATGTATTGGAGGGAGATACACAGTGTATTCCTCAATACATTCCTCAATACATCCTGGATTAGTCTCCAATTTTGTTGAAACTGTGGTGTCGGAGGGGGACTGCTGGACACCAGGTTAATCGCCTTTTGAGAGTCTGAGTAGATGGCGACCAGAAGAAGGCCTTTGTTCTGACATAAGAGGATAGTTTGCTTAATGCCAAGGAGCTCTGCTTCAAGTGGAGATTGCGCCCGGAAATGGTTGCCTGCTCCCAAGATGAATGAGCCAGTAATGTCCACAATATGAGAGCCGCTCCCTGCCTGCCTACTTGCAGGGCGGAAAGCTGCATCTGAGAAGGCAGCGAACCTTGTCGCTGGGGGCAGGACAGGAGTTTCGGCTTTGGAAAAGGAAACAAGAAAAAGACCGAAGTCTGATCAAGGAACAACATAGAGAACACCAAAGGAGAGCATGATGAGTGCGACCACGACGAGCCTTTAAGTCATTCCATTTGCCATTCCCACGCTCCAACCACGTGTACTGGTGCCATGGTGCAAACGGACAAGGTGATTGTGCTCATGTTATTTTGGAAGAATTCTAGACGTAATTTATCTCCCACCCCTGGTCCACCCGGTTGAAAGCCTAACATATGTACATAATATTTTTTTATTTTAGATAGGAAGCGTGAGAAAGCGTGTATTTATAAAATAACACACATGTATCCTCTTTAGTTTTGATATTTTTATATTCTTAACACCAGAGGTTGTGGAGCTTCTGAAGAGAGTCCAAAAAGTGATGAACAGTAATGTTATGACTCTCAAATATATGGATGTAGTGTTTCGAATAATTGGATTTGTAATCCAAAAAGGACTTGCGGCGCAACTTGTTGCCCGCCTATCTTCTACTTCGATATAAATTTTATTTTCTTGAATATGACATTTAAACAGGAAGGAAGTAGGAAAAAAGGAAAAGAAAATTATTTTTTATTCATATTTTTTAATCCGTAATTATTGCTTTGATGAAATTAAAAGATTGGATTCTTTTCAAAAAGTAATTTCTAACAATGTTGACATATTTTAAGGAAGGAATAACACAAGCGAAATATAATATTTATATCTTGGTGTACAATATCCTATGTTTTGGGTATTTGCGTCTTGATGTACGATATCCTATGTTTTGAAGTACAATACATGTGTTTTGCGTCCAATATTCTTCATAGTTTTAAATGTGTAATGAATTTTTTGATGTACTAAAAATATTATATTTCTTATAAAAAAAATTTCTAACAAGAATAATGTTGATATATTTTTTAAAAAAATATAAGAAAATATATTACTTGTGTCTCGAGGTACAAGATGTGTGTTTTGGGTACAATACATCAACAAATAAATGTTCATACTAAGTAGTGCATCCCCAAAATATGGCTATTGTACCTTTCTTATTATCTACTTGAGTATAATATCGATATTTCGAGGTACATTACTCTTGTTTTGGTATAAAATATAAATATTTACTTGTTGATGTAATGTACCCCAAAGCACGGGGTACAATACTCCAAATATGGGTAATATACCTCAAAATATAGGTATAATACCCCAAAATAGGAGTAATATGCATCTAAAAGGGAACAAAGTGCCCAAAGCATCATTGTTCCCCAAAATACGGGAATACCAATATTTGAGGTAGTGTACTCTTTATTTTCAGGTGTTGTACAAAACTCCTCTATATTTTATACTTCTTCCATATTATTTATTTCTACAATATATGCCACCATTGATTTTTATAAAAAGTATTTTTTGTGATGAATCCAGTACTTTTTATTCCGTAAAAAATTCACCACAGATTAAGAGTTATGAGCCGATTTTATTTTCACTTTTTTTAATCTTTTTGACCTTTTTGCCACATCAACAAGGCTCTCCTCCTCCAACGACCTGATGGAGATCGGGTGGGTGAGAGTGTGTGTAGCACTACTCTTATTTTGTTAGGTACACCAATCGCATGCCTCACACCCACGTCAGGTGGGATAGCCAGGTGATATAGAAATAGAATCAAATTTAGACAAACTCACCGTGTTTACATGTATCTCGATGTTTATCCTAATTGCTCAACCTGGAAAAATGTCTCATTCTGTAGTGAGTAACATGGTACTGAGCTTTGATGACAATGTAGATGACGACGGGTTACTGAAGCATTAATGTTGTGCCTCAAAGACTTGAAGCATTAATGTTGTGTCTTGAAGACTCCTAGCCCTAATTCTAATCCTATATATTTTATTTGGTATCACTAGTACATAGGTGGCCTTTAACATTGGTTAATTAAATCCTTCAACATCAGTTTTGAGGCGACACATATGCGGGTGTTGTTGTTGATCGATGGCTACAATATCATTTATCAGAGGAAGATGAATTGATGTAGTATTGTTATCACATCCACATCCCATGATAACCTTTAATCATGATATTAGGGCATAAGTTGAGGATTAAACATAATACAAAATCACCCTTAAATTTTTATTTTTCGTCCCATTTTAAACTTTTTGTTTTATCACATTCAATCATATAAACTAACTATACAAGGGGACTTAAACCATTATTACTCTGATCTGATTTCAACAATAAACATGCATACCTAACCATTTATCTGGTTTATCAAACTTCCATACATATGACTTGATAACAAATTCATACTTTGTTAATTAGAAAACAAAGCTACACATCAATGTTTACAACTTTCTTACTTCTTCACAAGGACCTAGAGTGACATGGACCGACTGAACATAACTAATCTGATACTTAGCTCTTGTGACAGATCGAATCTGGCATTGACTTTCTTCAAATTACATTTTTTCTAAAAATTGGGAGTAGATGGGTGAGCCTACTCACTCAGTGAATGAGTACTTCAAAGAAACAATATAAAGCACATATATATTATTGACAAAGTGAATTTATAGTGAAAAAGTAATGAACTATAGAGGAACTAATCATTCATATAGATATATAAGGTAGGATAATCTAGATATCCAAAAGGAGTAGATCATTATCTTAGCATACTTGATTAATCACAAGGGAACTAGTGATTCAGAAACAAACAAGTGGCAAGATACTGGTGGCAACTACAAAGAATATATGAATAACTACACACACATAATTAATCCTCCATTTATCCTATTATTCCCCAAACCCACATGAAGTGTACCATGACATGTGAAAGAATCACAGCAAGATATGATCTCACTGTGCAAGGCTTATTCCTAAGGCTATATCTCAAGTAAGACTTCCTCTGTAGCGAGCCTCGCCACATCTAGCTCTAGTCAGCTTATGGAAGTGGCTAGATATCTTGGATCCTCCTCTCAAATGGGGTACTCTCGTGGGGACTCAAATCCATTAGGCATGTTGTGCACCAGTAAACCTACCGAAGATTTCCATGATCGACACAACTCTACATCAATGGACCTACCGAAGATGTCCAATGACCATAAAAATCAGGTGCCACAGGCATCCCCAGTTGGTGTTGGATACCAATCATTTAAGGAGTCCAACCTCACTAGCCTAGACCCCCACACCCAATTGGTACACTCCGGCTTACCTTGACCTGGAAAAAATACCTCCAGTCGGGATTCACATTTCCTCCCAAAAGTGCATACCTCCTATGAAGGATTCTATAGTGTTCAAGGCACCTAAATGTCCAATTCACTCTTTAAATTCACATTTCAATCATCATATTAATATTTCTTAGTTTAGCTTTGTAAATAGTTCATTTCATAGATGATTTGTAATATATACCGAAAATTGAACTGTTGGGCATCACCACATCTCATACTCAAAAACATTGATATGAAAGTACTTGATTCACTAAATTCCCTATCCTTAGGGTTTCATTTTCCTCATTCACATATCACATGACTCATATAATGATTTAATGTGTCATAAACTTTCACCAAATAAAGAATGCTTTCAATTGTTCACATATAACCAAACATATATATATATATATATATATATATGAAATCCTAGAATAGACTGAAATAGGGTTTCCATGCCATCCACTAAAATATCATGCATAAAAAATAAGCTTGAATAAATAAATATATCATAAAAAAAACATCACTTATGTTGGATTTCATGATGTCTATGTGCAAACTTATGACTTTCCACTCATAAAGGGTTTCACCCTCTTAACTGATATATCGAGAAAACACTGATAATATCAAATGAATTCTAATATAATATCTAACATATATGTACTAAATATTCAAATAAAAAATCACTAATAATAAGGAGATTTAAATAGGCAATTTCTTCATTCAGTTATACAACAATTTCAAACATAGCCAAAAACCCCATATTTCTGTATATTTTTATAACTTCTATAATAACTTTAGGAATTCTTGTTTAGATGATTTTATCCATAGATAATATTATTTTATCATGTGAAATTTATCACAATAGGAAACCAATCCATTTCTATATCATCTTTGATAAGCTTAAACTGAAAGGTAGATTTAGGATTTGTAGACACATACAAAGGAATTGAAGAATATTGTGAATTTTAGTCTAATTTTGTGCACTATACTATTTAAAGGAAGTTCCCACTCACATATACTCGATATTTGGCTTACTAATCTTAAGCTTGAGGTAAAAAAGTTTAAATTCCAATCTACTAGTCCTAACTTCGAGCTCCAAACCTCAAGAACTAATCCCAAATAGCCCATTGTTGGGTTGAAAGATCTAAGATATGCCTTCTGGATGTAGAAGACGAAGAAAAAGAGTGATACATGACCTCTTCCATGAGACCTCAAGGAAATCATAGCAAGAATGGGAAAGGAGATGGAGTCAAGATGATATGTGGCTAGCTCAACAGATTTACCATGTTCTCCATGTTCTTCCCCAAATATAACCCTCTAAATTTCCTTCTAGGTTGTCTTTTTTTTAGTCCAAGGGTCTGATCATGTATAGCATCAAATTATAGTTCTAATGTACTTCATTTTGTTGACATCAGATATATATAGCAAAAGTTATGACCTTTTTTGTGATTGGTTATCATGGCGACAATTAGTAGAAATTTTTTTGTCGGTCAATGGGCAGCTCGTCAGTAATTGAGAAAATAGACCAAAGCCAACTCTACTCAGGTTTACTAAAAGGTCATAACTCTTTCTTTTTAAATCTTATTTGATTCATTCTTTTTGTTTTGGATTTATAATTGAATTCTCTACAATTCAACAATATTAGTTTGATAATATTCTCAAGTAATAATTTCTTTATTAATTATTTCCTCAAGTATCATTAATTCTCCTCCCACATACATGTGTGGGCTATCTCTATATCAACTAAAACTCTGACTTCATGATATTCTTATGTCATAGCTATGAGTTATCCATATCATATCCAAATATCAAGTAAATCAAAGTTTTATAGAAAATATGAAAAATGATTTACCATACTGCTCTATCTATCAATTTTTGTAGTTATATACTAAATAAACCCTAATATTTCCAAATATAGTTTACACTTATCAAACCCTAATTCTTTAGATTAGAAGCATTCTTAGAGTTTCTTATTAGACTGACAACATTGTCATTGTGCAATCGTAATTAATCGGGTTTAAGTGATGATCAATCTAATTACACATATAATCATTAAGGTAAACCCTAGTTTACCAATTAAGTACAATCCCCCTTCAAATCTTTCATCTTTAAAACATAAATATGCAAGAAAATTGCATTCTGCATTTCTTTAAAACTTCTGAAATCGCATATGTCATTATGTTTTTGTATCATATTTGAATAGTGTCTTCAACATTGAGTCCTTTATTTCTCTTTTTAACACAAAAAATTGTAAACAAGGCCTCTCAATGTTAGCAAAACATTTCTCTATGTCACAATCAACTACTAGGAAAGAGAAAGATAAATTAACCATTTTTAATCATGTCTCACTCTCTCTTGCAGTGTCACCTTAGTACTAGTAATATGATTCAACTATTTCAATTTATATGGATCAATCTATACTATTGTTTTGTATCACATCAGAGTTACTAAAGAGAGTTCATTTTGCTGTTTTTAAGTTTACTATTGTGCTACTCCGATTGAGAAGCACCCATAAGATGAAAGACTATATTTAACAATAGTAGTACAATACTAAGTTAGATTACCGGTATGAATGACTAAACTCACAATACCCTTTTCAATTTACTGATTGTACATGCACCATTGAAATCATTTGTAAAGCAAATTTAGATCCTCTGATAAAACCTTCAACAAATTATACTTCTAAAAACAAATTCATGTATTATTGAAAGCCATTTGTTTTCTCTAACTTCTTTCTTATTCATTACCACTTCTTCTTTCTTGTCCTTCTCATTTTGGTTATATAGCATAATCATCTCTAACATTAAAATATTCGAGGTAAGAATGGGTTATCCATCATTCTTTCTATCACTATTTGAACTTATTTCCTATAATACCTTGCTCATGTTTCACTTATCCTTTTATTCAAAAAACACATCCTACATTTCAAATCTACTTCTTATTCTCTGTTCTTAGGCATTGCCATGTTGTTTATCTACCTTTCTCATTTCCCACCTTTATACCCTGGATTACTGTCACTGTTAATTTCTTCTCATGTTACTGTTTTTTGGAAATTTCATTCTATTGATATGTTAGTACTCAAGGTCAAAACACTAGTGACATCCCTTGAAATATTACAACCCTAAACTTTGTAGGATTTGATCCTTATTCAACAACATGATCTTGTTATGACATAATATTACTCCCTTATTTCAATATAAAAACTTTATCTTTCTAGAAGCTAAGTAGAGTCTCCCTTATCTTTATCACTTGAAATTCTTTCTCTTACTTGTCATTCCTAGTAAGTTACTTTCTTTATTTACCCCATTCGGGCTTCATCATTCCATAATGTGTCATCATAATATGTGATATGTGTGTTTCTCATGATGGTTCTGTCATATAGAATTCATTTTCTTGTCACTTCATACTCATGTTTCTCATTTTAAGAAAGATACAAAAGAGAAGATGATTTTGATATTTATAGTATTGATCTTCAAGTACTCACTTAACACACTTCTCCTATCTAATTTAATTCTTTATCAATAGGGATACTTGATTAATTAGCATTTTCTCACATCTCACAATCTCTCTCTTTTGCTATCTATATTACTCCACCAAACGAATGAATGAAGAGAAGGGGGTATTTATAGGTGGCCTAAAAATTGGCTTCCCGACGATCAGGGAACCCATCGGGCTACAACATAGAAAACTTGTCGGTCCTCTCTCTAAAAATTCCATCATTCAAACATAAAAGATTCCTGCCAAAATAGATTCAGAATACCCATCGGTCAATGCTTTGTTGTCGGTCAGGCACATACAAAAACTTCATCGATCAGGTAGAAGTAGAAACTTCATTGATGTAGAAAAAATTGTTGGGCAATGAAAGCCCGTTGATTTGACAAAATGACAAAAATTGTTGGGCAATGAAAGCCTGTTGATTTGACAAAATGACAAAATCCTGTCGACCTACCAAGAATCAGCTTCGTCGGGCGATGAGAGTCCATCATCCCAACAAACTATCAAGGTCCTCATTGACCCGTACACAACCAACCAACATCTAATGCTCTCGCTATTTTATTAAATTTGATAGCCCTCACTATCAACTCATAAGATTGCAACGTACGATTCAAGGAACACCATCTTCGGTCTGACAATGCTTCTACACAAGGAACTCATCCCCAAATGAAACAACAACTGACTAGGTTGTAATCTTTAGATACTCTAAATTAAAAGGTAGTAAGGATAATATAATGTGACATTTCTTTCTCTCTATTATATCATGTAACCCTCTTTCCTTAATGAAGCTCATCATTTCCAACATTTCTCTTTACTTTATATGAGTTTCTTATCTTGATCTTATAGTTTACATGTTTATCTAGTTCTCCTCACTTTAATTCTTCTAAAAATTATCCACTTCTATGTACTCGTTGTATACTTAACTCCTTTCTCCTATTTTCCTTTTGTTTCAAATTTAAAAAAGTACCTCAATTAATTATATGATTCAAGTCTCTTTATCCATTTTTTCTTGTTCATATTGTATGCTATATACTATTGTGTGTCTTGAGTTTATATTCCTTTTCCCTTTATCCCCCATTAGGGTTTCTTATCTGAGGCCCCAAAGTTGGCTCTTAGCTTTTCCTTCCAAATGATTATTAGTTATTCCAGTCTTTCATTTATATTTAAACATCTAATTAGTGTTTGTACATTCTTAATACAATTTGAGTTTAATTTTCATAGTTTACTCTTCTTACCTTGTTAATAGGAGTTATTAGATCCCAGTAATGCATCAGACTAGTTGGACTAGGCTGACATGTAGTCCTGAAGTCAAGAGATACTCATGATTAACTAACTCCTATTCATTTCAAACATGTGGAAATAATATACACTTCGGGAAAACTCATTTACAGATCATTTTTGGTGTACATAAAACAAAAAGTAATCAATAACTAAAGAAACTTCATAGTATACAATAATCTTAGAAAACCATATATAACTCTAAAAATTGAATATTTGAATACAAATATATAAGAGCATTTATATTTATATCCAATTAAAATAACAATATAAAACAAAAGTTGTATCACATTCTATCATTATTTTTTGATTCCTTCTTTACTTTTTGGTCTACTAACCCTAATATTTTTAGAGTTTCTCTCTAGCCCATCCTTCCTTTATATACTTGCAAGGGAATCCAGTGAAGAATAGATAGAGTATCTTGATACTATTCAACCTTACTATTCAAATATTGGGCCAGGGTATCCAAATACTCAAACCTCCCAGAGCTATAGACACATCACCTCCTAACTGTCATACTTATGACTCTGTCTTAATATTCTGACAGTCCCTTACAACTCAGTCTAAGCTTGGATACCAAGTTGTTACACTCACATCCCATGATAACCTCTAATCATGAGATTAGGGCATATGTTGAGGATCAAACATAATACAAAGAGCACCCTTAACTTTTTATTTTTCATTCCATTTCAAACTCTTTGTTTTCTCACATTCAATTAGATAAACTAACTATACAAGGGAATTTAAAACTTCATTACTCTAATCTGATTTCAAAAATAAAGATACATATGCAAATAATCATTTTGTTTCTCACATTCCCATACATATGACATGATAACAAATAGATACTCTATTAATAAGAAAACAAAGTTAGATATCATCATTTACAACTCTCTTACTTCTTCAACGGGACCTATAGTGACATGGAACAAATGAACATGACTAATACAATACTTATCTCTTGTAGCAGATCAACTCTCCATTGACATTCTTCAATCCACATGTTTTCCATAAAAAATGTGAGTAGAGGGGTGAGCCTACTCACTTAGTGAATGAGTACTTCAAAGAAAGAGTATAAAGAACTTTAATAGTCAAGATATATCATTGAGCAAGTGAGTTTAAAGTAGAAAAATGATGAGCTATACAGGAACTGATCATTCACATACATATAAGGTAGGATATTCTAGATATCCAGAAATAGTAAATCATTATTTGAGCATACTTGATTTCATAAGGGAACTAGTAATTCAGAAATATAAAAATGGAAAGTTATTGGAGACAACTACAAAGAATATATGAATAAGCGCAAACACTTGATTAATCTCTCATGTATCTTATTATTCCCCAAATCCACATCAAGTGTAACACAACATGTGAAAGTATTGTAGCAAGATACAATCTCACTGTACAAGGCTTAGAAGCACACTCGAATTCCTAAACCTATATCTCGAGTAAGAGTCCATCTATATTGTGCCTTGCCATGTCTGTCTCTCGATGGCTAATGGGACACTACTACAAAAATGGCTTATAAAGCCACTTTTCAAGGTGTCGGTTGTTTACAAAAACCGACACCTAATGTCTACAGTGTCGGTTGATAACATAAACCGACATCCAATCTGCTTAGGGAGCCCAGACACGAGTACCGCTTTTAATAGGTGTCGGTTAATTAATAAACAACCGACACCTAAACTCAACCGCCAAACCCAAAATTCCAGCGAAAAAAATTGGCTCCAAAATTTTACATATGGCGTCGGTTCATAACTAAATAACCGACACTTATTGTCAACTTAATAGCTCACCAGCCCGACCGATTCTTCCCCTTTCCCTGTTTCATTCCCGATTGCAGCTAGTTAGCTCCGGCGATTTTTGCTCGCCCCCGCTGCTCCGCCGCCGCCGTCGCCGCTCGGTGTTGCCGCTGCTCGGTGCTGCCTCCAGCTAAAGCTTCCGCTCGGTGCCGTCGCCGCTCGGTGCTGCCGCCGCTCTGCTCCGCCAGCAAGGTAACCCTTTTCTCCTCCGCCTTGCTTTTCCCTGACGGCCACCACTTTCACCCAATCCCCATCGGCAGCACCAACATCCACACCGCCATCTGCCTCCCCAGTGCCAGCAGCCGCTCCCGCACCAGCCACCACCACCCCACCCCGAACCGCCTCTACCCTAGCCCCAACCCCAACCATCGCGGCGCCGCTGGACCTTCCTCCGCCCTTCTTCTTCCTCTACCTCACCCTAGCAGTGCCCGACCTATAGAGCAGCGCCGGCGGCCAGAAGTAGCAGCTGCAGCTGTAGCGACGCCGTCCAGGAGTAGCTGGGAATGACCAACACTACCAAATGCCACCCTTGACTCCGACTAAGAGCCCTAAACTTGATTCCGCAGCCCCCTCAGCCACGAGCAGCACCTAGCTGTGTTTCTAGCTGAGCCCTTTCCACCTGTGCATGAAGCAGGTCTGAACCAGGGGCAGTTCTGCCCGGGAAACACCACAAAAATCATAGCCTTGAGTTTGGACTTTAGGCCCAGACCCGAATCTACTTATTTGTATTTTTCATCTACTTATTTGTGCCTCATGCTATTCTGAATTAAGTGTATATTTACTTCATAATTGAATGTTTAAGTAAGTTATAGATATCTTGATAATGAACTGTAATGCACACATGTGACATGCTAGGAATGTAAATGAGGAACTGTAATGCACACATGTTTAACTTGTTTCATTGTTGAGTATATTGAGAATCATAATCACCCTTCTTTTGCTTAATGATGAACTGTAATGCACACATGTGACATGCTTGGAATGTAAATGATGAACTTTTCCCTAAATTTCCAATCATGCTTTTAAAGACATCAATAATCACCCTAACTTGAAGAACTAGGATTTTAGGTATAAGAATGACAACACATTATTTGTTGGCCTAGAAACCCATCCAAGATTTACTCATTAGGAGTAAATCTTGGATAGTCCCCGGTTTGGCCTAATCTTGTCCTAATATATACTTGTTTTTCTCTTTGATCATAGAATGGATACTTTACAATTTGAATTACTTTACAATGTGAGCTTTACAATTTGAATTACTTTACAATGTGAGCTTTACACTTTGAATTACTTTACAATGTGAACTTTACAATTTGAATTACTTTACAATGTGAGCTTTACACTTTGAATTACTACTTTACAATGTGAACTTTACAATTTGAATGTGAATTTGCAGATGGCTGACCATTCTCCTGATGACCATGCTGATGACTACCGTGAGGGTGAGGACATCAATGCGCCGCCTCACAATGTAAGCTTTAAAAATATATCATATATTTATATCTATATGTCCATTTATAGTTATATCTTGTAAATGTGAATTATTTTGTCAAATTTTAGGTTGATGATGCACAGGTACCAGCTGAAGCACTTGAGGCACTTGATCAACAACACCAAAAAGTTGACAAGAGAAGGGGCATCACTATGATGAAGAAGTTAATTTCGCAAAAGGGCAATGGACCCAAACTTGTTGTGGATTTCGATAATGCAGGAAATGCATGTGGTGTGAATCGCAATTCTTTTATTTCATATCTTGGGTTTGTTACTCGTAGCCATTACGGTTGTCGCTTAGATTCTTGGCATAAAGTTTCTAAGGAGAAGAAAGATTTAATATGGAGGGATTTATGTGTGAGTTATTATTAATTTGCAATTCTATTTTGTAGATTACTAAATTTTTGGATACTAGTTAATAGCAATTCTATTTTGCAGAGTATATTTGAATTGGATGAAAAGCTGCATCGTAAATGCGTGATGCAACGCTGTGAGAGAGTCCTAAGGAACTATAGGACAAATCTCACCAGAGAATACATAAAAGAAGCCGACAAGAGGAAGAAGACAGCCACTGAACAGTGGAACTTCCTGGACAAAGAAGAATGGGACGCGTTTGTCGCTTCAAGACAAACTGATGAATTCAAGGTATTAGGCGTCAATCTCATTAATTAATATATGTTGTATTCACTTATTCAAGATTAACATTTAGTGTTACTAACCAAATCATTAATTTGCATACTAACTAGGCCCTCAGTGAGGCATAAAGATCAAGGCGTGCACTGAATGTGCATGACTACACAATGGGTCCAAAGGGGTATGCAGACGTTCACCAAAGACTACAGGCTGAGGCTACTACTGCTCAGTCTGCTACTACTCAGGAGTCCTCTACCATAGGTAGCACACCTCTGCCTCGCCATGATGTCTGGATAGCTGGGAGGCAAAATAAGAAGGGAGAAATACCTAAGGCCGCAACTGCTGAGGCGGCTGCAAAAATGGTAAAATATAACTCTTACAACAATCATTCGAATATTGATTATTTGTGTTGTTTACTTAAGTACAAATTTTTGTTTTGGCGATTAGCGGGAGCTGCACGAGCTGAGGAAACAAGGAAAGTTCATCCCTGAGGGAACAAAGGATGAATTGACAGTTGCTCTGGTTAACCCAGAGCATCCTGGACGTGTTAGGGCTGCAGGCGCTGGTGTGGGCATCAAATCTTTTTTTGGGTCATCCCAGCGCAAACATGCCCCAAAAGTGGGACTTTCACAAGAAGAGGTAACATATTCTTTCTTTATAATGTTACTGTAAAAGAGAATTCAAAAATTAGAATTTGACGTTTCTTTTATCCATGTATAGGTGGATAAGCTATTTGACAGGAAACTCGAAGAAAAACTCGAAGAAGCAATGAAAAAGTGGCAGGCATCTCAGACTGCCACTTACCAGACAATACCTACTGCAGACTCTACTCCTACTCCTACTACAGAGGTTGGGAGTAATCATGTAGAACCACCACCTAGCACATCCACTGTAAGTATTTTTATGACATAGTAACTAGTTTTTTAATTCAAGATGATACGTATATATGAAATTATAGTCGTTTAAGAAAAAGATGATATGTATATATGTATATAACATTCTTTATAAAAAAATTTGTAGGGGTTGAAGCCATGCCGTCTAAAAAGTAAAGAATATGTCGTGGCAGAGGCGTCGGCTTACCCATCCCTACCAGGGGAAACGTGTCACGGGTCTCCAGTACCAGTTGGTTGGATTCGGGTGAGCCTGATACATATATTCCCCCAGTGGATGGATCTTCCACTGCCATATGCCCACCCCGATTGTGAAACGCTTAGTGAGGCAGTAGGCGGAGTGATATTGTGGGAAAAAGTGTATGTCTTATTTACTGAAAAGGTGCGGTAAATTTACATTACGTTCAATTGTTAGTGTGTGTATATGCTGGCAGTTGATCTGAAATTTTATATATATACAAGTTAAAAAGAAGACACCCACAACATCTAGGCCTCCACCTCCACCTCCTGCATTACCTAGTTGGGTTCCACATGACCTACCTGTCCCGTTAGGTCCTAATTGTAGGGGTATGGCAGTATGGTTAGGGAAACATGATATAAACTCCCCTATAACTGTTTCTTCTGATTCAGATTCTACAGGTCAGTCATACGAAACAAAACTATTTATACAAGATATTTTGGAGTTGTTTTGATATGATTGGCTAAATACATCTGTGATAGAGCTATGGATAAGTTGAGATATTCTTTATACATCCATATACCTTGTGTATGATCTGGTGATCTGGTTTCTTATTTATTAATGCATGCGTAATTAATACATATTTTGCAGCTACTTAGACAACATATGTGCAGATTTTGGATTCAAATATGTAGGGTTTTTTATTCCATCCTTGATTAGTCTAGTAGCTAAAGACCCTACATCAGTTCAACAATACTGTTGTGAGGCTTTTTCAATTTTTGCTGTAAAAAAGAAGACGGTGATAATGGATCCATTCAATGTAGAGTAAGTTTACTTTGCTTATTATAATTTGGACTTAAGAAAATTACATTTTATTGTGGATTTTGAGTTATTAATTTTTAACTTTTTTCCTCTAGGGGTAAGCATTGGGAGTTATTGGTTATTGCCCCCGACACGTTCACTGTGTATTATCTAGATCCTAAGGGGGGTAAATTGAATACAAGATTTGGACACATAATGAAAATGGAAATATTTCGATGAGAAATATTTCATTTTTCATATCCGTTAACATATGTTATTACATTACTATTTAATTGCAATGTTCTGTGTTTCATTAACATGTAGGGGTTTTGAGGAGTACAAAAAGGCTGGAGGAAAGGTCCCCATGAAAAAGAACCAGCCAATAATTTGGAAGAACGTGAACGTAAGTTCCCGACTGCAATATATGTATATATTATTTATGTGAACAATGCTTAATTAGTTGTATTTGTTAATATTTTGTATGTTTGAATTTATAGTGTGCTACACAAGACAACGGATGGACATGTGGATACTATGTCATGTGATATATGCACATGATTATCAAACATGCAGCACTGGATATCGAATGTATTGCTCAGATATTATATAGTCTCATTAGATAATATGATCGAAATATATCAATCTTATTTATAGCTCATTAATTATATATATACATCATTCTCTTTACAGGTGTTTAAAGCTGACCCCATTACAGGAAAGGACTTACCAAATGTTAATGCTCCCTATACGATGGGAGAATTAAATGAAGTAATCGAAGAATGGGCAACAACCATACAATTAGTGGGGGCTTTAAAATATAATTGGGATCCTGATAGCGAATAATGACTAAACAATGATACTTTGTAAATGAATTTCTGAATTATAATATATGTGTGAATGTTTCTACATGTCTGGATGTTTCTACATGTGTCGGAGTGAAAATGAATGAAAGTGTTCGTTTCTATATGAATGTTTCTACATGTGTGAATGTGAATGAATGGAACTACAGATTGCTAGCATGTGTGAATGTTTATAAATGTGTGAATGAATGGAACTCTTTTATTGTTAATTTTGCAGGTTTGTGGCCTGTTGTCGGCTGATATCAATGGATGTCGTAAAACCTGCAGTTCATAACTGAACTGAACATGTTTCTGATCCTGCGACCAGCCACATCAGGTCTGCAGACTGACAGGGAAAAAAAACAATAGGCGTCGGTTATTTGTAAATAACCGACACATAATGATATAGTGTTGGTTTTCCTACAATAAATCGACGTCTATTCCTTAACAACACGGCCGTGCTGGACAGCACGGCCGTGGCCAAGATGGCGCGGGTTTGGGCGTTGGTTATTTGTAAAAAACCGACACATAATGTTCTAATGTCGGTTATTTGTAACAACCGATGTCTATTTCCTAATATATGGCGTCGGTTATTTGTAAATAACTGACATTGATAGTGGCCAAGCTGGCGCCCTTTCTGTGGCGCGAAAGTTTTGGGCATCGGTTTCTTATCTAATAACCGACGCCTATTGTCCCCTGATGGCGCGCTTCTGATGGCGCGTGAAGAGTTTGGGCGTCGGTTTTGGAACCGACGCCTAATGGGTGGACTTTTAGTGTCGCCCACATAGGTGTCGCTTATAAACCGATACTAAAGGCTTTAAATAACCGACACTAAAGGTAGGTTCTGTAGTAGTGGGAGCGGTCGGGATATCTCAACATCTCCTCTCAACCTAGGTACTCAAGCAAGGAGTCAAACCCCTCAGGCTTGTTGTGCACCAATGCCTACTGGAGATGTCCATTGATCAACACAACTCTGCATTAGTGGCCTACTGAAGATTTCCACTAACCAAAAAACTCAGGTACCACCAGCATCACAGGTGGATGTTAGACACCAATCATTTAAAGAGTCTGCCCTTAGTGTCCTAGATCCCCGCACCCAACTGAGGTGCTCTGCCTTTCCTTGACCTAGACAAAATACCTCCAGTCAAGAAGCACATTTTCTCCCCACAGTGCAGGCCTCCTGTGAAGGATTCTATAGTGTTCAAGGCATCTAAATGTCTAATTCACTCTTTCAATTCACGATTCAATCATCATATCAACATTTCTTAGTTTAGGTTTGTAAACAGTTCATTTCATAGATCATCTGTAATATGTAGTACAAACTGAACTATTGAGCATCACCACATCTCACACTAAGAAACATTGATATGAAAATACTTGATTCACTCAATTTCCTATGCTCAGGGTTTTGTTTTCCTCATTCAAATATTATATGACTCACATAAGGATTTAATGCAACATAAACTTTCACTGGATAAAGACTGATTTCTACAATTCACATATAACCAAACATATATATGAAACCTTGGAATGAATTAAACTAGGGTTTCCATGCCATCCACTAAAATATCATACATCAAAAATAACATTGAATAAATAAATCTATCACATTAAAATATATCACTTCTTTTGGATTTCATGATGTCTAATTGCAAATTTAATACTTTCCATTCATGTAGGGGTTCACCCTCTTAACTGAGATATTGAGAAAACACTGAGAATATGAAATGAATTGTAATATAATATCTGACATATTTATACTAAATATTCAGATAAAATAATCATTTATAATAAGGAGATTCAAATAGGAAAGGTCTTCATTCAATTATAAAACAAATTCAAACATAACTGAAAACCCTAGATTTTGATATATTCTTACAAATTCTTCAATAACTTTAAGGATTCTATATTAGATTATTTGTATCCATTACTAGTATGATTTTGTCATCTGAAAATCATTAAAATAGGAAAACAATCCATTTTTAGATCAACTTTCATAAGCTTAAACTGAATAGTAGATTTAGGGTTTGTAGTCAGATACAAAAGAATTGAAGATTATTATGGATTTAATCTAATTTTGTACAATCTACTATTTAAAGAAATTACCCACTCACCTATACTCGGTCATTAGCTTACTAATCTCAAGCTTGTGGTAGAAAAGATTGAAATCCAATCTACTGGTCTCAACTTTGAGCTCCAAACCTCAAGAACTAATCTCGGACAACCTATTGTTGGGCCTAAAAATCTATGTGATGCCTTCTAGAGGTAGAAGACAAAGTAAAAGAGTAGGAGAGGACCTTTTCCATGAGACTTCAGGGAAATTGTAGTAAGAGCAAGGGGAAAGGAGATGGAATCCATAACTAAACAACATACCATGATGATTTGTGGCTAGATCAACAAATTTCTCATGTTCTATGTGTTCTTCCCCAAACATCACCCTCTAATTTGTTGTTCAGGCCATCTTTTCATCGGTCTAAGGGTCTGATCGTGTAGAAGATTATATTGCAGTACTAATGTACTTCATTTTGTTGAAATTGAATATATGTAGCAAACTTTATGACACTTTTCTTGATTACTTATCCCGACGACGACCAGTAGAAATTTTCATATAGGTCGACTTGCCTCTTATCGATAAACTAAAAAGTAAACCAAAGCCAGCTCTGCACATATTAACTAAAAGGTCACAACTCTCTCATTTTAACTTTGACTTGGTTCATTCTTTTTGTTCTAGATTTATAATTTAATTCTTTACAATCTTGCTATATTAATTTGATAATATTCTCAAGTAATAATTTCTTGATAAATTATTTTCTCAAGTATCATTAATTCTCCTCTGACATACATGTGTGGACTATCTCTATATAAATTAAAACTCAGATCTCATGATATGATGAAGTCATGAGTATGAGTTATCCATACCATATCCAATTTCAAGTAAATCCAAATTTCATAGAAAATATGAAAAATCATTTACCATTCTTCTATACCTATCAAATTTTTTATTAATATACTATCAAAACCCTAATTTTTCTAACTATAATTTACACTTCTCAAACCCTAATTCTTCATATTAGAAACATTCTTAGAGTTTCCCATTCAATTTACAACATCATAATTGCACCACCATTATTAATCAGGTTTAAGTGATGATCAATTCAATTATGCATGTAATCATCCAAGTAAACCCTAGTTTACCAATTAAGCACAAATGTGGTCATAACAATTGCAACGCTTGTTTCAGAAGTTGATTTCTAGGATTACAAAAACCAACGTGAACAACATGTCTATCAGTATATTTTGTCTAAATTGGGGGACATCACATTAGTTTTGATGAAAATTCCATGCAATAGAAACAGTATGACGTCGATTTTGTGACAAAATTGAAGCAGTAGGAAGTTGAATATTAGATTGTTGAAATTTGTTGGTATCATCGGTTTTATATGAATCAACTTGACACTTGTTCACTGTCAGTTTTTGACATTCATTTCTGTTAGACAAATCCATTTTTCTTATATACACAATTTTCCTATCTGCTAGACTTTTTTAATACACTTAATACTTTTCATTTCTTGATACTTATTCATGGTTACCCCTTTGGGTATCGTAGAAAGTCGAACTTCCTGAGATAGGGTGACCATTCATCATCTCATCATTTAAACATTGACAAATGTATCCTTGCTAGTAAGTTTAAGCTGACTATTCAAAATAACATTCTAGACAAAGCAAAGTGATTTGATGATGTTGTCCAAAATATCATACAATTTGTTGATAATGTTGTCAACATTCACAACAATTAAATATATGCATATACTTGTATTTGTGACATATGTATCATTTTAGGATAGAATTCAACAAATCTAGCTAATGTGGCACTCACATTTTAGACTCTCATATTAATATATCGTCTAAGATGATTGATGTTAGGGTGATAAATTTCCCCTCAACTACCTTGGTTTTCCTTCCTCACCTGTCAAACTACCTTCTTCGATTTGAGACCCCCATTATATAAAAGGCACAATGTTCTTTGGCTCAATGGGGAAGATACAAATTAAAGTCAGTCTTGCATACCACCACACCTTGGTTAATGTGTATCTCATGAGCTTTCACTCTGACTTCATCAGTTGTATATATCTCCTTGTTATTATTTTTAGAGAAGGATAAATAAGATGTGATGGTATGTTCTTTGGCGTGAATACATCATGAAAAAACCCAGTAAGTCATATAGAACACTCTCAGACGACCTAAATTTGATGTATGTGGGAGAATTTTCAAATCTGGTTGCACTCCCACTGTATGTAAAGTCTTAGCCTTCCTTATTAAGGAGGACATTTGTACGGAGAATGTTTGTTGTGAACACATAGTATCACAACAAAGTTTCATGGTCTTCCATTGGCTGCTCTAAGAGTTCTTACATATTTTTGGTACTTTATGAACTCTTTCTATGCCATTGATGCAACTATCAATGTGTCTTCTTGATTCTATAACCACATTATATTTTGGTCTGACTCCTGCGCTCCTTGTGATCAACATAATTTATTATGTAAACCACAATCGCCCCACTGTGATCATGCTAATAAACTTCTCCTATCTAATAGAAATAACCACTTAATAAGAAGCTTAATAGAGTTTCGATTCTCCAATAATGATACTTTTAGCTTTACTTATTTACTTGCCCATTTTTAGATTAGTACGGTTATAAGTTGGTATGAGGGGGTAAAAACACAAGCATACAAAAACTTCATCTAATGCAGAGTGGCCTTTTTTGATAAAAAGCTTTATAAGATTAAATCTAGTCCTAGAATTTTACTCAAGATCAGACTCGTTGGCCATCCTCCTTTGTTTGTGTTTGGTCCACAACTCTTAGGATGATTTGATTACACCTTATTTACATATTTTCACACCATACACATGTATGGCTTTGTTTCTACACAATCCCACTTTTAACCCTCGTCCTCAAAAGTTTAGTCACATTCCATATCTTTTTTTTTTTATCACATTCCACATCTTTGATTGTTCTGGGTGTCGCATTTTACTATTTCAGTACACTAGAAGCTCCTTACAACTAGCGTTCTTTTGAAAATTTGGCATGAAAAAGATTATAATTTGTATCTTGATTCCTATTGTTCTTAATAATATTATTTCTAATACATATCGCATTTGTTCCCTTTGGTCCTCTTATCTTTTCAACACGTGATGCAACATTTACTCCTAACAAGGCCTTCACAGATATTCATAGTCCTTCAATGATCAGGGGATACACGTAGGTGTTTGGTCTAATGGGTAGATGAGCTGCCGCTGAAAATCTGAATCGGACCTGCGAGGTTTTGGTACAAATCTGCATTGTCTTCGCTGATAAAAGCTGAATCACTAAGAAGAAATCTGGAACAACACATGTTTAAGTATATAATTCATCATATTGAAAAGCAAATGTATATTGCTGCTGAAAGCATAGGCCTGTTATCTGAAAATTATTTCAGGAGCTGATCCGAATCATTAACAAGAAATCTGCAACAATACATGTTTAAGTTTATAATTAATCGTGTGAATCAATCGTACATTGCTGCTGAAAGCATAGGCCTGTTATCTGAAAATTATTTCAGGAGCTGCTCCGAATCATTAACAAGAAATCTGCAACAATACATGTTTAAGTATATAATTAATCTTGTGAATCAATCATACATTGCTGCTGAAAGCATAGGCCTGTTATCTGAAAATTATTTCAGGGGCTGCTCTGAATCATTAACAAGAAATCTGCATACGATACATGTTTAAGTATATAATTAATCATGTAATTCAATTGCATATTACTGCTGAAAGAATAGGTCCTGTATATTGCTGCAGAAAGCATAGGCCTGTTATCTGAAAATTATTTCAGGAGCTGCTCCGAATCATTAACAAGAAATCTGCAACAATACATGTTTAAGTATATAATTAATCGTGTGAATCAATCGTACATTGCTGCTGAAAGCATAGGCCTGTTATCTGAAAATTATTTCAGGAGCTGATCCGAATCATTAACAAGAAATCTGCAACAATACATGTTTAAGTATATAATTAATCTTGTGAATCAATCATACATTGCTGCTGAAAGCATAGGCCTGTTACCTGAAAATGATTTCAGGGGCTGCTCTGAATCATTAACAAGAAATCTGCATACGATACATGTTTAAGTATATAATTAATCATGTAATTCAATTGCATATTACTGCTGAAAGAATAGGTCTTGTATAAAAAAATTCTAATGGAAGTTACTCTGACTATCAGAGCCAGGTTTCGATCCTGGGACCTGTGGGTTATGGGCCCACCACACTTCCGCTGCGCCACTCTGATTTATTGTCAGCGGTGCAGCGGTAGACCTATATATTCACTGCCGTTTTGTTTTAGTTCAACCTACAGAAGACGTGGGCAGTGCGTCGTCGAAGCTGCGTTCTCGTCTCCCATTGGCAAAAGATTAAAGATGTTGGTGTAATGATTAGGAGAATAGCAAACACAGTCTTCTTCACGGGCTTGGCATCAAGGTATGTATAAGCTTGACCGGCTCCCAACAAGTAAGAATATAATTACATCAATATCTTAAATATTTCATAATGCTTGTTTATACATGTGTGTCATGCACATTTTTATATCACTGGTATGAATCTTTGTCATTGCATTCAGCTTGTTGTTGTAGTGTCAATTAATTGTTTCACTAGAGTGAAATCCCAACCATGACGTGATTAGTGTATATGTGCCGACACTTTATAAGAATTAGCACACTTTTCCGTTATGGACATTCCTTGAGTACTACAGATTTAGGTCAATTGTTCATGATTAGCAACCAAAGCATGTGTTGTGGTATACGACACTCTAAACATGTTGTATGCCCTACTTGGATGTATGCTCAAGCATTTTGTTGCCTTTTTGTTCCCATTGCAAACACTAATTGATCTTAGTCGTGGCTAAAAAATGACATTAATCTCTTCGTTATTGTATATAATCACCTATGTAATTGTATCTATGAAGAAGTTCAACATGTGTTTGAGAAACTCCATTGCGTGATTGTCATGGTTGTGGGTCATATGACTACAATGAATTACAAGCATCATAATCTCTAACCGTAGCAACACATATAACATAATTTTTCTTTAAAATAATTTAGAAGGTTCAAGATATAAATGCATGCACATTAACAAGTACAATAATATAAATTCAAAAGCATTACTATAATCACGTTAAGTACATAATTTTGGATGTTCATTAAAATGTGAAATTAGAAGTCATGATAGAACAAAGTTTTACAACATAGATAATCAAAAATCATGCAATCGTGGGATATCAAGCATAGTAATGGGAATCATGGGATAGCATAGGAATCATGGAAATCACGTGAGTCATCGAAATCATGGGATATCATGGGAATCATGGATGTCATGGGAAGTCATGGGAATCATGGGAATCGGGGCAAGTTCATCACATTCTGGAAATGTGTTATCTGGGGGGGGGGCACATCGAGGTCGTGCAGGTTACTTCATCCAGGTATAGGTCTTCCTGCTACAATGAATGGATGCCACATTGGTTCTCACATGGAAGGGAAATTGAAATGGCTAAGTAGTAATCCATATGGTGCCATGCGAGGAGGGAACTATGAACGGTATGCACGAGGTGAGTTGATGTCATGACCCATGAAGAACAACCCAACCCAGTAGGTAGAAACCCACCACAATGGCTGCCCATAACATCACACAACCAACCCACTAGTAGTTATTTGTCATCTTGTACGTTGAATACAGTGCTCATGTGTATACCTTCTTTCAGAAATTGGACCACCACAATCTTTTTCATGAGTGGCACTTCAGGATATGTCCCACCAAAGTTCTTCAATATCTTCAAGTACTCCTCTTTATCAATAGTCCATCTCAATATTTTACTCACAATTGCATTCAACAACCTTAGGCTTGTGATAATTGTGATGTAACTTTGACCCTAGTGTGTTTCATGCACCTTACTAGAAAGGTTGACTTGAAGCCACTTGTAGGTGTAGTCTCACTTCCATCACACATCACATTGACATGCTCAATGCCTTCAATGTGTCTTCATTGTTGATGGTTGTTAGGGTTGTGTTTGAGCTTCACTATGAGGTTGAGGGTGGGGTTTAGAATATGGGTTATTGTAAGTCCCCTAACTTTGCATAATCATAAAATGATTAATTGGATTAATTGGATTCTTAGTTCTGAAATTTAAATATGATTTTTGATGTAATACTAGGTGATGAATCTATGTTTAAATTTGAATCAAAATAGACCTTGCTTGCTCAAGTTATACAATTCCATGTAACATGTGGAATTTTATGCCATTAACCTTTTTGTAGGGGTCTAAGGATAATTTTTAACACTTGCTTGAGTTGCTTGATGATGTTTGAGAATCTTACAATTTTCTCCTTTGGATTCTTTACAACTTTTCATAGGATTTATACTTGTATAATTTGTTTAGTAGTAGTAGTGTAGTGTTTTCATCAATCAACTAAATCTATCTTGATAATCAAGTCGATGGATCTTTAGCGCCAGATGAGTCTTGAGGTTGAGGAAGTTTTGCATGACCGAAAAACTTCTAGGGTAGTTAGCCCAATGAGATAGTTGATCGATGGGATTTTTTTAGATCTCTAGACCGACAAGTTTTTGGTGACCAATGAGTTTTCGATGACCGATGCATTTTTGTCACCAATGAGCATTCACTTGTACGAGATGGACGAAGCTTCTGTGCGTGTTTAACCAATGACCGAGCATCGATTGATAGATTCCTTAAGCTTAGCACGAAGGATCTCCTAACACTCGAGAGACTAATCTTTTGACCCACCCCTATAAGTAACCCCACCTTCTATCCTTTCATTTGTTTTGATAGAGCATCAGTTTTACCTGGAGGAGCCGAAAAGATTTCCTAGGAGACTGACGAAGGTTCATCAGATCTTATCGAGCTATGGTCTGTACATGCATGTACTAGATGGAGTCTCCCTTGGATGATTTATAGGATTTTTAACGTGAACTTCCTTCCTTCATGTAAGTTCTTTCTCCTTAAATTGGTTTTCTTATTGTTTCTCCCTTCCCTCTCTTCTTCTTGATCAAGGGTGATGGTATTCTTGCTAAAACTCATGCATGAGGATGCAAGACTCTCTTTTCTTCTCTCCTTGTCCTAGATACCCTTCATTCTTGGATTATGGAATCCTTGTTTGGTGTTTGTTGTTGAATTTGAAGTTTCTCCCCTTGGACCTTTGTTTCTTCTCTACTATGGCAAATGCTATTACTCTTAAAATCATTTCTTGACTACTTCCTACATGCATGACTCTAATCTTTCTCTAATATTCTTAGAATGCTAAAAGACGATATTTTTAAGTATTTTTATATAACAAGATGATTTTACGAGTTCTTAAGACTTATGTAATTTTTTGTGAATGTTTCCTATTGTAAATTGAACTTTTCTTTCAATATGAAAGGTCTGAAGTTTTGAATATGAGTGATTTGACTCCTAAAATGTCATATATGTGATGTTTTGCTATCCAAAGAACAAGGAAATTTGACCGATGTACTATTTCTTAAAATACGGTGAGTTTCTTATGCAATTTTATGACATGTAATCATTGTCATGGTGTTGTAATGATGGTCAAATGAAACCCTAGTATTGAAGGCATCTCTTTCATGATAGGCATTGTGCATGATTGTCTATAACATTGAATTGCCATAACTTCTACATCTAGTGTATTTTTACGATGAAAATTTAGGCGTGGTCATGCTCATGACTCATTAAGCCCTCTACAATGTTCCAATTGTTGGTGATACTCCTACATGAAATTGTTACTATTCTGGATCTAAATGTCCTAGTAGGCTTTTACATGTCTGAAATTGTGGCTTGGCTTTCTTAATGACCAAGGATGGATACTTATGTTTGGATAGAGTGACATGAAATTGTTTTATATATTTTATATCTTTTGAGGTTGCAAACCCCTATTAGTTTGTACAAACCTTTAGGGTGTTTGTATGTAGCATTATTAATGCAGTAAAAAATGTTTAACTAACTTAAGTAATCAAGTGTATCCTCAATCATGTAGTACCCTATGACCATAGAACTATCATAGTGTTAGAACTTGCTGGATAGTGAAACGAGTAATCTGAAAGGAGCGTGAAGTCATATATTGTTGAGTGAATGTGGGTGTAGGGAGGGTATATCCCTATCATCCCGATTTCAAGGTTTTGGAGAGTGATTGCACTCTACAAAAAATGCCTTTTTACAATGGGAAAAACACAACAGTTCTATTGGTTGTGTTGTAGTTAGCATATCTTTTACAATAAGTCTATTTGTGTGTTGGGAATTATATATTTTATACAACACAAGTTATATACAACGAGCCAAACTCGTTGTAGTATATGTGATACTACAACAGGTACTAAATTGTTGTAATAGACTGTAATATCACAACATACTCAAACCCGTTGTAAAAGACCATAATTACACAACATGCTCTAACCTGTTGTAATAGTCACGTATGCTAACTTGTTGTAATAGATCATCATTACACAACATACTCTAAACCGTTATAAAATATCATAATTACACAACATGCTCTAACCTGTTGTAATAGTCATGTATGTTAACCCGTTGTAATAGACCATCATTACACAACATACTCTAACTCATTGTAAAAGATCATAATTACACAACATGCTCTACCCGTTGTAATAGTCACATATGTTAACCCGTTGTAATAGACCATCATTACACAACATACTATAACCCATTGTATTATACTATAATGACACAACAGGCTTTCACCTATTGTAATAGTTACTCGTTTTAATATACCACAATCACACAACAAGTTTGCATGTCATTTGTTGTATATGTACAACAAAGAATATATGTGTTGCATAAAATGAAACCGGTTCAGCAGTTTGAGATGTTCCTTACTTTCAAGTGGTCTCAAGTTCAAAACCTTGTGTCTAGATGTATTTTCCTTTTGTCTCAACATGTTATATACAACACCCCTATTACAACAGGTGTGTTCAATGATCTACAACATGTATTAACTGTTGTATAAAATACACATATTACAACATGCACAACACCTGTTGTATAAAGAACCCCCCCCCATAAGACCACATGATCTAATACAATAGTTGACACCCGTTGTAAAATGGAAAAATGAACTGTTGTAAAAACCATTTTTTGTAGTAGTGTTGAGATTGTGTCTCATATGTTGATGTGATTGAGAGCGCCTGCGGTCGTAACTCATATTTGAGGATTTATATTGTAGTTTCTGGTGTTGTGGCCTATGTACCTCGGAAGGACTAGGTTGTTTTAGTAGATGGTATGATGTGCCACTTCATTTGTTGCTCTTACTGACCGAGGGGGGAAGATCTTTAGGATTACAGACATCCTAGATCTTACAGGGGGCTGATTGTGACTTCGTAGTGGTCATCTAGTAGTTTGAGTTGTACCTATCAAACTACCCATGGCTTCATAAAATATGTATTCATCCATGTAGAATAACTATTAGGGTTACTTGGAGAATCACATTGGATGATAGCCTTTTTATGCTTCCTATTAACATTATATGCAATCTATAACTCGGTAAAAGAAATGAACTGTACTTGTGGCTCTAACTATACCTGATCTTTTGTATAAGTTCCATAGTCCTTCAAATGCGTAATACTATCTGCCTTAAATGCTTAAGGAACAAAATATACTTATTAGCAATAAATATTATTAGAGGTTGTATCATATTATTGGGACATGGTTCTCACCTCATGGGTTTCCACACCCTTTTTAGGTGATCAACAACACAGTCAGACCCGCAGTGGCGAGGAGCTACAGTTTGAAGATCTATAGAGACAGAGAGGTTGGTTGAGTTGTGTAGAGTCCTAGAGTCTTCCCAATACTCATATGTGTGGGAAGGGGATTTGTATATGATGTATATTGACTTGAGATGTTGGTATTATGTCTTGCAATATGTAAATGTTTTAAATATATGTGGACACCATCTTTTGTAAACACATTATGGATGAGGCCATTGAACTCGAGTAAGGTTACCTAGTTTGTGTGTGTGTGTGTGGGTGTGTGTGTGTGTGTGTGTGTGGTGTTTGTGTGTGTGTGGTGTGTGTGTGTGTGTATACACATACATATGACTTAGGTTGATGTGTTAGTTCTTACTTATCCAACATATATAACCATGGTCTATGGTTGTGCATATATGTCTAGAGAGTGTGAAGAATAGGCCGAGAGTATCTTTGTGGTGCCAGGAGGTGGTGGTAGGATACATGTACAAGATGGAAGAGTACCTGAGATAGGGCCAGAATAGCCTATCCCACCTCTATTTGACCCTTCGAACAACATTGATACAACTTTTCAGTCTATTTCTGGACAACTATTGGCAACAATCATGCATTTGGATGATAGAACACGGGCCCCTCAATCGAGGGAACATGTCCCAAGTGTTAAATCTCAAGGTCAATGGAAGACATTTGAGAGGTTTAAATGTGTGGGAGCCTTGGATTATGCATGCAAAACAGACATGATAGATGTTGACATGTGGTTGACGGAGGTAGAGAAGGTGCTCAGGATCCTGAATATCTTCAAGGAGGATAAGGTTGACCTTGTGATATACCTTCTACATGGTAGTGTTGTCCACTAGTGGACAATAGAGGAGGAGAAGAGACCATGTGAGGTGTTCGGTTTGAAGGAGTTTTGGTGGGAGTTTTTTAGTTGTTACTTCCTAGAGACATATCTGGAAGAGAAGATGGTTCAGTTTTAGCAGTTGCACTAGGGATCATGGTCCATTAATGACTATGAGGTAACGTTCATGGAGTTGTTGAGGTTCTGTCCTCACATGATAGTCATGGAGAAGGGAAGGATTAAAAGTTTCGAGAAGGGCTTGAATGTTGAGTTGGCATGGACAACGTCAACCTTAGAGTCACGTGAGAAGTTTTCCACCTTTTGTGGAATATGTAAGGAGGATAGAGAGGATGGTCATGGAGTAGCGAGAGGCTAGCTAAAGTAAGAAATCATCCCAGATTTAGGGACATCCACTAATATTGGTCCTAGCTTTGCATGTTTTATTGCTGCTCTTTCTACTATTTCTGTTCCAAAGAATGCTACATATCCTCTTCAACATTCTACCTAGCATCAAGATATGGAAACTGAAATGACTATCGTACACGATTGTAAGTCCTGAGATCTTCTTGACTATCCTAAAAATTGTCTAGATGTTGGTCGTCGTTGGATTTTTCATGTTAAATATTAGCCAAATGATTATATTGCATGATTAAAGGCTCTCCTTGTAGCCAAAGGCTAGACTCAATCTTATGGAGTGGACTACTTTGAAACTTACTCTCATGCATCCCACCTTAAGTATGTGCAAGTACTTATTTCTATAGTTGTCAATAAAGTTTAGCCCCTTTATTAACTTGATGTCAAAAACACATTCATGTATGTTGACTTACACGAGGAAGTCTACATTGAGAAACCATCTAGTTTTGCTAGTCAAGAGGAGTATTCCAAAGTCTGTAGACTCATGAAGATGATATATGGCCTAAAAAAAGTCCGCAAGCCTAGTTTGATAAATTAAGCCAGATACTTATCAAATTTCCATTTTGGTGCTCATTTTCTGATCATTATATTTTTATTTAAAAAACCATCTTTGTACTTATTGTGCTTATTGTTTATGTGGACAATATCATTCTCCTTGGTAAGGATTCTAATGGTATTACAACTACTAAGATATATATAGAACACCATATTATTACTAAATATCTTGGTAAACTTAGGTACTTCTTGGGGATTGAAGTTTCCAGATCATCCTGTACAGTCTATCTTTCACAGTGCAAATATGTTCTAGACCTTCTGATATAAGCATGAATGCTTGGTTCTAAGCCTGCTAGTACTCCTCTAGATCCTGATACTAATTGGGATGATGAATCTTCACCTCCATACCATGATAACCATCAATACTGACGAACTATTGGTAAGATCATCTATCTCACTATGATAAGAGCTGATAAAACGGTTGTTGTTGAACTTGTTAGTAGGTATCTAGACAAACCTCGACACTGTCATTTTGATGTCGTTTGTCACATTCTTAAATATTTGAAATTTTCTCCAAGAAAAGGTTTACTATATCACAGTCATGGGCACCACAAACTTACTGGGTATTCTAACTTTGATTATGTTGGCAATCAATGTGATAGGAAATTTTCTTCTGGATATTGTTCCTTTTTTGGAGGCATGGTGCAACAAAAAGCAGACCGTGGTTGCATGGTCGAGTTTTGAAGCCAAATACGGAATGATGACCATTACTTCTTGTGAATTCATGTGGGTCCAAGGACTCCTAAAAGAATTTGAGATTTCCAACTCTTTTCATATTCATATGCATTCTGATAATAAAGTTTCCACTTCTATTTCCAGCAATCCCACTTTCCATGAGCGCACAAAGTGCATCAAATTGGATTTCCACTTTGTACGCAAAGCTATTCTCTCTGGATGCATATGCACTTATTATCTTGGGACTAATGATTAAATTTTTGATATCTTCACCAAGATACTTCACAAGACATGTTTTGCAACATTGGTGGACAAGCTGGGCATGATTGACATCAATACTCTAGCTTGACTGAGAGTATTAATCTTATGTGTTATCTTGTGTTGTGAGTTTTGTTATGCGTTATGGTGTGCTTTGAGTTTTGGTATGTGCTTTAGACTTGTCTTGACTTTAGTTGTTATTTTATCCCATATTGGCTAGTTATGTATCTACCTTACTCTCTTGTCCTATAAAAGAGAGTGCATTATAACTATTTCAAATATATCAAATAAAGGTTTTCCCATTCTATACAAGCAATTGAAGAAGAACAAAAATTGAAATCTAAATTAACCTAGACAATGGAGTTATAGTGAGCAAGAGATGACAAGCTAAGCAAGAAAAGGAAATAAAAGAGAAAATTACACTATGGCAAGCAAAAAGAGATCTATACTACACTAAGCTAGCAATTAATACTAAAATACAATTAAAGATCTAAACTAGCAAGAACAAAGCAAGAACAAGGCAATGAACTAAATAATCTAGTAAGTAACTAAACAAGTAAAAACTAGTTAAGCAAGAAGACAATTAGGGTTTTAAACAATACATATAAGTGTGGGCTTTTTAGACGATTGCACTTGTCAATTTGGTTCAGGGTGATAACATGTAAGCATTATTCTTTCATTTATATTACCAAACCAAACAACAAGCTAGATGCTAATGAATTGCGCTAAACTACTAATTCGCAATGGATAACATAGGATGTGTACAGGGGAACTAGTCCCTATCACTTCCTACCAACCCTTGTGAGGCTCATTTGTGTTAGGTTTTAGGTGGAATTCAATTAGGATCTAGTCAAGCCTAGATTTCTAGTGTAGAGACTTTTAGGATAATTAGGGCCCGAGGGTAGTAGTGGAAGGTGGAAATGAAGTTTTAAACCTCAAATCACCTACTTCTAGCCTTGAAAATGCTCTAAGATGATTACACTAAATGCTTCTATCCTAGCTACTTAGATCTCTCACTAGGTCTAAGATGATTGATTAGCATGTAGGAAGGTGAATAGCTAACTAGGGACCCACTAATTGGACCTAGAAGCAATTCATAAAAAGAACCACATATAATGTATTTTCCTAGAATCCTAGCTGATTTCAAGCACAAACCTTAATAAAATATATGAGAAATAAGATAGAAATGGAAAATAATCATTAGTAAATGGAATTAAAATGTCTACATATCACTTCCCCCAACATGGTGGCAAAGTACCATTTTTAACCCCAAATGACCCACTAAGGGGCCTAGCTACTCATAGAATAAGAAAATATAAAAATGGAGAAGAAAGAGGTAGAAGTAGCCATGGAGCTCGATGTAGATGAAGAAATCTCCCTGTCCATTAGTTGGAAAGACATGCTCCTCCCTCCTTCAAGGTGGAATGTCATAGAATGGTGGTGGAAAGTGGTCACACCATAGAAAACTAGGGTTTTGTTGGTGGTGGAAATGGTGAAATGGAGTAGAATTGGGGTGGGGAAGTAATGGAATGGATAAGGTGCAAAATGGGGGAGCTAAGAAGGGGTAGAAGGTATTTAAACTTGTGCTCCAAATGCCACCTAAGTATATATAGGTGGTGGGGAAGCACTAGGTTAAGTAGGGGCATTTTGTGTAGAGCACCGCAGAAATGTGTTAGGGTTGTAGGCCACCACGGCCGTGGTGGATAGGATGAACATGGTTGTGTTATATGGAAACATGCAAGGTGGAAATGGGTAAAATGTTAGGTTGAGGTATGGTTTTTGGATGGTCAGTGGCATGACCGTGGTGGTCACCACGACCTTGGTGGGTGAAGGGTGGCACAGGCGAGGTGTCTGGAATGATCATTTTGGAAGAAGTGGCAATGAGTGAGATGGTTGCCACGACCGTTTTGTAAGGAGTGGATGCTGGCTAGGTGGTTGCAATGACCATTTTAGAAGGAGTGGACATATTCATTTCTTCAATATGGTCGTTGTGGAAATTCATCACCATGGTTGTTGTAACACCCCAAAATTTTACACACATGCACATGAGCGAAAGCGTCAATTCCTGACTCGTAATATTTTTTGGGTATCACATTTCTTAAATAGCATACACAAGGAATAATTGAAAAGATAACCAACTCAGAATCACATATCATTTCTCATTCTCAAAAGTTTACATAAGATGGAAACACAATACAACTAATGGCATAACCAAAGAATTAAACATAAACAAGTTGGTCTTACTACATGAAATTAAACATATGGTGGACAATGTCACCCCACTAGGGAACTCCTAGTCTTTCATTAGGTCCTCCAAGTTCTCATCCTGATGTCCTAATCGTCCTGTGCTTTTCACCATCAGACATCTTGTCTCCAGTCATGCATTGGAAAAATGATAATTAGTAAGTGACATGAGTATTCTATATATATGAAATACAAGAATATGAAAATGACTGTACATTATTCTTAAACATGATGGATGAAATCTAACATAAAAGCTGAAAGAAACTTGAACATGACTGTATGATATTTCTTTATGCATAGTTCTTATCTTTTTATGTAACTTATGCTGTAGACATGTACTCTGGTACCTGGGTCTCATTACCTACACTCTGGCTTGGGTCATCTTATAAATCATGAGATATGATTTGAAATAATAAATAGCAACACAATATAAAATGTAACTTCTTAGCATGAACATGATTTACCATAAGACATAAATCATGAATATCTCACTTAATTTGATGTAATTGTACATAGTATAGAGTGGGAGGTCAAAGCCAATGTTGGGGTTCTTAGGGGTGTTATTCCCCATGTAATCCATATGTGGGATCTTTAGGAGATCCTTTGTATAGTATATGGTTTTTGAGTTGATCTGTATACACCTTTTTCAGAGATAGCAATACATTTACCTTATCCAAAAAAAATCTCACTTAACAACATAGACATGTGAACATGCTAAGAATAATAAATATTAAATACTCATGGGCATGGACCACTTACCTAATTAGGAAAAAACAAGCTCCTAAGATCCCCATGGTCTTATCACTCAATCAACCTATGATAATGAATCACAGTATCTTAATTAAGGTCCTAAACCCTAATGACATCAAATCTGATAGTTCGTAAAAACCCAAAGCTAGGTATTAAAACCAGCTCTATTAGATAGGTCTTGAAAAGTAGCTTACAATCCATGTATGGATCGTTCTCATCCAATATCTATAGCATTTACTACGAATTTCCGAAGGTTGGGCATACAATTTCCAATCAAAACCGAGATAAATCACTTAAAGCTATTTCTGAAATTCTCAGTTGAAAACACGGAAGAACTGATATATCCTAAATTTTATTTAAGAAGCATGACGTGACAAGGTCAGACATTGTTAAAATTCAATTTTAACTGTGGCGGCTATATCAAGTGTCAAAACCATTGGAATACCAAAAGTGGCCATGGTGGTGTGACAAAACAATTGATATCATGAGGGAAGGAGGGTAATTGATCCACCTAGTTTCTTCTCCAACCATGGTGTCGAGCTACTCCTAGAGTAATGGAATCAGATCGAAGCTCAAGATGAAAACCTTGTTTCATCACACTGATCTACCTAACAAATTACTCAGGCTTGCTAGAACTCTAGAAGCCCTTGAGGAGGTTCCCTGGAACCTACATCAGCTCCAAGCCATAGCCATGTCTGGAGGAGGAAGGCAAAGTTGAGTTGTGAGACTCGCTAAACAGAGCAATCTGGGGTGTGGAATGTCTTTCTGGGTTATTCCCAAACTCAAAAAGTTTATTGATGTAATGATATTGTCAACCACAATGGTTTGTGACTATGGACGTTGTTTTCTTTGAGAACATGTCGTACTACTATGAAAAAGGGTCTACCTTATCTAGTGATCTGTTGGATCCTACTCCTCTACCTGTGGTAGTAGAAAATGATCACAATGATGAAACTAAAGAGGTCCCCTCTATGGCTCCTCAACAACTAATTCCTCCCTTGTTGGTAGATCACAATACTTCCTAGATTTTCTCTGACCTACATCTTCCTACCAGCCAAAGGAAAGGTGTTTGTTCCCGCATGAAACATCCAATTAGTAGTTTTTTCTCTCATTATTCGACACATGATTTTTTTACTCGATTCATCTCTGACTCGATAGACTACATGAGGGGGTGATCTGACCAATCAACTCAACATTTTGCAATTTATTCTACATAATGCAAATGATAACTATGCACTAGTTTTAATTGATTGTTTCTTACTCTAGTGATATGACCCTATTATTACCATAATTTACCTACTAGAAGTATGACTATGTATTTATTTAATGTACTAATACTCATGTTCAAGTTTTGATATCATGTCCCTGCAAAATTGCAGATTCATGTTAAATGATAATGTTTAAGAATTATGTTATATATTAAAAGGGAGAATTCCCATTAAGATCCTAATGAAGTTTAAGTTAAGAAATAGAAATGTGAAATGAGTAGTAAATGACACCATTTACTTATAAATCATGTCTTTCCTACCAATGAGAGGCTTTCCTAGGATCACATGTTGTTAAGTGGACAATGAAGTTATATGGAGAATATATAAATCCAAAATGTAATGTAATTTAACCTACTCAAGAACTTATAAATTTATGTCTTGTTGTCTATTTCATGTCAATATTTATATGTTTTCTTGTATAAAGCACACATACTACTCACAAATATGACTAACTAATTATCAAGAAAAAAATCTTAGTGGGTTGACATCTATAGAAAATCAAATATACCTAGATTGTATTTATGCCTTGTGTTTTAGTTTTTCTAAAGTATCTTGTATTATGATTAAATTTTAGTTTGATAAGCATAAGATGAAGTAGGTTTCCTTTCAAGAAATTTTGTATGAATCTTTTTTAGTAATGCATGTTTTTTCATATATCTTATTTGTTTTGTGTATTACTTTGTGTGGAACCTCTGTAAGCCAATCCATGTTATAGATTGTTAATAAATGAAAATTATTTTTATACACTATTACATAGTCTCTCCTTATAAAGGAGTGGGTGGTATGATGTACCACAAGTGCAAGATATTATGATAGGAGGTAAAGTAGGCCTAACAAACCAACAATTTCTAACACTCTCCCTCAAGAAGGAGAATAGACATCTTGTAATCCCAGCTTGGTACTCATGTAGAAAACAAGGTAGGGAGGAAGGCTTTGTGGGAATCTCTACATACTATTCTTCAGTCCTCACATGTGGGGTGATAATCTTGTTTGCCTTCATCAAGTTATGAACAAAATAGAAATCAACTTCAATGTGTTTTGCCCTTTCATGAAAGATGGAATTACTGACGATGTAAATGGTAGTATGATTATAAAAATGCATATATATTCACTGGAGTCTGTACTAGAATGTGAATATCTTTAAGAATTGAGTGTACAACAAGCATGGGGCATGGTGTGATAATCAACTTCAAATCTATAATGAGAAACTACCACTTGTTTCGTCATCTCCATGAAACAAGATGATATCGTAGAAGAATTTAGAATATGAAAGTTGAGAGTATATCAACTACATTTCTCATATAGTCTGCAACAACATGTTTAATGATAGTGATCTCATTGGATAAAGCATGTGTATAGAATAGTCCTTTTTATGGATCACTTTTCAAGAGTCTAAGAGTTCACTGAAAAATGATCCAATGTTATTGTAGGGATGCAGTCATGAATTAACTAACATTGCACATAAGATATCATGTTGAGATTTGTTAGGTAGATTACCTAGAACTCAACATTATTCTTTTAGGACCAAGAAATGGCTACCCCTTTCTTTGAAATTGTATGATAATCCATGGGAGTCAAGATAGGTTTAGCATTGGTCATTCATGTATCATTGAGAAGATCTACAACATATTTCCACTGTGAAATATTTATCCTTATCTTAAATTGGAGAACTAGAATACCTAAGAAAATATTGGACTATCCACAAATCATTTGTGTGGAAGTGGGATTGAAGTTCCTTCTTGAGGTCTACATAAAATGCAAGAATAATATGACCTTATGGGTCTTGTTGTGGTATAGAGAATGATAACTTGATGACCTTTCTAAATCCAATACGGTCAAGAATCATGCTAAGTTTATTAAACCGAGCCTCCGAGATTACTTGAAGCCATAAATTTTGCTAGAGGATGATTGATTAAAAAAGTACCATGCCTGGTTGAAAGTGAGAAATCTAGTGCTAGTGGGAGGAAGCCCATGTTGGTGCACGATAGTTTGACCCTATACCTCACATTATTTTTTGTTATATTTTTTGTTTTCATACTTTCAAAAATTATTCATACACTCACACTCTAAATTATATAGTGTTTTGTTGATTTTAACATGTGCATGAATACAGGGGATATTAATACCACAAAGTAGCAACGACTTGGCCTGAAATTTGAATTGTACTGAAATGTGCTTGATTATTGAAAATATTGGAAAATTGAGCCAAAACAACTTTGCTAGAAAAATGGCATGGCATAACCCATCATGGCATCATGCCATGGCTAGGGTAATGAAGCCCAAATCATTGGGAGAATCAACATTTTATTAAGCCACCACCAAGGTCGTGGTGAAAAAAATGGACATTTTGATGAAGCCACCACCATGATCATGGTGGCCAAAATGCCTGGGTGGCCTAGCCCCACCAATTTAAGTGAATAAATTAGGAGAAGTTCACCATGAACTCCTCATTTCTAGCTTCTCACATGGCCATTTAACACAATAAAGTGTTTCTAGCGACCTTCTATCCATCTTTAAGCATTGATCCTTCATATGTGAGATTCAAGAATTGTCCTTTACCTCTGGAGATACTTCCTCCACCCCAACTGCTCATTGCACCACATTGCCACCTCTATTGCACCACCTATAGATCAAATACACCCAACCATCCAAAAGCTAAAATCCCTCCATTCAACCTCAAATCTTGTAAGAAAGATGAAGCATTTTGGGAAGAAGGTGAAGACGGGAATGAAGTACATCAACCCTAGGCATGTTTGCACTAAAATAACCTCAAACATAATGCCACCATATCAAAGCCATACATCCTATCCTTTAGAATTAGTTTCTAGTTCCTCCCTCCCAATATATATCTAGGAGTCACTCCCACCTATGATCCTACTCTAGACATCACACATCTACTTTTAGTTATAATCAAGAGGAGGGACTGACATCTGAAATAGAGTGAACAATATGGTCAGCTCAATTGAGGTGGATGACATAACCTAGCCTCAAAGAGTGAATAGGTGAAAATTTCATCTACTTTGGGTGACCCACCTCATCCCATGTTGGCACGTCACTGCATTCGCTCTTCGTCCTCAGTCTACATCAACTCCTGCAAGAAGGTGGTTGCCCCTAGAGGAAAAGATGAGCATCCCATAGAGATGATACCCTTAAACTTAGACATAAGTTTGGGGTCTGATAAATTTACAAAGAAGAGGAGAAATCAAAAAGTGAAGATGAGGAATGATGGATGAGCCTGTGGAAGTGGTGTCTCTATTAGAGGCAGACCAAATAAAGAAAATGGGAAAAAATCTAAGAGGGGCACCTTTAAGAGGGCACTAGGAGGAAGATTGTTGTGAAACCTCTCCAACCCAAGTGCTTGACGAGGAGGGTGATCGGAATGAGGTATGCTTCTGTGTCTAAAATGTAAGACTTAGGGTTGAAATCCAACTTTAGTGTGTGCATAGATCTGTGTTGTTTTCAAAAGGTTCTCACTAAAGCTCAATAAACACATATTGAGACCACACATTAGTTTTTTTGCACTTCGGTTAAGGCCAAGTATAGAGGATGTGATGTTATTAGGTTCATATTGTTTGATTCGATACATCTCCTAAAAGCCACTCATCTAAATAATATTTTCTCACCCAACCCTAATCTTGCAAAGAAATTTGACATTTGGCAGACAAAGAAGAATGCAAGAACCAATCTTCAACTGTCTAGAAGAGGTCGAGTGGTCTGGATATATTTACGGTAGAAAAATCAAAGACACACAGGATGCACCAACATGAGGTATCTTCACAGAGTTCTTGCAAATACTATCTTTAGCTGGTACGACAACCAAGGGTGCTACTCTTAAAAAGATCTTTTTGTAGTTTTCTGGATGACAAGAGGCTAATATGTAAACCTAGGTGAAATGATGATTGACCATCTCAAGTAGATCCTTTCAAAGAGAAAAAATGCATTCATTATGAGAGGAATTGTGACTAGCATAACATTGTCCTTAGGTGTGATTTTAATGGCCTTAAAAAAGCTGAAGGAGCCAACTTTTTAGATCTGAATTGTGTGGCCCACTCCCACACGATTTCCATTAGAAATAACAATTTATTGTGTACAATGTAAATATTGAGTACCCTGGGGCCACCTTTGAGATGCCCTATCATACTACAATCTTTTTTGCGGGTCTAACCAATACCACACATCATGGAATTGATAGAATGATGGGAGCATGAGAATCTTAGAGAAGGTTGTAGGTCACAACCAGTATATCTACATGAGGGTGAGGGAGAAACTCATGTGACAAAGAAACAACGATGCACTTAGCAATACACCCAACGTATGAGAGGGCGAGAGAATACAGTAGAGAGACAACATCATTTTGTGAATGCCTATGATATGTCCACTATCTAGCAACAATTTGAAAGAATTTAGAAAATTCAGCAAGACATGTGGTTGCATCAACATAAAATTCATCACTAAGTAAACCAAATGTACCACTTTAACCATGAACAGATGTAGAGGAACCCCCAATGTGTAGGTGGATTATTGGGGAGAAATTGCATGATACATAGAGATATACCCAACTCCAAAATTAGACTATCAGGGACACTACTACCAACATCCACCACTTCATGGAGGAGCACCAAATCTAGCACCCCTAGGAGGAATGTAGAGCCACCACCGCAGACCATTACCTATCATTCCTAAATTTTTGTTTCATGATGAAGAAAGTATGATTCAAAAGTTTTGGTTGATAGGGTGATACCTCCTTTTTCTCATGACCTCTATTTAATCATGTGCTCAACTGTTGTTTGTGATGATTGATTGATTGATGTTTGACCCATATATAGTTAGAGTTTCATCATTTTGCGTACTTGCATGCCGTGTAGTTTATTTCTTTCATTTTTCTAATGATACCCTTTTTCCATGCCATCAAATTGCATTTCATATAAATTTTTATTAATTTCTTTTTGTGTGCTTAGATAAGATCTCCCTTCATTTTGTTTCCCACTTTGTTGACAGATCTTGATGTGAATATGAGATTTGGCACCATTTTGTCAAATCTACCCAAACTTGAAAAAATATACCCAAAAAAGGTGTTTTAACCAATATCTACATGTTTGAATGAAAATTACTTAACCTTTTAAAATACATGTCATATTATCATGGGTTTATTCTGAGATGGCCTCAATTTTTTTACTTTATACATATATTCCACCTATTTCATGATTGTTGAAATGATTTCTTAAAATGTGATCTAAGAAAGACACAAATGCTTAGGGTATGCCAAATCTCATGATAAAAAATGTGGGTTTTTATTTAATCATTCATTATGGTTTACTATTAGATAATAGGTGAAGAGTGTTGAAGTTTTGTGTATGTAGGAGATTTTCTATGAGGATCCACACTAGTGACTCCTCTCTTGATCCACTGTTCTTCCATCACTTCTTACCCCTCTACCTCAATGAAAGATGCCAAAAAGAGTACATAAAAGTAGTAATCCTTGGCCACATACAAAATTTTGGGGTGGCCAACACTTCCTCCACTACACTTCCTCCTACCACTATACTTCCTAGCTACACAAGGGGCAAGAAAACTTTAAAAATAAAATTAAGGTGTTCCATGTAGTAGCACCTAAAGAAAGAAAAATAAAAGATGAGTGACCCAATGTAATAACACTCTAACTTCCTTGCACAACCCTTTCTTATTTTTGTACTCCCATTTGCATAGGGAAAATCAATCCTAGATCTCCCAAACCCATCAAATATCCAAGTGAATCACTTAGGTTGGATTGAAATATGGAATTAAACATATACAAGAAAAATAGAATTCTAATTACTTTAGTCATAACCACTATGATAAGCTTTACCCGTAGCTATATGAAAACCATGTGGCTTGATTGTGGATTTGATGCCCTATATGGAAGTTTGTAGGATATGTTCTGTAATACGAATAAGGTCTAAAAGTGGACATAAATTAAGTGGAATGCATGTACTTAATCATGATTGAGCCCATCTAGGAAATAAGCATTTTCTTGAATGCATTTGTCATTTCCTACTTGTTTGAAATTGAGAATAGATTGAGATGGAGCATACTTGAGGACAAGTATGTTCTAAGTTTGGGGTGGCGATGGAGCCCTAGCTGGGGTCTCCATATTGTGTCTTTTTTCTCCTTATTCACATCTAAACTCTCATAATGCATGTTATATTCCCTATGATTGGTTTATTGTAAATTCATTTAAAGGATGACATGTGCATGTTTACCAAGTACCTTCAAGACTAATATGGAAGGAGGAGAGATAGATGATCCCAAGGACTCCAACACCCATACAATAGACCAAGGATTCATCAAAGTCAACCCACCTACCCTAAGTTTTAGAGGATTGAAATGGAGCAAAGAGCACTATGACTAGACATATTGAAGATTAAAGTTCACTTGAAATCCCTTAAACCAAACCTACTACTTTACTACAGCCGTGCTACCACAATCAAATCACAGACGAATTTTGGGTTGGAAGCAAGTAATATAGCTCAACCACCAAGAACATGATCATCATAACGATTATGGTGTGTAGAGTCCAGAATGACCATGTTGCTCAACACAACAATGGTAGAATCTCCCTAGGAAGATTGTTCTCATGTCCATGACTCCCTCCTCTTTGATCCACCACGGTCTTGGTATCACCACAACATGCTACACTCATTCACCATGGTCGTAGTGACCACCACAGCCGTTCCACCAACCTTCCACTTCTTCATTTCCTCCAAAACATTTTCCAAATGTCATCACGACCATTTTCATGTACCACAATCATTCCAAAACCTACCCCTTCATAGTCATGGTGATCACTATAGTTGTGCCAATCACCTAGTCCTAATGATGCCCCTACCATTTTTTACCACTTTACCCCCACTTAATCGTCGACATCCTAGGCCACTATATAGATTAGTGATGGTCGGTGGCTAAAGGTTAGCCCCCTAGCATTCAAGGCCGCCACCTACCACTCAACTACCCCTTTCTTCCATTTTCCTTCATTCTTCCACCTAGAACCCTAGTTTGATATAGATTAGCCATTCATTTACACATTTCCATGCCATTCCACCTTAGAGGATGGAGGAGATATGTGAAACATTGATCATAGTAAAATGAGTTAACTCAAAACAAAATGTGGAACTAACACTTAACATCCAGAATTACCATAAAACATGGTAAATTAAAAATGATTCCATATAACCAAAAATGCAGAAACATTATATATCAGAGTCCATAAACAACAACACATGTATTACATATCATATAACAAGATGATACATATGATAGCATGTTCACATATACAAGCCATATTCGTACAACCATTGCCTACTGCCAAAACTCGTATCAATGTTCAATGCCTACATAACACCCTCAAGGACTTGAGAATACAGGGATGACACGTAGGACTCTGCTACAAAAAACTAGTAGCATATCCAACCTTTAACAATTACTACTCCTCTTGTTGGTCAGGCTTAACTGGACGATCTCTACCTCGTCGTGCATGACCACCTAAAAGATGTGGAAACTCACAGAGTGGGACCAATGTCCCAAAGAGAGTTGTAACTCTCCACCAACATCTAATATAATAATACAAAATTAAACCAACAAGATAGAATTATTATCAGGATGAGCTGATTCGGCTAAATGGTATGAGTAAAGCAAATAGCATTGTTTAAGAAATTTAGGCATCTGCATTTGAGCAGTAGAACATCTTATACTTTTAAAAGGAATATGAAGAACATGTATAATGGTTGACTTCACTTACCTCATTATAAACCAACTAATCAAAATAAGAGATAAGACAAAGGGTCATCGAATGTGAGTCATGTTTAACCCTAAGAAAATATACTACACGACTGTGTTACACTTTTATTATGCCCTAAGGAGAGGAGGTATACCACTCATGCTCCAGCTGACCACTTCTAAGTAAAAATTAGTACCATACAAGATCCAGGAGGAGTAAGACTCCTAGGATATCCCACACCCTCAGTCAGTCTGAGTCCACCGTAGTGACGTATAAAATATAACTGCTAAACAACCTAGTCTGCCTTGGTATATAGGCACAACACTAGTGAAAACTGAGTTACGACCGCAACCGCATTCCTAGCAAGGTATGACCACATACATCCTTAAAACATATCATATATATACTAAATAACATGACTGATATACGGCCTTGACCATTCTCCTGCCAGGGTATGACTGCAACCAATATTGTGAAATGCATATATCAACAGTATATGACTCTGAGCTTCCACGAAGGGAGAACCCATTTCACCATGCAATAAGTACTGATGCTGAAGATGGATCTATGGCACATGGAAACTACATGATTAGGGTTTCACATGATTAGTTAAGGCAATTGAGTATCTTTTAACATATATCAAGTTACAACCTACCAACCCTAAACAAACTCTACAAATATAAGAGTGTTTTACAACTCTATAAGATATAAAACGTATGAAGTAGGAATTTGTCACATCATATCTTGATATCACTTCCATACAAGGACATCAACATCATCACATCACTAGGGGGTAACAATACCTCATTTAATCACTAGGGGATATCACCTCCGTTAGGCTTAAAGCCTCTGATAGGTCATAAGACCCAAATCATATAAATTATGCATATCATCACTATCTCATCATGCCTCATAAAGGCTCACAATCATTACTCTGTGTCATGTCAAACACACCATAGAAATATCTAGCTATGATACTCATTCCACCTACAAGGTTAGTATTATACAAGTAGGAGTGAGAAAACATAATCACAAGCTATTCATTCAAGCAAGCTCAATAAGCACATCATACACTTGAGAATTAGGATTAGGGTTTCTCATATAGCCGTTTATGGTTTCCAATTCAATAATCATCGTATAACCCTAGATACACCATCTCCAACTTTCTTGGAGCATATTATGGTTTAGCATGTGTATCACTATCACTTGAAGATATACATAACAATATTTGCCAACTATAGAGGTAGGGTACTGTAGCGACCATCTCACACACCAAGTGTTGCGACCATCAGGGCCATCCCACTAAGTGTAGTGAACACAACACATGGGTTTCAACCACACAACTTGTTGTGACGGAAGAACATCATTAAGCATGTGTAGCAACCCGCTAGGTTAACTCTGTTGTGACCAAATCAAGCACAAAGTGTAGCGACCCATCACAAAAAACTGAACGTTGTGACCAAGCAAAACACAAGGTGTAGCGACCAAAGGTGATTAGTGTTAACCATGTAGCGCCCGCAACACCTAACTAAGCATGCATTAACCAACTCAAACCAAGATACTTAGACAACAACAAAGACCAAAAAGGTAGTGACCCAAGACAGATCTCATATACAACGACCATCTCAACCACTAGGGCTAGGGTTTGTTTCCCCCGCAACAACCCACCAACAACATGTAGCGACCAACTTAGAAACATAGCACCAAGGCAAGTGTAGCGACCTCAAGGTCAAGCTACTCAAAAAAACACATAACCAACTCCAAAATAGAACTAAACCACGATTAAAATAGATAATAAACATCAAGAAAACTTAAACATCGTCAAGGAGAAAACCTTCATGCAAAAATAATCATCAAAACCCTACAACTAATGCCACAAGATAAACATGGAAATCATGATAATAGAGAAAAACCATGCGTCCAACCTCATGTAAACCAAGGATCAAAACCTCAAACATCATATGATGTTCAAAACAAAACATGGTGATAAACCCAAGAACATGTTAAATGTAAGGATCATCGACAAACAATCACTTAGAAATCGGGTGCATGAAATTAGGGTTTAGGAGAAAGAGTAATACACATATGAATACTTCAAAATAATGAACTCTAGATCATGATAACATCATTTACCATCTTGGTATCACGTTTTAGATATAGAGTAATAGCATGCAAGAAATTAAATGGTGCAATAATAGAAGAGGGAAAGTTATATAAACCGTCTTAGGATGAAGATCAAGCTCCAAAGCCACGACCTCCAAAAGAGAAGAGAAACTCCCAACTCCACGGTCACAACATTACCTCAAGAAGAAGAAAACATACCAAGGTCAAAGGAAAGCTCAAGGTGAAGAAAACGCAAACCCTAGGCTGAACAAGAGAGAAGAGGGAAGAAATAAGGAAAGAAAAAGCTTCATCTCACTTAGGTACTACCATGGTCAAACCATAGTCTCCAAACTTTGTGAAGAGAAAATCCTCAAGATAGACACCATGTTGATCCATAGTCTCATGAATAAGAAAGGAAAGGAAGAAGAAAGGTTTCCAAAGAAAAACCGAGATCAAAGGTATAGAACCACTAACTAAGAAGAAAGATCACCAAGAATCACTACAAGGAAGATGATCAAACTCAATATCACCACAAGCAAGGATGATCGGACACCAAAGCTCCAAGATCACCACCTTATATAGCTCCACCAAGCTCTAGGCTGATCTCAAGGGAGAAGAGAGGAAAGAGAGAGCTAAAAGAGATGCTTGCATGTAAAAAAGGGTGATAAGAACAAGGTAGTGTAGTGACCACTTAGGTCCATTACACCCCAAGGTCGCAACAAACACAAGGAACACCATGTAGTGACTGCTATACTAGGTCACCAAACCAAATGGTCACAACACACCTCCACATGAGCAACCCTAAAGACCAACACAAGGAACAAAGAACCATGGTCGCAACAAACATCACCCAAGGAAGTTTTTTGGTCTCAACACTTCAAAACCATCACACAAGGTCGATACACCCATCAAACTCAAGCATCCAAGCAAAGCCATGCAAACCCTAACATCATCTCATGATGCCACCTCATCAACCAAGGTCCAACAAGGTGCCCCAAAGCACCACTCTCTCTCTATCTCTCATGATAATAAGGCACAAAAGGCACAACCTACGTGTGAAAAATTCCAAGATAGACCCTCGACATGGGTAAATTGCAACTTGATCCAAAATAAGCATAACTAGCTCTAACATCAACCAAACATGACCAAACTGAAAACATGAATGTGTCAAATGTTATTAAGGCATCTCAAGAGATTATATTAAGGTTTAGGCATCCTATTAAGAAAAGAAAGTACTATCAAGAATCAATATAGGTAGGGATCTTACAATTATAAACCCCTAATAAGGATTTCATCCCCGAAATCCTACGTGAAAGGAGACAAGTACTTCCTAGGAATCTCTTCCTCAAGCTCCCATGTGGCTTCCTCCACGCCATGATGATTGCACTAAACCTTAACCAAAATGATATCCTTATTCTTCAACTTCTTGATCCTCCTATCAAGAATTAATACAGGACTTTCCACATACGTCACATCCTCATCCATCTCAACCTCTAATGGATGCCAAACCAACTCAGTGTCAGGATGACACCTCCTTAACATCAAAACATAGAACATTGGATGCAACCTATGCAACTCAGGTGGCAACTCCAACTTATAAGCCACATTCCCAACACATGCCATCACAGGGTAATGCCCCATATACCGGGGAGCCAACTACCCTTCTTTCTAAACCTCAACACACCCTTCTAAGGATAGACCTTGAGATACACCTTGTATCCCACTTGGAACTCCAATGGCCTATGACGATTATTAGCATAAGACTTCTGCCTATCTTGGGCTACCTTCAAATGTTGTTGTATGATCTTAATCTTCTCTGTGGTCTGCTGCACAAGCTCAGGACCCAAAAGCGTATATTCACCAGTCTCATACCAACACAATAGAGATCTGCAACGTCTCCCATACAAAGCCTCGCATGATGCCATTTCAATACTCCTCTGCTAGCTGCTATTGTAGGAAAACTCCATCAAACTGAGATGTACATCCCAACTACCCAAAAACTGCATGACACAAGCTCTCAACATATCTTCCAAAGTTTTTATCTCCTCTCATACTACCCATCTATCTGTGGATGAAATGGTGTGATAAACCTCAATTGTGTACTCATGGCTGTATGCAGACACTCCCAAACGTGATTGGTAAACTGAGGACCTCTATCAGACATGATGGTAGCTAGGATACCATGCAAATGAGCGATCTCATCAACATATTATACTACAGCTCTATCGTGGTAACATACTGTCCCATCCTCTGACTCATGGAAGTCATCATGCTTCTCATTGCCAAACTCTGCTTGGATCTGTTGAACAACAGTATAATCATATTGTGCTTCTCGGATCTGCTGCCTTAATGTAGGCTTCACCTGTAACTATGCCAACAATCCTACTAACAAGGACACCTTCAACTTTATATTCATCTGACATTAGGATACCAACATGTCTCTCTTATGGTACACCAAAGAACACAACTGTTCCTTATCCACAGATGATGATGAATAAGACTCTCCACTCAAAGCATCCACCACCACATTTTCCTTCCCTAGATGGTATTCTATGGTGCAGTCACAGTCCTTGATTAGTTCCATCCACCATCATTTCCGCATATTCAACTCCTACTTTGAGAAGATGTACTGTAGGTTCTTGTGGTCGGTGAAGATCTGATACTTATCTCTATAAAGACAATGTTTCTATATCTTCAAGGCATGGACCACTACAACAAGCTCCAGATCATGAGTCGAGTAGCTCTCCTCATTTTTCTTAAGCCATCGTGAAGCAAAAGAAATCACATTCTTATCTTGCATCAACACACAACTCAAATCGTTCTTTAAAGCATCACAGAAGATGATATAACCCTTTCCCTACTCTAGCAAAACTAACACTAGTGCCTTGGTCATCTTTTCTTTCAAAAGATGGAAAGAATTATGACACTTGTCATTCCAAACAAATGGCACACCTTTCCTTGTCAACTTCATTTTGGGTAACGCCATTGCACTGAAGTTCTAGACGAACCTTCTTTAGTAGCCTGCCAAACTAAGGAAACCACGAACCTCTATCAGTGTTTTCAGCTTCTCCCATTCTAACATAGACTGAACCTTCTTGGGATCCACAAGTATACCCTCTACAGGTATCATGTACCCAAGGAAAGACACCTCCTTTAGCCAAAACTCACACTTGCTAAACTTAGCGTATAGCTTGTGCTATCTCAACGAACTCAACACCCGTCGTAGATGTTTTTCATGTTGTTGGCTATCTCGGGAGTAGATCAGATATCATCAATGAACACCACCATGAATTGGTCAAGGTAAGGTCTGAATACCCTACTCATCAGGTCTATGAACATTGTCGCTGCATTGGTTAGCCCAAACGGCAAAACCACAAACTCATAGTGACCATACCAAGTTCTAAAGGTTGACTTGGGTATGCCATCCACCTTAGTCTACAACTAATGATATCCTGACCTCAGGTCTATCTTCGAGAACACTGTGGCATCTTGCAACTGGTCAAACAGACCATCCATCCGTGGTAAAAGATACTTGTTCTTGGTCCTCACTTTGTTCAAATACCGGTATTTGATGCACAACCTCATGGATCCATCCTTCTTCTTCACCGAACAATACCTGTAGCACCCAAAGGGGACATGCTCAGTATGATAAATCCCTTCTCAAGCAATTCTTGCAGCTGTCGCTGCTTCATCTCTTACATCTCACCCGGTGCCATCTTGTACAGTGTATGTGCCATCGGTTGTGTGTCGGGTATCAGATTGAACTGGAAATCAATCTCTCAGGGTGGGGGAACACCTAGGAACTCATTAGGAAACACATCTTCAAACTCACAGACAACTGCCATTTCCTAAAATACTAGGACTCATCACCTTGGTATCCACCACATGTGCCAAAAATGCTTTACAACCTTATCTCGTCAACCTCTCAACTGTCATAGCCAACACTAGACATGTCGAAAGGATCTTCCTATATCTTTGTAAGATCCATAAAATGTCACCATCACAAAATGTTGCCACCTCGGCACTACAGTCCAACACTGCTTGATACTTTTCCAAGGCATCCATTTCAAGGATCACATCAAATCCATGCATGTCAAGTGGTATAAGATCCACTCTAATGTTTCATCCAGAGAAAGAAAGAATGTAGGAAGGACATACCTCCGACAACTCAGAGGAATCAACCAAAGGGGTTTCTAAGCAAAGACTGTCATGTCTATGACTAACATGTAAATAACAACTAGATATCACTTCTCTAGTGATAAAAGAGTGTGTCGCACCTGGGTCAACCAGAAGAAATATAAAATAGGAAGAAGAAAAATTAGAATGAAATAACTCCATCTGACTTGTCACGACCCTCGGGTTGACTACTCCTTCTGACTGACTCATGGCATAGAATTGAGTTGTTTCCTATTGTCACTGCTGTCCTATGCTAGCTTGCCTAGGTAAACTGGCTTGTGAAGCCTGACAACATCCTCGGCCTCTACCACTGCTGAACTGTCGCTACTGTGACCCTTGCTAATTTTGTCTTGCCTATTGCATCACATCTTCATCCTTCACTGGACATGCCCACTTCAGATGTTCTACTTTCCCACACTTTTGGCAAGTCCTGGTCTCATAATGTAGCCTAGATGGTCTCGTCATTGACACTGATGCGACACTATGAGTTCCTACTGGCAGAAAGGTATGACCTCTGCCTTTCCTTGGCAACCACTAGGACTGAACTATCGACCTCTGTTGAGACTAAGTTCTGAAAACCTAGGCTTTGTGAAACTCCGATGACTGTCCTTGATATTGTGCTAGTCTCTTTTTGGAATTATCCTCTCACTTATCCACAACTGACCGCTCTATCCTCCTGACTGACTCCATAAATGTGGCAAACTGTTCCCTAGAGCTGACACATGTGTCATCAACTCAGAGCTCAAACCCTTCTCAAAATGTTTGATCCTATCCTTATTCATCGCAACCATATGTGGACAAATCCTCAGAAGCTCCATGAACATCGCTTCGTACTCCTTGATCGTCATAGATCTCTACCGATTCTTCTCAAACTGCATGACCTTCTCATCTAGATAGGTCTTGGGAAAGTATTAACTCACAAATTATCTTGAAACTCCTCCTAACCAATCACCATTCCATGCCTTTTCTCCTCCTCAATGACCCACCAATGGCCATCACTCCCTTTCAACAGGTACACTTCGTGCTTCACCTTATCCTCTTTAGGTATGTTGAGGATATTGAAGGCCTTCTGAAGCTGGGTCAACCACATGTCCACATCTATCAGGTCTACCATACTAGCATACTCCAATGCCCCCACACGCCTTAACCTCTCAAAGGTCTTCCCAGAATCCTGGGATTCCTCATTCGAGACTACCATTCCAACTTGGGGTACGGGCATCCTATCCACCATATGCATCATTGTGGCCATAAACTATCCAAACATGGACTGAAAAGTGGGATTGGCCATAGTTTCTGGGTCAAATTGAGGCTCCTCAGACACTCCATCAACCCTTTCCTGCCTCTTGGCACCATCACCCAGTGCATCAACACTACTCTCAACATGTTCTTCGTGTTCTCTATACATACCTTTTCTTCTCTTCTTATTCTTCTTCTTCTTCTTCTTCTGCATAATCAGAAGTTACCATTAAATATCTTAAAGAGCACTAGAACAGACACAAACAATAGTCCTATGTCCATGTAGACTCACTAAACCTAGAGTTCTTATACCGACCTAACTATGACACACTAATCACAGTGAAACAAGATAACTCGAATCAAAACATAGAACTAACACTAAACATCAAAGATTTCCATAAAATAGGATAGATTGAAACCAATTCCATATAACCACAAAAGCAGAAACATATACATCAGAGTCCATAAAAGCACCACTTGTATTACATGTCATATCATAAGATGTTACATATGATAGCATGTTGACATATACAAGCCATATCTGTACAGCCATGACCTACTTCAAAAACTTGTATCGATATATCACGTATACAAAACACCCCCAAGGACTTGAGAGTACAAGGATGACACGTAGGACTCTAATACAAAATACTAGCAACATATCCAACCCTTACCAACTACTGCACCTCTTGCTACTCAGCCTCAACCACACGATCTCTACCTCATCGTGCACAACCACCTAAAAGATGTGAAAATCCATGGAGTGATATCATATCCCAACGAGAGATATAACTCTTTGTTAACATCTATTATAAGAATAGAAAATTAAATTATCAAGATAGCATTATTATCAGAATGAGAAGATTCAGCTAAATGGTATGAGGAAAGCAAATAGCATTGTTCAAGAAATTTAGGCATCTACAACTGAGCAGTAGAACATCTTATACTTTTAGAAGAATTACGAAAAACATGTATAACAATTGACTTCTCTTACCACATTATAAACCAATTGACCAATACAAGAGATAAGGCAAATGGTCATCCAATGTGAATCATGTTTAACCCTAAGCAAATATACCACACAGCTGTGTTACGCCTTTTATTATGCTGTGAGGAGACGAGGTATACCACTCATGCTCCAACTGATCACTGCTAAGTCAAAATTAGTGCCATACAAAATCTAGGAGGAGTCAGACTCCTATGCTCTCCCACACCCCTGGTCAGTCTGAGTCTGTTGGAGTGACATATAAAGTCTAACTACAAAACAACCTAGTCTGCCTTAGTATATAGGCACAACACTAGTAAAAACTAAGTTACAACTGCAGTCGCACTCCTGCTGACGTATGGCAATAACCATCCTCAAAACATATCATATATATATATTGAATCATGCCACTGAGATATGACATCGATCGTTCTCCTACTAGGTTATGACCACAACCAATCTTGTGAAATGCATATACTAAACAACATACGACTCTGAGCTTCCACTAAGGGAGAACCTGTTTCACCATCCAACAAGTATTGACGTTGAAGATGGATCTATGACATAGGGAAACTACATGATTAGGGTTTAACTTGATTAGCTAAGCCAATTGAGTATCTTTTAGCATCATTCAAGTTACAACGTACCAACCCTAAACAAACTCTACAAAGACAAGGGTGTGTTACAACTCCAAAATATATAAAATGTATGAAGGAGTAAGTTGTCACATCATCTCTTGATATCACTTCCATACAAGGCCATCAACATCATCACATCACTAGGGGATAACCGTTCCTCATTTCATCACCAGAGGATATCACCTCACATTAGGCATACATCCTCTGCCAGGTCATAAGACCCAAATCACATAGTTCTTGCACATCATCACTATCTCAGCATGCCTCATAAAGGCTCACAATCATTACCCTATGTCATGTCAAACACACCATAGAAATCTCTAGCTATGATACTCACTCCACCTGCAAGGTTAGGATTACACAAATAGGAGAGAGAAAACATAAACACTAGCTATTCATTCAAGCAAGCTCAACAAGCACATCATACACTTGAGAATTTGGATTAGGGTTTCTCATATAGTGAATTAGTGTTTCCAATTCAATAATCATCATATAACCCGAGATACACAATCTCACACTTTCTTTGAGCATATTAGGGTGTATCATGTGTATCACTTTACTAGGACATATAGATAACAATATGTGCCAACTACATAGGTAGGGTATTGTAGAGACCATCTCACACACCAAGTGTTGTGACAATCAGGGTCATCCCACTAAGTGTAGCGACCACAACACATGGGTGTCGACCACAAAACTTGTTGCGACCAAAGCACATCATTAATCATGTCTAGAGAACCGCTAGGTTAAATCTATTGTGACCAAACCAAGAACAAAGTGTAGCGACCCGTCACACAAAACCAGGGGTTGTGACCATTCAAAACACAAGATGTAGCAACCAAAGGTGATTAGGATTAACCATGTAGCACCCACAACACCTCACTAAGCTTGCATTAACCAACTAAAACCAAGATACTTTGACCGCAACAAAGACCAACATGGTAGTGACCCAAGACAAATCTCATATATAACGACCATCCCAACCACTAGGGCTAGGGTTTGTTGCGTCTACAACAACCCACCAAAACATGTAGCGACCAACTTAAAAACATACCACCATGGAAAGTTAGCAACCTCAAGGTCAAGCTACTCCAAATAGCACATAACCAACTTCAAAATAGAACTAAAACATGATTAAAATAGATGATAAACATCAAGAAAATTTAATCATCGTAAAGGAGAAACTCCATGCAAAGATAAGCATCAAAACCCTAAAACCAATGCCACAAGATAAAAATGGAAACCATGATAATAGGAGAAAAACCATGTGTACAACTCATGTAAACCAAAGATCAAAACCTCCAACATCATATGATGGTCGAAACATAACATGGTTATAACCTAAGATCATGTTGCATGTAATGATCATCAACAAACCATCAATTAGAAATTAGGTGCATGAAATTGGGGTTTAGGAGAAAGAGTAATCCACATAAGAATACTTTGAAATCATAAACTCTAGATCATGATAACATCATCTAACATCTTGGTATCATGTTTTAAATATAGTACAGTAGCATGCAAGTAATTTAATAGTGCAAATAGATGAGGGGAAGTTATATAACCTACCTTAGGTTGAAGATCAATCTCCAAAGCCACGAGCTCCAAAAGAGAAGAGAAACTCCAACTTGGATCAACTCCACAACCACAAGTTTACATCAAGAAGAAGAAATACCAAGGTCAAAGGAAATCTCAAGGTGAAGAAAACTAAAACCCTAGGCCAAACAAGAGAGAAGAAGGAAGAAAGAAGGAAGGAGAAAGCTTCGTCTCACTTAGTTACTACCATGGCCAAACCATAGTCTCCAATCTTTGTGAAAAGAAGATCCTTGAGATAGCCAGCATGGTGATCCATAGTCTCAAGACCAAAAAAGAAAAGGAAGAAGAAAGGGTTCCAAAGGAAAAATGAGATCAAAGGTATAGATCCATTTACCAAGAAGAAAGATCACCAAGAATCACCACAAGGAAGATGATCAAACTCAAGATCTCCACATGCAAGGATGATCATCCACCAAAGCTCCAATATCACCACCTCCTCTAGCTCCACCAAGCTCTAGTCCAATCTAAAAGGAGAATATAGGAAAGAGTGAGCTAAATGAGATGCTTGCATATAGTAAATTCACTCATTCTCTCAGGGGAAGTCTAGTTTAGGACATATCATACAAATATTTCTCATAATTCCTCATGTCTTGGAGTCTAGGTTAATCCTGTAACTGGTCCTGGCACTAGAGGTACCCCTTTTTAGAATAGGTTGAGGCTCATGCAGATTCACATCTTATCCTCATCTAGTTTATCTTATCCTAATGTCCAAAATTCTAAAATTAAAGTCAAATTCTCAAATCCAACTGAGGTAATAATAGACCATATGATCTCATTATGTAACACTAAACTCCTCATTCATTTCCTCCAATATGCCTATCTCATAGTCCAATAGGCATCACCCCTTCGGCTTAGAACTAATCATGTTGCCAGTCTTGATGTCACTCACTTCCATGTAGATGCATATCTACCTCCTACTTGTATCTGAGTGGGAGCAAACTTCTACTAGGGTTCCTATCTAGAGGAGATTAGATTTTCTGGTCACAAACTAGCTTTCCCATTTGGGTTGTTTTATCTCTTATAAGTCTTTTCCCTCTCTAGGGTCAACCCACCCTAGTTCGGGACACCAAACCTAAAGTTGCACCAAGGATTGTGCAACCACTTATTTTCTATGTATCACATGTACATCCAGGTCCCTTACATGTAGCATTCATGCATTACTCTAATACCAAAGGTAATGATCCCCTCCCCTTATTATCCCTTATTTAGGCGGACCGAGAGGGCAAGGGCCATTACTCTAATACATGATTGTAGGTTTAACAAATAACCAGACGTAATTAACAAATTTCACTAAATAGGAATGAGTTTGCATAAGATTAACTTTCCAGAAAGGAATTACATAGTATGATTTACTAAGTTTGCAACATGAAAAGAAGCTAACTAAATTCTCCAATGATTACATTATTGTCTTTTCTTGATTGCCTTCTTCTTCTGGATATCTATTTTCATCTTACTTGCAGAATAGCAGACTATCCTAAAATGGAGTCAAACAAAAGCACTACCAGTATAACAAGTTATTCTGGTATGTGGAGGAACCAAAATGTTTTCATCTATTTGTAACAACATTACTACAACAATTTTTGTTATAGAAACAAAATTTATCATTTTCTTCATAACTTCTCAACCATTTTTACCCAAACCCTGGTATACCATCTCTTAGGGTTTTTCCCTACAGTAGACTTTAGGCCACCTCTCAATCTGGATCTAGGTGCCTTATTGTCCACCTCTCAATCTGGAGTTATGTACCTTATTAGCCACCTCTCAATCAGGAGCTAGGTGCCATGTAGGTCTTCCAATCTGGGGCATGACCTCTTATGACCTTCCCAATCTAGGGGCTGGTTTGACCTTCCCAATCTGGGGCTTGGTCTTTAGTCATCACCATGACTTTATATTTTTTTCCATTCTCAAATTTCTAGAGTTGGTATGTGGGTTCGAGCAAGTTATAAGCATAATATTGTGATAGTCATAGTGACTTTATAAATTGTAGGAAATAAATATCATCCAAGCATTTAATATCATGAACTCCGATAAGACCTTTGAAAATGCCAGGAAACTGAAGCGGTTAGTCATAGGTTGAACCACATACCTATTTCATAAGTAACTTGATGTCCAATCAATAGAAATCAAATAATCAACCACGCAATTATCCTGAAATTTAAGGAAATATACACATGTATCATTATTTTATCCAAATCATCATTAAGACTGACTTGGGTCTCAAGTTAGGGCTTCAAGGTAAACTTAAGGGTTTCATTAGGGTTTTGGCTTTTCCAAACCCTAGTTACCACTTTTAATGTACTTTGGGTTTAAAAACCCTAATTTATCATTAATTGCACTTTAGTCTCAAGGAAACTCTAATTCATCAAATTATGGGTTGTTAAGTTCACATGAGGTCCAAGTTGCTCTTTTATCCATAAAAGATCAACCTTTAGTATCAACATCATTTGGACTCACTAGGATCATCAAAATATAGAATTTAGGGTTTTGATTCATTTAACACATTAAAGATGCTTACATTAGGTATTTTTTGAACTAGAAAGATCTAATTCCTAATTATATTTTTATTTGATTGCTTGTATTTTACTAAACAAAAATCATATATTACTTGTCTTTATCCAAGTTACCAATTATATATTAAGGATGCTTACTTTAGGTACTTTTTGAACTAGAAGGAGATCTAAGTCCTGATTATATTTTTATTGGATTGCTTGTATTTTATAGAACAAAAATCATATATTACTTATCTTTATCCACTTTACCAAATTATTTTCTACTATTATGTTAAGTTTAGCCTTTTTAGACCAATGATATGCTGAAACATCACTATATATATATATATATATATATATATATATATATATAGAGAGAGAGAGAGAGAGAGAGAGTCAGGCTAGTGTACACTCGAGTGTACCGGAGGCACCGTACACCTCAGTCATTTTTGAAGATGAAATATTTTTTTTAAATATAAACCATTGATCTTCTTAATTATCATAAGAACATACTATATAATAAATTTTAGCTCATTTGGACACTTATAAGTCATGCATCTAAAGGAGGCAAGAATCATGTATTTCAAATTAGTTTTGTGCGTCGATTTTGTTGTCCTTGGATGAGTGACTTACACTCATCCAAATGAGTTCAAATTTTGTATGTAACCTATTATTATTGTAACCATGAAGATCAATGGATTAGATTTTCGAAAAGCATGGTCTAGATAGGCAAACACCATTGGGGTGTACGGCATGATCTATACACTCTAGTGTATTCTAGCTTGACTCTCTCTCTCTCTCTCTCTCTCTCTATATATATATATATATATATATATATATAATCTGATTCATCATGTGAGCCTAGGTCTGGCCACTAGGCTGATGCCATGTCAGCAATCTAGTCACGAAATTAGTTAGTTAGGTGAGAGGTTAAAATATCATAATGCCTTGTGTAGGGACTTTGATATATCATGAGCTCAAGGGTATTATAGTAGTTTCACTTGAGAGATTGTCTCTCTTCTCTTCCCTATGCTATGGCCTCTACTTCTCGGTCATGGTAGGATCAAGTGGTGGTTGACTCTCCATCTCAGGCTTCAGGATGCCTAGGTGAGAGTCTGGTTTTCTTCTTCTCCCTCGACCGAACTCAGATAGATAGTTTTGGGCTTGAGGGGAGATCGGAATAGACGATAACAAGGTTGAGTTTTAGTGTTATGACTTGGAGTTATGGAAAGGGAGTACGTCATCAATTCTTGATGCTTGATCGATCGAAGGGGATTCATACACTGGTGATTGCAAGGCACCACTTGCATCACCACCCTGTGGACTCAAGGTCTGGAAAGCGACTTGGTACCTCTGAGTCTCAACACCCAGATGAAAGTCTCAGAGTTCCTTGCTTCCTTCTAAAAGTTGCAATCTTTTTGTTGATCCCCCATGAAGCTCTGGGTAGGAGCGATTGCACTGCCACACCAAGAACAAGGGATGGACACATGACAAACAACAAAGAGGTGGTAGGGAACAAAGTGGCTTAAGGGGAAATTGAACGAGGAGGAGTGTTCTTGGGATCACGCACAAACTCCCTATTGCTTTATATATACCACATCAACATGGATATAGGGGTTTCAATAAAACCCTTGAATCCCAGTATGGAAAGGAATTGGGTTCTTTCTCTATATGGTGAAGGTAATAGTCTTGCAATGGATTGGTAGGTCCGTCTTTCACTCCTGATTCCTCTGGACTCAGTTTTGTATGAAATGGCAAAGGGAGTAGGGAAAATAGGATTTGGAGGGAATCAAGGTACTGTTTCCCCTGGTTTCCTAAACAAACTTGAGGTAGAAGATGTAGGGATCATCATTTGATCCCGATTCAATGATCACTAGGGCACACACCTTTTCAAAGGGTCACCCCTTTATTTCCTTTTAAATAAAAAGGAAATGTGACATTTAACATAAACCAAGTTAATCGTCTCACTTTATGGATTTTGTAGAATCCATATCTCTCACTATTTTAATCATTTTTCTCTCAAATTTTAAAGGAAAGTCTATAATGACTTTATCTAACCGCGGATATGCTTTGAGACCAAAATTCAAAAATAAAAGATGTTTTTCTTAACATGCAAGTATTCCCTTTGTAAGGCATATTTCAAGCATTAAAACACATCCTGTTCTCTTTCTCTCTTTTCTATTATCTTCATTTTGACCATTCTTCCTATTAGAAACAATGTGCAAAATAAAATTAATTAAAAGTGACCATTCATGCCACTTTCTAGAGAATTATACACAATCCTCTCAAACACATACAGTTATTATCTTTTTTTGCTTATTATGGAATTTTCTTCTCTCCCTTTTTCCTTTTATCCATTATTGGGATAATAATACAGTAGAAATCATGGAATCATTCATTCAATGAAAGGTTGCAAAGGAAACCACTCTTTAAAAACAAAACACGCAAATTTCTAATGAAGTTTCTTTTACTCTAATAATTGCATTTCAATTATCTAAAATACAAGTGAATTTGAGTTTATAACATGCTTCATCCTCGTCTCAATTTGAGGTTATCTGAAATCAAGTCTATAGCCAAAATTTATTAACTAAACACATCTTGATTGCAAACATAGTCAATATAAATTTCCCCAGATATAATATAAAATTGATGTATGAGTTCATAATCAAGATATGTTCTCCAAAGGAAGGCCCAATGGCATCCACTCAACCACGTACGAATAAGAACATAATTTATCTATGAAAGGATGGGGATATTTTCTGTGCAATTTTGAATTTTGGACTGTCTATCCTGGTATTCTAATCTATGAAATAGCACACATGAACAAGAACACAGATTCACTACTGACACCTCCTTTTGTCAGGACATCCTAAATGTTTGTTTGACTAAGAAATTGGAATCTACAAATCCCTTGCCCGCCTAGTCATTCGATCCACTGGATCAACTTAATCTTTTGCACCCCCTTCAAATGTCATGGTCATGTTGTGTCATTACTTCAGATGCCAGGAATGATGAGGATCCGAGAAAAACACAATAGGATTTCTCTAGCCTCTTTCTGAGTTCAAATGAAAGGATAGTTTTTCCATTGATATCTTCACCAACGATGCCAAGAAGCATTTTAAATCAATGTGTTGGACAATGCCCAAGGTTAGCGACACACAAAGAAAAAGTGAAACGGAAAGAAATCCACTGTGGTTTCTAGTGATGAAGAGGGGAACAATTTATGCATTTGCATCTAAAAGCAATGTGTTGACGTGAGGCTAAAGTAAGCAACATGTGCCCTGGGTGAAAGCCCTCATTCATGGTATCCAACAAAGAGGAGGAGGAGCTTTGGAAGGTGCAGAGCTGGTGAAAATTGAGGTGCTAGCCGCACAAGTACTATACCAAACCCCCATAAAAAATCAAAGGATTTAACCTCAAAGTCCCATTCAAAATATTATTTGTCTAAACCTTGTCACTCACATACTCCTACCACTTATTCCTCTCAATCCATCATGATATATATACCTACTATTGATCCCATAGACATAAAGAAGTTGAATTAGACATGGAACACCAACATTATAGATTTTGGGGGTGAAACTTTGGTCTTATCTTACTGCCAGATGAAATAATATATGTATTTCTTTCTTTTTTGAATTGATTTAGGAGGAGGAAGATGTTACAACCTTGATGGAAGAAGATATTCACTCTTTCATGGAAGGGTGCTTCATCACTGACGATATAATCTACACACATTTTCGTGCCATACAAAGAAGGAATCTCAAATAGACAAATGGAAGGGTTAAAAGATAATATATTCAGATTCTTCTATATGTAAATTGCATTTCAATTACCATTATGTGTCAATTTTCTTTCAGGTTGGTGCACATTATTGGTACAATCGAGTTCTATTATATTTGTGTGGGGGTGCCAATATTTTAATGATGGATGTGCGTCTGTATTCATGATTGGGGAGTCACTACAAAAAAATGGTCTTTAGCTACAATTATTCTAACTATATATATTTTATTTGTAGCTAAAATTACTTATCTTAACAATCTATAAAAATGTAAGTATAAGAATTATAGTTAATTATAAAAGCTACAAAAATTCACTACATATATGAATCAATTACAAGTTAAAACTCTTCCCAACTCATCTCCCCTCACTGCCAAATTACTAAAGTGCCTGAAAATTTGAATTTTTTATATTTACGCACACTGCTCGCCAGCCATCTATATTGGCACGATTTATTTCACGCGCAACACCCCCATCCATCCCGATAGCGCCCCCTTCCCTGCTTACCCTTTGTGCTCCCCGTCAACTCTCATCTCCCCCACAATCCCATATCTATTTGCCATTTTCCCCTCTCATCCTCTTCTCATCCCACACCCCCATCTTTCCTACTGTGTTCACACCCAAGCTTGCAGATCATCGGACTCGAGGCGCTGGAAGGACTAAATTCTGTGAGGAAACACAAAGGTGAAGGTGAGGAACAAAGTTGAAGCACAAATTCTGAGGTATGCTTTGGAAAACTCAACTACATTTTCTACACAGTCTTCCCTTTTCCTCATCCCTACCCATCTGTTCTATGTCTCACTCTCTTCTCCCCTCAAAACCCCCTATCAGATCGCTCTTTCTCCTTCTCATCCTTATCTCCTTCGGACACTCCCATACATCTTTCTTTGTTCGAACCCAACCTCGCTGAGCATCGAACATGTGAGGAGCAGTGCTGAAGCATAACTACTGAGGTATACTCCTGCCAAATCATCTACATCTACATATTCTACTTAAAAGGCAACATTCTATTGCTCAAACAATAGTCTATAGGGATGCAGGGGGCATCTATTTCCACATCTACGTATTACATTAGCTAAAAGACATAAATTTCCATCTGGAAGAGGTGGCCCAGTGAATCAGCCCAAGGGCTACTAAATAAAGAAACCCATGCTCAATCTTTGAAACCATTAATGATTTACCTCTCTATCATTCTTCCTAAGGTTTAAGTGGTATAAGGTGAAGTACGGGTCACCTTGTTCCATTACTCCTTTTTCTTTAGAGGCATTGGTTCCTCAGCTCAACTGTGTGAAAAATTGATGTCTATACCTATCTCTGCTCGAGTCTTTCTTTTTTTCCCTATATTTTTTCTACTCTTCTAGCAATAAGTGGTTCATGTACACTATTTGTATAATAGAGTTACTATTGATGTATGAAAAATGATCTCTTCTATGAACATTGACAATGCTTCCCCTCTATCTCAATCTTTACTTTTATCAAGAGGAGTTCTTTTATTCATCCCATTCTTCTGCAGGCTTTGTAAGTTGACTTGAGGTGGCTTAGACAGCCAATTCATCGGCTCAGATGGAGATCCAAGCATTGGTAAAGTATCATGTGATTCTGACTTTTTAAGCATCTACTTGTGATGTCATAGGTCAACACTACTGCACTGGCTGTACGAGGCTATAAAGAAATTTTTTTTTCCGGTTTGAGCATGCTTTTAGGAAAATGATTGTTATTCTGCCCCTATTGATAAAAATCTAGTTTTGACAAGGAATTGAGTATTTCTATGTTTGCTTATAAATTCCAGGTTGAAAAATAATTTGAAACATCTAGCTGACCAGTATGCTTTGATCGGAGCAACAATTTTCATAAAAGGTTCATGAAATATATCCATTTTTATATATATCCAACATGGTTTTAAGTAAGGATTCTTTTACTAATGTCAACCTCTGAATCATTATTCATTTCTAATCAAACTTGTGAGGGAGTTGTTTACAATTCTGCTTATGTCTAATGTTTTTCCCCAATGGCATCTCTACTACATCTAATCTAATATATACGTGGGGAGGCCATCCTTAAACTTGGAGTAGACGCATGGATGACCAAGATGAGTGGCATCTGGATCTCCTTGAAAGAGAAGTAGAACCCGCCACTTTGATAGATTTCACCATATTCTTTTTATCTATTTTTATTATTTTCCCTTTTCTATACAGACTAATAGTACAGTGTATGTGTATGTTACTCGGATATTTCTGAACTCTATTTGCCTTTTCTAGTTCTGATATAACATTTATCAACACATCATCTCCAAAAAAGCTTGAAGATATATTTTCTACCACCTACAATTATCAGGCGGTTCTTATTTTTCAGCATTTCCTCTTGTGCATGGATATCATGCCCCGGAAGGAAATAGCCTTGAATCAGGGAGAATAGAGTTGGACATAAGTTAAAAACAACAAAGGCAATCTCTTCAAACACCTGGTGGACCTGGATAAGCTATAGAGCAAAAATATTAGTCATTGACATATTATCCAGATCTTGGCATATCTTAGTGAAATCAATGTATATGAGTCAGTGTTAGTAAGCTTCATTAGTGTTGTTCATGAATTGTTCTTGGTAAAATGACATATAGCTTGTACTATTAACAAATTGAATTCTTATGATTGTTTGGTTGATTGATATTGTCTGTACTTTTTACCAATGTAAGTTGAAGCCAAGTAAATTTGGACATGATTATATGCATATATAGTAGCCTTGAAATAATTGGTCTCCACAGCAAAGGAACTTGTTTCTAGTAGTATTCCATTGTTTTCTCTTACATGCTTGTTATTCGGATGTCCTGAAATCAAACTAAAAACCAAAGTTATATGCCTACACTAAGGGAAAAATTACAAGAGATTGCAAAGATAAAATAATGTTTAGCACATATACTATCTGCCATACCATCTGAGTGAAAGTTGAAGCTAGCAGGGGCATAAGGCTAGTAGCATATTTGGCTGGGGTTAGATATATGACACAATCAAGATTGATCAATTCATAGGTTGTTATTTTCACAATATAGGTTACAATTTTATTAAAGTTGCTTCTTTGATAATTCCAGTTTGATAAAGATATAGGATCTTAGTTGTCACAAATCTGGAAGCAGTGTTAAACCTTTATGTGATAGCCTATTATTTTATCTATACATATTATTGACAACAACTGAACGAAGGAAAAATCTTGTAAAATAAAAGGTAAGATTGGACATGATGTTTGATTTTAGTGATGTTAGCCTCTATCCTTGACCAGGGTTGACGTTTTACATTGGTTGGAGATCCTCCATTGCCCAAGGGTGGTCTATCAACTACCACGTACCAACTAAGTGGAGGTGGTGAAGCATATACATGTCTTTTCTTTATTGTTTCTTATTTTGCACAAGAGGCTAGGTATAGACACTTCTCGGGTCTCATACACATTGGCTGCACACACTTTCCTAATGATTGAGTTGACTCTGATATGCTGGTGGAACCACCAAATGACAACTGTCGTCACAGGATGGCTAGTGTGGCCTGTTACCATAACTGTAGGGAAAATCATGATGGATTCATACAAGTAACCAGGTTTATAATCAAGCTCGTTTTGAGGTCATTATCATGTAACCAACCTGTTGGAAAAAATCTACGTGCATGTATGGATTGAAGTTATTTCTATAGCTAAAAGGGAAATGCCTGATTCAACTCTACTTGAATCAATGAATTTTCTTCACTAACAAAAAGTGAGGTTTTCTCTTTATATAGATATTCCAAATAATTGGAATTACAAGAATTCTCATTGGATATACATTACCTACATTAGATCATCCATGTAATTATCAATCATATTATCTATAATGTTGAACTCTAGAAAGAAACAACTCAATCCATATTTTTCAACCTGTAGAAATGAGGTCCACCGTCAATGGATAAATCCACTTAGTTTTAACATCACACATTGTGTTTCTTATTGAAAATAAAATTAACTCCCAATAGTTGGACATTTGCAGCCTAGCATGTCAAGTGTGCCTCTCACAAAAAGGCATAGAACAACTTACATGGTTTTACTTTACTAATATCTCAAATAATAACCTATGCTGGTGAAGATGTTATATACAATACCACATTTTACTCTAACAACACTAAATTCAGTCCCCCTTTTTCTTTGGTGTGTTGTGTGTTTGTTATCTTTGTGAGCATCTTTGATGCTCTAAACAACTAGCCAGGAATGATGTTCCAAGTGGAATCACTCTTGGTAAGCTTCCTAATCATGTATGATTGTTAATCATCTTTGTTTCATACCTATTTTCATTATTTGACTGGAGACAACCAACTATTCTGGTTGACCATCAGATCATTGTATGTTCCGATATGTGCATACATTTCCTAAGGTGGTGGCAGCACATTTGGTTGTAGCTAGTGAGGTTCCTATTTTATTTAGTCTACTAGTCCATTATGATGGTTTGTAGGAGTTCTCAAATGTGTGTGCGCCCATACCATTCCTTGGCTACCACAAATAGAAGAGGAATCTGGATTCTCTTTTTCTTATAGCAGGGGTCATTTTCATTGGCTCGAGATTAGGATTTCTACCTATCTCTCAGTTGTTTGTAGGCACCTACTCTATAGCTCCTGTGTACATGGTCTGTCTTATTGATGAAGTAATACCGAAATGACCCTCTGAATCAACTAAATACGTGAAGGTGCTTATTGTTAAATGCATGTATATACCTTTCTATGGTCATGACATACTTTCTGTTGATGCTAAGTGGGCACAAAGCTAGTATGCTATTGGGTGACAATGATCGAGGTGAACTACAAGTTACCATCATTGTTGCTGCACATGCTTTGCTGCTGTTGGGTCTCTTGTCAAATCTCAAAAATTGCTCTCGACTTTCTAAATTAGAGAAGACAGATACTCTTGTTTAGTCTTCCATTGAATAGAGTTCCACAAAGGAATTTGGAGCATGAGTAATACTGAGGTTTTATTTTTCTCAGTAGGTTCCAGTCTTCCTCTTCATCAATAGATCAAAGCTTATTGATATGCTATCTGAAAACGTAACATATTTTGTTGTAGATCTAGTTAATGCTTGAAACAGGTGATCTCTATATATTAGAGTTTATATCCTATGTGTATAGGACTAGATTTAATAAGTTTTCTAATCACTTCCTTAATGTCTCTATATACTATCCTTAAATGAGAATCTAATGTAACTCTATGTTATTATCTTGGTCTCTGTGCTAGCACCAGTTGGGCCTGGATTGCACACTTTTTCCACCTCATTTTCCCTTCTCTTTGATCCCATATCATAGCCTCACTGAGAAGAGTTCCACTGACTTAGCAATGTTTAAACTTATTTTCCAGTGGTCTCTTCCAGGTTGTCAAAGAATGTTTTCGTGCCAAATTGCAAGGATTATAAGGAAATGTGGTTATTTTGTAGTGATGAGATTTCCTTCGTGTATTTAGATTCCGTCATAAACTGAGGTCAGATCATATGATATGGAGGAATGTGTGTGCTCCTCTCCTCTACAATTTAGGTTATTAAGAATCAGTGGATCTGGATTTGGTCAGATCACTAAATCCATTTCAACTTATTAAGAATATGTGTGCATTTTGATAATCAATAAGGTATAATACATGTTATCTCTTTTGCAATTTAGGTCTTTTGTAGTTCATATTATCAACATTGACATGCCCAGGTCCTGTGGAACATGATGATACATCTATACAGTGCGCATTTTGATAATCAATGAGGTATAATACATGTTCTCTCTTTGGCAATTCAGATCATCAACATTGACATGTCCAGGGTCCTATGGAACATGATGATACATATGTTGGATACACATGTTGAGTTTCACCCTGACCCCTAGATATGGAACCTGCTTAGCCTTCAAAATACAGTAGCCTGAGTTCAGATGAGGTGGGACATTCTCTTTCTTTAACCTTTTACCAATCATCTAAAAGTTCTTTCAGGTGTTATTTGAATGTCACCAGCCTCAACTAATATTCCATTTGTTTGCCTCTCTATTCTATAAAATTGGGTTTCAGAATTCAAACTGGGTATGTTTCAATCTCAGCAAATGCAATGCATGCCCGTTTCTAGATTTTAGATACAAGATGCAAAAGTGTTGGGAAAGGTAAACTACAACTATGCCAAAATTCGTAACATTATCTAGATGAAGCTTCATTGTCACCAAATCCATGTTATTTACTACTTCTAGTGTGATGGTAGCATGCCATTCTCATTGGTTCATATGGGCTCACTTACTAGCCATATATTCTATTTAAAATATGCTCCATATCTATAAAATAAAGCTCACTTTTTTCATATTTATTTCTCAGGAATATATCTTACAGCTCTGATTGTAGCTTCTTTTCTCTAAAATGAAAAGGTGATAAACCATTGTTCCTTGGTATTCTCAATGGTGTAATTGCATTGCATTCAACTATCCATGTTGCAGCTGAAAGAAGTGTCGACTTGGTCTTCTGAGAGAAGCTTGTACTAGGTGCATTTTTCACATTTGCATCCTTTGAGGTGTGGATTATGCTTTCCTCTTTAAGCATATCTTGGGTAGATGGAGGAAGTGCTATTGTCTCTATGGGTTCATTCCTCCTTTGTGAGATGACGTTTGTGCTTTACTTTCCACATAAACCGCTTATATCAATTTGGCATATTCATGATTCACAATTGCTCCCAATGGCCCTGGCACGACTTTAGTGGACAACGTACTCGCCCTCTTTTAGGCTTTCTTGACTTATAACTTCTCTAAAACTATTTCTTCTACGAATTTTGAAAGTATTGCTCCCCATGTACTTTTCAGAATAAATTGGCAGTAGCTTCCCATGGTTCATCGACAGTCTCTGCAAGATGGTGAGATGTTCCCAAAGGATGTCACATTTGCATTTCTATGGGCATCCATAGATGAAAGTTATCATCAATGTTTGACTTTTTTAAGGTTAGTGAATCTTTAAATAGATAATACTTTTTAATTCTTGTATGATCGTTTCCCCTCACTAAAGGGCATTAGACATACTCCTCTTTATCTTCCCAACACCATCAATAGATATTTCATGGTACTATTTATGTGGGTGCCTGAGACAGGCATAGAATACATGATCTGATCTACCCTGTGAGATATAATGCTTACTGTAGAGATTGGTGACATCTTGTCTGAATGCTTGGTCAAGCTATAAATAGTGCAAGCAATGATGTTAAATGTATCGATACGTTTCCAAGATGGACTTGTTGATGCCCTACAAAATTAAATTTAAATGGGATCCCAATGAGAATACATCAACAATAAATGACTAACATTTGTAGAAAAAGTGATCAATTCATAACATAATATATGTATTGTAGTTTGCACCTTGCAACTTCCAATCTTGCTCATATCTAATGTGGTATGAGTAAGTTTAGGAAACCTTTGCTTCAAGCACATCAAAAAACACTCATCTCTATCTACAACAAGCTCTTGCTGCTTCTCACCATCCACTAATAAATTCTTGATCATCGCCTATGATGATCTTGGAGTGGTGCGGCTCACACTGCTTGGAGGTTTGGCCACTACTACTTGTTTGCACCACACAAAGTCACGGCCTAGACACAATTAGCAGTATCCAAAGCCTGGAGATCTGATGTTAAGTTGAGACAGTTGAGGAGGCATTTCATGGGGAACCGGTCTGCGATTATGTAATGACAATCACATTACCCAAGCATTCCCTTCTGATCTGAAATGGAGGTCTATAATTAGTTGTAAACTGTAAATATAAATATTTGGACATTTGGAAAATTATGTCTATGGTTATATGTGCAATGGTATCACATAGAAAAGTTTGGTTGTGACTCCAATAAGGAACTGCGGGCATTCATCTAACAGCCATAACATCAACGATGATGACCATGTCATCTTTAATATTTATGCTACAACTGCTTTCTGAATTTGCAAATTACGAGACTTGCCATGTTATCTTTTATGATTATCCATATGGAAATTACGAGACTTACATATGGAAATTATCCATTAGAAAACCATGAGATTTTATGATTATCCATATGCAACTTACGAGACCCACCTTCTATAGGTCCAGTTCCATACTATGGTAGAGCATTCATTTTGGAAGAATGGACATGCCCCAACTAGTAGGGAAGAGATGACACCCGTCTTCTCACTTTGCTTGGCATGTAGAGTCCTATTAGGAACCACACGATTTTTTGAGTAGCATCTGACTAGACCAAAACATCTATTAAGAAATTTTCATTATGGCAAAAGTCTGGTACTCTTTCTGTTGCTCTAGGCACAAACACTTTGGTAGAGTGGAAGGCACAATTGTAGGATGGTCTGTGACTGCTCACTACATACATGAGTGCACATTTGAAGGTGAAAGATGAACACCATTGCAACTTATTATAAGTTTCAAGCACCCACCCCATGCATAATGAACCTTACATCATTTAGTCTGAGACTTCATTTAAGAATTTCGTTTGGCATGTACAAAGTCATTTCTTCTAGGACGTGTCTAAAAAATCTGCATATATGCCATACTCAAGTTGACTTCAGCCATAGAAAGTAGTCCATGCTTGCATGGTAGCTCTAAAAAATGCAAGGTGAGTGAAATTCAAGATTACCATGAATTTGAAAGCAATAATAGTTTCCATGAACACAATCTAACATTATAATTGTTAAAGGACCATTCTGACTATTCATAAAGAGAAGAATGTTGCTTTGACATGGAGATTTGTAGGTGACCTAAAAAGGGTCTATTTGATATCATATAGTGTTTTGTGCATTGCTTGGTAAGTTCTTCTCTAATCATCAATCATGTGTAGGACTGCACACCCCTAACATATTAGGACACATATATACTTCCTGATAAATTATGATAGCTAAGAACATGAAAGATGTAACATCCAACCTCCCCTACATTGACCTAGTATTTTCTATATTCAACATGACATTTGTTTTAGTGCTTCATGCCAGCATTATAAGAAATATGGATAGCAGAATGATAGACATTTGATTTGAGCCTATTGGTTATAGCATCATAGCATGTAGAAGGGTTGTAGTTGCGACGAAACTAGTAGGGATCGTAGAAGCTGAGTAGATAGTTCTCTCTTTGTATGTTTTACTGATAAGATGATCAATCAAATTTAAAATATATAATTTGCTTTTGTTTATGCTATATGTTCCAAGATGGTTAGCTAGTCTCTTGAAAATCATTACAGGCTGTTGTGGCACACACAACCTATTGTAGTTAATGCTCACAACATTGACATCTAGGAATGTCATGTTAATGCTCACCTCCAAAAGTTGCCATAAGGTCCAGGGAAATTTTTGCAAAAACCCTTTATCCTTCTTATTGATATCCATGGCTTCTGCATTCTGTGACCTATGCTCTTCCTTTGCATATAAAATCATCTCAAACTGAAGATTCATTGTCCTATCACTCACCCTCAAGCTAGCTACTACACTCTCAAATACCTCAAAATCAACTAAAAATTATTATTATTCTTGTTCACCCTCAAGCTAGATGGGAGAGGGGAATGCATGGTGGGATAGTGGGAGTTGGAGATAGGGTAGATACTAGAGACAGTTTGTGCATGGGAGAGAGGTTCACTGCCATTGGCATCTTCCGTTTGATTTGGTATTGTCCAAGACTACTTCTAAGATATGTAATTTAGAAAGTGATGTAGGAGGGGCAAGATTTTGAGGTTGCCGAGCAATTTATTTAAGGTTTTGTAAGCCTACATCTGGGCTGGAAATCTGGCTAGGGTGTAAACTCAGGCATGTTCTTTTCAATGTGATTTGTCTTGCTTGTATTGTTGATATAACTGGCTGGGTGTATTAGTTAGTTCTTATAGAAAAATGGGTTTGGTTGAGAGACTAGAGACCTATATTTGTATTACCAATCAGGTCATAATTAGATTGTCTTGACCGGCTTGCCCATTTTGGTCTTGAAAACACTGATATGTAGTCTAGTTAGAATCTGCAAGACGAGAATCACTTATAAATAAATGACCAACAAGTTGTTGATTGCATTTCAATCTGTGAAGATGGACATATCACAATGAATTATAGATGTGGCTAAGTATCTAGTTGTTCGTAGCCTACGTGGCTAGTAGAAGGACTCATCAATATGTAGGATTTTTTGTACTGATCTATGGCTCAGAAACACTTAGGAGCAGGCTGCATGTTAGAACGGACAATGTGCTTATTTGAATTGGATAGTAGATTGTTATAATTTCTTAAAGCCATAGAGACATAGTTTATTGTATTACATATTTAGTGATCTTACTCTCCCAATCAAACATCATCTCAACCCCTAACCATGTGGGTGTTATGAGCAACTTAGAAGACAACCAGCCTATCCCATATCTATTCATTAGTATTTTTTACAAAGATTTAGGAAGATCTAAGTAGCTCACTGATTCTTTTCACTGAGCTTAAGATCACTCAACAGTTGTAGACATTGATCTTGTAGTTTCACCTGGTTTAGGTACCTCTGTTACAACACTGTAAATATGAATCTAGGTTAGTGTTTGATGATGGTAAGGGCTATTAATGTGGATCTATGTGAAAGGTGGTTGTGTATAGCTGAAGTGTTTGGCAATGTGGCGAGAGAGGTGGTGGTGAGGGGTGGTTGTAGTGTGTAGGTGATTTCCGTTGTTCATAAACCTAGAATTATGATTTTCACACAGCTTGGTTGTGATGGTATCCATGACTCAAAGGGATCTATGATCTTGTGATTGTACCTTCTTTTCCTTTCACTCTCTCCCCTCTCTACAATGTAATGATTTGATTAATATGTAGTTTTTCTTTAATGATATGTGCAGATTGATTTATTCAAAAGATCTCAGCTGGAACAACTCTTGAGCCATGTTAAATCACATCCCAGACAGTCATATTTCTCTAGTAGAGGCCATCCCAATTGAACATGTCTACTTAGTTGTTTCTACTTAATGATATGTGCTTATAAAACTCATTGTTTCTAACTTTTCTATTCCAATGATCATGAATTGTCCAATTCTTTTGATTACCATCATTGACACTACATAGGTGAAAGATCCACACCCATCAATACTTTTGGGTTTAGCCACTTATTTTCTGAAGTGTACTGAGTCAATTGATCCAGTCAGACATCTTATTTATTCTTTGGAAGTTTAGTCATGATTCTTTTGAATTACATGTTTAGTTTATATGAACATATGCATGAAGGGCAAGCTCCAACATGCTTAGACAGTAGCTAAAGAATGGGACAAACTCATTTTAGTGTACCAGGCTTACACTAAGTAACTTGAAAAGATTAGGTCGAGCTGACTTCAAAGGTGGTTTTCAGCTTTCCTTAATGGTGGACTGACTTTCTTGAAAATGATAGGGGACTTAATGTTCTCACTCTGGACCTACTTGGTGTTCTCACACTTGCATATCTCATTGTGGAAAGTTGGTGGAGGGGAAACGAGGGGTTTTCTTCAGGTACCTAGAAGTGGGGGACTTGCAGTGACTATAATTTCGTTTCTAGATTCCATCTTGAAGCAACATATGAATTCATCTCAGAATTGAGGAATCCCTATGTGGTGAGCTGCTAATTTGGCACCATGGGCCTTTGTTTGAATGCAGATTTGGAATCATGTGTATCTATATTGAGGAATAATTATGGTGCTGATTTAAGAATAGCAAATTCACCTAGTTGCCAAAGCTTAGAAGGTGTATCCTTATGTCCTTGGCTCTAATTCTGTAGGTAAGATCTTCTTTCTTCTTTAACTAAACTCAAATTTTAATATTCTTGTGAATGGTTCTTTGTGAAAGTTTATTTTCCAATATGAGTAAGTCAATCCATATTTTCCCCTATTGTATTACAATTAGATTTATATTGGATTTTAAGCATTTGTTAGTGTGTGTTGTCTATCTAAATAGAAGCTATCAGTTTTATATAAATTCTGCCTCCTTTTTGCTCAGTTGCATTTTTCCTCTATATCATTCCTAATAGTCATAAATTCATGGCTGCCTTATGGTGGCCCAGCCTTGACATATGCTTCCTGTCAGTATTCCATTGTGACATCTAATATCTTTAGTTTACTCACTGGTTATGGTAGTAGTTTGTTGCAGAGTGCACGGTATATATCGGTGGAGTTTGCTACAAAGACCAACTACCTGACATAATATTTTTAATATTTGCTTTGCAGGTTGACCTTATTGTAGAGTCGGACAATTTTTGAGCTTATTTTGTTGATCTTTTGATTGGATTTTACTAAGGTTCCTGTCCTCTTCACTTGGATTCAGATATGACTTACTGATATTGGTGTTCCATAGATTTTGAGTTTGTTTTGCCTTCTTTATTATATGTCAAGATTGCTGCTGAACATGTCTATTTGTTACCATCTACTATTTATCTTGTTATATAGATGAGCAATTGTTCTTTGGCTCTTGGTTAGCACGATGGGTTTTCGATAGTCTATTAAAATGAAACTTCTGTAATGAGAAATGCAGAAAATAATGTGTATTGGATAGTCTGTTGAAATGAAATTGCTGCACTGAGAAATGCAGAAAATGGTGTGCAATCTATAAAATGGAACTGCATGTTTCCTGCTCCCAAGTGATTTCTTATTAAAATATTCATTTTGCACATTTGCAAATACATTTCCTGCTCCCTATTTTCTGATGTTTCCATCCGTGATTACTTCCTAGGAAGAAGACCATGCCTCCAGGAAGAGGGTCGTGCCTTCAGGAAGCCTAATGAAGGCCATTATATGGTTCAATAAAGGCAAAATAAATCCATGATGTGAGTTTTGGTATGCTTTTATTCAGGTTCACTCTGTATCTTGGTTTTGTTATCAGTTTGAAATACCCACATATACAGCAAGGTTGATAATATCTTAAGCAATGGGGGTATCCACGTATACAGAAAGGCAACTACCATTATTTTAGACAAAATTGTCTTCCCCATTAAGATGATCATATCCTTTTTCATCCCACCATAGAATGTGAAGTTTATCCACCAGGTTGTCCCTCTGCAGTCCTAGAGAGAAAGGGCTCCGACTATGTGATAGGAATAGCCATTCTGCATCAAATTTTCTACAACAAATGCTTCCATCTGAAGTCAGAAAACCTTTTACCACCAGATCTGATTCATTTATATTTATGTTAAGTCGGAAAGCTTCCTCTTAAGCCGGTGTTGGTTTTATGATATGAACATTGCTTCTTAGTAGGGGTCCGGTGGTGGGTGGTGTACACATATTTTACACTAACCTATATTCCATTTAACACCCACTTTTTTGTTGTTGCATGCAGTAGCTTCATTACCTTCAAAACACGAACCATGAAAATATTTAAGGTGAACAAACGTCTATAGGCAAATACCTTGGTTGTTTGCAGTTATAATTATCTATTTTCTCATTCTCTCATACTATAAATCCACTCATTCTCTCAGGGGAAGTCTAGTTTAGGACATATCATACAAATATTTCTCATAATTCCTCATGTCTTGGAGTCTAGGTTAATCCTATAACTGGTCATGGTACTAGAGGTACCCCTTTTTAGAATAGGTTGAGGCTCATGCAGATTCACATCTTATCCTCATCTAGTTTATCTTATCCTAATGTCCAAAATTCTAAAATTAAAGTCAAATTCTCAAATCCAACTGAGGCCATCATAGACCATATGATCTCATTATGTAACACTAAACTCCTCATTCATTTCCTCCAATATGCCTATCTCATAGTCCAATAGGCATCACCCCTTCGGCTTAGAACTAATCATGTTGCCAGTCTTGATGTCACTCACTTCCATGTAGATGTATATCTACCTCCTACTCGTATCTGAGTGGGAACAAACTTCTACTAGGGTTCCTATCTAGAGGAGATTAGATTTTCTGGTCACAAACTAGCTTTCCCATTTGGGTTGTTTTATCTCTTATAAGTCTTTTCCCTCTCTAGGGTCGACCCACCCTAGTTAGGGACACCAAACCTAAAGTTGCACCAAGGATTGTGCAACCACTTATTTTCTATGTATCACATGTACATCCAGGTCCCTTACATGTAGCATTCATGCATTATTCTATGTATTTGCATGCATGGACAAACTAAGGTATCCCAACTTATTGGTTTCTTTCTTCCTCTATCCACTTCTTAATGTTTATTAGGGTAGGGTTATTATTTTTTTCCTATTTTTCTCATACCCTAGGATTGAGGTTTAGGGTTGAGTTAAGGACTACCACCAATACCTTAGGGTTTTGCAATTCTCTTGACCTGCTAAGGTTGTTTCCCAAATTAGTCCTAGTTCCATCTAGGGGTTACCCATATATCATTTTCTATTTATCACTATGTCCACTTTTATATAGCATTTGGTGGAGGATGCCTTAATCCCTAATATCCATAACGCTAGTACTCTAAAGAGATAAAGAGAGTAGATATAGGTACCTAGGGTTTTATGAGTGAAGGGGGGTAAAGAGATGATGAAAAGATGAGAAATCCTAGAGGTATGTTATTTTGAGTAAAGTCCTCCTACTTTGGCTAGGCTGAAAGCACAGGTCCAGAAGTCCTCGTAAGCCGACTAGTGGTACAGAGGAAAATATTGCTGCCCCTAGATCATGGTCCTTTCTAGACACCATAGTCTATAGAAAACACTCTAATAATTCCCTTGGGTGGAATATTTGTACCCCTAGATCATGCCCCTATCACTTCCTACCAACCCTTGTGAGGATCATTTGTGTTAGGTTTTAGGTGGAATTCAATTAGGATCTAGTCAAGCCTAGATTTTAGTGTAGAGACTTTTAGGATAATTAGGGCCCGAGGGTAGTAGTGGAAGGTGGAAATGAAGTTTTAGACCTCAAATCACCTACTTCTAGCCTTGAAAATGCTCTAAGATGATTACACTAAATGCTTCTATCCTAGATACTTAGATCTCTCACTAGGTCTAAGATGATTGATTAGCATGTAGGAAGGTGAATAGCTAACTAGGGACCCACTAATTGGACCTAGAAGCAATTCATAAAAAGAACCACATATAAGGTATTTTCCTAGAATCCTAGGTGATTTCAAGCACAAACCTTAAGAAAATCTATGAGAAATGAGATAGAAATGGAAAATAATCATTAGTAAATGGAATTACAATGTCTACATATCACTTCCCCCAACATGGTGTCAAAGTACCATTTTTAACCCCAAATGGCCCACTAAGGGGCCTAGCTACTCATAGAATAAAAAAATATAAAAATGGAGAAGAAAGAGGTAGAAGTAGCCATGGAGCTCGATGTAGATGAAGAAATCTCCCTCTCCAGTAGTTGGTAAGACGTGCTCCTCCCTCCTTCAAGGTGGAATGTCATAGAATGGTGGTGGAAAGTGGTCAACACCCTAGAAAACTAGGGTTTTGGTGGTGGTGGAAATGGTGAAATGGAGTAGAATTGGGGTGGGGAAGTAATGGAATGGATAAGGTGCAAAATGGGGGAGCTAAGAAGGGGTAGAAGGTATTTAAACTTGTTGGAAAGACGTGCTCCTCCCTCCTTCAAGGTGGAATGTCATAGAATGGTGGTGGAAAGTGGTCAACACCCTAGAAAACTAGGGTTTTGGTGGTGGTGGAAATGGTGAAATGGAGTAGAATTGGGGTGGGGAAGTAATGGAATGGATAAGGTGCAAAATGGGGGAGATAAGAAGGGGTAGAAGGTATTTAAACTTGTGCTCCAAATGCCACCTAAGTATATATAGGTGGTGGGGAAGCACTAGGTTAAGTAGGGGCATTTTGTGTAGAGCACCGTAGAAATGTGTTAGGGTTGTAGGCCACCACGACCATTTTGGTCACCACGGTCGTGGTGGATGGGATGAACATGATTGTGTTATATGGAAACATGCAAGGTGGAAATGGGTAAAATGTTAGGTTGAGGTATGGTTTTTTTATGGTCAGTGGCATGACCGTGGTGGTCACCACGACCTTGGTGGGTGAAGGGTGGCACAGGCGAGGTGTCTGGAATAATCATTTTGGAAGAAGTGGCAATGAATGAGATGGTTTCCATGACCATTTTGTAAGGAGTGGATGCTGGCCAGGTGGTTGCAATGACCATTTCAGAAGGAGTGGCCATACTCATTTCTTCAATATGGTCGTTGTGGAAATTCATCACCATGGTTGTTGTAACACCCCAAAATTTTACACACATGCACATGAGCGGAAGCGTCAATTCCTGACTCGTAATATTTTTTGGGTATCACATTTCTTAAATAGCGTACACAAGGAATAATTGAAAAGATAACCAACTCATAATCACATATCATTTCTCATTCTCAAAAGTTTACATAAGATGGAAACACAATACAACTAATGGCATAACCAAAGACTTAAACATAAACAAGCTGGTCTTACTACATGAAATTAAACATATGGTGGATAATGTCACCCCACTAGGGAACTCCTAGTCTTTCATTAGGTCCTCCATGTTCTCATCCTGATGTCCTAATCGTCCTATGCTTTTCACCTTCAGACATCTTGTCCCCAGTCATGCATTGGAAAAATGATAATTAGTAAGTGACATGAGTATTCTATATATATGAAATACAAGAATATGAAAATGACTGTACATTATTATTAAACATGATGGATGAAATCTAACATAAAAGCTGAAAGAAACTTGAACATGACTGTATGATCTTTCTTTATGCATAGTTCTTATCTTTTTATGTAACTTATGCTGGAGACATGTACTCTGGTACCTGGATCTCATTACCTACACTCTGGCTTGGGTCATCTTATAAATCATGAGATATGATTTGAAATAATAAATAGCAACACAATATAAAATGTAACTTCTTAGCATGAACATGATTTACCATAAGACATAAATCATGAATATCTCACTTAATTTGATGAAATTGTACATAGTATAGAGTGGGAGGTCAAAGCCAAGGTTGGGGTTCTTAGGGGTGTTATTCCCCATGTAATCCATATGTGGGATCTATAGGAGATCCTTTGTATAGTATAGGGTTTTTGAGTTGATCCATATACACCTTTTTCAGAGATAGCAATACATTTACCTTATCCAAAAAAAGAATATCTCACTTAACAACATAGACATGTGAACATGCTAAATAATAAATATTAAATACTCATGGGCATGGACCACTTACCTAGTTAGGAGAAAACAAGCTCCTAAGATCCCCATGGTCTTATCACTCAATCAACCTATGATAATAAATCAAGGTTTCTTAATTAAGGTCCTAAACCCTAATGACATCAAATCTGATAGTTCGTAAAAACCCAAAGTTAGGTACTAAAACCAGCTCTATTAGATAGATCTTGAAAAGTAGCTTACAATCCATGTATGGATCGTTCTCATCCAATCTCTATAGCATTTACTGCGAATTTTTGAAGGTTGGGCATACAATTTCCAATCAAAACCGAGATAAATCACTGAAAGCTATTTCTGAAATTCTTAGTTGAAAACACGGAAGAACTGATATACCCTAAATTTTATTTAAGAAGCATGACGTGACAGGGTCAGACATTGTTAAAATTCAATTTTAACTGTGGTGGCTATATCAAGTGTCAAAACCATTAGAATACCAAAAGTGGCCATGGTGGTGTTACAGAACAATTGATATCATGAGGGAAGGAGGGTAATTGATCCACCTAGTTTCTTCTCCAACCATGGTGTCGAGCTACTCCTCCTAGAGTAATGGAATAAGATCGAAGCTCAAGACGAAAACCTTGGTTCATCACACTTATCTACCTAACAAATTACTCAGGCTTGCTAGAACTCTAGAAGCCCTTGAGGAGGTTCCCTGGAACCTACATCAGCTCCAAGCCATAGCCATGTATGGAGGATGAAGGCAAAGTTGAGTTGTGAGACTCGCTAAACAGAGCAATCTGGGGTGTGGAATGTCTTTATGGGTTATTCCCAAACTCAAAAAGTTTATCGATGTAATGATATTTTCAACCACAATGGTTTGTGACTGTGGATGTTGTTTTCTTTGAGAACATGTCGTACTACTCTGAAAAAGGGTCTACCTTATCTAGTGATCTGTTGGATCCTACTCCTCTACTTGTGGTAGTAGAACATGATCACAATGATGAAACTAAAAAGGTCCCCTCTATGGCTCCTCAACAACTAATTCCTCCCTTATCGGTAGATCACAACACTTCCCAGATTTTCTCTGACCTACATCTTCCTACCAGCCAAAGGAAAGGTGTTTGTTCCCACATGAAACATCCAATTAGTAATTGTTTCTCTCATTATTTGACTCATGATTTTTTTTAATCGATTCATCTCCGACTCGATAGACTACATGCGGGGGTGATCTGACCAATCAACTCAACATTTTGCAATTTAATCTACATAATGCAAATGATAACTATGCACTAGTTTTAATTGATTGTTTCTTACTCTAGTGCTATGACCCTATTATTACCATAATTTACCTACTAGAAGTATGACTATGTATTTATTTAATGTACTAATACTCATGTTCAAGTTATGATATCATGTCCCTGCAAAATTGCAGATTCATGTTAAATGATAATGTTTAAGAATTATGTTATATATCAAAAGGGAGAATTCCCATTAAGATCCTAATGAAGTTTAAGTTAAGAAATAGAAATGTGAAATGAGTAGTAAATGACCACATTTACTTATAAATCATGCCTTTCCTACCAATGAGAGGCTTTCCTAGCATCATATGTTGTTAAGTGGACAATGAAGTTATATGGAGAATATATAAATCCAAAATGTAATGCAATTTAACCTACTCAAGAACTTATAAATTTATGTCTTGTTGTCTATTTCATGTCAATATTTATATGTTTTCTTGTATAAATTACACATACTACTCACAAGTTGATGATGTGTTTCACATTACCTATGATGATATGTACCTAAATCAAAGTGCTAAGGTGTCATTGAAGTGAGTTCTTTAAATCTGACTAACTAATTATCAAGAAAAAATCTTAGTGGGTTGCCATCTATAGAAAATCAAATATACCTAGATTGTATTTATGCCTTGTGTTTTAGTTTTTCTAAAGTATCTTGTATTATGATTAAATTTTAGTTTGATAAACATAAGATGAAGCAGGTTTCCTTTCAAGAAATTTTGTATGAATCTTTTTTAGTAATGCATGTTTTTCATATATCTTATTTGTTTTGTGTATTACTTTGTGTGGAACCTTTGTAAGCCAAGCCATGTTATAGATTGTTAATAAATGAAAATTATTTTTATATACTATTACATAGTCTCTCCTTATAAAGGAGTGGGTGGTACGATGTACCACAAGTGCAAGATATTATAATAGGAGGTAAAGTAGGCCTAACAAACCCACGATTTCTAACACTCTCCCTCAAGAAGGAGAATAGACATCTTGTAATCCCAGCTTGGTACTCATGTAGAAAACAAGGTAGGGTGGAAGGCTTTGTGGGAATATCTATTTACTATTCTTCAGTCCTCACATGTGGGGTGATAATATTGTTTGCCTTCACCAAGTTATGAACAAAATAGAAATCAACTTCAATGTGTTTTGCCCTTTCATGAAAGATGGGATTATTGACGATGTAAATGGTAGTCTGATTATAAAAATGCATATATATTCACTGGAGTCTGTACTAGAATGTGAATATCTTTAAGAATTGAGTGTACAACAAGCATGGGGCATGGTGTGATAATCAACTTCAAATCTAGAATGAGAAACTACCACTTGTTTCGTCATCTCCATGAAACAAGATGATATCGTAGAAGAATTTAGAATATGAAAGTTGAGAGTCTATCAACTACATTTCTCATATAGTCTGCAAAAACATGTTTAATGATAGTGATCTCATTGGATAAGGCATGTCTATAGAATAGTCCTTTTTCTGGATCACTTTTCAAGAGTCTAAGAGTTCACTAAAAAATGATCCAATGTTATTGTAGGGATGCAGTCATGAATTAACTAACATTGTACATAAGATATCATGTTGAGATTTGTTAGGTAGATTACCTAGAACTCAACATTATTCTTTTAGGACCAAGAAATGGCTACCCCTTTCTTTGAAATTGTATGATAATCCATGGGAGTCAAGATAGGTTTAGCATTGGTCATTCATGTATCGTTGAGAAGATCTACAACATATTTCCACTGTGAAATATTTATCCTTATATTAAATTGGAGAACTACAATACCTAAGAAAATATTGGACTATCCACAAATCATTTGTGTGGAAGTGGGATTGAAGTGCCTTCTTGAGGTCTACATAAAATGCAAGAATAATATGACCTTATGGGTCTTGTTGTGGTATAGAGAATGATAACTTGATGACCTTTCTAAATCCAATACGGTCAAGAATCATGCTAAGTTTATTAAACCGAGCCTCCGAGATTACTTGAAGCCATAAACTTTTCTAGAGGATGATTGATTAAAAAAGTACCATGTCTGGTTGAAAGTGAGAAATCTAGTGCTAGTGGAAGGAAGCCCATGTTGGTGCGCAATAGTTTGACCCTATACCTCACATTATTTTTTGTTTTCATACTTTCAAAAATTATTAATACACTCACACTCTAAATTAGATAGTGTTTTTTGATTTTAACATGTGCATGAATAAAAGGGATATTAATACCACAAAGTAGCAACGACTTGGCCTGGAATTTGAATTGTACTGAAATGTGCTTGATTATTGAAAATATTGGAAAATTGAGCCAAAACAAATTTGCTAGAAAAATGGCATGGCATAACCCATCATGGCATCATGCCATGGCTAGGGTAATGAAGCCCAAATCATTGGGAGAATCAACATTTTATTAAGCTACCACCAAGGTCGTGGTGAAAAAAATGGACATTTTAATGAAGCCACCACCATGATCATGGTGGCCAAAATGCCTAGGTGGCCTAGCCCCACCAATTTAAGTGAATAAATTAGGAGAAGGTCGCCATGAACTCCTCATTTCTAGCTTCTCACATGGCCATTTAACACACTAAAGTGTTGCTAGCGACCTTCTATCCATCTCTAAGCATTGATCCTTCATCTGTGAGATTTAAGAATTGTCCTTTACCTCTGGAGATACTTCCTCCACCCCAACTGCTCATTGCACCACATTGCCACCTCTATTGCACCACCTATAGATAAAATCCACCCAACCATCCAAAAGCTAAAATCCCTCCATTCAACCTCAAATCTTGCAAGAAACATGAAGCATTTTGGGAAGAAGGTGAAGACGGGAATGAAGTACATCAACCCTAGGCATGTTTTCACCAAAAGAACCTCAAACATAATGCCACCATATCAAAGCCATACATCCTATCCTTTAGAATTAGTTTCTAGTTCCTCCCTCCCAATATATATCTAGGAGTCACTCCCACATGTGATCCTACTCTAGACATCACACATCTACTTTTAGTTATAATCAAGAGGAGGGACTGGCATCTGAAATGGAGTGAACAATATGGTCAGCTCAATTGAGGTGGATGACATAACCTAGCCTCAAAGAGAGAATAGGTGAAAATTTCATCTACGTTCGGTGACCCACCTCATCCCATGTTGGCACATCACTGCATTCACTCTTCATCCTCAGTCTACATCGACTCCTGCAAGAAGGTGGTTGCCCCTAGAGGAAAAGATGAGCATCCCATAGAGATGATACCCTTAAACTTAGACATAAGTTTGGGGTCTGATAACTTTACAAAGAAGAGGAGAAATCAAAAAGTGAAGATGAGGAATGATGGATGAGCCTGTAGAAGTGGTGTCTCTATTAGAGGCAGACCAAATAAAGCAAATGGGAAAGCAATCTGAGAGGGGCACCTTTAAGAGGGAACTAGGAGGAAGATTGTTGTGAAACCTCTCCAACCCAAGTGCTTGACGAGGAGGGTGATCGGAATGAAGTATGCTTCTGTGTCTAAATGTAAGAGTTAGGGTTGAAATCCAACTTTAGTGTGTGCATAGATATGTGTTGTTTTCAAAAGGTTCTCACTAAAGCTCAATAAACATATATTGATTCCACACATTAGTTTTTTTGCACTTTGGTTATAGAGGATGTGATGCTATTAGGTTCATATTGTTTGATTCGATACATCTCCTAAAAGCCACTCATCTAAACAATATTTTCTCACCCAACCCTAAGCTTGCAAAGAAATTTGACATTTGGTAGACAAAGAAGAATGCAAGAACCAATTTTCAACTGTCTAGAAGAGGTCGAGTGGTCTGGATATATTTACGGTAGAAAAATCAAAGACACACAAGATGCACCAACATGAGGTATCTTCACAAAGTTCTTGCAAATACTATCTTTAGCTGGTACGACAACCAAGGGTGCTACTCTTAAAAAGATCTTTTTGTAGTTGTCTGGATGACAAGAGGCTAATATGTAAACCTAGGTGAAATGATGATTGACCATCTCAAGTAGATCCTTTCAAAGAGAAAAAATGCATTCATTATGAGAGGAATTGCAACTAGAATAACATTGTCCTTAGGTGTGATTTTAATGGCCTTAAAAAACTTGAAGGAGCCAACTTTTTAGATCTGAATTGTGTGGCCCACTGCCACATGATTTCCATTAGAAATATCAATTTATTGTGTACAATGTAAATATTGAGTACCCTGGGGCCACCTTTGAGATGCCCTATCATACTACAATCTTTTTTGCGGGTCTAACCAATACCACACATCATGGAATTGATAGAATGATGGGAGCATGAGAATCTTAGAGAAGGTTGTAGGTCACAACCAGTATATCTACATGAGGGTGAGGGAGAAACTCATGTGCCAAAGCAACAACGATGCACTTAGCAATACACCCAACGTATGAGAGGGTGAGAGAATACAATAGAGAGACAACATCATTTTGTGAATGCCTATGATATGTCCACTATCTAGAAACAACTTGAAAGAATTTAGAAAATTCAGCAAGACATGTGGTTGCATCAACATAAAATTCATCATTAAGTAAACCAAATGTATCGCTTTAACCATGAACAGATGTAGAGCAACCCCCAATGTGTAGGAGGATTATTGGGGAGAAATTGCATGATACATAGAGATATACCCATATATAGTTAGAGTTTCATCATTTTGCGTACTTGCATGCCGTGTAGTTTATTTCTTTCATTTTTTCTAATGATACCCTTTTTTCCATGCCATCAAATTGCATTTCATATAAATTTTTATTAATTTCTTTTTGTGTGCTTAGATAGGATCTCCCTTCGTTTTGTTTCCCACTTTGTTGACAGATCTTGATGTGAATATGAGATTTGGCACCATTTTGTCAAATCTGCCCAAACTTGAAAAAATATGCCCAAAAAAGGTGTTTTAACCAATATCTACATGTTTGAAAGAAATACTTAAGCTTTTCAAATACATGTCATATTATCATGGGTTTATTCCGAGATGGCCTCAATTTTTTTACTTTATACATATATTCCACCTATTTCATGATTGTTGAAATGATTGCTTGAAATGTGATCTAAGAAAGACAAAAATGCTTAGGGTATGCCAAATATCATGATAAAAAATGTGGGTTTTTATTTAATCATTCATTATGGTTTACTATTAGTTAATAGGTGAAGAGTGTTGAAGTTATGTGTATGTAGGATATTTTCTATGAGGATCCACACTAGTAACGCCTCTCTTGATCCAATGTTCTTCCATCACTTCTTACCCCTCTACCTCAATGAAAGATGCCAAAAAGAGTACATAAAAGTAGTAATCCTTGGCCACATCCAAAATTTTGGGGTGGCCAACACTTCCTCCACTACACTTCCTCCTACCACTATACTTCCTATCTACACAAGGGGCAAGAAAAATTTAAAAACAAAATTAAGGTGTTCCATGTAGTAGAACCTAAAGAAAGAAAAATAAAAGATGAGTGACCCTATGTAATAACACTCTAACTTCCTTGCACAACCCTTTCTTATTTTTGTACTCCCATTTGCATAGGGAAAATCAATCCTAGATCTCCCACACCCATCACATATCCAAGTGAATCACTTAGGTTGGATTGAAATATGGAATTAAACATATACAAGAAAAATAGAATTCTAATTACTTTAGTCATAACCACTATGATAAGCTTTACCCGTAGCTATATGAAAACCATGTGGCTTGATTATGGATTTGATGCCCTATATGGAAGTTTGTAGGATATGTTCTGTAATTACGAATAAGGTCTAAAAGTGGACATAAATTAAGTGGAATGCATGTACTTAATCATGATTGAGCCCATCTAGGAAATAAGCATTTACTTGAATGAATTTGTCATTTCCTACTTGTTTGAAATTGAGAATAGATTGAGATGGAGCATACTTGAGGATAAGTATGTTCTAAGTTTGGGGTGGCGATGGAGCCCTAGCTAGGGTCTCCATATTGTGTCTTTTTTCTCCTTATTCACATCTAAACTCTCATAATGCATGTTATATTCCCTATGATTGGTTTATTGTAAATTCATTTAAAGGATGACATGTGCATGTTTACCAAGTACCTTCAAGACTAATATGGAAGGAGGAGAGATAGATGATCCCAAGGACTCCAACACCCATACAATAGACTAAGGATTCATCAAAGTCAACCCACCTACCCTAAGTTTTAGAGGTTTAAAATGGAGCAAAGAGCACTATGACTAGACATATTGAAGATTAAAGTTCACTTGAAATCCCTTAAACCAAACCTACTACTTTACTACAGCCGTGCTACCATAATCAAATCACAGACGAATTCTGGGTTGGAAGCAAGTAAAATAGCTCAACCACCATGAACATGATCATCATAACGATTATGGTGTGTAGAGTCCAGAATGACCATGTTTCTCAACACAACAATGGTAGAAGCTCCCTAGGAAGATTGTTCTCATGTCCATGACTCCCTCCTCTTTGATCCACCACGGTCTTGGTATCACCACAACATGCTACACTCATTCCACCATGGTCGTAGTGACCACCACAGCCGTGCACCAACCTTCCACTTCTTCATTTCCTGTAAAACATTTTCCAAATGTCATCACGGCCATTTTCACGTACCACAATCATTCCAAAACCTACCCACCATAGTCATGGTGATCACTATAGTTGTGCCAATCACCTAGTCCTAATGATGCCCACTACCATTTTTACCACTTTACCCCCACTTAATCGTCGACATCCTAGGCCACTATATATATTAGTGATGGTTGGTGGCTAAAGGTTAGCCCCCGAGCATTCAAGGCCGCCACCTACCACTCAACTACCCCTTTCTTCCATTTTCCTTCATTCTTCCACCTAGAACCCTAGTTTGATACAGATTAGTCATTCATTTACACTTTTCCATGCCATTCCACCTTAGAGGATGGAGGAGATATGTGACACATTGATCACAGCAAAATGAGTAAACTCAAAAAAAATGTGGAACTAACACTTAACATCCAGAATTACCATAAAACATGGTAAATTAAAAATGATTCCATATAACCAAAAATGCAGAAACATTATACATCAGAGTCCATAAACAACAACACATGTATTACATATCATATAACAAGATGATACATATGATAGCATGTTCACATATACAAGCCATATTTGTACAACCATTGCCTACTGCCAAAACTCGTATCAATGTTCAATGCCTACAGAACACCCTCAAGGACCCGAGAATACAGGGATGACGCATAGGACTCTGCTACAAAAAACTAGTAGCATATCCAACCTTTAACAATTACTACTCCTCTTGCTGGTTAGGCTTAACTGGACGATCTCTACCTCGTCGTGCATGACCACCTAAAAGATGTGGAAACCCACAGAGTGGGACCAATGTCCCAAAGAGAGTTATAACTCTCCACCAACATCTAATATAAGAATACAAAATTAAACCAACAAGATAGAATTATTATCAGGATGAGCTGATTCGGCTAAATGGTATGAGTAAAGCAAATAGCATTGTTTAAGAAATTTAGGCATCTACATTTGAGCAGTAGAACATCTTATACTTTTAAAAGGAATATGAAGAACATGTATAATGGTTGACTTAACTTACCTCATTATAAACCAACTAATCAATATAAGAGATAAGACAAAGGGTCATCGAATGTGAGTCATGTTTAACCCTAAGCAAATATACTACACGACTGTGTTACACTTTTATTATGCCCTAAGGAGAGGAGGTATACCACTCATGCTCCAACTGACCACTTCTAAGTAAAAATTAGTGTCATAAAGATCTAGGAGGAGTCAGACTCCTATGATATCCCACACCCTCAGTCAGGCTGAGTCCACCGTAGTGACGTATAAAATATAACTGCTAAACAACCTAGTCTGCCTTGGTATATAGGCACAACACTAGTGAAAACCGAGTTACGACCGCAACCGCATTCCTAGCAAGGTATGACCGCAGACATCCTTAAAACATATCATATATTTACTAAATAATGTGACTGATATACGGCCTTGACCATTCTCCTGCCAGGGTATGACTGCAACCAATCTTGTGAAATGCATATATCAACAGTATACGACTCTGAGCTTCCACTAAGGGAGAACCTGTTTCACCATCCAACAAGTACTGATGCTGAAGATGGATCTATGGCACATGGAAACTACATGATTAGGGTTTCACTTGATTAGTTAAGGCAATTGAGTATCTTTTAACATATATCAAGTTACAACCTACCAACCCTAAACAAACTCTACAAAGATAAGGGTGTTTTACAACTCTATAAGATATAAAATGTATGAAGTAGGAATTTGTCACATCATATGTTGATATCACTGCCATACAAGGACATCAACATCATCACATCACTAGGGGGTAACAATACCTCATTTAATCACTAGAGGATATCACCTCCGTTAGGCGTAAAGCCTCTTCCAGGTCATAAGACCCAAATCATATAAATTATGCATATCATCACTATCTCATCATGCCTCATAAAGGCTGTGTCATGTCAAACACACCATAGAAATATCTAGCTATGATACTCATTCCACCTATAAGGTTAGGATTATACAAGTAGGAGTGAGAAAACATAATCACAAGCTATTCATTCAAGCAAGCTCAAGAAGCACATCATACACTTGAGAATTAGGATTGGGGTTTCTCATATAGCCGATTATGGTTTCCAATTAAATAATCATCGTATAACCCTAGATACACCATCTCCAACTTTCTTGGAGCATATTATGGTTTAGCATGTGTATCACTATCACTTGAAGATATACATAACAATATGTGCCAACTATAGAGGTAGGGTATTGTAGCTACCATCTCACACACCAAGTGTTGCGACCATCAGGGCCATCCCACTAAGGGTAGCGAACACAACACATGGGTGTCGACCACAAAACTTGTTGTGACGGAAGAACATCATTAAGCATGTGTAGCAACCCGCTAGGTTAACTCTGTTGTGACCAAATCAAGCACAAAGTGTAGTGACCCGTCACAAAAATGAACGTTGTGACCAAGCAAAACACAAGGTGTAGCGACCAAAGGTGATTAGTGTTAACCATGTAGCGCCCGCAACACCTAACTAAGCATGCATTAACCAACTCAAACCAAGATACTTAGATAGCAACAAAGACCAACAAGGTAGTGACACAAGACAGATCTCATATATAGCGACCATCTCAACCACTAGGGCTAGGGTTTGTTTCCCCCGCAACAACCCACCAACAACATGTAGCGACCAACTTAGAAACATAGCACCAAGGCAAGTGTAGCGACCTCAAGGTCAAGCTAGTAAAAAAAACACATAACCAACTCCAAAACAGAACTAAACCACGATTCAAATAGATAATAAACATCAAGAAAACTTAAACATCGTCACGGAGAAAACCTTCATGCAAAAATAATCATCAAAACCCTACAACCAATGCCACAAGATAAACATGGAAATCATGATAATAGGAGAAAAACCATGCGTCCAACCTCATGTAAACCAATGATCAAAACCTCAAACATCATATGATGTTCAAAACAAAACATGGTGATAAACCCAAGAACATGTTGAACGTAAGGATCATCGACAAACAATCACTTAGAAATCGGGTGCATGAAATTAGGGTTTAGGAGAAAGAGTAATCCACATAAGAATACTTCAAAATAATGAACTCTAGATCATGATAACATCATTTACCATCTTGGTATCACGTTTTAGATATAGAGTAATAGCATGCAAGAAATTTAATGATGCAATAATAGAAGAGGGAAAGTTATATAACCCGTCTTAGGATGAAGATCAAGCTCTAAAGCCACGACCTCCAAAAGAGAAGAGAAACTCCCAACTCCACGGTCACAACATTACCTCAAGAAGAAGAAAACATACCAAGGTCAAAGGAAAGCTCAAGGTGAAGAAAACCCAAACCCTAGGCTAAACAAGAGAGAAGAGGGAAGAAATAAGGAAAGAAAAAGCTTCATCTCACTTAGGTACTACCATGGTCAAACCATAGTCTCCAAACTTTGTGAAGAGAAAATCCTCAAGATAGACACCATGGTGATCCATAGTCTCATGAATAAGAAAGGAAAGGAAGAAGAAAGGTTTCCAAAGCAAAACCGAGATCAAAGGTATAGGAACACTAACTAAGAAGAAAGATCACCAAGAATCACCACAAGGAAGATGATCAAACTCAAGATCACCACATTCAAGGATGATCGGACACCAAAGCTCCAAGATCACCACCTTATATAGCTCCACCAAGCTCTAGTATGATCTCAAGGGAGAAGAGAGGAAAGAGAGAGCTAAAAGAGATGCTTGTATGTAAAAAAGGGTGATAAAAACAAGGTAGTGTAGTGACCACTTAGGTCCATTACACCCCAAGGTCATAACAAACACAAGGAACACCATGTAGTGACTGCTATACTAGGTCACCAAACCAAACGGTCACAACACACCTCCACATGAGAAACCCTAAAGACCAACACAAGGAACAAAGAACCATGGTCGCAACAAACATCACCCAAGGAAGTTTTTTGGTCTCAACATTTCAAAACCATCACACAAGGTCGATACACCCATCAAACTCAAGCATCCAAGCAAAGCCATGCAAACCCTAACATCATCTCATGATGCCACCTCATCAACCAAGGTCCAACAAGGTGACCCAAAGAACCACTCTCTCTCTCTCTCATGATAATAAGGCACAAAAGGCACAACCTACGTGTGAAAAATTCCAAGATAGACCCTCGACATGGGTAAATTGCAACTTGATCCAAAATAAGCACAACTAGCTCTAACATCAACCAAACATGACCAAACTAAAAACATGAATGTGTCAAATGTTATTAAGGCATCTCAATAGATTATATTAAGGTTTAAGCATCCTATTAAGAAAAGAAAGTACTATCAAGAATCAATCTAGGTAGGGATCTTACAATTATAAACCCCTAATAAGTATTTCATCCCCGAAATCCTACGTGAAAGGAGACAGGTACTTCCTAGGAATATCTTCCTCAAGCTCTCATGTGGCTTCCTCCATGTCATGATGATTGCACAAAACCTTAACCAAAATGATATCCTTATTCTTCAACTTCTTGATCCTCCTATCAAGAATCAATACATGACTTTCCACATACGTCACATCCTCATCCATCTCAACCTCTAATGGATGCCAAACCAACTCAGTGTCAGGATGACACCTCCTTAACATCAAAACATGGAACATTGGATGCAACCTATGCAACTCATGTGGAAACTCCAACTTATAAGCCACATTCCCAACACATGCCATCACAGGGTAATGTCCCATATACCGGGGAGCCAACTACCCTTCTTTCTAAACCTCAACACACCCTTCTAAGGATAGACCTTGAGATACACCTTGTATCCCACTTGGAACTCCAATGGCCTATGATGGTTATTAGCATAAGACTTCTGCCTATCTTGGGCTACCTTCAAATGTTGTTGTATGATCTTAATCTTCTCTGTGGTCTGCTGCACAAGCTCAGGACCCAAAAGCATATATTCACCAGTCTCATACCAACACAACAGAGATCTGCAACGTCTCCCATACAAAGCCTCGCATGATGCCATTTCAATACTCCTCTGCTAGCTGCTATTGTAGGAAACCTCCATCAAACTGAGATGTACATCCCAACTACCCAAAAACTGCATGACACAAGCTTTGAACATATCTTCCAAAGTTTTTATCTCCTCTCAGACTTCCCATCTATCTGTGGATGAAATGGTGTGATAAACCTCAACTGTTTACTCATGGCTGTATGCAGACACTCCCAAACATGATTGGTAAACTAAGGACCTCTATCAGACATGATTGTAGCTGGGATACCATGCAAATGAGTGATCTCATCAACATATTATACTACATCTCTACCGTGGTAACATACTGTCCCATCCTCTGACTCATGGAAGTCATCATGCTTCTCATTGCCAAACTCTGCTTGGATCTGTTGAACAACAATATCATCATATTATGCTTCTCTGATCTGCTGCCTTAACGTAGGCTTCACCTGTAACTATGCCAACAATTCTACTAATAAGTACACCTTCAACTTTAATCCATCTGACATTAGGATACCAACATGTCTCTCTTATGGTACACCAAAGAACACAATTGTTCCTTATCCATAGATGATGATGAATAAGACTTTCCACTCAAAGCATCCACCACCACAATTTCCTTCCCTAGATGGTATTCTATGGTGCAGTCATAGTCCTTGATTAGTTCCATCCACTGTCATTTCTGCATATTCAACTCCTACTTTGAGAAGATGTACTATAGGTTCTTGTGGTCGGTGAAGATCTGATACTTATCTCTATAAATACAGTGTTTCCATATCTTCAAGGCATGGACCACTACAGCAAGCTCCATATCATGAGTCGAGTAGCTCTCCTCATTTTTCTTAAGCCATCGTGAAGCAAAAGAAATCACATTATTATCTTGCATCAGCACACAACTCAAACCGTTCTTTAAAGCATCACAGAAGACGATAAAACCCTTTCCCTACTCTAGAAAAACTGACATTGGTGCCTTGGTCATCTTTTCTTTCAAAAGATGGAAAGAATTATGACACTTGTCATTCCAAACAAATGGCACACCTTTCCTCGTCAACTTCATTTTGGGTAACGCCATTGCACTGAAGTTCTAGATGAACCTTCTTTAGTATCCTGCCAAACTAAGGAAACCACAAACCTCTATCGGTGTTTTCAACTTCTCCCATTCTAACATAGACTGAACCTTCTTGGGATCCACAAGTATACCCTCTACAGGTATCATGTACCCAAGGAAAGACACCTCCTTTAGCCAAAACTCACACTTGCTAAACTTAGCGTATAGCTTGTGTTGTCTCAACGAACTCAACACCCGTCGTAGATGTTTTTCATGTTGTTGGCTATCTCAGGAGTAGATCAGATATCATCAATGAACACCACCATGAATTGGTCAAGGTAAGGTCTGAATACCCTACTCATCAGGTCTATGAACATTATCGGTGCATTGGTTAACCCAAACGGCAAAACCACAAACTCATAGTGACCATACCAAGTTCTAAAGGCTTACTTGGGTATGTCATCCACCTTAGTCTACAACTAATGATATCTTGACCTCAGGTCTATCTTCGAGAACACTGTGGCATCTTGCAACTGGTCAAACAGACCATCCATCTGTGGTAAAAGATACTTGTTCTTGGTCATCACTTTGTTCAAATACCGGTATTCGATGCACAACCTCATGGATCCATCCTTCTTCTTCACTGAACAATACATGTAGCACCCAAAGGGGACATGCTCAGTCTGATAAATCCCTTCTCAAGCAATTCTTGTAGTTGCCGCTTCTTCATCTCTTACATCTCACCCGGTGCCATCTTGTACAATGTATGTGCCATCGGTTGTGTGTCGGGTATCAGATTGATCTGGAAATCAATCTCTTAGGGAGGGGGAACACCTGGGAACTCATTAGGAAACACATCTTCAAACTCACAGACAACTGACATTTCCTAAAATACTAGGACTCCTCACCTTGGTATCCACTAGACATGTCGAAAGGATCTTCCTATATCATTGTAAGATCCATAAAATGTCACCATCACAAAACGTCGCCACCTCGGCACTACAGTCCAACACTGCTCGATACTTTTCCAAGGAATCCATTTCAAGGATCACATCAAATCCATGCATGTGAAGTGGTATAAGATCCACTCTAATGTTTCATCCTGAGAAAGAAAGAATGTAGGAAGGACATACCTCCTACAACTCAGAGGAATCAACCAAAGGGGTTTCTAAGCAAAGACTATCATGTAAATAACAACTAGATATCACTTCTTTAGTGACAAAAGAGTGTGTCACACTTGGGTCAACCAGAACAAATATAAAATAGGAAGAAGAAAAATTATAATGAAATAACTCCATCTGACTTGTCACGACCCTCGGGTTGACTACTCCTTCTGAATGACTCATGCCATAGAATTGAGTTGTTTCCTATTATCACCGATGTCCTCTGCTAGCTTGCCTAGATAAACTAGCTTGTGACGCCTGACCACATCCTCGACCTCTACCACTGCTGAACTATCTCTACTGTGACCCTTGCTAATTTTGTCTTGCCTATTGCATCACATCTTCATCCTTCACTGGACATGCCCACTTCAGATGTTCTACTTGCCCACACTTTTGGCAAGTCCTGGTCATGTAGCCTAGATGGTCCCGTCACTGTGATGCGACACTATGAGTTCCTACTGGAAGAAAGGTATGACGTCTGCCTTTGCTTGGCAACCACTAAGACTGAAATGTCGACCTATGCTGAGACTAAGTGCTGAAAACGTAGGCTTTGTGAAACTCCGATGACTGTCCTTGATATTGTGCTAGTCTCTTTTTGGAATTATCCTCTCACTTATCCACTCCTGACTGACTCCATAAATGTGGCAAACTGTTCCCTAGAGCTGACACATGTGTCATCAACTCGAAGCTCAAACCCTTCCCAAAACGTTTGATCCTATCCTTATTCATCACAACCATATGTGGACAAATCCTCAGAAGCTCCATGAACATCGCTTCGTACTCCTTGATCGTCATAGATCTCTACCGATTCTTCTCAAACTGCATGACCTTCTCGTCTAGATAGGTCTTAGGAAAGTATCAACTCACAAATTATCTAGAAACTCCTCCTAACCAATCACCATTCCATGCCTTTTCTCCTCCTCAATGACCCACCAATGGCCATCACTCCCTTTCAATAGGTATACTGCGTGCTTCACCTTATCCTCTTCAGGGATGTTGAGGATCTTGAAGGCCTTCTCAAGATCGGTCAACCACATGTCCACTTCTATCAGGTCTACCATACTAGCATACTCCAATGCCCCCACACACCTTAACCTCTCAAAGGTCTTCCCAGAATCTTCGGATTCCTCATTGGGGACTACCATTCCAACTTGGGGTACGGGCATCCTATCCACCATATGCTTCATTGTGGCCATAAACTATCCAAACATGGACTGAAAAGTGGGATTGGCCATAGTTTCTGGGTCAAATTGAGGCTCCTCAGACACTCCATCAACCCTTTCCTGCCTCTTGGCACCATCACCCAGTGCATCAACACTACTCTCAACACGTTCTTTGTGTTCTCTAGACATATCTTTTCTTTTCTTCTTCTTCTTCTTCTTCTTCTGCATAATCAGAAGTTACCATTAAATATCTTAAAGAACACTAGAACAGACACAAACAATAGTCATATGTCCATGTAGACTCACTGAACCTAGAGTTCTTATACCGACCTAACTATGACACATTAATCACAGTGAAACAAGATAACTCGAATCAAAACATAGAACTAACACTAAACATCAAAGATTTCCATAAAATAGGGTAGATTAAAACCAATTCCATATAACCACAAAAGCAGAAACATATACATCAGAGTCCATAAAAGCACCACTTGTATTACATGTCATATCACAAGATGATACATATGATAGCCTGTTGACATATACAAGCCATATCTGTACAACCATGGCCTACTTCAAAAACTTGTATCGATATATCACGTCTACAAAACATCCCCAAGGACCTGAGAATACAAGGATGACACGTAGGACTCTACTACAAAATACTAGCAACATATCCAACCCTTACCAACTACTGCACCTCTTGCTAGTCAACCTCAACCACACTATCTCTACCTCATCGTGCACGACCACCTAAAAGATGTGAAAATCCACGGAGTGAGATCACATCCCAGTGAGAGATATAACTCTTTGTTAACATCTATTATAAGAATAGAAAATTAAAGTATCAAGATAGCATTATTATCAGAATGAGAAGATTCAGCTAAATGGTATGAGGAAAGCAAATAGCATTGTTCAAGAAATTTAGGCATCTACAACTGAGCAGTAGAACATCTTATACTTTTAGAAGGAATACAAAAAAAATGTATAACAATTGACTTCTCTTACCACATTATAAACCAATTAACCAATACAAGAGATAAGGCAAATGGTTATCCAATTTGAATCATGTTTAACCCTAAGAAAATATACCACACAACTGTGTTACGCCTTTTATTATGTCGTGTGGAGACGAGGTATACCACTCATGCTCCAACTGATCACTTCTAAGTCAAAATTAGTGCCATACAAAATCTAGGAGGAGTCAGACTCCTATGATCTCCCACACCCCTGGTCAGTCTGAGTCTGTTGCAGTGGCATATAAAGTCCAACTGCAAAACAACCTAGTCTGCCTTAGTATATAGGCACAACACTAGTAAAAACTAAGTTACAACTGCAGTCGCACTCCTGCCGACATATGGCAATAACCATCCTCAAAACATATCATATATATATATTGAATCATGCCACTGAGATATGACATCGATCGTTCTCCTACTAGGGTATGACCACAACCAATCTTGTGAAATGCATATACTAAACAACATACGACTCTGAGCTTCCACTAAGGGAGAACTTGTTTCACCATCCAACAAGTATTGACGTTGAAGATGGATCTATGGCATAGGGAAACTACATGATTAGGGTTTACCTTGATTAGTTAAGCCAATTGAGTATCTTTTAGCATCAATCAAGTTACAACGTACCAACTCTAAACAAACTCTACAAAGATAAGGGTGTGTTACAACTCCAGAATATATAAAACGTATGAAGGAGTAACTTGTCACATCATCTCTTGATATCACTTCCATACAAGGCCATCAACATCATCACATCACTAGGGGATAACAGTCCCTCATTTCATCACCAGAGGATATCACCTCACATTAGGCATACATCCTCTGCCAAGTCATAAGACCCAAATCACATAGTTCTTGCACATCATCACTATCTCATCATGTCTCATAAAGGCTCACAATCATTACCATATGTCATGTCAAACACACCATAGAAATCTCTAGCTATGATACTCACTCCACTTGCAAGTTTAGGATTACACAAGTAGGAGAGAGAAAACATAAACACTAGTTATTCATTCAAGCAAGCTCAACAAGCACGTCATACACTTGAGAATTTGGATTAGGGTTTCTCATATAGTGAATTAGTGTTTCTAATTCAATAATCATCATATAACCCGAGATACACAATCTCACACTTTCTTTGATCATATTAGGGTGTATCATGTGTATCACTATTACTAGGACATATAGATAACAATATGTGCCAACTACATAGGTAGGGTATTGTAGCGACCATCTCACACACCAAGTGTTGTGATAATCAGGGTCATCCCACTAAGTGTAGCGACCACAACACATGGGTGTCGACCACAAAACTTGTTGCTACCAAAGCACATCATTAATCATGTGTAGAGAACCTCTAGGTTAAACCATGATAATAGGAGAAAAACCATGCGTACAACTCATGTAAACCAAATATCAAAACCTCCAACATCATATGATGGTCGAAACATAACATGGTTATAACCTAAGATCATGTTGCATGTAATGATCATCAACAAACCATCAATTAGAAATTAGGTGCATGAAATTGGGGTTTAGGATAAAGAGTAATCCACATAAGAATACTTTGAAATCATAAACTCTAGATCATGATAACATCATCTAACATATTGGTATCATGTTTTAAATATAGTACAGTAGCATGCAAGTAATTTAATAGTGCAATAATAGATGAGGGGAAGTTATATAACCTACCTTAGGTTGAAGATCAATCTCCAAAGCCACGAGCTCCAAAAGAGAAGAGAAACTCCAACTTGGATCAACTCCACAACCACAAGTTTACATCAAGAAGAATAAATACCAAGGCCAAAGGAAATCTCAAGGTGAAGAAAACTCAAACCCTAGGCCAAACAAGAGAGAAGAAGGAAGAAAGAAGGAAGGATAAAGCTTCATCTCACTTAGTTACTACCATGGCCAAACCATAGTCTCTGATCTTTGTGAAGAGAAGATCCTCGAGATAGCCAGCATGGTGATCCATAGTCTCAAGACCAAAAAAGAAAAGGAAGAAGAAAGGGTTCAAAAGGAAAAACGAGATCAAAGGTATAGATCCATTTACCAAGAAGAAAGATCACCAAGAATCACCACAAGGAAGATGATCAAACTCAAGATCTCCACATGCAAGGATGATCGGCCACCAAAGCTCCAATATCACCACCTCCTCTAGCTCCACCAAGTTCTAGTCCAATCTAAAAGGAGAATATAGGAAAGAGTGAGCTAAATGAGATTCTTGCATGTAAAAGAGAGAGAGCTTAAATACTCAAGTATCAGGAGAGAGGTGAAGATATAAGGTGTCAAGGTATTAGAGCACCAAAAAGACACTTGTCCACCAAAGGATCAACCATGTAATCACTCTTGACTTGCATACAACAAAGGGTGATAAGAACAAGGAAGTTTAGCAACCACTTAGGTCCACTACACCCCAAGGTCACAACAAACACAAGGAATACCATGTAGCAACCGCTACACTAGGTCACCAAACCAAATAGTTGCAAAACTCCTCCACATGAGCAATCCTAGCGACCAACATAAGGAGCAAAGCATAATGGTCACAAAAAACATCACTCAAGGAAGTGTTTCAGTCGCAACACTTCAAAACCATCACACAAGGTCGATACACCCATCAAACTCAAGCATCCAAGTAAAGCCATGCAAACCCTAACATCATCTCATGATGCCACCTCATCAACCAAGGTCCTAAAAGCTACTCCAAAGCATCACTCTCTCTCTCATGATGCTAAGGAATAGAAGGAACGACCTACATATGACGAATTACAAGATAGACCCTCAACATGGGTAAATTGCAACTTGGTCCAAAACAAGCATAACTAGCTCTAACATTAACCAAACATGACCAAAATGAAAACATAAACTTGTCACATATTATTAAGGCATCTCAAGAGATTACATTAAGGTTTAAGCATCTTATTAAGAAAAGCAAGCACAATCAAGCATTAAGCCATGTCAAGGGTCTTACAAGATCAACCTTGCTACTTTTAGAGAAGAAGAAGACGACATCTACTTCAATATCCATGGTCATTGCTATCTCTTATCCTTTTTGCATTTTCTTGTAAGATGAGTAGCTAATACCCTTTGGTGGGCTATTTTTTGGGGGAAATGTAACTTTGATACCATGTTGGAAAATTATTAATGCAATGCACTTAGATTTTTTTAATGTGTTATTGTCACGGTACTTTTCACTTCTTAACTCCGTTGGTGACTGATATATGAAAACACCTAAGGTATAATGAGAATGGGAAATAGGATAAAACTCCCAACCCAACTAGTGGATCCTAATCTAATTTCTATTTTTTCCAACCTATCCGGCTACTCCACTAGCGTAAGTATGCCATATAAGTATATAGGTATGATCCTACATATGCACTTTGAAAAGATCATTGAAAGTGGTTTGATGGGGTTAAAATGAGGTGAAATACCCTTATCCTACACACCATACCCCCTGCTACTAAGTGCATTAGGAGAATTACTCCTGGGAACCTAGAATAGGGTTATCTTGATTGAAGCTTATCTATTATCTAGTCAATTGGGACTCGTAATGTCAGATGGGTTGTGATAGGGACTAGTTCCCATATGCACACCCCACACCACCCATGACCAACTAGTAGAATAAGACCCTCTATCCTCATTACCCTTAGTTGTTTGGTTTGATATCATGTTTGTTGGTTGTGATTGCAAACCTTAACATGGTTGAATGTCACATACCTCCAAATGGCCCACTATCCCTATTTGCTTGATTAGAACCCTAATTTCCTTATTTCTATCTAGTGTTAGTTAATCTAGATTGCTTTCTTGCTTGATCCCATTTGGTGGTGGTGTAGTTATGTATCTAGGATATCCCCATCCAACCCTATAAGCTTTCTACCATTAATTTGGGAAATGTTTTCAAATCCTTCAAACCAAATTTCCAAACCTGTATAAACACCTACCCATCATCCTTAGGTTCTTTTGAATCATAAGAACAAGAAGCCAATTGCATCTAGCACCCCTATGATCATTGTTCCATTGAAGTTATTTATTTTATCAATTTTCTTCTTCCTATGATCCCCTCACACCATCAACATCCATTCCTCCCATTGTAATGCTCCTTGCATGATCCCCTATTTGTCTATGTACTTGTTATCAAAGGCTTTTCACCTAAATGAAGTTTCCTTGCTTTGGATCTCTTACCTTCAGGATGGGATAGTAGTCTTTGGAAACTAGCATCCACAACTTCATGCATGGATTCCCCAAGTCTTTTATGACCACATGAAGGTTCCTGTATGATTTCTAAGGAATTAGGGTGTGTGAGGCTCGGGTTGGCATCATGACCACAACTCTACTTCCATCCATGGTATGAACTATTGAGGGAGGATATATTCCCTTTTTGTGTTTCTGAATCTAGTCTCATTCCCTTATTTCTTCATTTTTCATGCATGGATACATGCTTTGATTTGTCCATTTACTTTGTTTTGTGCATGTTACTTTGACTAATATGTCATGTCATGGTCACTTCATTATAATATTGTGTTAGGGGGTATTTTGGTCTTTTTGTGTATTTTTTAAATAAATCATATAAACTCATAAAATACTTAACTAATTACTAGAATATTAGAAAAATACAAATTAAGGGTTTTGAAATCATAAAAATATGGTATTTCTATCTAGATAGTTTTAGGGTTTAATTTGAAGGTTTCCAAAATCTAAATTTTAGGATTTCTTATTTTATAAAGACATGAAACCTAAAGTTTGAAGTAATGTATATAGGTGTGTTGAAACCCTAATTGGTGGATAGTAGCAGTATTTTGTTGACCTAGGATCAAGGTTAGGGAATTTGCATCTACCCTATTTAATTTGGACATATATGATTGAATCCTAATTTTCCTAAATGAGGCATATCTCTTTAAAAAAATTTATTTTTCTTAACTGTTGAAATATTTTGAAAGATCTTCTGTTAAGAGATGCCCTCTCTCTAATTATTACTAAAATTGTTAATTGTTACTATGGGTCCTTTGACCTCAAGTTAATATAATATGGATAATCTCATCTCCTTTTATTTGAAATGAATTAACATCGATAAATATTACATCTTGCCTCTATATTGTGCTTGTACATTTAACTACTATTGTTTCGATTTGAGTGCTTCTATGTAACTATATATTAGGATGTGCATATTATTATACCTATGTTTTTCCACTCATTTTTGTATAGTGCACGCATATTTCCACCCATGGTGTTATCTTCCACCCAATCTTTTGGTCTAAAATCCTATGGCATCTCATCCGTAAGGTAGATAATATAACTCTAGATGATTACACAAAATTGTTGATTGAAATAACATTTAAATAATTTATAAAGGAAAAGTCAACAATCGATGATTGACTCTTGTTATATTAAATACATTAGCTCTTTGACCTGAATAGTCTCTTGAATGTCCTCTTTAACTTACATAGATATTTCAAACGAAACTTGCTTGGGAACTTCCTTATTATATGTTTTCTTATTAAATGCCCAAATATTTCTATATTGCACATACTTTATATGGATTGATACCTATATTTTATTTCCATCTTTTGGGTTTTATTCTTAATGCACACAAGAGACAAGCATCCTATGGATTAAGAGTTTGAAGAAGTTTCTCAAGTTTAGTTGTTGAGAATTTTTCTAAGACATCGGTTGTCCACTATAATTGATTTGTTTGGTTCGGACGATCCTTTACTTTTCAGTTTGTTCTTAATTAAATAGTTTATGAACAATACTCAAGATTAGTCATTGTCTAGTTTAGTTCTATTCTACAATACTCTTTGTTCTTTTCCAAACTTAGTGAGAAATTGGCATGCACCCCTTATATTTGCAAATTTTATGTTGTGGTTGTTTTTGGGGTTTATGTGTGTCCTTTCCCACAATAAGTAATGACTGGATCCCTTATATGGTCCCGCTACTTAAAAATTGGTATCACAGCTATAGAAGTTAGTAAACTGATGATCTCAATTTTTTTTTCTTGAAATGTTCACTTATAGGTGATCTATTTTTTAGGGGGCGTAACTTGTTTAAGGGTGCATACACATATGTTTAGTTTGTGTCCAATGGCTTGGAGATTTACTCTACATTGTAAAAACCTCTTTCTGACATCCCATTGTTGCACCCTCTGTTGGACAACCAAGGATCTCAAGCTATGTGTGGGTTGCAGCCCATCATTGTGGTGGTTGTCAACTCTATGGCCGACAAGAAGACAAGCATTCCTTCTGAGTAGGAGTTGGATATACTTCATTAGTTTATCACCACAACAATGGTGGGAAAGTTTATTTCCACTCTTGCAATAAGAAAAAAAATGAGTTCACCTTAGCCGACATCGTCAAGATGCAACCACTCTATTTCAAGGGTGAAAGTGAGTTAGAGATAGTTATACCATAGAACGGATATTTGAGAGCATGGCGTGCCCTCCTAACTAGAACGCTTGCTTCACATCCTACATACTAGATGGTTCGACACAAGTGTCAAAGAGTAAGATCTGAGAGGAGATCCACTCCTTACTTAATTGAGGGATAAATTCATCTAATCTAAACATACTTTTATGTAGGATACATAGCATTGAAAATTTGAACTATTACAAAATCATTCTCATTATAATTCCATACACTTTTCCTCTTCTTGAGGGTGGTACAAAAAAATAAAAAGGCTACATCTAATTATTGTAAAACCACTTTTTGAGAGCAACCTAGCCATCTCAAGCTATCCTTTAAAGTCCAAAGTTATGGTTCAAGGTCCTCTTGAGCCACCATTCTCAAAAACACCTAAATCTAGGTGGTTTTGGTAAAAGCACCCTGAAAAAAGTAGCAAAAGGCATGTAGGTCGCTAACCATTGAGTCTATGCATGGCATTTTAGATTAGAAGAGCACAATGAGGGGGGTTCCCGTTCAAGAGGGGGCTATTAGTAAGTAGGTAAGTTCTTAAAATTAAACAAGATAATGAGGCATTTATGAGTAAGATCCATAAAGAATCATAAAGTGTCTTGCCATTAATCAATTCATAATATCACAAATAAAAGAATTGCATGCAATATGAGATAGACCAAATATCTAAAATAGGACCATAACACCATTGGATCATTACCTAAAAATAGAGTGGAAACGTATGCCCTGAGCGGAATATGTGTTCCCTAATATATAGTTGGTTGTGCCCATACACCACCACTCTAGATAGATAGTTTAACATCCAACATGCATAATTTGAGAAGCAAAATAGATAGTTCAGACATATTCCAATTTTCAAGTAGCAAGACAAGTGGATTCATAGACCCTAAGTTCCATGAAATCAGATAAACAATTTAGGAATCAAGAATTTCCAAATAGAATAATAAGAAAAATAAAATAAAAGGAGGATGCCTCATTTTTTTGGAAATGTGGGTTTATGATCATATAAATGCCCAAATTAAAATGGAATTTGCTCATACCTAGTTGGCACAAATAATGGTTAACTCATTAGGTACACTTGGTCCACAAGGTCAAGTTTTAATCCTAGAAACACATTAGTTGTGTTAGTCAAACCAAATTGAACGTGTGAACAAATGCCTAGTATAATGATATATTTCGTTCTTATCTTAGTTTTGGTCTCTTAATGGAAACTTATTTGTTTGATATTATTGAGTGAACATATGGTTCACTAGATTTCTACTTTAATGTTGATATTCATCTTTTGACACATAGATCTAAGTATGCCTAGCTTATATATGTAATCATCATCAAAGAATTAACTCACTAGATGAGGTTATAGTCACATTTATACACAACATGTTTGTTTAGCACTTACCCCTATTTATTACATATGTATTAACTAATCTTTTGCAAATAGATCATATTATAGACAAGAATATCAGCTTATATGCTTATTCAAGACGAGCGAACTACCATATACTATAATACTTTTACAAGTATGACTAATACTTAAGAAACAAGCAACCAATCTAGGTTAGTCTTAGAATACATTGTATATCTCACAAGCCCTAGTAGCATGATATTGATAGTTTGGTATAATAGTTCAAGTATACAATCATACATAGATATTGACATGTTATTTACTGGTAAACAAACGGTCATGCTTGTAGATAGACCTACATATATACTATAGGTTCGGAGTATTATCTTCCATTCTATCTTGTGCATTGTTTTAACTCACCAATAACTTGCATATCAGTATCCTATTAACTGAGTTTGTAATTGACTGAAAGCACATGTAAGAACAAGCTGACTTACACTTCATTGAACCAGGGTTTCTCTACAAGGACGACCTCTTCTTATTGCATCAGGAGGTCGAGGTCTATCAAACCTTCACCATGCACAAGTCAAAGGAAACATGTTGTCGAGGGGCCTCCACCATCCTACCGTACTTGGCACCAATGATCTCTTAATACTAGCCCAGCAACCACCAATTAGCGGAGGCCTGGTCTCCACCTTCATCTACCTGACCGTAGGTGAAGAAGGTGGATTGTGGGCCAAGGAGGAGGTGTGGGAGAGACCAGAGGTAGGTATCAGACATGGGGTGTAGGTGGCAGGGGATGATGAATCTGCAGTGGATTTGAGAGAAGAACAACAGGGCACGGGAAGGGATGTCAAACATCAGACAAGGTCTTCGCAGTGCATCGAGTCTCATCGTATAGTTTTCAGGTTCCAGCGAGGCTCAAGTGGCCGGACACACTACTCCGTTGAGATCAGGCTGTAGGGATCCAACAACATTCTGGGAGCACATTGAAGAATCGATACTGCGCAAAATTACACACAACCTTGTCAGCAATTAACCGACGACAGTTATACTAGGGCAATGGGTTCCTATATAGCGCCAAATTGACGTTCAATTTGGTCTTTTCTTCGAGTGGCACCTATTGCCGGTATGGCAGCCACTGCAAGGGCAATGGGTTCCTCTATAGCGCCAAACCGATCGACAGTAATACTAGGGATAGTCTTTTCTCCGTGTGGCACCTATTGCCGGTATGGCAGCCACTGCTAGGGAAAAGTTGGGGGCAGCCGTAGTTCGTCTTTCAGGTGGTGACTACTCGAAAGGTGAAGAAATGAGGGAGTTCTATTGATATCGGTCACTATAATAGCCTCCGCTGGCCTCTGCAGTTGCAGACATTGGTCAAACAATTGGGCGCAGGTTGACGAATTGATGGGGGCAGGTATTCATCGGGTAGGGAAAAGGAGGAGGGGAAAAGAATAAATAAGGGAAGGGACGAGGAAGAGAAGAGGAGGAAGAGAGGAAAAGAGTATAGCTGGCAAATCTTGACCCTGACAGACCCGATAAAGTATAATTTTTGACCCGACCCGAAATGATCTGAATTTTTTTTTCATAGATTCCATCATTATATTTAATTTCATGAGTTTTGAATATTAAACCCGCAATCGATCCGAAGATGACCCGAAAACCCGAGTTGCCACCTCTAGAAACGAGTAGGAGAGGAAACAAACGGAGGAGGGGGAGGAAGCCGTGTTACACATCTATCTAAATCTTTCTACCTTTAGATGAGGATATCAGTTGAGTATTGTTTAAATGGACAAATGAAAATAACAATAGGTGCATTATTACCATGCAACTCCCATTAGTTAGATGAGTGGTCAAATGGGCTTTAAATGAGACCAAATTTGGATGGGGCATAGACTGAGTAGCCCACTAAACCATAAAAACGTTAACTTTGTATTTTTGGATAAATTGTGACCGTAAAATAGACTAGAATCATTTTAGATGGGTATAAGAGTTGATTGATCCTTTAAATATTTTTACCAAAGCTAAAACACATCATTCACTAACTGTATAAAAGGATTCCAATGAACTTAATAAATTTAATTAAGTTAACATCTAAAAATGGTATAATTATATGAGATAAAGAGAGGCATTCTCTCCCCCTCTCTCACGTCCGTGATGGAGGCTGAACGCCTAGGAGGATGGTAAATGAAGGCGGCAGTTAGGATTCGAACCAAAATGGTATAATTAAGTCATTCCTTACATTCATACTTTATCAATTGATGTTTTGGCTATCAGAATTGAGGAGGGAGTACATTAGACATTACAAGACATAAATGAAATAGCATGTTGGGTCTCAAACTGATTAAACACTAATTTATACTAAGGGAAAACGGTCATTCTAGATGCAAATTAACGTTGGTGGATGAGTTGTGTATCCAAAATATTTATTTACTCCAAATAAGAGAGTGAACTATTTTAGACTAAATATCATTATTTAAGATGTAATTATTTAATTATATCTTGGTAGATGTTTTAGACATATTTCGAGAACCACTAATTATCTAAACATATCTATGCATTAGCATACCATTAAAACAAATAAGTTCGTAGTGGCATATGCTATTTACAATATGATATCTAGATTGATATTAAGACATGTATCACCATCTCATCGAGGCCCAAGGACTGGAGGATTAATACTAATACTAGATAGAAGGAATAAAGAAAAGTGTTAGTACAAATAATTTAGGTTTTAGTATGTTACATGTGTGGTGGAATGGGATACATCATTCTCCTAACACATCCACTCTAACTTGGGATTAATTTCTCGCTTTATTCCGTGAGAAGTACAACTATACCACCGTGTTGAGAAAGAAAGATGTAGAGTTCTAGAGTCAATTATTGTGAATGTCCCTACTTACATGTAGAATTTTCTACTACCCGGGCTATGACATAGGGCCGGAAGAGGCCCGCATAGACACCCCATTCATGGAAGGTTGAAATATTACATTGGATGTGCTCTGGCTATGTAGCTTCCACTCACCTTCTAGAAGATGACGGATAAGGCCCTGGAAGTTGAAGCATATACTAGTTTCCAACACCTAGGGAACAAGAACAACAATAATAAGAAGAAGAGTTCCAATGAAGACTAGCGACGTGCTAAGTGCAATCATTGTTTCTTCCATCATCCCTTAGTCAAGTGCCCTCATAAGAGACTTGATGTCAAGAGAGTAAACTATGATCTTCCACCAGTGTGGCAAAGATGGGAACATGCATCTTCATTTCCCTCATTTTCATTAATGTCCAACCCCAACTCAACCACACATACAAAAACATCCACACAAAACCCCAAGGAATAATAATAACAACAACCAGTAAGGACAACACCCACATGTTCAAAGGTGTTACAGACAAGTCTTTTCAATGGATTTTGTGGCGTTGGTGATAATAACAACATGATCAAAGGTATTATGCATTAAAATTTGTATCTTGTTAAATCTTCACTCAACATTGGATATTAATATACTTTTATACCCTCCAAGCTTGTAGAAATTCTAGATCTATACTCTACATACATAGACTATATTCTTGAGTTTCAAACCCCTAATGGTAGGCAATGCTCTTATTTCTTGAAAATTCCTCATGTCGACCTATGTATATATGTAAAGATGTTTGTGGATGACTTTACCCTTCATACATGATGGCCATTTACGTCATATTAGGCTTGGATTTCTTGAAAAAGTTTGATGTAGCTTTGTTTTGAGAAGAGAAGAATGTTAGTTTATGGCACCGTGATGGTGAACATTTATGCATCAAGGGAAGAAAGTGTGATGATATATAACTCATCATCTCAGACATCAAATATGAGAAGCATCATGCATGGTTGTAGAGCCTAATTGACATTCCACCACCTAAGTTGGATGACATCATCATTGTTCAAGATTTCCCTTATGATTTTCATGATGAGTGAACTGGGTTCCCTCCTACTTGTGAGGTCGATTACTCCACTGATTTTGTCTCGAGCACCACTCCCATATCAAAACATCCTTACCACATGGCACCTATGGAGCTTTTTGAACTCAAGAAATAGATACAAGAGCTCCTCGATATTGGGGTTTATACACCCTAGTGTCTCTCTTTGTGGAGCTCCAGTTCTGTCCCTAAAGAAGAATGATTGTGCAATGTGATATATATGGATTATCACATGTTGAATCAAGTGACGATAAAGAATCACTATCCTTTCACTTTCATCGATGACTTGTTTGGTCAGTTGAATTCAGACACCATGTTTTTGAGGATGCATTTAGGGAGTGATTACTACCAGTTGTGTGTGAAGGATGAGGACATACAAAAGATTACCTTTCACACATGTTATTTGCACTATGATTTCTTAGTTATGCCATTTGGTTTTACTAATGCCCATCCCGCCATTATGGATCTTATGAATCAGGTTTTTTGTGCCTATGTTAAAAATTTTGTGCCAGTATTCATTGACAATGTACTTATCTACTATGAGTCAGTGGATCAACAATATGAACATCTATGGATTGTTGTCCAATCTTTATGAGAATGATAAATTTATGCAAAGTTGTTGAAGTGATAGTTTTGGATAAAGGAATTTATGTATTTGGGCCACATGATCTTTGTTGGTTACATTGTTGTTGATCAGGACAAAGTTGATGCTATGACTAAGTTCCAACTCCAAAGAACCCATTTAACATTCATAGTTTCCTAGGTCTTGTGGGATACTATAGAATATTTATAAAGAATTTCTCATATTCCCTTCCCTTGACAAATTTGACCCACAAGGATGCTAAGTTTGTATTAAATATTTAGTGCGAGAAAGGTTTCTTAGAGCTAAAAATATGTTGGAATTCAACTCTTATCTTCCCTAACCTATTGAAGGGAAACCCTATATCGTATTCAATGTAGCTTATGAATAGGATTTGGAATGTGTACTTATGTAAGAAGGATGAGTTATTTTTTATTCATTAATCCATTTGAAACTGAATGAGGAGAATTGACCTACTTACAACTTGGAACATACGACCATAGTTGACACACTTATAATTTGTCAACATTGCTTGTACAAAGTACAATTTTAGGTTTTCTCATATCACAAAAGTCTTTGTTACCTCATGAAAAAAGAAGGTCTGAATTTTCAACAAAGGAGATGGATGGAGTATCTAAAAAATTATGACTTTGCTATCACATACCTTACTAGAAAGGAAAATGTTGTCATAGATGACTTAAGCCCATAGAAAGATACACTTTCTAAATTTCTCTATTGTTTCCTATGAAGGAGTTAGAGCATGTTTTTATTGGAAGCATGAGTTGTTTGACAATGTTATTTATGTTGTTATGAAAAGGTTGAGGGTGCAAGTGGCTAGTCTATCTATCATCCCTTCTGAGATTTCTAATTTTTTTGTCGCATAGTTCGCCAACCCTGATCTTGAAGAGATTAACTTGTTGACCGAGAAATTATAGTCTAAGTTTTTTGTTGGGGTATATGGTACCAACCGTTTTCTTATTCAACATCTTGAGATTTAAAATGTAAATGGGAGAACATCTCTATGGAGTTTGTGACTGGTTTGTTGAAGTCAACAAATAATAGAACGTGATTTAAATTATCATAGATAACCTAACAAAATCAACTCACTTTTTCCCTTTGAGACCACCTTTAAGGTTCAAGATATGGAACAATTCTATATCAATTAGATTATTAGTTTTCATGGAGTATCAAAGTATGCAGTTTCTGATCGAGTTCTGAAGTTTACATCTGATTTGTTGAGATATATACAAGAAAATATGGGCCATATTTGCAATTTAGCACATGTTACCATCTTAGATAGATGGACAGTTTGAGAGGACAATTTTGTTTTTGGATGATATGTTGTGCATGTGTGATGGATTGGGGAGGTGTTTGGGATAAGTATCTCCCATTGGTTAAGTTATATTACAACATCAATTATCTAGCTAGTATTGGTATGCTACTGTCCGAAGCATTCTATGGTCGACCTTTTCATTCTCCGCTACATTGGGAAAATGTACGGGAATGCACAAGTGAAGATTGGTGATATGCAAATGATGAAGGACAAGATTAATTTGATAAAGAAATGGATGAAAGCTTCCTAAGTCCAAAAAAAGGATGTATACTAACAACAAAAAATTGGATATAAGTTACTTGGTAGGTGGTTGTGTGTTTTTGAATATAAAACTCACCTGATTTATTATAAGATCCAAAATAAAAGGAAATATTACTTCTCACTATGTGGGACCATTCAAGATTCTAGATAAGGTTGGGGAATGTGTATATCATTTGTCCCTTCCTCCCATCTATCAAAAAACTCACAATTTGTTCCATGTATCTACATTGGATAAGTATGTGAAGGACCAATCTCGTGTGCTTACTTGGAGCCACTAGAGATACAAGAGAGTCTGACCTATCAAGAGTTCCCAGAGTCTGACCTATCAAGAGTTCCCAATGAAGATTTTAGAATCTAGAGTGAAATAATTAAAGAATTAGAAATTGAGTTGATGAAGTTCTCTGGAAGAATCATGGGCTGGAAGAAACAACATGGAGCTCAAGGAAGAGTTGTTGGAGACTCACCCATCTCTTTTTGCATGTGATTTGGGGGGGACTCCTTTTAAGAGGTGGAGTATTGTAACATACCCAAATCTAGTTGTTAATCTAAATATCTCTTTACCTTATGATATTTTACTAATCCTGGCCTTACATCCTTTTGTGATTTAGAAGGTACTAGGAGGTATGGAGATCTATATATAAATGTAATGTTTTAACTAGTAACCATCTTATTTGAGGATTAAGCATAATTAATTAGCAAAATGTTTCAAATTGGGGTTACTTCTCTAATTTTACCATCATAATAGATTTCACTTTTTATATTTATTTTTGTAGAAAATTCCTTAGACTAGATAACGGTAATAGAGAGTTAGAACAGAGATATGGAAAAAAATTGATTTAAAACTGTGATAATTTCCTTAAAGGATTACTTCACATACAAGCTAAGATTTAACATAAAGGCTTCAAAATTGGAAACTAACTCTAAATTCGGCTTCCTCACCCCTCAATTATTTTACATGTCAAATTTCATGATAGCCAACTATTAAATGCTCACCTGATTTAATAATGAAAGAAAAATTGGAAATATTTAAATTTAAATATATAATATTGTTTTATATTTTGATTCAGATAAGATTTTACAAATTGTATGTGTCACATGTGTTTCCTTTTTTTCACAGGTACAGACAACTGGATTTCCATGCCAGTCAAATTGGACATCTCTCGCAATGTCATCCTCCATTGACCATATTTCACATTCACAACATGTTTAGAGGATTTTTCATGCAATCCTTTCTCTCTCTACTCATTCTTTTCACCCAATTCTTTCTCCAATACTTTCCAAATTGATTTATGCACCTTTTGAACCCCTTTTGTAGTAGCATGGTGGTGTATGGGGATTTCACCAATGCTAGCCTAGAACCTTTTCGCAATTGATTTGGTTGAAGCTTCTTGATCCTCTAAACCTAATTCCCAAATCTATATGAACCCCTTCCCATTCTCCTTAGGTCCTTTAACATTGCCCACTAAATCCAATCGTATTTAATACCCACTTCTTTGATTCTAGAGTTTTATTCTTTGTGTGATTTCCTTACACAATCATCATCCATTTACTCATGTGGTAATGCTCCTAGAACTCTCTCATGTTTGTTTCTATACTTGTTATCTCACTATGTCCCCTATCTTCAACCCTCCTTCATTCACAATGGAGGCACATTCTTTGGCCACTAACATCCACAGGCTTTGTGCTTGGATTTCCCAAGTATGTCATGACCCCACAAAGGCACATGAATGAATCTTAAGGTGTGAGGGTGTGTGAGGCTTCATATTGTATCACAGGAAAAGATATAGTTCCATCCAAGGGGAGTTATCAAGGGAGAAGAATACCATTTGTTTTCCAAGTCTATCCTTCTCATTCCCCTTGTTTCTTTATTTTCCCCCTAGGGGTACAATTTTCATTTTCACAACTTTATTTGACCGGTCGCTCTATTTTGGACATGTTCCTTTTACATTAGGCCATGTCAAGCTTGCTTGATCTAATATCACTTGAGGGGGTATTTTTATCAGGCTTTTATTTGTATAAACTTGCAAAATACTTAACTAATATTGGAACATAACAAAAGACAAATGAATATGTTTTGAAAATTTAAAAGTATGACCTTTTTGTCTAGACTGATTTTAGGGTTTTATTCAAAGATTTACAATTCTTATATAATAAGTACATGAACCCTAATGTATGAAATAATGCATATAAGTGTGTCATACCCTAATTGGCATATAGTAGTAGTTTTTTCTTGACCTAGGATCAAGGTTAAGGTATATGCATTTACCCTATTTAATTTGGGAATTTTATGACTTAAACCTAATTTTCCATATGTGTCTTATCTATTGAAATGCTTTTCTTTTTCTTATCTCTTTTAATCTTTTAAAAGATCTTTTATTGTGTGACATTATGTCGCTTTGATTACATAAATTGTGGAATAATTACTAGTGGTTCATTGGACCTCAATGTGATATGATATGGATGTTCTCATCCTATTCTATTTGAAAGCATCTGAAATTGATGAAACATTACATCTTGTCTCTCTATCTTGCATGTACATTGAACTTATATTGTTTAGAGTAGTGTGATTCTGCACAACCATATATTAGGATGTGTGTATTCCATCCAGAGTGTAATTTTCCACACATTTACATATAGGATGTGTGTATTTATGTCGAGCATGTGCATTTTCCACCCAACCTTTTTGGACTGATATTCTAAGGTGTCTCATCCTTACTGTAGATAATCTTAGTCTAAATGATTTTACATAAACAATTATTGATTGAAATATTATTGAAACAATTTCTAGAGGAAAGAGCTCCTTATCAATGATTATATTTTGATAAATCAAATGGCTCATCTCTTTGACCTTATATTTTCTTAATGTACTTTCCCTGAAGTTACTTAAACAACTTCAACCTCTCTTTCTTGGGAACTTTATTACTTGTTATAATATTTTCTTATTAAATTCCTAAATATTTACATATTGTACACAGTTTGCACTGAAGAATACCTCTTTTTTGTTTCCTTCTTCTGGGCATTATTCCCAACCCTACTAGGAGACGAGTTGTAACGACCTTACTTTTCAGCATCCCCTAATTAAGGAAGGACCTTAAAGTTGAGAGCCATTACCTAAAATTCCCAATATCCATATTTTAATAAATAACAAATAATTTTCATTTATTCGCAAATATTGTTCACAAGATGCTCCTTTATAGAATTACATGAATATCTAATATGAATTAATACAAATTGAGAATAAGTATCTAACTATCCTCCTTTTCTTAGCTTTAATGTCTTTGGTAGTTTCATTTGATTCATCATGTCTTGGTATCATCATATATTGCATCTACCTAAAATGACATGAAATAAAGCATGGATCAATATGTTATTATACAGTGTACATGGGTGCATGCAAAAGTGTGCAAGTAATATAACAATATATAATCAATCAATTACTTGTACATAAGAAATGACATTTTCCTTACATATTATGCTTGATATGCTAGCTTGGGTGTGATCATTGTCCCTTCTAGGGCTCCTGTGCATCACCCCTTTATACATGCCAACCTAGGGTTCATAATATGATATATTACTTAATTTGATACTCATAGTGTCATTATAACTTAGTAGAAAGTAAATAAACATCCAACAATTTATTTCAACAATCCTCGAGAAATCCAAAATACCATATCAGTATTGTGAACAGTCATAATTGTAACCATGTACCTCAATGTAGAACCATGTTGATCATGTTATAATACTTCAAGTACTATAAGAATATCATCCAATCAAGCAAGCAAAGATGATTCCAAGCAATCAACATTTAATCTGCATGTATGTAAATCCTAAAGTGTCACTATCATTCTATTCAAACTAAACCCTACTCGGGTCCTAATCTAAGGTTTAGGGTTCACTCTAGTTTTGATAAGGAATAAGGGTACAAACCCTAACTCCATTACATATTAAACATTAGGTCAAACCCTAATTATCATTTCTATTATGTACTTGCATTATGATCACTTAGATTCAATTATGTGTATTAGCAACATGGCAAGCTATGATCTTTAGGTCCCAAAACCCTAATTCATCATGTATATGATTATCCACTTCATAAACCCTAATCATTCATATTTATGATCATGATGATCTTGTATTCTCATTGTATACAATAATATAAAATATTATCACAAAATAAGTGTTTCCCATGTACTTAACATCTTAATACTCAGATCTAGGGTTTTTATGTACTAATCACTTACTAAACATGTATCCAAGGTACTTTAGGAATTAGGATCATAATTAGGTGTTAATTATAATCTACTTTTATTCCTCTCATTTTACTGATCAAAATGATATGTAATATTATTATATTCTGAGTTACCAATAATTAGTTATGTTAATTGCAAAATAATCTCACCTAGGCCAATCAGGAGAGGCCACATCAGCATAAATGAATTTTATCCATAACCACATGGGCCCCATCCCGAACAACTCAGAAAAATACTTCTAGATGAACTCACCTTAGACCCAGGCAAAAAGACCCTAATGCCCTTATGATGTGACCAGAATGTCACACGATTGGAAGGGCATGATTGTAAACCCTAGCAGAGGATTCTTATTTGTTGGGTTGTGCCATGGATGAGTAACCATGTGGTCAACTCCTCGGTTGGATCTTCTATATGGATTCCATGCATCCCTGCAAAGGGCCACACTACCTTCGTTAGCCATTGACAAACTCGTCAAACTACTTGGTGTGACCGGAGGTGGTTGTAGGTGGGAGTCAATGATTAACTACTCAAGGAAGACTCCAGGGAACTAAAGGTATGGAATTACCTTCCAAGTTGACAAATTGTGGTGTCGTTCACCTTACTGGGACACTTAGGGGTCCTTCTCAATCTCTATGAGATCCTGCGGTGGTCTGGACTTCACTTCCATTGAGGAGCTCTAGGCAGCAAGGACCGCTCCGTGGAGGACATGAGACTAGCATTCCACAAGCAACGTTGAGGGTTGGGGGATGTCAGGGGAGGTCTAAGGATTCTTCAAACCCAATCAATTGGATGGATATGTCCCCAAGCATCAAGTATGCTATGAGGTCACCAGAGATGGATATAGGGTTTGGTGTAGAGTTCTAAGGGTTTTCGATAGCAATTGATAGGAGAGGAGAGACATAGGGATCAAGGGTGAACTATTCATTTCCTTTTATAGGAAAGAGTGATAGTCTTGTGGGGTTCCCTGTTAAGCCCTAGTTTCCTGATGATAAAGGAAATTGGGTATTTTCCAAATCCGACAAGGCAACTTCCCTTTCATGGCTTTCCATAATTGTTTCTTTACCCCCAATTTAATGGGTGAAGAATTTGGGGAAAAGGTGAAGGGAAGAGAGGGAACCAGACAAAGGGGAAATCACTACATTGTTGGCCTTAATTTCCTTTCTAGATTAGAGGTAGGAGATGATGGCCCAACCATCAATCTCGGATCCAATGATCACCACAGGTGTGACACTCGGCCCACACAACGCCTAACTTGGAGTCATTTAAATAGAATTTTCAATCATGCAATAATTACATGTAGGTCCCACCTTCCCGGATTTCTATAGGACACTAGGAGTATCTTTTGGCTATGAAATTTTGAGGGAAACTCATTGATTCTTTTCCCATTTTATATGTATTTTTTGGGATCTATTATGATCACTCACACGGGAAAAATGTGACTTTCAAACATATAATTAATCAATTACCATTATCACATGGAAAGTCATTATTCTCTCAATTCTATAATTCTCTTCTTTTTGTTATTATCTTCAAGTATACAAAAAGTTAGACTAAGATATTCGTGTTTGATGCCTCAAACTTATGTTTCCATCCTGGGTTAGATAATTACTCCTTCAATTAGCTAAAGCACCACATATCTTATTTTCTTTTGGAAACTTGGATAAAATATCAAACCATTAATCCATTATCCTTTATTTATGCACAAAATCTCTTATTTCTTAAACTTTTACCACAAGGACCTATTGGCAAAGCAAATAGTCTCATGGGCTTCACTTGGGACATGGGTTGCACCCATGCCACAAAGTGACTGACATTGTTATTCTATCAATTAAAACCAGGTAATTGTTTATAAAATCAAGGCTTATGTTTATATAATTCAAATTAACAAAATTTGAGGATATTACATTCACCCCTCATGAAAAGGAATTTTGTCCCCAAAGTTCACACCTTGTAAGTATATATTGGATGGTAACTCAATTTAGTTGCAAAACTTAAGGTTAGAAACCCTCCTTGGATATCTTTACATCCTCTATCGATATGTAGATTCCTCACATTATTACTAAGATTGGTACTCGAATTTAATATAGGGCATCCGACAAACTCATCATAATACATTAATACTTAGTGATTACATATTCAATTGCATGCTATTTTCCTTTTGTGATTACCCGTTCACCTAGGTTTTCAATCTATTGTCCCTTTATATTTGTATGAGGGTGAGGTAACACCTCAAACCCCTAATTATGCCATTAAGCTCAACTTGCGTATTCATCCTCATATATCAATTTAAGCATAACATGTGTTTACCAATTCTCTCTCACTCATAACAGGATGAAATAAGCATCTGTTTGCAACTCAAATACAAAGTTCACTCCATTCCAAGAGTGGAGGTGGTGTGTCCACAAATTATCTTATAATTCCACATTTTAGGTTGAATCACTCTCAACAATAACTCCAAACCATAAATTACTTTTGATCCCACAATATTCTTGTATTTCATGAAGTCAAGTGCCTTTCTCACTCTTGACTTTTTACGTAACTCCTTTAAGATTACATAACTTCTTGTATCTTTTATCTGTACTCCTCATGTCTCATTTGTCTTAGTCTTTTCCTCAAGGTATCTAGGGGTACATGTACCTTTGAACTGAACTCCTCCTGGCATCATGGGTCTTATGAACTTAGGGCGTGCCTCTCACATTTACCCCTCGGGTCTCTCCTGACCCATGGGCCTTGAGCGAACATGAATGGCTATCTCGTGACCCCATGGTCTTATGCACTTGGGCATGATCACCTCCTAACCTCATAGGTCTTATGTACCTTTAATCCTCCCTACTTGACCTTAGGATTGACTTAGGGCTTTACCCTACCTAGGGTTTATTGAGGTATCATAACTAAAACATTTTTGAGCACATTATTTCTCATATAGTTCTTTGTCCTGAATTTCTTTCATCTCTTAGGGTAGACATTATTCACATTATGTCCCAACATTGGGCTCAGGTCACCTTCCCTATCCGGGGCTTGATGCCATGTCAGCCTTCCTTATATATTGATTAACCTCTTTGTGACCTTCCCTATATGGGGTTTGGTCATAGTTGTCTACCCAGTGAGCTTGGGCCAACTTCCCTATTTGGGGCTTGGTGCCATACTAGTCTTCCCAATCTGAGGCTTGACCACTTTGTGACCTTCCCTATCTAGGGCTTGGTCGTCTACACTATGGACACATTCCACCTTACCTATCTGGGGCTTGGTGCCTTATCAGCCTTTCCTATCTGGGGCTTGACCCTTTTGTGGCATTCCCTATGTGGGGCTTGGTCATATTCCCACAAAGATGTCATTGTTGGGTTCAAGAATAATACTCAATATATGTTCTTTCCTGCTTTGTATACTTAATCTTCCAAGATTTAGGTGACATTCAAGGTTACCTCAATCCTTTATCTTATTGGTCAACTCACCCTTCTAGGTAAGGTCCTATCCTAGGGCATCCTCTTGACTCACAAGAGGAGGTTAAACTCTCTAGCCACAACCTAAACCCATGAGTTTAGGGTTTTGCCTCCCCCATAATTCCTTTTCCCACAACTGGGTTGACCCACCCCAGGTCTGGACACCTACCCTAAAAGTTAAATTAAGGGTTTCATATATTCATTTTTATGTAACCATAGGTTGCTTATGTTTCTTAAAACCCTTTACATGACTGCCTTGCACTAGCTACATGCATGCATGGGATACTGGGTCACCTAAACTCATTCCTTTTTACCCTAATTAGGATTCATATGGGTTGGGTTTCTATATCACCCACATTACTCCCATTTCCTAGGATTAGGGTTTTGCGTTGGGTTAAAGACTAAACCTTTCTTCTTAGGGTTTTTGTATCCCTTGACCCACTACGGTTTTCCTAAACCAACCCTAGTACCATCTAGGGTTTTCCCTAGTAAGGAAAAACCCATAAATATTTTTTTCTTTATTTTATCATTATTTCCATATTACATGTACATTAATTGGTAGAGAATGACTTAATCCTACTTCTTCTCAAAAACACTAACTTGAGATGAGGAGGAAAGTATCTTTTAGGGTTTATTAAGAAAGGGAATGAGAAGTGGATGAAATTTTAAGATGAGAAGACTTAGAGGAAACATTACTTCAGCAAACTCTCAGTTCTGGCCAGGCTAATATCACTTATCTAATGGAGTCTATACCAACTTAATGGTGTGGAGGAAAATATTTTCAGACCCCAAAACCATGATCCATTCTAGACATTGTTATCATCATGTTATTCCGTAATAATTCTCCTTATATTTCTATGCATTACTTGAAATTAGAGACTATTAAATATTATTTGAAAAATATGGGGCTTTGATACCAAATGTAACGACCTCACTTTTTAGTGTCCCCCAATTAAGAAAGGACCTGAAAGTTGAGAGTAATTACCTAAAATTCCCAAGATCTAGATTTTCAAAAATAACAAATAAAAACAAATAATTTTGGTTAATTCACAAATGTTGTTCACAAGATGTTCCTTTAAGGAGTTACATGAATTTATAACATGAATTGATGCAGATTGAGAAGAAGTATCTAACTACCCCCTTTACTTAGATTTTATGTCTTTTGTGATTTCAACTGATTTATCCTGTCTTGGTATCTTCATATATTACATATACCTAAAACGACATGAAACAAATCATAGATCAATATATTATTATATTATGTATGTGGGTGCATGCAAAAGTGTGCAAGTAAGGTAACAACATATAATCAATTGATTACTCACAAATAAAAATGGGCATTTTCCTTGCATATTCTAACCCATTCTTGATATGATGTATTGGGTGTGGTTATTGTTCCTTCCAGGGCTCATGTGCATCACCACTTGATACGTGTCACTATAGGGTTTAGACTATGATATCTTATAATGTGATACTCATAGTGAAATTATAGAGCAGAAAGTAAATAAACATCCAACAATTTATTTCAAAAATCCTTGAGAAATCCTCAGAAAACATCTGCAATCGATATTGCGAGTAGTCATATTAACCACATACCTCAATGTAGAACCAGGAAAATCATGTAATCATACTTCAAGTACTTTAAGTATATCATTCAATCAAGTAGGAAAAGATGAATCCAAACAATCAACATTTAATTTGCATGTATGTAAATCCTAAAGTGTCACCATCACATTATTCCAATTAAACCCTACTCGGGCCCTAATCTAGTTTTTAGTGTTGACTCTAGTTTTGATAAGGAATAAGGGTGCATAATCTAACCATTGCATATTAAACATTGGGGAAACCCTAATTATTATATCTATTATGTACTTGCATTATGATCACTTAGATTCAATTACGTGTATTAGCAACATGGCAAGTTATGATCTTTGGGTCCCAAAACCCTAATTCATCATGTTATGATTATCCATTTTAGAAACCCTTATTATTCATCTTTATGATCATGATCATCTTAGATTATCATTATAGACAACAGTGTCTGATATTATGACAAAATAAACATTTCCCATGTATTTAACATCTTAATACTCAGATCTAGAGTTTTGATGTGCTAATCACTCACTAAACATGTATCAAAGGTACTTTTAGAATTGGGATCATAATTAAGTCTTAATTATATTTTATTTGTGTTCCTCTCATTTTTTGATAAAAATGATATATAATATCATTATATTCTAAGTTACCAATAATTAGTTACGTGAATTACAAGATAATCACATCTAGGCCAATCAGGAGAGGCCACATCAACATGAACAAATTTTATCCATAGCCACATAGGCCCCGATCTCGACTAATTAGTTATGTCCAACTCAATAAAGAGCTTCCAATGCAACCCACCTTAGACCCAGGTAAAAAGATGCTAATGTCGTTATGTTATGAATGTCATGTGGTTGGAAGGGTAGGAGTATAAACTCGGGAAGATGATTCTTCTCTCTTAGCTTGCGCCATGGACAAGTAACCAAGAGGTCAACTCCTTAGTTGACTCTTGTTTATGGATCCCACACGTCCCTGTGAAGGGCCACACTACCATCTCCAACCTTTGACAAACTCGTAGAACTGCCTGGCATGGACGAAGGTGGTTGAAGGTTGGAGTTTGAAATTAACTACTCAAGGAAGATACCATGTAACTAAAGGTAGGGAATTACCTTCCAATCTTGACAAACTTTGGTGTCGTTCACCTTACTAGGATACCCAAGAATCCTGCTCAACCTCTCTGAGATTTTGCGGTGGTCTGGACTTCACTTTTGACAAGGATCTCTAGGAAGTAAGGACCACTTCATGGAAGACATGAGTATAGCATTCTCCAAGCAACAATGAGGGTCAGGGGATGTCCGAGGAGGTCTAAGGATTCTTCACAACCAGTCAATTTGGTGGATATGTCCCCAAGCATCGGGTTTGTGACTAGGTCACTATATATGGAGATAGGGTTTTGCGGAGAGTTCTAAGGGCTTTCAGGAGAAATTGAGAGGAGAGGAGAGCCATATATAGGATCAAGGGTGAATTATACATTTCCTTTTATATACAAGGTTGATAGTCTTGAGGGGTTCCCTTTTAAGCCCTAGTTTTCCAATGAGAAAGGGAATCGGGTACTTCATAAATTCAGTGAGGCAATTGCCCTTTAATTGCTTGTCATAATCATCTCTTCATATGAATTTAATGGGAAAAGAATTTGGGAAAAAGGTAAAGGGAAGAGAGAGAACTAGATGAAGGGTAAATCGTTGTGTTTTTTACCTTTGTTTCCTTTCCTGAATGGAGGTAGGAGATGATGGACCAGTCATCAATCTCAGATTGAACATCCACTACAGGTGTGGCACATTAAAGGAATATGACGCACCCAACACCTAAGTTGGAGTCATTTAAACAAAATTTCCAATCAATAATTACATGTAGGTCCCTCCTTATTCACAGATTTCTATAGACTCATCTTTTGGATATGAAACTTTGAGTGAAACTCATTAATTCCTTTCCCATTTTGTATCTAATTTTTGGGATCTATTGGGATCACACTCATATGCAAAACTTGCCTTTCAAGAATATCCTTAAATCAATTGCCATTATCACATGGAAAGTCCTTTTTCTCTCAAATTCTAGAATTTTCTTCTTTTTGTTATTGTTTTCAAGTATACTAAAAGTTAGACCGAGATATTCTTATTTGATTCCTCAAACTTATGTTTCCAATTTGGGTTAGAAAATTACTCCTTTAACTATCTAAAACCTCACATATCTTATTTTCTTTTGGAAACTTTCATAAGATCTCAAACCATAAACCCATTATCCTTTATTTATGCACAAAATCTCTTATTTCTTAAACTTGTGCCACAAGGACCTATTTGCAAATAAAATAGTCTCATTGGTCTCACTTGGGCCATGGGTTGCACTCGTTCCACAAAGTGAATGACTTATTTATTCTATTAATTATATCTACAAATTCGTTTATCAAATCAAGTCTTAAGTTTATATAATTCAAATTTACTAAAATTTGAGGGTATTACATTCACCCCTTCTTAAAAGAAATTGTGTCCCTAAAATTCACACCTAGTAAGGTTAAAGTGAATGATAACACAATTCAGTTGCAAATGTTAGGGTTAGCAACCCTCCTTGGATATCTTTCACATCCTCTATTGATATGAAAATTCCTCACATTATTACTAAGTTCGTACTCAAATTCATTCCAAGGCATCACACAACCTCATCATAATACATCATCACTTAGTGATTACATATTCACTTGCATGTCATTTTACTTTGCTGATTATCCCTTCACCTAGGTTTTCAACCTATTATCCCTTTATGTTTTTATAAGGGTGAGTAACATCTCAAATCCCTAAATTATGACATTAAGATAAACTTATGGTACTCATCCTCATATATCAATTTAAGCATAACATGTGCCTACTCATTCTCTCTCACTCATAACATGATGAAATAAGTGTTTGGTTGCAGCTTCTATGTGGCAAGTGGTGTGATATATAGGTACTAGTGTGGGACTTGAGGCGCTCATTGATGAGCTTTTCATGTGCCTCAAGTCTTCTAGGCACGTGCTTTAGGGCACATGCCTAACTAACTTGGTGGTGACTTTACTCATTACTGCCATCTATATATGGTTGGATGTAGAACCTTTGGTAGATTACTTAGTAGGACCATTGGTAGAGGGGGTGGTCAGTCGAGCCTTTGGTAGGTGGACACCTAGTGGAGCCTTTGACTATTGAGGGCCTTAGTTAAGAAAGCCTTCAATTTATTTGTCTTGTGACCATAAATGTAGGATTTGACTCACCCTTTAGTAAAGTGTTGGGTCTGACCACCCATAGGAAGATAGAGGCACTGGTACCTTCGACCAAGACAACTTATGGAAGGTCTAATGGTGGTTTCCATGATCAAAATCATCAATAGTCATATTGTGACCATATATCAATGGTATTTCTACACAAATATAGAAATAATCATCACATCATGTGATGAAAGAGGAAATATGAAGAAAATGTAGGGAAATTAGAGAAAGTCTACATTGAGGGAGGAAATTAAGAACAAAAGTAGCCATGAAAGATCTACAAAATTGGATGTTATCAACCACCCCCCCCCAAAAAAAAAACTTAGAATCTTTATATTCCTTAAGATAATTAATAGAATCAAAGCATCAAATGAATTCAAAGGCTTCATTAATTTAGAGTTTTGTGATCAAACATGTCCTTATTCCATCTTTAGGTTAAGATATTTGTGTGGTAGCTTGGTCTACTCATGCAATACTAGATTCCTTCTCATAGATCCATAGTTACATTACTCCTTTCTATCAGATATAACCTCTTTTGAGGAAGGGTTTCTACTTCATGATATGCTCAAGAGCTTGTTTCCCAGTCATACTTGTGCAAGGTTCGCATAAAAGGCATCTTTCACACACAAATTTTATTTTTTGGGTACCCTAGATAGATGTTCTAGGGTGGGCTATGGTTGTGGTGTATTATGTATTCCTTATGGTCACGCAAACAATGGTACAGTTGTAGTACAATGTCACCCAACTATAGATCTTGATGTAGTCTCTCAGGTGGTTATACAAGATTGCCCTTGAAAGATGGATGGAGAAAATTGTCACTCCCAAGTTTTACTACCTGGAATGACATGTCTGCATTCTTGAATGCAACATTATATTGTTCGGGTAGAACCATTCAACATCTTATTAGGCACAACTCTCATGATTTTATTCCTCTTGCTCAGCTTTTATTCTCCTCATTAGGCTTAGGGCAATATGATTTTTTAGGATGAGTGGGAAGCCAAGCCTCTTTTGATCCTAGCTGGGGTTTAAGCACTCTTCTATGAGACATATGCATTTTCCTACTTGTACTTCAGAGGCTAGAGAAATTGATGAGGAGTTTACAGCCAGAGCCATCCTTATTTCAAAAAATATTTCTATAGGAATGAGCAACCTTTTATATTTTATGGGGTCTTAAGATAAAGATGGCACAACGACATGATTTATGCCATTTTCAAATATTTATAGCCCAGATTGGTCATTCTTGAAATGAGTACACTAAGAAGCATCTTGAAGACAAGGAGTTCTAAAGATGGGAGTGAGGACAACATCTGGGAAAATTAGATTTAAAATTTGGCTATATGTCAAAAACTTTTTCCTTCATCAGTATCATTATTGCTAAGATAAGTATAGCTAGAAAAATTTCTAACCTAAAGTTTAAAAAATGGCAAAAAGGAGATAAGGAAAAAGGGAAGTAGAATATGTAGAGCTTGAAGGTTTTAGGAAAGGTAGACGTGCCTAGCTTTCCTGTTAAACCCCCTCAAATGTATCATACACCCCGTCCTCAAGGTGTCTAAGAGTGAGCTTGAGTGAGAACATGTTAGTTGAAGATTTGATCTAGTTGATTCCCACTCAAAGTTTAAAATCTCTATTGTGTAAGTTCCTACTAGGTGGGGTAATAGTATACTTGGTAGAATTCCACTTTCTTGTCAGATGCCACTAGAATTTTCTTCTAGAAGAGGATGAAGAGACCATAGTCATTAGATCCTGGAGCTTGTTGTGTACTCCTATGACAAAGTTGTGGTTTCTCAAACATCCACTCTTCATCCTGAGGACACCATACATATTGTTTGATCAACTTGATAATATGTGTTGCAACCTATGACGCCTTCTATACAATGATGTTGTGAGATGTTTTGTGATAAGTCGTTCTTTTCATGTTGAACATCACGTCTAAGTTGGTGCATATAATTGTAGTTTGGGCCTTTGTATCAATTTACAGTAAGTGTGGAGAATAGGCACAAAGATTAGCTGTGGAACATTTGACTTTTGTTGCTCTGTAAGCCTTTTTAGTTCTCTTGATTCATTTTTAAGTATTATGTCCCCACTTTTTGTGGAATGCTAGGAAATCATATATCCACCCACGGTGAGTAACTCATTGAGGTCTGGCCTTAGTACATGGGCGTTGTACCTTTCAAGTTTGGTAATAATTTCATCTTCTTGAAGCTTTAATTCCTTCATGATGAGATTCAGATCTTCTAGCAATAACCTGTAGCACGCATCCTTGTAAAAATTTTCAAATGCGGGTGATATTATATCTATTGGTGCTAGTTCATTTGTAGTTTTCCCCACATCATGAGGTTCTTGTTTAGCTTCTAGAATATGCACTTATCTTTCAAACTCTGGCTCAATGTCAGATGGTATATCTACCTCATAGTTCAAGGGTTGGGTGGGTGGGTCATTCCCGGGTGAAAAGTAGTCTAGAGGTGTTGTTGGATCTTCTTGAGGAGGGGCTTTTGGTTCCTTACACAGGTTCTTTAGTTGTTCCCTCCAAGGCATTTTCTATAGAAGGGGGACTAGCAAGTACGCCTTCAAGGAATTTCTTCCATGTGATGGTCATATCTTTTTTTTTCATGTATGATTTCCATGACATATTTTCCTCTCAGGGTATGGAAGTCCTTGTTGGTGATTTTCTCAGGGGATAACCCTTTGTCCAATGCTTCTATCATCTTGAGTATAATAAAATCATTGTCCCCTAAATTTGGATTTTGTTTAGGCACGTCATTGTTGATACTGATTTATTTCCAGTTAGGGTCATACCACTCGGCTGCCCCAAGCATTTCAGTATTTTTTGTATCACTCTAGCCTCTTCCATTTAAAATACCATCCCCACACACACCAATTATTTTACATTATAGTTGTAAGTAGTGACCCATCATGAAGAAAGAACTTCTATAGTCAACAAATAGTGATTTAAAGCCATGAATAGAACTGTTATAAATTTGAGCTTCCTAGTTCTTTTCAAAGAGTTTTGTAGTTCTTCAACTGAAGATGCTTTGTCATTATTTTTGTAGAGGCATGTAGCTAAACTAGATGTGGTGTGGAAAATTGACCCTTTTTTGTCTTTGTGCATGTATTCTTCTATAATTGTGCCACAAAATACCTTAAAGAATATCATGTTGATGGACGCCTTGTATCTAAAGGTTGACATCAATTTATTTAGAGTGTATCTTCCATTATTATAGATGACATTGTCCCCTGGTTTGTCATTGTTTAGAAATTTGCCTGGGGTGGATGTCTCTAAGTAACATCCATGATGTTGAGGTTATGTTGATGTCTTTCATTTCACATGGCAGTGGTGGGGGTGGTTACATGTTTTCATTGTCAGTTGTCATGGACTCTATGAAGATTGGGTTTGTAGGTTTCTTGGGAGCAGTGGAAAATAGCCAGTTGGGATTGTCTTCATCTTCTTCTGTGGCAAAATCTCCAACACATTCACCAAATAGATTAAAGGATGGAGATCTACTCTTGATAGGTTCATCTAGCAAAAAGTCTTTGACTATGTCATCATAGTCTTCAGTATGGGGAGGGACCTTGTAATCAAATAGTGGATCCAACCCATTCATGATACATCAGTAGTCTCCCCTACTTCTTCTTGTGTTTTAGTTAGTTCTTGAACAATCTCACTCTCCCCCGGGGAATCGACATTCTCTGGGATGATAACTTTATCTAGAATTTTAGTAGCAGTCCCCTCTTTGTTGTCTTTAGATGGGTACTTCTCTTGAGGTGTCTCACCCTCTTCTTCGACCTCTGGCTTGCTGGTGGAATGCCCTGGTAAGGATGGGGAATTTACTATAGTGGGTGTCCTGGCAGGCGATTCCACTTTCTCAATTGATTCTACTGCTTCTTGACTAGTAAAAAGTTCGACGATGACTTTTGTGTCTAGAAATGGTCTGAATTGCGTGATTCCTAGCTTCACTAGAACCATGTCTACTTTTTGTTGAATGTTCATATCCGCTCCAAGAGGATGAGGGCTTCTTCATTTGTGACCTTCTTCTTTTTTATGGATGATTCCTCTCAGAAGTTGATGTCGATGGAGCCTCTATAACAAACTAAAACCTAGCCTCATGACCCTAATCATATGTCTTGGAGGATAGTAAACTTGGTTCTTTGGGTTTAGCCAAACAAGGATAAAGATATGTGCATTAGTAGCTTAATTGATATCCTAACATGCTAATGCATGAATAGAGAACCCTAATGTAACCTAATATCATCACATTAGTCTTAGGCCTATATGGACAAATAAAATATATCATAATAATTCCTTTAGTGCTAATATGAAAATAAGGGACATAATTGGATGGATAATTGGGTTAATGGTGAAATAATATTATAATGGGCCATAATACGTGGCATATCTCCTAAAAAGGAATCTCAAAAGTGGAATCTAAGTTAAAAATCATGTTCCTTCGGTCCCAATTAACTTGGGAGTCAAGTTCCACCTTATTTGCATAATAATAATTCTTGTAATTCCTAGGAAAGGAAATATGAGTTTCTATCCAAATAGCAAATAAAATGTTAAATGACTCCAAAAGTGGAAAATAATCTTAGATTTGTAATCTACACATTAAAATACGCCTTTGGGTGATTTTTCACTCAATTTGGAGAAAGTTTGACTAAAAGATGAAATCAAGAGAGAGAAAGTGTTTAGAACCTTCAAAATATCAAATAAATGTACAAACAACTTCAACATGTAAAATTAATGGCACATTCATATCCAACATACTTAATTTAACTGGTGGGTGAAGTTTCATCAAATTTGGATAGTCATAATGACATTAATGCATGAGGAAAGAGAAACTAAGATTTGATTTATTTAACACATCAAAAGTTCTCAAAAGGAAAATCTAGTTGCATAATTGGAATCTACATGACTTAATTGGCTTATGTGCAAAATTTCACTCAATTTGGAGTTTGTTTGCACCCTCAATGGAGGAGACAGAAAAAGATAAATAAATACATCCACACTTTAGTCCAATTTGATTTAGGATCTCATTTATTGTCACAGAACTAATTTAATTTTTGTTTATACGTGCAAGCATTTTGGACCATTAGATTCTTGATCAAACAGATCTAAAGCTATCTTCTAGATCAAGTCCGAAAAGGAAACATGCTACTATATTGTTGATTTGTATTTCTGCGATCTCTCTCTCTCTCTGTAGTTGATCATTGTTTGCAATTTCTTCGATAGTGTGTTCCTCTTTTGATTCCACACAACTGAGCCTGGATTTGATAGGGTTTCCCCTCTTCAAAACCCCAGTCAACTAAGGGGTGATCGAGTTCCCCTATTTCCTATCTCTATTGAAATAATTTGCCACCCCAAGGCTTCAAGACCCTATTTAATCCTCTCCACACCATCCTCAGAGCACATGAACCCTATCTTAGTCATCAGTTCATCTGCAATCTTAACAAAACTTATCTCCCCTACTCTGGCAACCTTCACCTACATCTTGGAGTTCCTCAAGTTGACTCCAACCATCGTGTGGCTCTGGGAGCATGGGGGATTGGCCCTGGGGTCTATCTGAAGCTATCTTGTGGTTCAATTTGAGGTTTCCCTGCAGTAAGTGCAAAAACCCCTTTTGCTCAATTTTGACCATCTTAAACAATCAACAAGTTTCTTCTCACCTTGACAACAAGTTTCTTCACATGTAGCTTCAGTTTTGGTTGGGGTGTTGATTCCCTAGGTTTGTTACTCACGTTCTATGGTGCTTAGCTATCTTCCAACTTCTCGCCTCCTTTCAATAATGGTGGAAGGGCGGAACTGGGCTACAGGGCATCACAAAGTTGGTGTTTTTGCTCTTAAGAATCTGGTTTGGATAGGAATCTTCCTGTAATCTTGTTTGTAGTTGATCTTTTAATTTTAATGGTTGTGGAACCCTGGATTCTTGTGGGAAGTTATTCTTCCCATTTTTTCTTTGATTCTGATCAATCGGGATAATTGAATCCCGGTTTTACCCTCTGTTTGCCATTTTCATTTAATTTTCTATCAGAGGTATTTTCCTCTTTTGATGCTTTGTTATTATGTCTCTTTGAAGTGTTGAGTTTTGTGTTGACTTGTGTTTGACTCGGCTTAGTTGGTCTGATCTTATTGGGCCACCTCGGCCTGCTTTGATGTCGATGTCGATTTTCTTAATTTTTCGATTGGACAATTTCTCTAAAATTCAGAACAATTATTTTATAGCTCAGAAAAATAAAGTAAAATATGTCTCAAAATCAGAACAATGTAGCCGATCTAATGATGCTAGTTTTGCTACCAAAATCCAATATTATAAATATGTGATTTTTAATGGACTTTCCTAAATTATATAATAACTTGCAAAATTTATAACTAATAATATATAAGTAAAAAAATATAATAAAATATGTTTTGAACTCAAAAAAAGATAATCTAAAACTTGGTGTGATTTTGATAACCTAATTCACTAATATTAAAAAGGCAACTTTTAGGGTTTTGAATAATTAATGTAAACTTGTCTCTTCGTAGACATCCGATAAAATTGGAATGATACAGAGAAGATTAGCATGGCCCCTGCACAAGGATGACACACACAAATAGAGAAATAATTAATGTAAACCTAACCCTAATTCTACCTATATGCATAATAGGTGCTTTGGAGACCTAGGCTTGGATTTAGGACTGACTTTGGACTGTTTAGATTCTTGAGTAAGGTATGTTTGAATCCCCTATTATTTCTTTTGAGCAATAACATATTTTTATCTTTCTTTTGGTCCTATGGACATTAGCCTACACCATAACGTGTTCTTTTAGAAAATATGCTTCATGTGAAGTACCTTTTATTTGTTACTGATCTTGTGATCATATTATTCTATTTAGACATTATCTTGGTCTTTTCTTATGCTTTGTTCATGATAAAACTCTATATGATGGCATGTGATGTATTTTTCCCTCTTATGAGGTGGATGTACATGTTGGTCACTTTTCTGGTGACTACTTTATATAATCTGACTATACTTTCTACTTGCCTCTACATTAAACATGCTATGTGATTCAGTAGCACTAGAGTAGTGTAATTGCATTTGTTTTTGGGAAGATGTGTATTTCCTGCTCGGGGTAGTATTCTCCTATTATTTTTGGGATGGAGGTGGACCCATACCTGGGTTTCAAATTTATGAGGTTTGGACCACTTTATATATATTTGGGAGTTTGGTTATGTGCCATTCTCTATTAGGTTTCAAGTTTATGAGACTTGGCTGACTTTGTCTTTATATTGTTCTAGGGCTATGTTTATCTCACATGCATGCAAGTTGTTATTATGGGTTTTGTTCCCAAGAATTTATATGTGCTTATGTGGCACAACCTTATTGTTTTATTATGGAAAGTATCTCTGTTGTTATTGCAAATCATTTCTCTTGATACCCACTTGGTTTGCCCTTATCTTTTTCATGGGATGCCTTTAAATTTGTTGTCCTTTATTCCATATATTGCTCAATTACCTATTTACCATGCACATACCAACCTTTGCTAATGTCTTCTATTTTTCTCTTCTTGCTGGGGTATGCTTCCAACCCTAGGTGAAGTACATGGAGGACATGGCATGAAGTTATGAACTTATCATAAGAAGTTAAAGCTTGGAGACAATTTTGATATGGTTTAGATTTCCCTCTAGTTAGATCCATATGGTGTATCTTTCATGTAAACCCTATGTGGGAGATTATGGTGTACTTTTGTAATCTTTTGTGAGGATTTGAATATAGTCTTTATTTTTATTTTGTGGCTACACTTTGGTTTTTTTAATTACCATTAAATAAGATTTGAAAATTTACACCCACTCCAAGATACCTTATGGGTGTGTCTGGACTGGAGGTTCTATTCTTAAAATTTTTAGTAGGGAGTGGATCCCCTCTGGGTCCCACCCCTTACAGCCTCCTTGCACTTCTTTTCGTTATTGTAGGCGCACAACAACTCATTCTGCACCTCAGATTGTCTTGCTCTTGCCTCTGTAAAGCAACTACTTTGTTCATGTTAGCCAAAACCTCCATGAATTTTAATTTTATTTTCTGTCAGAAGCTGCATTTGTTGTGTTAGGCTTGTTCCTACCTCATTAGTAGTCTTTTTAGGTAGTCAGACTACAAGCTTCCTCTTCTTCATTTGTTCTATCGGTTTGTCTTTTGTTTGTTTGATTAATTTCTTTGCAAAAACTTGGTTATTTGTTTATGGAAGAGGTTTAGATCTTAATAGAATTTTTAGAATGTCCTCATTGAAGAACATGAGCTTGTTGGAGTTGTAGGTACTCATTTTAGGATAAGGGAGAACATCGTTTGATCCACTCAACCTACAAAAATATTTCTCCTTCTTCCTTTCCAAGACATTTGTAGATGTTAGGTATTTGGCATCAACAATTCTTTTCCAAACTAAAGTGGTGAGGTGTTTTAGATCCCTGGGGTGTCCTATCTGATGTGAAATGTAGGTCACAAGACCTCCCGTGCAAAAATCTCACAACCCTTCATGTCCTATTGCAACTGCTAGTATATCAATTAAGATTTTTCAATGTTGACCGACTTCTTTTCTAGGATGATCCATAGTATGTGGAGATCCATAATGTCTATGTTACTGGTGGTTGATTTGAAGAATAGAGTGTTGGCAAAGATTTTGTGCATGACTCACATAATGCCAAAATGCATTTTTATGGCCTTGAATTGCCCAAAATTGTGTTGGTCTTCTCCTGACAATCTTTCCCAGTTTATTGTTAGTGGAGAATCCTCAAGTCTCTCTATCTCCCTTAGATTTACTGGCTAGCTCAACTTGTTCTTTTGAATAAGTGAAGATCGAGTTCGACCATTTATCTTTTAATATATGGTCTTCTTTAATTATCTTGACTGCCAGTTTGAAGCCTCCCCCGCACTCCTTTGCTTTTCATCCTAGACTGACAATTTCTTGATAGAAGACATGAACTCAAGGGTGATTTCTTCATAAGAGATATTATTGTTGAAGCATATTTTGTAGAGACCCACCTTGTCTAGGTGCTCCTTCACCCTATTGTAGATTCCCAATTTTATCAAGGTAACAATGTGGCCAAACTTGTTGCCTTCATTTTTTTTCCCACCAAACATCTTCTCCCAAACTTTCTGATGTGCAACATCCCTTGGGATGAAATATTTGTCAAGTTCTAGGAGTTTGGTGGTGACACCTATCATGTGAGGAATGCCCATGACAGGTGCAATTGCGGTTGGTTGAGGTGCAGATCTTGTGCTTGATATAAATCCTTCTTACCTGACCTCTTTTGTCTCCCTAGCCACCTAACTGGTTTTGCCTTTTAGGAGAGGGTGCAGTGTCAGTATGTATTCTAGAGGGACAATCATGTGATGGGTGTAATGGCATGATTTATAAATGATTTTATTAATAATAAAGGTAAACTTCTAATTTATTTTGTTCTATTCTTTTATCAAATAATGAAGTAACATAATCAATGTCTAAAGAATGATATTAATCAGTGATGTATGTCTTTAGGTTAAGGAACTAAACAATGAGATCATATGGATGTCAAGAGTATACATTCCTGTAATGTCGCTAATTAGTTATTATTGTGGAAGCAATGTAGACAAAGGTGATACATAAGACTTGTAGCATACTGAAATTTGTATACTAAATCTATTTTGAACTATAAATCGTCATTTCTCTTGAACTTAGACTCATTTACATGATGACCCTTCATTCTTGGTCCCAATCATTATTTTGATCAAATTATCAAGTTTCTTTAATGGTTTTGGTGTCAGGATGAATTCATTCTTCTCATTCAGAAGTTAATTACCAACTAGTTACAATATGGTCTCTCATTAGTATAAATTGTCACATTGAACCCCTTTAGTCAACATTGATGACTCTAAGCCTCAAAACTTGACTAGACCTTGAAACCATCTATTACTCTCAAATTGACAACTATTGATTTGGAATCAGTGGGAACATTAATTATAAATTGATATTAGAATCCACTATAATATAAATTGAGTTAGAATTGTTACATTCATAAATTGATGATGCGAGTGTCTTTAAAACTTGGTCAATTAGAAGATAAACCCATAGTTAAAATTCCATAGAAATTGGTCTTGCAGTATAGGAGTTATAATAGGAACAAGTAATATAATAGGAACAAGTAATTATAGTATTAACTGTATAATTAACTAGAATCTTAAATAGTGTAGTAACATGATCGTGACCTCTCCTTCACGCAAAACCTTAAGTCTCCCCTTGATAATGCATTTCCGTTACAGAGAACTCCGATATCCTCTTTCCCCTGACTAGGAAACGTATTACAACCATTACCAAGGTCGCCACCCTCGTCATGTGACCGATCATGAACCCTAGCCCTAGCTGCCAATATTAAGGTAACAGTTATTGACCCAAATATGGCAACTGGCGCCCATCGTAGATCTGATCAGACCTTCCGTCACCACTCCCAGGATCTCCCCGACACCCTAGCTGTGTCTACTATAAGCACCCATACACTAGGCAACCCAGAACTATGCCTTTCTGCCTTCTCACAACCGCCTTCAACACCCCGACCATCAACGTCGTCAACACGGACCCTCATCCCCTCGCCAGTACAAGTATGAAACACCACCACAGATATAGAGAGTCATCTCCGTCGACCTTCCTCACCCTAGCAACCCTACTCGTCATCCCATCTTGTGCCCAACCACCAAAGCCGCAAGAAAACTAAGCCTTGCCAACAACCAACGACGGCGGCGGTAGGGAGCCTGCAGACTGTGGTCTGTCTCCCTCAGGCCTGCAACTCTATGTGGTTCCACCGATCCCGACTTTGATTGCCATGACAGTGATGGATCTGAATGACTCCCACTCCCCTCACAGCCGCACGCTGTAGCCATCGCCTCCTCCTTCGTCTTGATACCCATCGGCGGTCTGCAACTCAGACCTAGCACTGCCGACCTCCCTCACAGCCGTTGAAGCTGGCTCCACCACCATCCACGAAGGACACCACCGCCGAGGTTCCTTCCTCTCCATGCCTGGCCTTGATCGCCAACCAACTGCAACAAGCACCCACCGGGATCTAATTAACCACCGTCGCTTGCCAGCCATCACTGCCGATCTCTCCTAACGACCTCCAAGGCCCCAGTTCTACTCTCCTCGTCGAGAAACGACAGCCACCACGACGCCCCTCTAGTCGACGTCCATACAGCAGGTCATCAACCCCTCTCACCTGTAACATCAACAGACTCGACGCCTAGATCTAGCACACCTCGCTACAGTGGCGGCGGGAGGGGGGCAAGCAGGGGCAAATGCCCCCCCCCCCCTCCAATTTTGATTTTTTAACATATATATTTTGTATATGTAACATGGTATCAAAGATAATAATTATTTTTATATTTTATCTGTTTCACATGCTTATTAGCATATTTTCAAATTATGTAGACTTTCTTTTATAAATAACATCATCATCAATACGATTTTAAGTAAGAATTACAAATACAAACAGATTAAATAAGGGTAAACTTTATAAAATAAATGACGTTTCTTTAGTTTTATAAATATATCTCATTGTTACATAATTAACAAGTTGTGTTTTTATCAAACATATTCACAACAATACCAAAAATACATACATTAATGTCAATTGGCTAAGTATTAATTTACACCAATATTTTACAATGATTAAATAAGAAATTGATATTTATAATTAATAATATACTTTATGATCTATAATTAATAGTATACTTTATGAAATGTCAAATATTTTATACCATTTATCAATAAATAATTAAATATATAACAAATATAACAAGTACATAGTTGTATGGTTAATGGGGGAAAATAAACTAGTATCTATAATTATTTATATACTTTACGGAATACCAAATACTTTATAAAGTATATATAAATAATTAAGTGTGTAGCAAATATAACAAGTACATAGGTAATGCGAAAACAAAAAACCAATATCCATAATTAATAATATACTCCATGGGTTATCAAATAGTATTATATTGTATAAATAACTAAATCTATAAGAAATATAACAACAACATAGCCCATAGGTGTATATATTACGTGTGTGGATTTATTTTGATTCTTTTCTATTATGTGTGTAATGTATGTTAAGAAAAATAATGTCAAATGAAATAATATATTCTTAGAAGTACATGGTCTCACAATAAATTTACTAATAAAATTTGTAAAACATGTATATTATTTTGAATTTTTATATATCAATAAATATTTTTTAAAATAATATAATATCATGTATCTTGTGATATTAATTCTTAAAATTATACTTATATTCGCAAGTTGTGCAAATGTTGTCCTCTAAATTATACATATTGTTTCATCATGATGTCAAAGATAACAAATTTTTTATATTTACCTAATTTCCAACGCAACATAGATAATACAACTATAATAATTTAGTGAACAATATATTGTCACAACATTTATTCATTTATTAGGTAAAATTAATAAATAGGTTTAACACCATCATAAGTATCTTTATTTAACAGTAAATTGATATAGTGTTGTTTTCTTGATTTTAAAAATAATGATAGTAATTGCCACGTAGTACTAATATATTCAGTTTTCTTAGCTTTATGTTACTTTTTAATTACTTGAGTTGTCAAGCACATCAAGTAGGAAATTATTTGTCTGATTTAAAAAAATATAATAATCCAAACTGTCCATATTAAACACTAAATTTATGTGTTTTTTTTTAAAATGACCTATATTTATGGAGAATTAATTTAATAGAATAGTTGGTATTATAAAAAAGATTAAATCTTTTTAGTATCAGAAGTCACCATTTCAAACTCATATTAAATGTAAAAAAATCATAATTGTATGTAGTATATTATAATATTCAATAATCTATATACAAAGATCTAAAATTAAGTATTCCCCAAGTGATGACTTATGTCTTCAATCTCTTTTTTTATTTATGTATGGTCCATCTATTTTCCTATCTAAATCAAAGTAAATAGGTCGAGTGAGACATGTTGACACTCAATATAAATTCCACATATGTTCTTAGCATTATTTTTATATGTGCCCCCCTTCATCAAGGGGTCAGATCCGCCACTGCCTCGCTAGCCTCGAACACCTTCTCCACTTCATCACCAATCCCTCCCCATGAATCCTGACATTATGCTCTTACCACCTTCAAATCAAACCTTAATAGCTATTGAAAGATCTGCAAAATGAAACACCTTACACAAGCCAGATTTGGCATTGATCCACAAATCTATGAACCTGATCTGCCATCAACGCCACCACCACACCATCTACCTGACTCCCCTAAGATCCCAAACCTGCATACACCCCTAGATTCGACGATTGGGTTTTGACAACCAGGGTTTCTGACCAAAAATGACACAAAAGGTTTGAAGATGATTTAGACCTGCACTTCTGATTCTTGGTGACGACGGGATGCTTCAGCTATAAGGCACAACCTCTCTCATCCTACTGCTATATGCTCAGCCTCAAACTGAAGGTCTGATATTACGGATCTGTGAGGACTTTAGCCACCTCCTGGAATCATGTTGGCTATGGGTTATCCTACACTTACAACTTCAACACCATGGGATGCCCAACACTGTAAGCGATGACAACAAGCTTGAGTTGGGCATCAGAACCTCCTCAACCCTCGACGTAGATGAGACCCCCTTTGAGCAGGACTAGCTAGACCCCACAACGACGCCGATAAATCTTATGCACCAAGGATCGACCAAGAACAATCTGTAGATGAACCCCAGAGATTCATAACATTCATCTATATACTGGTCATTATGATCAATGGCCGGTATGTCTGTTTTTCTTTAATTTTAGTTCAAGTTATCAACCAATAAAGGATTGTAGGATGGACGTTTGAGAAAAAAATGGGACTTAGTAAAACATGGTTAGGTTAACAAAACCAGTATGCATATTTGTATATACACCTACCTAAAGATTATATGGTTACCAATGAAAATAATGTCAATGTTTGTGATTATATCAAACAGTTGGTCTTGAAATTAGTGCACATTCTAACAAAATTGTAATACTAATATAGGTCGGTTGATTGTATATTCAGTAACGTTTATACATGTATATTTGTTAAGCTACATATATCTTAGGTTCTATAGGTAAGTAAGTAAAGCGTTATTTTTAGCCATTCAATGATCTATTGACAAATTATTAGTAGATATATACATAAGGGATAAGAGACTCAATATTTTTCCAACTTGCCTATATAACATTTTCATGATCTTTGTAAGAATAGATTATCTAAGCATGGTAATGTAGGTGTAATTGTATTACTAAGTACTAATTATGAAATTTGTGTAATTATTATCATAAGCACATGATGTGGACCATATAGCTCAGGTTTTCCTATACATGTAATACTTATATCTAGGTTGGACTTTGATGATTATATGTACTATTAGAATTAAAATGTGAATGTATTGAATTTAGGTCTATATTACTTTGTGACATATCTTATTGTACTAAATGATGTGGGTTCTATAGTGTATCATGTATAACATATTCACTCATCCAATATCCTAAGATGAGACATAATGAGAAGTACATACGGAGTTTCCTATCGTAATAATTACAATATATGACTTGGGTGAATGAGTGAGTATAGACATAAGAAATTTATGTTGAGAAATTTAATAGAAAGAGAATACAAGAACCATGAAATAGTAATAACCCTAAATGGGAAAAATAATATGACACATTGAACAAGTAATTGATTCCAGGACAAATGATAACCAGATTGTACCAAACTTTGTAGATGTTTTCTCTTGGAGACAACTTGTGGTTACACACCCCATGGAGTCCTGAATAATTAAGGTACTAAATCTTCTATTTTATTGTTGAACTATTTTCCCTCTTGATGGACACACATATATCTTGATTCGTGGTGAATTCCATATAGTTTTGAAGCCTTTATTTATTATTGAAAGTTTAGCACTCTCATTTTGCAATAGATGAAATATTGTTGATAATAATTTTGGCACTGGACTTGATCTATTGGAGTTTTGACTCCCTGTGAACTTTGGTCCCTTGGGCTTTGTCCCTATATAGCTTTGGCTCACTTGAGTGGACCAAGTACCCCAAAACCCTGCGCAGTGGATAGGGATTAGTTGTCCCCCAGTTAACTGGAATAGATAATAAGGCACTAGTTTCGTTCTCTCCTAGAGTGTGAGAACACAAGGCACTTAGCCCTAGAAAAGATATGATAGAAAGGTGTCAAAGCTTATTAAATAGGATATCTTGAAATTGATATATTTTTTGAATAGATTGGATAATTTTTTCTACTTGAAATATTGAATCTTGCTTAGTGATGATCTTGTGAAAGAATTGCCATCTTGAAATTGATATTGAAATTTCTACTTGTTAGACTTTAGTCCACCAAATAGTCCTTTCCTAACTTTTATTATGCATCTAGATACTAATTTGGCATAGTTCAATAATTGGATCAAGTACCAGCTTTGCTGATCCATATTTTCCCATTATGGGGTCCATGTGTGGTTTTGTTCCTTTGGGAACTCATAGATAGGTGACTTGAAGAAGATGTAGAAGAGACATGCACGAGATGTCCTCTGTCGATTGAAGACTAGATAGGACTTATGTTTTTATTTTTGTAGTTCTATTTATAATTTAACTCTCGCACTCTGATGTACAAGTATGATTGTAATAAAAATTGTTTATATTTTTGATACATTTTGTAAATATTTGATCGTAAAGATCAAGTCTTTACAACATGGTATCAGAGCTATAAATAGCCGCCACTCATGCATGTCTCAGAAAATTAGAGTTCATTAGGAATACAAATTGAGTAGTTAGTTGACAACAAACCCTAGTATCATCGGCTCAACTATTAGGATATATCTAGACTACACGTAAGAAATATTAAGAGCTTAGGATGTTGGATATGCACCCCAATAGAATGTCATGAAACATACTTCTCTCATTTACTAGATTTTAGACTTCCCTAGGCATAGATACTTATAAAAAAGAGGTATTTAAGATACATATATGAAAATCTTAATATAGCTCTTAGAACAGTAAAAATTACTACAATAAGTGTGCAAAATGGGAAGGGTACCTTAGAGTTCATCTTTAGCTAGGAACAACCACAAGTAGTTGTAAAACAAAATATAACAAACCCTAAATTTGTAAATTTCAAAACTTTTATTTGGAACCCTAATACTTGAAAAGAAGATTCAACTCGAAAAGAAAAGGGTATGTACAATCATCATTAATATAGGAAATATTAGTATGCCGACACATATAGAGGAAAATATATTTTAAAAAATATGAGTATGTAATATCATCTTCAATGGAGATAAAATAAATAATAATGTGTTAAGATTTGAAAAAAAAATGAGTTTACAGATTTACACGAAAAAGTTCACTTAATCATATTTTTGGCATCTATTCCCTTTATATATAAAAAAAGAGTTATAGCTAATTTGAAATACAGACAATATATTTATTTATAAAATACTAATTAACCTTTTAAGAAAATAAGTATCGAGGAAAATCTTGACACTTGAAATAAATAAAATATTAGATCCAAACAAGTAGTAAATTTTGGAAAAAGAAAAGATTGCAACGGGTAAAGATGTAAATTATAATATGTTGAATTAGGTTAAATATTATGAACTCAATATTTTTGGAACTTCTAAATTTCCATGTACATATAGTACAGAAAAAAAAGTTGACGTGACCTAGAATAATAAAGAAATAGAAACCTGATCATATAAAAAAAATCAAGTCTACCAAAATTCTTATCCCAATAAATCATTGAACAAAGTGTGTGACAACAATATAGAAAATAGAATATAGGACCTGAAATTGCATCCAAATCTATTATAATATGATTAGGACCTCTTGATCTTAAAACTCTCAATTTTTATAGATAGATGGAACTTTGGATAAATTAAGTTGAACTAAGAATTATACTGATGTAGAACCCTTCCTGATGTCCAAATTTTGACCCAATAAAATGTCAGATAAAGATTAGTGATAATAATATTGAGCTTATTTGATAAGCTTGTCTAAAGATAACTATAGTTTATTAAATGATTTTCTATGTAGCACAAATTTTTTGATATTCATAAGTAAGATCCTTAGCCAAGAAATATGTACAGGACCCTAGAGTAATTTTGTGGACATCAAATCTCTAGGTACTCAGTTGACTCTACTTATTTTGTAGAAATCTAAATTTCCAAAATGTGCCCAATAGTTGGGATATAGATTGATAGTAATTAGAGTGTAGACATGAAGTGATTGTGACTTGGTTCTCGCATTGAATTTGACCATTTTTAGTTTTTCATCGAAAAAATATTTTATTTATTATATTATATGTAGAAAAAATGATTTTATGTATTTTATCGAAGATTTCATGAGTTAAGTCTCAATCATGGAGATATGAGAAAACCTAGAGAAGAGTCACATAAAATCCCTGAAACCTAGAGTTAGACGAAGGGTAAGGTTTAAGAAAGTAAAAGATGTTACATTATAATTGGCATGCTCATCTAAACTGCTAGTTGAATCCTTTTAAGGGTGGGCTATTAGTACCTAATTAGACCGTAGAAAAACTAATTTCGAGGATGAAATCTACTTTAAGGGGTGAAGAGCTGTAACATATTGAAATTTGTATACTAAATCTATTTTGAACTATAAATCATCATTTCTCTTGAACTTGGACTCATTTACCTGATGGCCCTTCATTCTTGGTCCCAATCATTATTTTGATCAAATTATCAAGTTTCTTTAATGGTTCTGGTGTCAGGATGAATTCATTCTCCTCATTCAGAAATTATTTACCAACTAGTTAGAATCTAGTCTCTCATTAGTATCAACTGTCACATTTGAACCCCTTTAGTCAACATTGATGACTCCAAGCCTCAAAACTTGACTAGACCTTGAAACCATCTATAACTCTCCAATTGACAACTATTGATTTAGAATCAATGGGAACATTAATTATAAATTGTTATTAGAATCCACTATAATATAAATTGAGTTAGAATTGTTACATTCATAAATTGATGATGTGAGTGTCTTTAAAACTTGGTCAATTAGAAGATAAACCCATAGTTAAAATTCCATAGAAATTGGTCTTGCAGTATAGGAGTCATAATAGGAACAAGCAATTATAGTATTAACTATATAATTAACTAGAATCTTAAATAGTGTAGTAACATGATCGTGACCTCTCCTTCATGCAAAACCTTGAGTCTCCCCTTGATAATGCATTGTCGTTATAGAGAACTTCAATATCCTCTTTCCCCTAACTAGGAAACGTATTACAACCATTACCAAGGCTATCACCCTCATCATGTGACTGATCATGAACCCTAGCCCTAGCTGCCAATATTAAGGCAACATTTATTGATCCAAAATGACAAATGGTGCCCGATGTAGATCTAATCATGATACTGACCTTCCATCACCACTCTCAAGATCTCCTCGACACCCTAGTTGTGTCTACTATAAACACCCATACACTAGGCAACCCAGAACTATGCCTTTCTACCTTCTCACAGTCGCCTTCAACACCCCAACCATCAACGTCATCAACACGGACCCTCGCAGAAGATCCCCTCACCAATACAACTCTAAAACGCCGCCATAGATATAGAGAGTCATCTCCGTCGACCTTCCACACCCTAGAAACCCTATTTGTCATCCCATCTTGTGCCCAACCACCAAAGCCACAAGAAAACTAAGCCTTGCCAACAACCAACGATGGTGGTGCTAGGGAGCCTGTAGATTGTGGTCTATCTCCCTCAAGGCCTGCAACTCCATGTGGTTCCACCGATCCCGACTTTGATTCCCATGACAACGATGGATCTGAATGACTCCCACTCTTGCTCACAACTGCACACTATAGTCATCACCTCCTCCTTTGTCTTGATACCCACCAGCGGTCTGCAACTCAGACCTGGCACTGTTGACCTCCCTCAGAGCCATTGAAGCTGGCTCCACCACCATCCACAAAGGACACCACTGCCGAGGTTCCTTCCTTTCCATGTTAGGCCTTGACCGCCAACCAACTGCAACAAGCACCCGCTAGGATCTAACCACCGTCACTTGCCATCCATCAATGTTAATCTCTCCTAGCGACCTCCAAGGCCCTAGTTCTGCTCTCCTCGTCAAGAAACGATAGCCACCATGATGCCCCTCTAGTCGACCTCCATACAGTAGGTCATCAACCCCTCTCACTTGTAACATCAACAGACTCGATGCCTAGATCTAGCACACCTCGCTAGCCTCGACAACCTTCTCCACTTCATCACCAATACCTCCCCACGACTCCTGACATTATGCTCTTACCACCTGTAAATCAAACCTCAATAGCTCTTGAAAGATTTGCAAAATGAAACACCTTGCACAAGCCAGATTTGGCACTTATCAAGAAACCTATGAACCTGATCTGCCATCAACACCACCACCACACCATCTATCCGACTCCCCTGAGATCTTGAACCTGAATACACCCCTAGATTCGACGATTATGTTATGAAACCATGGTTTCAGACCCAAAATGACACAGATTGTCTGAAGATGATTTAGACCTACACTTTTGATTCTTGGTGATGACGGGATGCTCTAGCTATAAGGCACAACCTCTCTCATCCTATTTCTATATGCTCAACCTTAAACTGAAGGTCTGATCTTACAAATCTGTGAGGACTTTAGCCACCTCCTGGAATCATGTTGGCTATGGGTGATTTTACACTTACAGCTTCAACACCATGGGACGCCCAACACTGCAAGAGATTACAGCAAGCTTGAGTTGGGCATCAGGGCCTCCTCAACCCTCAACGTAGATGAGACCCCCTTTGACCAGGACTAGCTAGACTCCACAAAAATGCCGATTAATCTTATGCACCAAGGATTGGCCAAGAACAATCTGTAGACAAACCCTAGAGATTCATAATGTTCATCTACATACTAGTCATTATGATCAATGGAAGGTATGTCTCTTTTTCTTTAATTTCAGTTCAGGTTATCAACCAATAAAGGACTATAGGTTGAACATTTGAGAAAAAAATGGGACTTAGTAAAACATGGTTAGGATAAAAAAACCAGTATGCATATCTGTATATACACCTACCTAAAGATTATATGGTTACCAATGAAAATAATGTCAATGTTTGTAATTATATCAAACAGTTGGTCTTGTAATCAATGCACATTCTAACGAAATTGTAATACCAATATAGGTTAGCTGATTTTATATTCAGTAATGTTTGTAAATGTATATTTGTTAAGATACATATATCTTAGGTTCTATAGGTAAGTAAGTAAAACGTTATTTTTAGCCATTCAATGATCTATTGACAAATTATTAGTAGATATATACATAAGGGATAAGAGACTCAATATTTTTCCAACTTTCCTATATAACATTTTCATGATCTTTCTAAGAATATATTATCTAAGCATGGTAATGTAGGTGCAATCGTATTACTAAATAGTAATTATGAAATTTGTGTAATTATTATCATAAACACATGATATGGACCATATAGCTTAGGTTTTCCTATACATGTAATACTTATATCTAGGTTGGACTTTGATGATCATATGTACTATTAGAATAGAAAATGTGAATGTCCTAAATTTAGGTTTATATTACTTTGTGACATATCTTATTGTACTAAATGATGCAGGTTCTATAATGTATCATGTATAACATATTCACTCATCCAATATCCTAAGATGAGACATATTGAGAAGCACATATGGAGTTTCCTATTGTAATAATTACAATATATGACTTGGGTGAATGAGTGAGTATAGAAATAAGAAATTTATGTTGAGAAATTTAATGGAAAGAGAATACAAGAACCATGAAATAGTAATAACCCTAAATGGGCAAAATAATATGACACATTGAACAAGTAATTGATTCCGGGACAAATGATAACCATATTGTACCAAACTTTGTAGATGTTTTCTCTTGGAGCCAACTTGTGATTACACACCCCATGGAGTCCTGAATAATTGAGGTACTAAATCTTCTATTTTATTGTTGAATTATTTTCCCTCTTGATGGACACACATATATCTTGATTCGTGGTGAATTCCATATAGTTTTGAAGCCTTTATTTATTATTGAAAGTTCATCACTCTCATTTTGTAATAGATGAAATATTTCTGATAATAATTTTGGCATTGGACTTGATATTTTGTAGTTTTGACTCCCTATAGACTTTAGTCCCTTGGGCTTTGGCCCTATAGAGCTTTGTCTCACTTGAGTGGGCCAAGTACCCCACAACCCTACATAGTGGATGGGGATTAGTTGTCCCCCAGTTAACTGGAATAGCTAATAAGGCACTAGTATCATTCTCTCCTAGAGTTTGAGAACACAAGACACTTAACCCTAGAAAAGATATGATAGGAAGGTACCAAATCTTGTTAAATTGAATATCCTGAAATTGATATATTTTGTGAATAGCTTGGATAAATTTTGCATACTTGAAATATTGAATCTTGCTGAGTGATGATCTTGTGAAAAAATTGACATCTTGAAATTGATATTAAAATTTCTACTTGTTAGACTTTACTCCACCAAATAGTCCTTTCCTAAGTTTTATTATGCATCTAGATCCTAATTCGCACATAGTTCAATCATTGGATTTAGTATAAGCTTTGTTGATCCATGTTTTCCCATTATGGGGTCCATGTGTGGTTTTTTTCCTTTGGGAACTCATGGGCATGTGACTTGAAGAAGACGTAGAAGAGACATGCAGGAGATGTCTTCTGTGGATTGAAGACTAGATAGGACTTATGTTTTTAATTTTTTAGTCCTATGTATAATTTAGCTTCCGCACTCTAATGTACAAGTATTATTGTAATAAAAATTGTTTATATTTTTTGATACATTTTGTAAATATTTGATCATAAAGATCAAGTCTTTACAAGACTATAGTGTGTGTCTTGGTTGATGAAAAAATCTCATTAGTCATGATATGTGAAATCAAACCAAGCAGATAGGTACTTGTTAGAGAAAAGTATACTAGACAAACCCACCATAAGATTGATTTATGGAAACCATAATTGGTAGTCAGAATCAACTCTTATAGAGTTGGTGGTGATTTTGGTTCTTAGACCTGAAGTCACTACACTCATCACATGATGCTCAGTGTACTTTGACATTATCCAATGTGATCTTGAATAAGGATCACCATAAAGGTGATGATTGGGTGCACTGTGACACATGGGGATGACTATGAGTGATGTAGATGTGATTTGTCCCTCCTATGGGAGTATGATATCATGGAAACTTGATTATTGAGATTGAGAAATGCAAGGCCATCACATGTGAGCCAATATGTGATTTTGAGCTTACATATATCTCAGACATTCTGTGTAAGGAATGGGACTGGAGAGGGTATCCACTCCCTACTAAATCAAATAAAAAGGAAACATCCCATAACAAAAACCACTATAATTTTTTTTCAAAAGAGATGGTAATCCATTTTATTAACAAAATATGGTTTCAAGAAAACCAAATGTAGCAGTGGAAACAAAATATCTAACTATTATAGAACTTGATATTATCCTAAAACTTCCCCATGCAGGGTGATACATATGAAACTAATTAGACCGAAGGATCAATAGAGGGTCATCTCACAACCTTGAGAAAGTCTCCAAGAAGTTTTGAAATATATTTTATGAAGTCCTAGTCCCACTTGGTTATCTAATCCTTGCCCTACACTTGGGGTTGGAAGCATACCCCTCCAAAAGGAGAAAAGTAGAGGTGTCAGCAAAATGTTGGTATGTGCATGCTAAATCGAGTATTGAGCAATGTTATGAAATAAAGGACGTCAAATAATCAAGGCTTACCAAAGGAAAAGGAAAGACTACCCATGCGCATAAAAGGATATGAATTTCAAGTGATAATAAACAAGATGAATACTTTCCAAAATTAGAATATAAAAATTGTGCCTCAAAATCACACAAAACCTAGGCACAAGACCCATCATACGAATATTAACCTGCATGCATGTGAGATAAACATAGCACTAGAACAATATAAATAACAATGGCGGACAAGGATCACATCCTTGATAGTAGATAGAGTATGGCACACAACCATCTCCCCATTATATATAAAAGTGGACACAAAACCAGCGTATGAGGCACACAACCTCTATCCCAAAAATGTAATATGGGCACACAACCCAAAAACCAATGTAATTACACTACTCTAGGCTACTAAATCACATAACATGCAACTAATGTGGAGGCAGGTATAAAGTTTAGTCTTTTATGGAACCAATAAAGTTTCCATCACAAAAATGGACAAAATAGACATCAACCACATAAGTGGAAAAATTAGGGTTTCATCAAGAATAAAGATACAAGTTAGATATTAAAAGAATATACAACAAAATAGGATGATCATAAGATCATAATCAAGTAAAATTTAAATTCTAAAAAGAGAGATATTGTGCTGGGTAATATGTCAAGAGTGAGAGAAATTAGGTGTATTGCTCAACAAAAATAATAGGGGTTACAAACATACATTAGGAGTTAGGAATTAGACATTGCTTAATATAGATATAATATGGGATGCAATCATACCTTGACTTGAGTGTTAAGTCAGAAACCAAATCCTAATCTTTCTAGTCTAGAGTCAACTCAAGCCTACATATAATATTTTGATCCATCAATTAGGGTTTAATGATATATTTAAGGTGAAACCCTAAAAATCCAAAACCATACGTAAAACCCTAGGTAGGCTCATGTTAAACACATAGCATTGATTTTAGGGTTTATTAATGATATTTGACTCATAATCACATATTTATTAATCATGATATTATTTTTAGTTGCTAATAAGATTATAAGCGAAAGCAAAACCCTAAAACTCAAACTTCAATAAAAAGCTTAATTGACAAATGATTGCATCTCAAAGAGTAAGTTTAGGGTTACTGGTCATGGATGTGACTCCAAGATCACAACTTTATCTTTTAAAATCTATCTTTAATTATTAATGTGATATTATAATATTTAAGACCATAAAATCAAATCTTTTTAACTTGTGAATATGGTGATGAAATATATACCAAAATTTTAAGAAAATTACATAGATTCTAAAACATATATTTTGTAATTTTTGGATAAGCATAGAGAAAGTTATGATTTTTACAAGTTTTGACCAATCAGAACTTCAAACAAATCCACATTATCGATTAAATGGGTCAAACTAACTGACTTGGTCCAATCACTCTTGGACAAGTTACCTGGACGTTCATATAGCTTGGTTTTCTAGTCACCGTAGAACAACACAAAACAAACATCTGCCCTTAGAGAAAAAAGAATGAAAAGAAGGAGAGTGAGGTTAAAACCCAGAAATCATCGAGGAGATCCTTCTCCTTTCTCGCGGCCCTCCATGGCTAAGAGCGAAAGCAGCAGAACATTGGTAAAAAATTGGGGGAAACCACGTTCGTCAGGATTGTTCGTGAAACTGAGAGGCTGAGTATGAAGAATATGTATCGTAGTTGTATACATGAGGTCCAATTGTGCTCCCTAGAAGTACAACATTGGGGAGGGGGGCCACAAGGTCAGCCCAAGATCCTCGCTTGATGGTGGGTGAAATGATGATGGGAAGAGAAATTGAATCCTGAGAACAACCGCTTGCGATGAGAAAAAACCTTGGGTAGGGTTAGTTATTTATAGGGTACAGTCATAAGGACTATGTGTGTGTGGATTCAAAAACATGGGGAACAAGAATCAGGAATTTTGCAAATAAATGAAACCAAGGCATTAGTTATGGCTCGTTGGGTGCAGAATGAATTCGTAGCAACAAAAATCTCAAAAAACCATCAAGAATCAAGTTATCCAAATACCAGGGTGCATTCACAGTTCACGGTGGAACCTTCCTACCTGAGGTAGGAGAAGATCTCCACACTATTGGATGGAGATCTGATGGTCCACAATATGTGCCAAAACAAGAAAGGAGTGTGACAATAAATGAATCAAAACCATATCCAAATCGGAATAGAATAAAGTGAGATTCTATTAATTATGTCCTTTTTTCCAATTAAATTGAGGGTGCAAATAAACTTGAAATAAAGTGAAATTTTGCACCTAGGATAATTAAGACATGTAGATTCCAAATCTAGAATCAGATTTCACTTTTGAAGAGAGTTTGTATTTTATTTAATTGTTTTAGATTATAACATACATTCTCTTTCTTTTATGAATTTGAGGAATCTAGAAACTCCTAAAAGATGTGAAAGTTGATGCATAAGCAAACTAAAACATGTTATTTAAAATTTTGATCTTAAATGTACATTGCTTTCCAAATCTGCACTAGGATAGGCAAGTTTGTCCAAATAAGATAAAAATTTACACATAAGCTTATTTTAGTATGTAGATTTTGAATCTGGGGTTTATTCCACTTTTGGAGACTTTTAGTAATTTATTTAACAATTTTGGCTCTTAACCTATTTTTTTATGAAAATAATGTGAAACTTGGATCATAAGGAAATTGGGACCCAAAGAACATGTTTTTATTATTATGTTTTTATTTTGAAATTTCTTTTTATGAGTTATTGTACCATTACGAATTTTGACACATTATCATTATATTTATCAAAATAATATATCAACGCTAACTTAAATAAGTCCTATTAATGTCACATAGTTGCAAAAAGAGATATATATATATATATGATTATGCACGAAATTCTACATTTTACTTATTTTATATGTTATGACCATGAACTCCTTATTTATTTAAATTATATAAAATTTTGATATTTAGGGACTTGAAATTACCAATTTTTACTCCAAAGAAAATTATTCATCTTTATTTAGCCATCATGTAACATAATACATAATCTTATTTACATGTTAACATAAAATTTAGTTATTTTGTAAATGTGTTTTAAATGGTATCCTTGTTTGGTAACATATATAGAATAGAGTTCACAAGTTTTCTAATCTCGGGATAGGGTAGGATTCTAGATTATAGTTCGTTATAGTCTGCTATAGCAAGGAACATAGATTGAATGTTGAAGAGGATGACTACTCCATGCCATGAGTTCAATCTAGATATCATTGACAAAGGAACTATACAAACATTATAACACCAATCGCAAATTGTAGGTTGAAATTGTTCTCTAACTTTCCATTTACTTAGGTAGCAATGATGGGTGACTAGATACTGCTCTGTGCTTGTGATGTCATAATTGGTTATGGACATTCATTGCAAACATAATATGGGAATTATAGGGTCACACACATAGGATACACCTAGAAGAGGAGTTATGATCATGAATGATAATTGAATTGATTGTGAAATTGTTTAGGTATTCAATTCAAGAAATAAATCAACTGACTGAAATCCCAACTGATCGGTTCATGTGATGAAATGACCAATTGGAGTGTCAGGCTGATTGAATATTGCATTGGCTGAATTCTAGATGAACTAGGCATGAACCAACTGATTCACTGAGTGAACCTATTGGATCATGGTCGTGAGACGATCAGTTCATGTGATGACCCACCCGGTTCATTGAGAGAAATACGATTGCATCAAGGATTAGTGTTGATGTCATGTTGTACACTAATTGGATTAGAATTGCCAATACAATTGTGATTGGGAAACATGATGAAACAGCTGGTTCCTTGGGTGAACCAATCAGTTCACATGCCAAACGATTGGTTCACTAGTGAATTGATCATTTTTCTTGTCGTAGGTTCCAAAAATTCATAAAAATATGGTTCCTTCCACTCCCACACAGACTGGGAACCATGACCCTAACCCCTCCTATAAATATAGGGGTAATGGGGGATTCATAGAGACACAACTCAATTGCCTCTGACGGTTGTTGTCCTCTCTGGTTGTGGTAACCAATAGAGAGCCCGAGCAAGTCCTACCTGATGAAGGGAGTGATAGCAAGGGATAATAATTGTGAGAGAGAAAGTTGGTGACTAGTACACCAATTCAAGGGACAACTCCTTCCTGTACATTTTAGTAGGACGACAAGAGTTCTAGACGGTCCATGTGGACTTCCATAGAGGCATGTAGGCCATTTCTTGCTAGGAGGACAATGTCAATTTACTGTTCATGGTGAAGACTAGGAGCATCGTAGACGTAGTTCCAGTGCAACTAGAAGATAGTTGCATGACTACAACAATGAGGAGATTGTCATTGGACTTGGTCTAGGACCATGTATATCCTCGAAACCATCATTTCCATTATATAGTTATTGACATGATCTACTGGCTTAGTGGGGAATATGGTAGTAAAGTTTTTATTTCCACTGCCTACCTGATGCCATATTTCCCTACTATGGTATTAGAGTTGCGTCTATCACTATATTTCGGGATTATTGATATGATTGGATTTTTTGGTTTTTATCATTTATTTATTGTGTGTGATGCTAATATTAATGTAGAATCAAATACCACATAAATCCCAAATTAATATATATATATATGATATATTTAAATGTAATTTACACGTGTCAACCTAAAGTTGGTTATGATGGTGGATGTGTAGTGTGGTTATGGCCAATAATCCTAATTATCTATGCATGGTGGTTGTGTGTTTATTTTCTATTCTATCTCAGTTTGCATATTGAGCCTATATCTTATCTTCCAAATATAAAAGTATTATTCTCTCTTACATTTTCTCCCCTTGAATGTAATTTGAGGTTATAGTTTTATTCTTATTATGATGAAGAAGAAGATGCTCAAAATAGGTCAACTGACCATCTCGAAGGCAAGCTGACCGACTGGAGGACCGAGGAAGACCAACGAGGATGAGCCGAACTGATTGACTGGTGGACTCGACCGATCGACTGGAGGACCCAGAAGATGGTGGACCGCAAACTAGACAATCAGTGGGCTAACCAATCGACAAGCTAGGAGGTGAGCCAATCGATTTAAGGGTTGAACATATCAACCCATATTGGCAAGCCAGATCTTCATCGACAATAGTTTTCTACATGAGATGTAGACCCTAGGTTGAGGTAATTCCTTGTGGCTCCAAGGAATTACATCAAAACGAACATAACCATCACTTTTTGTTTGTTGCATGTTTTTCATTGTGGGATATAGCATGTGTATGATATGTATAATATATTTATGGTGATTGAATAATGTACATGTATTTATAAATACAAATCCCTCAATGTAAAACTAAGTCTAAGATGCTTTCCATAAGAAACACACATAAAAATTTTGATTGACCTAGTGTGGGCATGCCCTAGCGTAGTGCGTCGTCTATCTCATGAAAGTGTGATGGTAGATATGTGGGTCTTCCCTAACAAGGTCCATATTCTATCATGTTGGCTTGTGGGTCAGGCTTAACTCAGTGACCTTAATAGGATTAAGCACCTAGAAGCATAAAGATGGGCAATGGAAAGGAGTTGTGCATACCATATATCCAAGAATTGCATGAGATGCAATTGACAAACATTACCTACCTTGATAATTGGTCATGAGGTCCAACGTTGGTTGGGTATTGACGTAATTATTTTGGATCTTGGCTCACTAGAAGATTGTATGCTGCAATCTTCCAAATTGGTAGTGAGGACTATCAATTTGAATAAAATAGTGGGAGAGATAATTAGTTAAAGGCCTAATAAAATATCGTGAAATATTTTCAAATCAAATCAAATCAAAAAGGGGTTTTGGACAAATGCAAAATTTTTCTCTTGTAGAATCAAATGGCAATCAAATCATCACTGTGATTGGTCCTTGAGAAGGACAAACTAAATGAGATATATTTCCATAACTGGTTTAGGATTTTGAGAAGTATTCTCTATGTTCCTTAAATACTAGTGCCAGTGAAATCACCTCCATATGAAAATGAGACTGAAATTGATGCTTATTTTAAGAATGTGAATGATGTTGTACACATCAAGAACCTTATGTCGGGCTGTATGAACTATGAGTTGCATAAAACATGATAAGAAAGAAAGGTATAATGTCTCTAAGGTGTTATTTGAGTGCAAACTAACAGAGGGAGATCCAGTAGAGCCCCATGTGCCCAATATGGTTGGGCATGTGGAGCATCTAGAGAGACTGGGATTTCCTTTAGGTCAAGAGTTGACCATAGATATGATTTTGCAATCATTTCCTAATTCATATAGCCATTTTATCAAGTGTTACAACTTGAGTAACAAGGATAGACCATTATCTAAGTTGCTTGACATTTTGGTATAGGTCGAGGAACAAATGAAGAAGGACAAATCTGTTATAAATATCAGCATAATAGAGTGCAAGGACAAAGGCAAGGCCAAGAAGTGTTCTGAGGCTAAGCTAAAGTCCAAGTCTTCTACATTCAAAATAAGGAGACAGATAAAGAAACCTAGGAATATGAAGCAAGGGATATAGATCTCTGCTTCATGTATATATGTTATTGAGATTAGCTTCAATACTTCTTCATCTTAGGTACTAGATACCGGATGTGGATCACACATTTTCTCAAATGTAAAAGATCTAAAAAGAAGTAGACCTTTAGCAAAAGGTGAGATTGAACTATGTGTTGCTAATGGAGCAAGAGTTCCTGCCAGTGTAGTTGGAACCTATGAGTTATATCTACCTACTGGGCTTGTAATAGAGTTGGAGAACTGCTATAATGTACCTACATTTAATAGGAACATCATATCTGTATCTTGATTGGACAAGAATGGACTCAAATTTCTTATATAGAATGGTCAATGTTCTATTAGTAAAGATGGGATCTTTTATGGCAATGCCCCAATGTATTATGGTGTATACTTGTGATCTAGGGAAAAGCATATATAACATACATACCAAAAGACAAAAACTCAACGACTCAAACCAAACACACCTTTGGCATTTTTGTCTAGGGAACATAAATGAGAAAACATCTCCAGACTCCATCAAGATGGTTGTCTAGACTCTTTTGATTTCAAATCATTAGAGAAATGTGAATCTTGTTTTTTTGACATGATGACTAAAACCCTTTTCACTGGTAACAATGAGAAGGCTAGTGATCTATTAGGACTCATACATATTTATGTATGTGGGCCTTTTTGAACAAATGCTAGAGGTGGGTATCAATCATTCACTACCTTCCCTAATGACCTCAGTAGGTATGGTTATGTTTACCTGATGAAACATAAGTCAAAAACTCTTGAAAAGTTCAAGGATTTTATGAAAGAAGTACATAACCAACTCAGCAAAAGTATTAAGGCACTTCATTTTGATTGAGGTGGAGAATACTTAAGCTAATAGTTTAAGGACCTTCTACAAGATCGTAGTATCGTATCACAATGGATTCCAGCTGGAACACCACGACATAATGGTGTATCAAAAAGAAGGAATCGCACATTGCTAGATATGGTGTGGTCAATGATCAGTTTTGCTGATCTTCTGACTTCCTTCTGGGGACATGCTCTCCAAACCACATCATTTACACTTAATCTTGTGCCATCTAAATTGATTCAAAAGACACCATATGAGATATGGTATGGGAAATGTCCCAATGTGTCTTTCATGAAGATTTGGGGATGTGAAGCTTATGTCAATAAAATGTTTCCTGATAAGCTTGGACCCAAATCTGATAAATATTGTTTTGTTGGATATCCCAAGGAAACAAGGGGATACTACTTTTATACTCTATCTAGAAACAAAGTATTTGTTGTCAGAACTGGTGTATTCCTCAAAAAGGAATTTATTTCCAAAGGAAATAGTGGGAGGAAAGTAGAACTCAAAGAGGTTCGAGACCAACAAGAAAACACAGAACCAATAGATGTAAAATAGGAACAAGGAGAGTCATAAAATGTTGTGGAATCTTAAATTCCTCGTGTAACACAGGGACCTCATAGGTCTAGTAGGACAACCTTGAACCTAAAAGATTTGGATATCTTGTGACTCAGGAAGGCAGTGGGTTGGTCATAGACGATGAGCCAACAATCTATCTAGAATGTATTGAGGGACCTGAGTCTAAGAAATGGCTTGAGGCCATGAGATTTGAGATGAAATCCATGTACACAAACAAGGTATGGACCTTGGTGGATCCACCTGGAGGGGTAAAACCCATAGGGTGCAAGTGGGTCTTCAAGAAGAAGACTGACATGGATGAAAAAGTACAAAGCTATAAGGGCATATTGGTTGCAAAGGCTTTCAGACAAGTTGAAGGTGTTGACCATGATGAAACCTTTTCTACAGTGGTCATGATTAAGTCCATCAGGATCATGCTTGTCATTGTAGCTTATCATGACTATCAGATTTGGAAGGTGGATGTTAAAACTGCATTCCTTAATGGGGATCTTCTCAAGGATGTGTATATGACACAACCTGAGGGTTTTATAAATCCAAAGGATGCAAATAAAGTTTGTAAGCTGCAAAGGTCAATCTATGAAGCATCTTAGATCTGGAATCTTTGTTTTAATGAGACAATCAAAGAGTTTATCTTTAGTCAAAATGAACATGAACCTTATGTGTACAACAAGGTTAGTCGGAGCATGGTTAGATTCCTCATATTGTATGTAGATGACATACTGTTGATGGGTAATGACATTCCTTCTTTACATATGGTAAATATCTGGTTGGGAAGTACATTCTCTATGAAAGACTTGGGAGAAACATCCTACATCTTGTGGATCAAGATCTATAGAGATATAACCATAAGGAATCTTGGACTAAGTCAGAGCACATAGATTGACAAAGTGTTGAAGAGGCTCAACATGGAGAACTCAAAGAGAGGAAACATGCCCATGTGTCATGGTTTTAGTATCTCTAGAGCTCAGTGTCCTAGTTATTGTGAAGAAAGGGAGTGCATGAGTAAGATTTGATATGCATCTACAATTGGATCTATCATGTATACAATGTTATGTATTCGACCAGACATCTCGTATGCCTTGAGCATGATGAGAAAGTATCAGTCAGATCCAGGTGATTCTCACTAGATAGCCATCAATAACATCCTGAAGTGCTTGAGAAGAATGAAGGATCAGTTCTTGATCTATGGCAAAGAGGAAGAGTTGGTGGTAAAGGGTTACATCGATGCAAGCATCTAGACTAACAAAAATGATTATGTATCATAATCAAGATTTGTGTTTTGCCTCAACAACGGAGATGTAAGATGGAAGAGTTCCAAACAAGATATCGTTGCCGATTCTACAATAGAAGGTGAGTATATTATTGCATCGAATGCAGTAAAGGAAGTTGTCTGGATTAAGAAGTTCTTATAGAACTTGGGGTGGTTCCAAACACCAACAATGCAATTGAGCTATATTGTGACAACAATGGGGATATTGCACAAGCTAAAGAACCTACATTTGCATCAACATTCTGAGTATATACAAAGGCAGTTCCATCTCATACATGAGATCATACATTGAGGAGATGTGAAGATTTATAGAGTACCAACCGAAAACAATGTTGCTAACCCCTTGACAAAGGCACTTTCATAGAAGAAGCATGATGGTTATGTTATATCACCTGGGATAAGATTTATTGGTTATTGGCTCTAAGTGCAAGTGGGAGTCTATTGGTATGTATGCCTAGAGAGACAATCATGTGATGATTGTAATGGCATAATTCATAAATGATTTGATTAATAATAAAGGCAAAATTCCAATTTATTCTATTCTATTCTTTTAAGAGATAATGAAGTAGCATAATAAATGTCTAAAGAATGATATTAGTCAATGACGTATGTCTTCAGGTTAAGGACCAGAACAATGAGATCATACAGATGTAAAAAGTATATATTCTTATAATGTACCTAGTTGGTAATTATTGTGGAAGCAATGTAAACAACAATTATACACAAGACTAGAGTGTGTGTTGGTTGATGATAGAATTTCATTGGTCATGATATGTGTAATCAAACCAAGAACATAGGTACTTGTTAGACAAAAATGTACCATACAGACCCATCATACCATTATTTGTAGTCATAACCAATTCTTATAGTGTTGGTGGTGATTGTGGTTCTTAGACCTGAAGTCACTACACTCATCACATGACATTCGATGTACTTTGACATCATCTAACATGATCCTGAATAATTTTTTCCATAAAGGTGATGATTGGGTGCACTGTGACACATGGGTATGACAGTAAGTGGTGTAGATTGGATGTGTCCCTCGTATGGGAGTATGATATCCTGGCCACATCATTAGTGAGACTGAAAAATGCACGGCCATGCACATGTGAGTCAATATTTGTTATTGAGCTTACATATATCTAAGACAGTCTGCTATAGCAAGTAACATAGAATGAATGTTGAAGAGGATGGTTGCTCCATGCCTCGAGTTCAATCTGGATATCAGTGACAAAGGAACTATACGAACATTGTAACACCATTCACAGATTGTAGGTTGAAGTTGTTCTCCAACTTTCTATTTACTTAGGCAGTAATGATGTGTGACTTGGCACACTCTTTGCTTGTGATGTCACAATTGGTTATGGACATTCACTACCAACGTAATATGAGATCTATAGGGTCAAACACATAGGATACACCTAGAATAGGAGTTATGATCATGAATGATAATTGAATTGATTGTTAAAGTGTTTAGGCATTCAATTCAAGTAAGAAATCAACTGACAAAACTCCCAACCAAACGATTCATTTGATGAAACAACTGGTAGGGGTGTCAAGTTGATTGAATATTGCATTGGCTGAATTTTGGATGAACCAGGAACGAACTGACCGATTCATTGAGTGAACCAATCAACTCATGGTCGTGAGATAACCAGTTCATGTGATGAATCACCCAGTTCATGAGAGTAATTTGATTGCTTCAAGTATTAGTGTTGACATCATGTCATGCATTAATTGGATTAGAATTTCCAACACTATTGTGATTGGGAAACATGTTGAAATGTGTAGTTCATTGGGTGAATCGATCGATTGATGGAGCTTCCACTTACGTGGAATTGCGTGCACCAACTAAAAATCCTAAAGATGGTAAGTCTTTAAGTTTAGCCTTGCTTATACTAGATTGAGAACTTCACCCACGTATGCTGAGATACATGGAAGTCTTATCGTAGTATAGTTAAGGGTCGAATCCATGGGACAACGGTCTTGTTGTGAACAACAAGATGAAAAATATTAGAACTTGACTTAATCTCTTAATAGTAGGTACTTAGCTCGAAATCTTGGTTTGGTGTTTTAAACTAAGAGCATGTAAAGTAAAGCAAACAAGTAAATTTAAGGAAGTTAAACAATGATAAGAAGTCACTAGGATGTGATCAATTTTCACCACCACTACACATGGATCAAAAAATGCAAAATAAAACATAACCTGCAACAAGAGTATAATCAGTTAGTATCTTTGTAGACTTAGTTTCCTTTCGGAGAACTAACTACAAGAAGTCCGGGAATGTTGCAACGTCAGCCATTCCCGAACGAGTGGTCACCTACTTTGCATCATTCCCATCACAAAGTGTGTTCCTCGACTCATCAAGGTTGCACTTTCATACGTCAACTGATTCCATTTCGTAGTGTGAAAGTGCAACGAATGGGAGTGAGTTTACTCCAATTTTTGAGAGACACTTCTGGATACCAAAACAGATACATGGTGGATACATACACCAAGAACCAACATCTAATTCGAGTTTTGAATCTAATAGTACAAACATAGACAATTCATACTAAAAGATAAAGGATAACACAAGTTGGTGATCAAGCAATGAGCATTCATTAAATGATAGATGTTGAACTGAAAAGATAGAATCTCTATATTGCAAACTATGGATTACATTACATGAAATGAAAACATGGGTAGTGGGGCTATTCCCCGCACCCCAGTGAGAGAGACTACTCGCTCATAACTAGGACAAAGAAGGAGGCAAGAAGAGAGAGAGAGAGTGTGTGTCATCCCCACAAAGGAGAGAGGAAAGTCAACCCCTTGGAGAGAGAGAGACGATCTTCTAGCTTCACAGGTTGCTTGATGACGAGGTCCCCTCTTCCCACCTTCTTTGGCAGAGAGAGAGAAAGCAGCTTCAAGATGGGGTGTGGATCTCAGACCGGCAACCTTTGGGCGGAGAATGGAAGTTGGATTTGCTCTGGAGTGATAGAGGCATCCTCTGGGCATCTCAAAAACTCTCTCTTTTTGGATGACCCTTGGGGTCTTATTTATAGGCCTTAAGTGAAGTCCAAACAGTTTGGTCAGTTTTGGGTCCAAACGGTTTTGAAGATCGTTTGGAACCCAAGACCGTTTGGACCTCAAGACCGTTTGGACCTCGAGACCGTTTGGAACTCGAGACCGTTTGGCTTCATGCGGTCTTGGGACCGTGTGATTCCATGCGGTCTCGAGACCGATTGGCTTCATGCGGTCTTGAGACCATGTGACTCCATGCAGTCTCGGGACCAATTGGCTTCATGCGGTCTTGGGACCGTGTGGCTTCATGCGGTCTTGAGACCGTGTGACTCCATGCGGTCTCGGGACCGATTGGCTTCATGCGGTCTTGGGACCATGTGACTCCATGCGGTCTCGGGACCGTGTGACTCCATGCGGTCTCGAGACCGATTGGCTTCATGCGGTCTCGGGACCGATTGGCTTCATGCGGTCTTGAGACCGTGTGACTCCATGCGGTCTCGGGACCGATTGGCTTCATGTGGTCTTGAGACCGTGTGACTCCATGCGGTCTCAGGACCGATTGGCTTCATCCGGTCTTGAGACCGTGTGACTCCATGCGGTCTCGGGACCGTGTGACTCCATGCGGTCTCGGGACCGATTGGCTTCATGCGGTCTCGGGACCGTTTGGCTTCATGCGGTCTTGAGACCGTGTGACTCCATCCGGTCTCGGGACCGATTGGCTTCTTACGATCTTGAGACCGTGTGACTCCATGCGGTCTCGGGACCGATTGGCTTCATGCGGTCTTGGGACCGTGTGACTCCATGTGGTCTCGGGACCGATTGGCTTCATGCGGTCTTGGGACCGTGTGAGTCCATGTGTTCTTGGGACCGGTTGAGTCTTTTATGATTGATTTTTTTGTGTCTTTTTCTGCAAATAGAAAGGGGAAAAGTTAGTCTAATAGTATATTTGTAATAAGAGGGGATATTTACAGATTATGTCTAATTTTAATTGAGAAAGAGTGTGGAAAACTGAAGAAAAGACTAAGATAATCATCCCAAAAATGGAGGTTATCACCCCCCCTAACATAGAGTCTAGCTTGTCCTCAAGTTAGATAGAGTTGAGGCATGTAATGGTGAGGCGATTTTATTTAGTTAAGATTTCCCTATTCTTGCTTAAATTTTCAACCTGAGTTCTCCCAAGGTCATATCGGGTCTTATTGCTTGCCTTGACTCTTTCAGGTTTTGAGAATTGCTTGGGTCTCAGGTTCCTTCCGTATCTCGTAGCTTGCATCGGGACCACTTTTTATTCTGTGCATGTTGTTGACTCTAATCAGCTTTATACCTCTCTGAAGAACCTACTGGAAGCTAGAGTGGGTATGAGGGTTGGCTAAAGGCTTGAAGTGTAACTCCCCCTTCAAATGGGGGAGGGGTTGTCTATGCTTTTAGAATTTCACTACCGGGCACGACACATCTGCCTTTGTGAGGGCAGCTGAATGTACCGGCCGGGTGAATCCTTTATAAGTCTTTCATATATTTAGATACCTTAGGGTTTCACTACCGGGCATGACACATCTGCCTTCAGGAGGACAGCTGAATGTACCGGTCGGGTGAGACCTTCATCGGTTCTTTATATAGATCCTTATTTATGGCACAACTCTCATAATTTTATTCAACTCTCTGGCTTTTATTCGTAGACTCGCAGGCTTAGGTTTTGGGGTTTTTCGGGAAATTGGTTTGGGCGGCCAAGCCTCTTTTATTTGAAGAGAGGAAAGTTGTTCTTAGAGTTTTTCAACATGCACTTATTTGGTTGCTTTTTGTGGTCCACTTGCAAGACTTCTTGATTTGGAAGTCGCTTGATGCCCCTCTCATCCTTGAGAGCTTGGCTTATTGCCTTGATATTGACCTGTGGAGAGTCAGATGTAGAAGTGAAACAAAAGCATGAAAATCACTGGTGGGGGGACATTATTAAGTCGCCATTATATGTCTAAGTGCTATTTACTTTTGAGGACTAACATGATTCTAAAGTTAACTGAAGGTGACTTTATTCCAAAGATTTATTGTCGGATGAATTATTTAAAATGGAAGCTAAATGTGTAAAGGAAACTAAGAAAAATTGTACAAAAATGAAGGAAAAGATGGAAGAAGAGGGATATAGAAATGATACCTCACCCTTGTCTAATGTACCCCCCTTAACTTATCATTCACTCTGTCCTCAGAGTGTCAAAGTGATAGGCCGAGGAGTACGAGGACAAGGGCGGAAGGCTATGTTAATCTCGAGGTTGCCCCTGGTGTGCTGAGTAGATTAGCTGCAAACTCTCTACGTAAGGCGTGGTAATCCACGTCGGTCATATCCTCTACTGGTCTTTGAAGGACCATGATGGTGTACATCCAGTAGAGGACGTGGAAGCCGCAGTCATTTGATTGCCGAATTTGTTGGGGACATTTGTGGTTGAAGGAAGGGCGATGAAAATGTTCTTTGCTGTAAGCCCTTGTGTGCTGACTTAAAAAAGCGATTAATTTGTCTACGCATTCCTTCGCCACTACCTCTATGGGCGTCTTTGGTGTCACTACATAATTCCTCTACCGGGGATTGAATTGGCTATCGGAACTGTTATAGATGGTGGTTGTTCCTTCGGGTAGGTTTGTTGCCAGTAGCAGCCAGTGCTCATGATAAAGGAAGGGTAGCATGAGAAACTTCGGTGTTGTGTGTTGCAGGAAGGAGATTAGCGCTTCAGTTGTTCCGAAGTTTTTTAGCTTTAACAGATCATCCTTCAGGTACGGGGATGCCATATATGTTGTAGGGTGATTTTGGTCGAGGAGAAATTGATAGGTGGCCATTAAACTTACTGAAAGAGAGCCTTTGAACTGTAGAGTCTCTCGAAGCATGTCTACCATGATTAGAATGTCACCGGACATGAACACGAGTTCATCCTTCTCGGCAGAAAGCCTCGTCATGATGAGACGTAGTTCAATGTCGAAGAGACCATTGCAAGAACTGAGGTCGAAGTCTGGGAAAGTTGGTTCAATGGCAGATAGGGGCACCATTTGCGATGGCGATCTCCTAATGGTCGCCCTGATAAAAGATCGATGTTTCCTTTTCGTGGCTCGGGTGCTATGGCTGGGTGCTTGGTCTTCTCCAACTCTTCCAAAGTTTGTGTGTATGGTCGCCTCTGCGGACGTTGGATTGCTGAAAAAAGGTAACGGGGGACGTTATCTGGTGCCATTGTCGGGTCCTTGAAGAACCTTCTATCACAAATGAGCTCCATGGCGTAACGCCCTCGTAGGGAGTGAAAATATTCGGCAGTCAGCTCCGTAAAGGGGATTTCTTGGTTTAGCGCTTGAATGTGACGGATAGTGCAAAAAGCGCAATCCCCAGATCCCTCAGTTGTTTGGACTTGTGGGTCTATTATTTGGAACCATGGTTGGCTCCAGTCTTGACATAGGGACGGGCGTGCGGCCCAAATAAGTTTGAGAAGCCGGAAAGGTATACATCTTGCCTCCCCGGCTTCTTCTCCAACGAAATTTATTGTTCCAGCTGGTAGCTCGGTGGCGCAAAAATTGTACACCTTGGCGTCCCAAGCCTCAGTGTCCACAATCATAAACAGCCAGTGATTGGAAACTTGAAATGGCACGGTAAGGTATCGTGCCCTCCATGCTAAACCAGCACGCAGCCGCTCGATTGATTTTGCTCGTATATCTTTGTATAACAAGCCGATGGATAGAGCAGGTAAGGTGTTGAAAACTGGCTGCTGCCTCTTAGAACTTCTGTACACTTCTATACTGTTGACGAGTAGGACACGGAAGATTTCCATTGACACCGTTGACCGTGGTCGCAGGATATTATGGAAATCTTCGCGTGTCAACTTGCGCTTAGTCTTTGTATTGTGGTAGATGATGTCTCCCCCCTCTTTATCGTCGTTGACAATAGTGTTCAGGATAAAGATGTCCTGAGCATCTAGTGTTGAAATGGCCGCCATATCTAAATCATGCATTTTATGAGGTAGAGGTGGTGGCGGGGGTAGCTCCTGCGGAGGGGGGGTTTGTTCCAGATCTTCTATGTAGCTTTGCAGCTCTTTGTCGGAATCAGAAGCAGAATCTAGTTCTTCATCTGTATCTAAACGTACTCGTTCAGACTCCTCCTGTTCTAGGGGAAAAGGCATTGTTTGGTCAAGTGCGGATGGAAGTGGAGACGTTTTATGTGGTGGATTTGTGCTGGTTCCTAGTATACATTGGTGGAACTCAGCAAAGGCTGCTTCTTTGGCAGATTCCCCCAGAGATCCTATTGCAGAATAATCAAGGAATTGGTCCCCATATGACATGTTTATATTTTCATTGTGGGGAGACTTGGGATGATGTCCACCTTCTTGGTGACCTTTGTCGTAACCTTTCTGAGAAGGTTCTGCTACTTGGCTTGGGTCCTCACCATCATCAAGTTTGGCACTTGAGGAGGTGGTGTCATTGTTAGAATTGGCAGAGGAGTCGGAGTCTTCTTCGTCGTCATTATCACTGTCTTTGGCAGTTGCTGCTTTGGCTGCGAGCTTCTTGTTTGCTTTCTTTTTGCACCACTGATGGATGGCTTGTAACTCATCGAACGCCACTTGCACATGCTCGTGTGTTTCGAGCAGTGCGTCGTGTGTTTCTTTGAGATTGTTGTATTGGCCTTCAGTGGAGAGGAGTCGTGTTGTAAGATCCGTTACTTGAGCACGTAGTTGTTGAATGTCATTGTTTGTTGACTCCTCTTGGCGATTGTTTAGGTGCGTGAGGGTGTTGCTGATGTTGTCCAGGCGCGTGCTAAGAGTTGTTTGTTGTTGCTTGAGCTCGCGGAGAGTCTCGGGCAGAGGTTGAGTCTGCGTAGAGATCTCATCGACTTGTTTAGCCATTGCTTCTTGCTGGCGCTTCGCTCCAAGGACTAGCTCGGGAAAGTTGTTGTAGTGGTTGTTGATGTGATCAACTTGCTTAGCCACATCATCTTGTCAGTGTTGAAAACCATGAAGGGTGTTTGGCAAGGCACGGTTCTGTTTGTCGATCATGGCAACCTATTTAGATAATCCCTGCACACAAGAAAAAATAGAATGCAAAATGTTAGAAGGATCAGTGAGGAGGTTTCAGATGACGTCGAATTGACATCTGAATTCCTCACCGATATTGGATAAGGGGACCCCAGAAGCGGAAGGGTGGGGTGGCTGGGGTCTGTGTGGGAGGGTGGTAGTGTCTTGCGGAAGAGACACTGATGGTTCCACGAACTGCGTGGTGACTATGGATGGGGTCACTAGCGGCGTCGGGATGGTGGTGGATGGGAAAGGTGGTGGTATCTATGGTGAAAGTGGTGGGAGAGATAGTGGTGGGGGAGAGACTGTGGAGGTGGAGAGGAAAGTGGTAAAGTTGGGTGTAGGAGTGGAGAAGGGAGAGCCCGAAGGGAAAAGGGGTGAAGAAGAGGATGCGGGGAAAAAAGGAAGAGTGGTGGATGTTGGAAAGGTGGAGGGTGGTGAGGTGGTGGTGGTTAGCTCAACATTTAGACTCATAATGAAGGAGTCTAAAGATGAGGTGGTGATGTGATCTTTGGGAAGGGGGTTGTCTTCTGGATGTGGTTTGGAAGTTGGTGTCCCCGACAGCTGTTGATTCTGTGAAAGTCTTGTGGATGGTCGTTTCACAGGAATTTTTGTTGTCCTAGCTTTCGGGGCGTTGATGCTAAGTTCTGTCTGCCCCGCCTTTATTTTCTTTGCTGGTGCTTTGACCGTAGCTATGAGTTTGGTAAGCTTCTCATCAGTGAAGAGGAGCTTTTCCTTGTCGTAATCTACGAGCTCCGGGAGTGGTAGCAGGGTTCTGGATGATTTGACTATTGGGCAGAAGGCGTAATGTAGTTTCACATCCTTCTCCTTGATAATGAAGGAGTTCTTCAAGGTTTGTTCATTAGTGAGGGTGTCACCCTTTATTTGCGTGCATCTAGGTAGAGGTATGTCCATCTTGAGGTATTTGATGATGGATGTGACATGACCTCCCATGCAAATTTCCTTCCCCAGGGCGTAAGCTGATAGTTTTTGGATCATATGACGTCCAATGTTGACTGGCATCCCGTGTAGAATGGACTAGAGAACAAAGAGATCCGAAATTGTAACATTCCCTCCTTCTGTCCTGGGGAAGAGTGTGTCGGCGAGGATTTTGTGTAAAGTGCGCACTAGTCCATATTGTATGTTGGATGCCTTGCATGTTTTTGCATCATAGGTGGGGATCCCTGTCACAGATTTCCAAAAGTTCTGCCTGTTGAAATTAGGATTCTCAGTTCCCACAGCCTTGGCCTTCTTTAGCTGCTCCTGGTTGTCAATAAAGATTTCATTCAGCATATTTTCTGTTATGACAACCTTATTGCCGAAGAGCTTGGTGACCAGCCTACGGTCACCTCCATCCCTTGATCTATCCATGATGTCGACGGGCTCTTTGTTAAGAAAGGTGAAGAATTCAGTAGTGGGTTCGGAATATGAGATCTCAGGTGCCAAACATAGCCTTGCAAGTTTGGCTTTGTCTAGCATGTTGAAAATTCAGTCGTGGATCCCCATCTTACGCAGTATGCTGGAGCAGACGTACTTTGTGGGTTTTAGGATTTTGTCGGTGGAGGGAGCAGTGTGTATGTAGAGGTTTTCTGGTGGTGGTGACGGGAGGGAAAGAGGGAACAATGATGGTTGCGGGGGCGGCAGCTGAGGTGGTGATTGGAGGAGTGTTTCCTGCCAGGGTTTGCTCCCTTGCAGTGATAGGCCGGACCTGCTTTCTTGCTCGTTTCTTGGAGGGTTGTCCAGTTGTGGTTTCCTGGACCTTTCGTTTCCCCTTTGATTTTTCAGGTGGGGACTCGTCCTCGGGGTTTGGCTCGTATTCAGAGTCTTCATCACTAGAGGATATTTCTATTTCTTCTTCAGGCGCCTCAGATAGACATTTGTTGAGGCGGTCAATGTCACACAAGACATCTATGATTTTGACCTTTGGTGGGGCCTGTCCAGTCTTGTTGTAGTTGTCTATGATCTTCTAGAGTTTGGTCCGGTCTTCCATCATTTGCTCTTTTGTCCAGAAAGGAGCTTCGTCAGATCCTGTGGCATGCTTAGCTGGTGATGCCATTTCTGAAAAGTGGAAAATCATGAGTAAGGACAACATGCTTAGAAATAAAATTGGATTTTATTTGTATTTATGTGGTTGTATATTTTAACGAAACTTAAGCGACTGTGGAAGGCCAAACGGTTTGCAGACCGTTTGGTCCCAAACGGTTTCAGGACCGTGTGGTTCCAAACGGTCTCAGGACCGTTTGGTCCCAAACGGTTTGAAGACCGTTTGGTCCCAAACGGTTTCAGGACCGTTTGGTCCCAAACAGTTTGAAGACCATTTGGTCCCAAACGGTTTCAGGGCCATGTGGTTCCAAATGGTTTGACGACCGTTTGGTAGGTGAAACGTCGGGGAACGGCCGACGAAAGGGAGGCGGAGCCGGCGGCAAAAACAAGGATGGTTGCGATAAAGGCGATGGAAAAAGGGGATCGCGGTGGTGCCGTAGACGGCGGCAAAGGTGAAGATGATGGCGGCGGAGGAAAAGACGGTTGTGGAGGCAGAAAGGTCGAAAAGGTTGCCACGGTGGCACATGCAGGTGCCGGCGACGGCGGGACTACCTTGCGGCTGATGGTGGAGATGACGACGATGAAGCGGAGGACGGAGGATGGTGAGGTTGTTGTGAAGAAACACGGGACTAAGTCGACGGAGGCGGAGGGAGTCTGAGCCACGCAGGAGCAAGACGACGGAAGCGATGGAACAATGCTTGTGCAAGAGTATGAGGAAGCTCGAGAGTTAAAGAGAGAAGAACGAGGGGGTAGGGTTTATATTTATAGGAAATGGGGGTTGACCTGACAAAAACCCTAGTTCAAACGGTTTAGGGACCGTTTGGACTCCAAACGGTGTCAAGACCATTTGGCTCCAAACGGTTTCAAGACCGTTTGGCTCCAAACGGTTTCAGGATCGTTTGGCTCCAAACGGTTTCAGGATCGTTTGGCTCCAAACGGTTTCAAGACCGTTTGACTCCAAATAGTTTCAAGACCGTGTGGCTCCAAACAGTTTCCGACCGTTTGGGAGGGTTAAGGTCGAATGGATTTTTATATTTTTATGTTTGTTTTGGTTTATATATATATATATATATTTGAAAAATATATATATATAACCTAAGTTAATTAAAAGAACGGAAAATAAAAGAAGATGTTGAAATCTTAGGTTGCCTCCCAAGTAGAGCCTGGGTTTTACGTCACTGGCTCAACGAATCTTTGATGTCGTTATGCTGATGGCTTGGCGTCTCTGATTTCGATGGTCTGTCTTGGCATTTTATCTGCTGGAGTATAGTATTTTTTCAAGCGATGGCCATTGACCGTCCTTTCTCCTCTGTTATTGTCGACAATTATGACAACTCCAGTTGGGTATATATGCTTTATGGTGAAGGGCCCGGACCATTTGGTTCGGAGTTTTCCAGGGAACAACTTGAGCTTGGAGTTGAAAAGGAGTACTTTGTCGCCGATGGCGATGTCTTTCCTCTTAAGATGACCGTCGTGCCACATTTTAGTTTGCTCCTTATAAATCCTGTCACTTTGATAAGAGGTCATTCAGAGCTCCTCTAGCTCCTATAACTGGAGTTGTCTATTTTCTCCGGCACTTTTAAGATCGAGATTTAGTTGTTTAATGGCCCACCAAGCTTTGTGTTCCAGTTCTACTAGAAGATGGCATGACTTCCCGTATACCAAACGGAATAGGGTTGTCCCGATTGGTGTTTTATAGGCTGTTCGATAAGCCCAAAGGGCATCGGGAAGCTTGGTGCACCAGTCAGTGTGGTTTCTATTGACTGTTATTTCTAGGATCGCCTTTAGTTGTCTATTTGATACCTCGACCTCACCAATGGTCTGTGGATGGTAAGGCATGGCTACTTTGTGGTTGACTCCGTATTTTTTCAACAGGGCTTCAAAACTTTGTTCCAGATAATGGGTCCCACCGTCTAATATGACAGTTCTGGGGACTCCAAATCCGAGGAAAATGATATCTTTAAACAATTGAATAACTGGTTTGGAATCGTTGGAAATAGTGGGTATAACTTTGACCCATTTCGAGACATAGTCCACTGCAACCAGGATGTAGGAGAAATCATAGGAAGAAGGAAAGGGGCCCATATAGTATACCCCCCATACGTCGAAAAGTTCAATTTTCTGCCACATTGTGAGGGGCATTTCATTCCTTTTGGATATGCTACCAGAAAATTGACATTTGTTTCAAGATTTCACAAAATCATAGGAGTCATTTGCACTCGTGTGCCCCCCCGTGGGTCCTGAATGGCAATGCTCTAGGACGGACGTAATCTCTTCTCCCGGCAAGCAGCGACGGAAAAGTCTGTCAGCACATAGGTGAAACAGATAAGGTTCATCCCAATAATATTGCTTTATATCATGGAGAAATTTCCTTTTGTCGTGGTAGGAAGCAGAGGGGTGAATGATTCCTGTAGCTAGATAATTGTCAATGTCCGCTTACCAAGGGAATCCATGAGTAACCTTCATTAGTTGGTCGTCTGGAAGAGAGTCTCCGATAGGGATTTTATCTTCGTCTTCCACTTCTATATGACTGACATGGTCGGCTACGGCATTTTCCACTCCGCTTTTATCTTTGATTTCCAAATCGAATTCCTAAAGCATCAACAACCAGCGGATAAGTCTGGGTTTGGCATCTTGCTTCTGAATTAGGTATCGAATGACGGAGTGGTCAATGTAGATGATGACCTTGGATCCAATCAAATAGGAACAGAATTTCTCAAATGCGTAGATGACAGCTAGGAACTCCTTCTCTGTAGTAGTGTAGTTCTTCTGTGCTTCATCTAGCGTTTTAGATGTGTAGTAGATTACGTAAGATTTCTTGTCGATCCGCTGTCCTAAAATAGCTCCTATGGAATAATCGCTTGTGTCGCACATGATTTCAAATGGTAGTGACCAATCTGGGGCTCTCAGAATAGGTGCAGAAATTAAAGCATTTTTGAGAGTTGAGAAACTTTGCAAGCAGTCTTGGTTAAAAATGAACTCAGTATCTTTAGTCAGGAGTTGGGTCATGGGTTTTGCTATTTTTGAGAAATCCTTAATAAATCTTCTGTAGAACCTCGCATGACCCAAGAAAGCCCGTACTCCTTTTATATCTTTCGGTGGCGACAGCTTCGAGATAACATCGATTTTTGCCTTATCGACCTCGATCCCTCTGTCACTCACTCTGTGCCCGAGGACAACACCTTCAGTTACCATGAAATGGCATTTTCCCAATTCAGTATAAGGTTCGTTTCCTCGCATCGTTGTAAAACTTGTCCAAGGTTGATTAGACAGTTATCGAAAAAATCCCTGTAAACTGAGAAATCATCCATGAACACTTCCATTATGGATTCTGTTAATCTTGCAAAAATGGTGGGCATACACCTTTGGAAAGTAGCGGGTGTGTTACACAACCCAAAAGGCATTCTTCTAAAAGCATAGGTTCCAAAAGGGCAGGTGAAGGTAGTTTTCTCTTGGTCTTCCGGGTGTATGGGTATTTGGTAGAACCCGGAATAACCATCTAAATAGCAGAAGTATTTCTGATGGGACAAACGTTCTAGGACCTCATCGAGAAAGGGCAGAGGGTAGTGATCTTTCCGCGTGGATTTGTTTAATTTTCTATAGTCGATGCACATCCTCCACCCCGTCACCGTCCTGGTGGGTATTAATTCATTTTTGCCATTAAGCACAACAGTAGTGCCTCCCTTTTTAGGAACTACTTGGACGGGGATGACCCATTGGGAGTCAGAGATCGGGTAGATTATGCCGGCTTTCAATAATTTGAGGACTTCAAGGCGAACCACTTCTTTGAGATTAGGGTTCAGCTTCCTCTGATGTTAGCGTGATGGCTTAAATTCTTCGACCATGGGTAGTATGTGCATGCATAGGGTTGGATTTATGCCCGTCAGGTCAGTTATCTTATACCCAATGGCCTTTTTGTGTTTCTTCAGCTCATCCAGAAGCCTTTCATCTTGGTCTTCTGTTAGGGTGGAACTGATGATAACCAGACATAACTTTTCCTCATCCAAGAAGACATGTTTAAGTCCCATGGATAGAGTCTTCATCTCAGGAGCCTTAGGTGGCTCTGTTGCTTCTAAAATGGTGACAGCCTTGAGTTCCTCAAAGGTGGCCGTCGGTGCTTCTTCGGCCTTTTCTAAGTGTTGCAGACACTGTTGAACCAATTCATTTGCAGAGAATTCGACTTCTAGGTTGGTTAGAACATTCTCTAACTCGTCTGATGGCTCAGATATTTCTAATTGAGACATTTGTTGTATTGCGTCTAAAAGAAAGACCTCCTCTTGAATGTTGGGTCCTTTCATGCTGTTGAGAACTCGGAATTGAATTGCTTCTTTTCCGAGTCTTAGAATGATGGTGCCAGGTTCAACATCAATAAGCGCCCTAGCTGTGGCGAGGAAAGGTCTGCCAAAAATTATTGGGTATCTCAGATCTTCCTTGATGTCCATGATGACAAAATCGCACGGGACATAGGCATCTTTGCCTATCCTAACTGGAATATCTTCAATAATTCCAAGAGGTGCGGTGATGGTAGAGTCAGCTAACTAAATTTTCATTGTTGTGGGCAGCAATTCGGTGAAACCTAATCATTTGCACATAGAATAGGGCATAATGGATATGTTGGCCCCTAGGTCAGCTAATCCCTTTTTGGTTGCTGCATTTCCAATACAGCATTGAATGCTGAAAGAACCTGGGTCCTTCTTCTTCTTTGGCATTTTATTGAGGATGATATCAGAGGTGGTTTGGGCAAGTTTGACAATTTCTTGTTCCTTCGTGATGTACTTCCTTGATAACAGAGTTTTGAGGTATTTAGCCCAAGCCGGCACCTCAGAGAGAGCATCATGGAGTGGGATATCGATGTAAAGTTTCTTCATCGCCTCCTTGAATTTTTGGAACCTGGCATCCATTTTCGTTTCTCGCAGTCTTCCCGGATATGGGATCCTTGGTTTATACTGCAAGATTTCTAGCTCTGTGGACACTTGTTCTTTTTCTTTGCCCTTTTCGCTCTCTGTGGACTTCTCCTTTCCTGTCTTCAGGCTCTCATTTGGCAAAAAGGCAGGTGTATCATCATCATCAAGAGTGATCCTTGTAGTTTCATGAAGGGTGTGTCCAGATCTCGTAGTAACAACATTCAACTGTTCAGGCCTATTCTGTACATGTTTAGGGTTCGATTGAGGCTGCCCAGCAAATGTGCCTGCTGGAGGCTTCAGTTGTACAGAAATTTGGGCTAGTTGAGCTTTTACTGCCTTTTGCTGAGCTTGTTGATTAGCGAGCATAGTTTGTTGGGATTGCAACATCTGCCTTATCAAAGTCATCTCATCTTCTGGTTGAGAAGGAGTATTTTTCTGAGGAAGTTGTTGTTGTGCTTGTCATGGTTGTTGCGGATGCAGTGCTAACTGAGGTTGCTGCAACTGAGGGTGCACCTGCAGAGGAGGATGAGTATACTGATAGTAGGTGGATGGATTCCTGGGGTAGTTGGATCTCGAGAAGTTATTTCTGGGGTTCCCCTGATTTTGATTGAAGTTGCTTGGGAATCCTGGTGGCAACCTACTGGAGGACCCACCCTGCGTCTGGTGTTGCGGATTTGCAGTCCCAGTAGGGTTCCCGTATTGAAATCCTGGGTGGTTTCTTGGATGATTAGGATTATAATAAACTTGTCCAGGAATGGAATGAATAGAATTGACTTGTTCTGGCAATTGCTCTTCAGGCTGTTCCATGATTGGTTCAAACTGTTGTGGTGGTGGATGCATATCCATCATCACATTGTAAAGCAAATCGCATGAAAGAGTTGGATGATCAGATGCATGGCAGGCTTCACAGGTTCCTGTGGCAGCCTTGACCTGTTGGACCTGGGGGTTTTTCTTCTTGTCAAATTCTCCAAGAGAAGTTTCAAGAGCTTGTTGCTTATGAGCTATGGTCTTTAAGGCTTCAGCAATAGCCTTCATCTCCATTGGTTCTTCGGCTTTATAGACCTTGAGGACTCCTTTACCAGCTGATCGTCCCCAGTTGGACTGATTCTCAGCTCTGAGTGTGACTATTTTCCAGGCATCCTCGTAGTTCTTTCTCATAAAATTTCTTCCAGATGAGGAATCCAGAAATTGCTTGATGTAATCACACACTCCCCTATAGAATGTTTCTATTAATTGGTTTTGGGAGATGTCGTGATGAGGGCACTTTTGCAAAAGCTCTTTGAACCTTTCCCATGCTTCAGCAAGTGATTCTCCAGGAAGTTGGGAAAAGTGATTGATTTGCCCCCTAATTTCATAAGTTAGTGAAGGGGGGAAGAACTTCTCCAGGAACTTTTCTTCCAAGGGAGCCCATGTGGTGATTATTGGCTCCCTGTCAAGCGAGTTATACTAGCTCAAAGCTCTCCCAAATAGAGTGAAGTGAAACAGATGTAACATTATTGCATCGAAGGCAACTCCTGCCTGTGGGACCAGTGAGCATAGTGCCTTGAACCTCTTCAGATGATCCATACAGTCATCTCCAGAACCTCCAGAGAATGAGATGCCCTACATGATCTGAATCCATTGGGTCCGGATCTCAAAGTTGGGTATGTTGATGATCGGAGGTCGAACCGGATGGTTGTCTTCATAGTTCTTAGGGACAACATAATCCCTTAACTGCTTGTTCCTTAGTTCCAACTGAGCAGCTTGGTTTGCTGCCTCATTTTCAGCTCGGATGCGGGCCTGTTCTTTCGCACGAATCTCCGCTTGAATCTAAGCACGAGTGTCAGCGATGAGTTGTGCTCTTTGGGCGGCGATGGCGGCGTTAACCCTCTCCATGACTAGTGCAGCTTGATGTTGATCTTCACCCATTTTCCTGGCTCTCTGGCGATTGAGTCTGATGCGGCGATGGAAGCTGCTCTCTACCTCAGAGTCGTACTCTGGATCAGGGGAGAAACTGAGGTTATGCGATGATCGCATACACATTTTCTACCTGAGTAGAGAAAAGAATACACCTTTTAGATGCTGCCAAAGATATAGTGAATTCAAGAAGATATGGTTTAATGATTAAAAGAAAGTGTAAAACCCTAACCAACTAGCAAGATACTAAATGAAATTAAAACATTCTGTTGTCCCCGGCAATGGTGCCAATTTTTGATGGAGCTTCCACTTACGTGGAATTGCGTGCACCAACTAAAAATCCTAAAGATGGTAAGTCTTTAAGTTTAGCCTTGCTTATACTAGATTGAGAACTCCACCCACGTATGCTGAGATACGTGGAAGTCTTATCGTAGTATAGTTAAGGGTCGAATCCATGGGACAACGGTCTTGTTGTGAACAACAAGATGAAAAATGTTAGAACTTGACTTAATCTCTTAATAGTAGGTACTTAGCTCGAAAGCTTGGTTTGGTTGTTTTAAACTAAGAGCATGTAAAGTAAAGCAAACAAGTAAATTTAAGGAAGTTAAACAATGATAAGAAGTCACTAGGATGTGATCGGTTTTCACCACCACTACACATGGATCAAAACATGCAAAATAAAACATAACCTGCAACAAGAGTATAATCAGTTAGTATCTTTGTAGACTTAGTTTCCTTTCAGAGAACTAACTACAAGAAGTGCGGGAATGTTGCAACGTCAGCCATCCCCGAATGAATTGTCACCTACTTTGCATCATTCCCATCGCGAAGTGTGTTCCTCGACTCATCAAGGTTGCACTTTCATACGTCAACTGATTCCATTTTGTAGTGTGAAAGTGCAACGAATGGGAGTGAGCTTACTCCACTTTTTGAGAGACACTTCTGGATACCGAAACAGATGCATGGTGGATACATGCACCAAGAACCAACATCTAATTCGAGTTTCGAATCTAATAGTACAAACATAGACAATTCATACTAAAATATAAAGGATAACACAAGCTGGTGATCAAGCAACGAGCATTCATTAAATGATAGATGTTGAACTGAAAAGATAGAATCTCTTTATTGTAAACTATGGATTACATTACATGAAATGAAAACATGGGTAGCAGGGCTACTCCCCGCACCTAGTGAGAGAGACTACTCGCTCATAACTAGGACAAAGAAGGAGGCAAGAAGAGAGAGAGAGTGTCATCCCCACAAAGGAGAGAGGAAAGTCAACCCCTTGGAGAGAGAGAGACAATCTTCTAGCTTCACAGGTTGCTTGATGACGAGGTCCCCTCTTCCCACCTTCTTTGGCAGAGAGAGAGAAAGCAGCTTCAAGTTGGGGTGTGGATCTCAGACCGACAACCTTTTGGTGGAGAATGGAAGTTGGATTTGCACTGGAGTGATAGAGGCAGCCTCTGGGCGTTTGAAAAACTCTCTCTTTTTAGATGACCCTTGGGGTCTTATTTATAGGCCTTAAGTGAAGTCCAAATGGTTTGGTCAGTTTTGGGTCCAAACAGTTTTGAAGATCATTTGGACCCTAAGACCGTTTGGACCTCAAGACCGTTTGGACCTTGAGACCGTTTGGAACTCGAGACCATTTGTCTTCATGCGGTCTTGGGACCGTGTGATTCCATGCGGTCTCGGGACCAATTGGCTTCATGTGGTCTTGAGACCGTGTGACTCCATGCGGTCTTGGGACCGATTGGCTTCATGCGATATTGGGACTGTGTGGCTTCATGCGGTCTTGAGACCGTGTGACTCCATGCGGTCTCGGGACCGATTGGCTTCATGTGGTCTTGGGACCGTGTGACTCCATGCAGTCTCGGGACCGTGTGACTCCATGCGGTCTCGGGACCGATTGGCTTCATGTGGTCTCGGGACCGATTGGCTTCATGCGGTCTTGAGACCGTGTGACTCCATGCGGTCTCGGGACCAATTGGCTTCATGCAGTCTTGAGACCGTGTGACTCCATGCGGTCTCGGGACCGATTGGCTTCATGCGGTCTTAAGACCGTGTGACTCCATGCGGTCTCGGGACCGTGTGACTCCATGCGGTCTCGGGACCGATTGGCTTCATGCGGTCTCGGGACCGATTGGCTTCATGCGGTCTTGAGACCGTGTGACTCCATGCGGTCTCGGGACCGATTGGCTTCATGCGGTCTTGAGACCGTGTGACTCCATGCGGTCTCGGGACCGATTGGCTTCATGCGATCTTAGGACCGTGTGACTCCATGCGGTCTCAGGACCGATTGGCTTCATGCGGTCTTGGGACCGTGTCAGTCCATGCGTTCTTGGGACCAGTTGAGTCTTTTATGATTGATTTTTTTTTTGTCTTTTTCTGCAAATAGAAAGGGGAAAAGTTAGTCTAATAGTATATTTGCAATAAGAGGGGATATTTAGGGATTATGTTTAATTTAATTGAGAAAGAGTGTGGAAAACTAAAGAAAAGACTAAGATAATCATCCCAAAAATGGAGGTTATCATCGATTCACATGCCAACCGATCAGTTCACTAGTAAACTGACTGTTATGCCTATTGCAAGTTGTTAAAATTCATGAAAATCTGATTCCTTCCACTTCCACACAAACTAGGAACCCTGACCCTAACCCCTCCTATAAATAGAGGGGAATTGGGGGCTTCTCAAAGACACAAGTCAGTTGCCTCTGATGGTTGTTGTCTTGTATAGTGGTGGTAACCAATAAAGATCCTGAGCAAATCCTACCCAATATAGTGAGGGATAGTAAGGGAGAACAATTGTGGGAGAGAAAGTTGGTGACTAGTACACCAACAGGAGGGACAACTCCTTCTTGTTTGTTCTAGCAGGACGACATGAGTTATAGAAGGTCCATGTGGACTTCCATAGAGGCATGGAGGTTGTTGCCTTCTGCTCAGAGGACAATGTCAGCCTGTTGTTCATGGTGAAGATCAGGAGCCACCGTAGACACAGTCCCAGTGCAACTAGAACACAGTTGCACAACTAAAACAACGAGGATATTGTCATTGGACTTGCTCTATATACTTGAAACCATCCTTTCCATTATTTAGTTATTGACACAATCCACTGGTTCAATGGGGAATATGGTAGTAAATTTTTTGTTTTCGCTACCTACCTGATGCCATAATTCCCTACATGTAGTATTTTTCTCTTTTGGGGGTTCCCTACTTCTAGAGAGGGAGTGTACATATATACTTTTATTCCCCTTAACTCTCCTAAGTTTGAGGACTATTCAGGAATAGGTTTTTTGAGGTGCTTTTGTCTACTAGCCTCGAACATTGCCTTTTTACTTTCTAGGGTGGGCTCCCTATGAATTTCTATATATTTGGTGGCCTCATATTTCACCCTTTCTACTATGTTGATATCTTTCTACCTTAGCCATTCCTTGATAGAATACACCTTAAGCATCCTCTTGGCGAGTTCATGTGATAGGTGAGGTCTCTTTTTACTTGTATTTCCTTCCATTTGAGCTAAATTGCAATGTATATATAGATATATATCTCGCGTAAAGGAGTTATCTCAATTAGGTAAGCTTGGAAAATTAGATTAAGCCTTGAGCTAATATTATATTAAAGATTTAAGATAAATTTTAACCAACATCTTTGTGCGAACTGATGGTGTCAGTTGACCTTTTGATGGGTTGTAGAACAATGGAAAACCATCCTTCAGAAGATAGGTCTTTAAAATGATGGTAAAGGTGGGTACAAAATACCACCTTGTAATAAAAAAGTGGGTTGAAAAGTCTGGAAACCGATGGCTTTTAGGTGTTGTAAGGGTGATGTCTCTTGATGTTCGATACTTCTTTTAGGAATTTAAGGGCCTGAGATTCTTAAAATGATGACAACAAAAACCAAAGAAGGAGAATCCTGAAGCCTGAGGTTGAAGGAAAAGTGAGGTTTTTCAGTCGAAGGCGATTATGCAAAGAGGAGAGGGAGAAACGAAAGACGTCTAAATCAAAGGGAGAAGATGGAAAAAGGAACCACCTTCCAATGATAGTCATCATGTTCACAAGCTCAAGAGTGAGGTCAGGTTAATTCAAAGCAAAGAAAGAAAAGAAAGTGTCTAGATGAACATGTAGATCCTTGTCGTGGACTAGATTGCCTCGTGAATCGGTGAACTGCTTTGATATTTTTGCCCATGTTGTTGTAACAAGATCCTACACACTTGGTCCTTGGCCTCACGTCGCTACTAACTTGATGATCAGTGTGACATCGACGTCAGTTGACTCAATGGAGAGATATCCATCTTCTGATGAGAGAGGTGGAAGACAGTGTGAACCGAAGGCAACATTCAAAGTTGTGATGTGGCCATCTTATGATGGTCTTAGGTGTAAAAGTGAGGTTTATGGTTTAATACCTCTGCGCCATTTTTACTATGAATGTATGCCAAGGAGGACAAATGTCAACCCCCTACCACTTTTATACCAGTCATTTTTATGAGGTGGCGGGCCTGCATCTCCTTCAATAGTGCTTGAATGCCATCTGATTACGTGTAATGTGTGCCTTTTGAAGGGTTCTGGGGTTTTTTTCCGATGATGTCCCTGGATCATCCCTTTATGATATCTTTCTAGGACCTCACTATTTGATGGTTGGTTAACTACCCACCTTCCAAAGGTTTGGCAAATCAGGCATACACAAGTCGATGGGTCAGAAGTGCAGTGCCTTTTGATGGAAAAAGTCGATGGTGATATTGAAAGAACTCTCAATGGTTACGTAATCAGTTGCAACTTGATGGCTTGTCTATCTCACCAATTGATGGTTGGTCAAAAGATCAACCGATTTGGAGAGATCATTTACAAAATTTATTCTTTGTACACTAGAAATTTTCAAAGAAAATGGTGCAAATTGGTTAAAGAGAAAAAAGAGGAATGTGAAAGTAAAGTAAAAATATGACTAGATTAGAAAAGAGAAAGTTCTAAAGGTTGGAATTTAAAAATCAACAGAAACCTTTTTATCAAAATTGCAATGGTGGAATCTTATGTCTGTTGTGTGAAACAAATAAATGTGGATGGAAACTAGAATGTGTACTAACCACCCTCCCAGATGTAGAAATTTGCTCATCCTGAGCAAACACCAAATCTGAGGTGGATGAGAAAAGTCATTCTAGTTGGGCCTCTGGATGTGGTCGCAATCCTATTAGCATTGTTCCCATGATCTGAATATTTAAAATAAAATTGTCACAACTTAAGATTGCATCTTACAATGCACTATCCAATGGATGCAAAACTATCTAATATATAACTAAAAGTTGAAACAAAATTAAAGGTCAACTTAGTTCTCTACAAGTACGTGTTTTACATCACTGAATCGACACATTAATTTAAATCTTTAGGTGGGGGTGCAGGTTTGGAGACTCTAAGAGGTATTTCAATACGCATGCACGCCATTGTGAAATTCTTTTCAAAATTTGATTGTTAGCCATGAACTCGCCAGATTTCTTGCTCCACAAGATGAACGCACCTTTCAGATAGATGTGTCTGACATTGTATGGTCCAGACCAGTAGGACTAGAGTTTACTTGGGAAAAGTATCAGTCCAACTTATATGTCTTTCCTTTTCAGATGATCGTCATGCCATAAATTTTCCCGCTACTAGTAGATTTGTGCATTCTCATATGCAGTCATTCTGAACACTTGAAGTTGTTGCATCTATAGTAGTCTATTCTGACCAACTTTCTTCATATAACAATTCAGCTGCCTAATTTCCCCCCAAGCTTTATGTTCCTATTGACACGGAGGGTGGCATGACTTTCCATAAATCAATATAAAGGGTGTGGTGTCTAGAGAAGTCTTGAAAGCTATCATATAGCCCCAAAGAGAATCTTGATTTTTTTGGACCAATCCTTCATATTGTAGCCTACAATTTTCTCCAGAATTGATTTGAGTTGACGATTAAATACCTCTACCTGACTGCTTGTCTACAGTGATAGGGGAAGCTTTTTTGTGATACACACCATATTTTCTTAGGAGTGCTTCAAAGATTCATTCCAAAACATGGGATCCTCCATAAGATATGATAGTACAAGGGACTCTAGAGTGAGGAAAGATAATATCTCAAAATAGCTTGACAATATGTTTCAAATCACTTGTCATAGTGGGTATAGCTTCTACCCATTTAGATACATAGTCAAATACCACTAGGATGTATTAAAAGCCTTATAGTCCACACCCCATACATCAAAGATATCAACTTATTGCCAAATATTTAATGCAATTTCATCTATATTAGTTATATTCAAGACCTTTGACATTTGTCACAGGACAACCCAATATTATAAGCATCCTTGGATATAGTTGTCCAAAAAAATTGCATTGTTAAACCTTTAATGCAGTCTTCTTAGAACTCATGTGTCCTCTGTCTGGGCCTGAGTGGCATTATTCTAGAATTAGAAGGGCTTCCTCCTTTGGGGTACAACATTCATATAGACCATCAATACATAGTTTTAATAGGTATGGTTCATCCCATTGATACTGTCTGGCATCATGCATGAATTTCTTCCTTTTAGTGTTGGTGCATTCAGGGTGAAGAATACCTATGGTGAGATAGTTGACAAAATTGGCATACCAAAAAATGGCTATTGATACTTTCATGAGTTGGTCATTCGGTAGAGAGTCATTAATGGTACAATGTCTGTTCATGAATGTGAATTCGATTCAGATGACATACAACTATGTTCTATGTACCTTTCTTGTCCTGTATCTCCAAATAAAATTCTTATAGAACGAGAATCCATCTGATCAATATGGTTTTGTGTCGTTTGTCCACAGATAATGGATCGTAGAATGATTAGTATAAACTATAACTTTTGATCTGACAATGTATGATCTGAATTTATCAAAAGCATACACAATTGTTAAAGGCTCCTTCTCAGTAGTTGCATAGTTTCTATGGGCTTCAACAAGAGTTTTGGACTCATATTAGATAATGTGGTGTTTATTATTAATGTGTTGGCCCGAAATAGTTGCTACGACATAATCACTAGTGTCACACATAATCTCTAAAGGTTGACACTAGTCTTGATGCACAACAAATGGAGTTGCATTATATGTAGAAATTGAATGATCCAAAGAATTTATGGAGATTTTGAGTTTTTTTCTCCAGTGTCAAATTTTGGTGTAAGACTACTATTTTTTTATCAAAAAATGTCCACCTTGAGGATAAATTTTGTGTTTTATTAGTTCCTCCAACACTTCATGTTAAATTTTCATAATTTTAGGGATCTTTTTTTATTTTTGTAAGGATTTCGTGAGTAGGCTATATTATTTAAACACTTGTAATACATTTTGTCATTCAATTTTTCTATTGAAAATAATCGGAAGCTTACCCCCATATCTATCAATTTTTGGTATTTCTTTGAAATCACAAATCTTGATCTAAAAATCTTGGTATTCTATGGAATCAATGGATTTTGTTTTATTGCTTTTTTCTTGTCCACACACGTTGCATTAAGTCTAGAGCTTGAATACTGGGGGTTGAAGTAAGGGCTTGCTTCATATTGTTGAAGCTCTTCACACATTTTTCATCGAAGTGGAATTTAGCACCCTTGAGCAGTTGATTTGTCATTGGCTTATCTATCTTAGAAAAATCCTTGATGAACCTTCAATAAAAACCTGCATGACCTAAGAAAGCTTAGACTTATGTTACCATGGTTGGGGGGCTAAGTTTAGAAATTACCTCTATACTATTCTTGTCCACCTCAATTCCTTAGTTACTAACTCTGTGACCTAGAACTGTGCCCCTTTTCACCATAAAATTGCCTTTTTTCCTAGTTAAGTACTAGATGTGCTTCCTCAAAGCGTTTCAGAACTAGAGATAGGTGCATCAGGAACAAGTAAAATGAATCTCCATAGAAGGAGAAATCATCCATAAAACTTCCATAATAGTTTCATTTACTCCGGCAAAGATGGCTACCTTACAACGTTGGAAGGTAGTTGGCGCATTGTAGAGCCCAAAGGACATTCTTCTGGAAGCATACGTCCAAAAGGGCTAGGTAAATGTTTTCTTCTCTTAGTCATCTGGATGGGTTGGGATTTTATAAAAGCCAGAATAATTGTCATTATAGAATAATACTATTGATGAGATAGGATTGCTAAGATCTAAACTAGGAAGCATAGGGGAAAGTGGTCCTTGAGATAGCTTTGTTTAACATCATGTAGTCCATGCGCATCTGATAAAAGCATATTATCATTTTATTTACATGTATTAAATCCCAATTTAGTAGTATTTCATCATTATCTTCTAGTTTTAGATTTAGTTGTCTTAGTTTTGCTTTTTTGTAGTCAATTGGAGTTTTTACTTAATTTATTGTGGCTTTTGCAGGAAAATAGCCAAGTTACTCCAAAGTCCGAAAGGCCCAAAATATAGTTAAATAGTCAAAAGGTTAAAATAAGGAAATTCAATAAATCTCTCCATTTAGGGAAAGAAAATTAATATAGTCAACATTTACTCTTTTGACCAAGCACAAAGGAATGTTGGACATTGACATATGCTTTTGTGTATAGGAAAGAATGCATGAGGATTAGCCCCATAGCCTGTTCTCTACATTAGTTGTACTAAATCTAATATTTTAGTGAAATGATGTTTCCCAAACCCTTTTGTGATGCCCCGTGCCACAAACCAAAAGATAACTCAAAAGTAAACGTGAAAACAAAGCTAAACAAATAGATTACCAGACAACACTAGAAATTAAAACCATTTTCATTTAAGCACCAAAGCAGCAAAGCCCCTTACATATAAATCCTTATAGGACACAATGGACTTACATCAACAAATACTTACCATGGATGTCATCAACCTTACAAGGAAACATGTCCCAATCATATGTACATATCTACTATATCTTTACATCAAAGGGGCACACGAGCCAAAATCATGTATCAAAAGTACGCCTACAAAATACACCCAAAAACCATCTCAAAGACCTGAGTGTACAAGGATGACTTTAGGACTCTAACAATGAAAGGACCACAAGAATCCTTCCAACCTTATCAAATACTATCCATCTTGTTGCTGCTCAGCCTTTGCTGCATGATCTCTACCTCCCCATGCACATCCACCCAAAAAGATGTGGGGAAACCATGGGGTGAGATTCGAAATCTCAGTTGGAGATATAACTCTCCACCAACACTATTATTAGCACAGATAAGGTGATAAAGAATAGAAGTAAAGCTACAACTATGATAAGAAGATAACCATCATTAACTGTATATGCATTTGCAATTGGATTGTGAAACATATTTTCATTAGAAAAGGAATATGAAGAACATGTATATTCACTACCAACTATACTATATAAAAGCAAGCTAGGCCTCATCCAATGTTTTCATATTTGAACCTAGGCAAGATACTACATGGCTGATTACTTATTTTATTATGCCACGATAATTTGAGTCATACCACTCAAATCCAACTGACCACTGCTAAGTCGAAATTGGTGTCATAAAAGGTATATGGAAGAATCAGAATCCATGACCACATCAAACCTTGTATTTAGTACATGAATACACATTAGAGACATACCAGTCAATTGCAACCTATGACATATAGTCAATAGTGGAAGTCCTAGCCCACCTTGGTATAGGTCATGATGCTAGTGAAACTAAGCTACAGCCTGTAGCCGCACTCCAACTATGGTATGGCCCACAACCAATCCTATGAAACCTCATAAACAACATATCACTAAGCTACGGCCCAAAGCCACACTCCTGTAAGGGTATGGCCCACATTCAATCCCATGAAACCTCATAAGCAACATATCATTCATCTACGACCCACAACCACATTCCTATTAGGGTATGGCCCATAGCCAATCCTATGAAATCTCATAAGCAACATATCTCTGAGCTATGGCCCACAGCCACACTCCTACAAGGGTATAGCCCAAAACCAATCATGTGAATGCATATACTCAACAATATATGACTGTAGGATTCCTCTAAGGAAAAGGTTGTTTCACCATCTTGCAAGTGTTGACACTGAGATGGATCTATGGCACAGGGTAAAACTACATGTTCAGATTCCACTTGATTAGTTAACTCCATTTAAATGCCTTTTACATCAATCAAGCTACAACATATAAAGTCATAACAAATTCTATAAAGATAAGGGAATATCTCACTTTCCATATATGTAAACATATAGGGTGTGAGCTTGTCACACTATCACCACATTATGCATGAATTTTTTTCCATTCACAACATCATCAATAAAGCCACATACCGTGGGATATCAATCCCTCAACTTATCTTATATTAGGCCACAAATCACTGCCAGGCCATAGGACCATTTACATCATTCCTGTATCATAAGTGCCACAACATGCCTCGCAATACTCATTTAACCTATATTATATCATAATCATCATAGCTTACACTATCTATGGTTATCGATCTTATAATACCTACATGGTTAGAAGTTGATAAGCAAGAGAAAGATAACTGCATAACATTATAATCCTTCCTAGTAGGGAAACAAGCAGGCTCATTATTCACTATTAGGGTTAGGGTTTCCTCTTAACTTATTAGAGATTACAAGACTAGGTATGACTATCCACCCCAGGACCATCACCCTCCATCATCTTAGAGTGTATGAGGAGACATCATTAAGGTTGATTAGATAACGTTCCAAGCAGCACTATGTATGGCTTATATATTATTCATATATGATTATAAATCATTCATAGGTGCTCCACAACCACTTATCATCACCCTATGTTGACCATATGACCACATAGGTCGTGACCACCTACCATGGACCATGTCACGACCAACCCTTAGATCATGTCACACCCATGACACTAGGGTTAGGGTTCCACCAGTACATCTCAACAAGAAGGTGTCGCAACCAAGCAACCTCAACCACCAACATATGTCATGACCTAAGACCCTCATGGTCATGACCCAACACACTTGTGGATGTCTCAGCCCAAACAAAACAAGAACAAAGCCCTGACACCAAGGGTAACTAAGCCACAACACCCAAGAGTCTCAACCTATCATCACTAGGTCAAACTCAATCATAAGAGGGGTATAACATCCAAAGGCTATCAAGGTCACGACCACCAAGGGAGGAATGTTGCCACCATAAAGAGAGGAATGGTGTGACCACCAAGAGAGGAATGTCGTGACCACAAAGAGAGGAATGTCACAAAAACTAAGAGAGGAATGTCGCGACCACCAATAGAGGAATGTTGTGACCACCAAGAGAGGAATGGAGTGACCACCAAGATACACCATCTAGGTTGCCAAAATAGAACAAAACCCAAGGGTGAAACTATAGTTATCATGAATAAAAGGTCACATACAAATGATCACCAAGACCCTAAGTCATTGGTCAAGAGACTATTAAGGAAGAACCTTATCCAAGGAAGAGAAAATGGGGCTCAAGATAACCAAAACCAAACCTAACATCCCTCTAACCTCTAGGTATACAAACACCATGCATGAGAGCAAGGTAAAGGGAAAGACATAGAGGAAATCCTTCATAACCCATTATCTACCAAATCAAGTACAAAAGATTAGGGTTTCAGATTGCTTTCAAACCAAGCAAGATAACTTTACAAAACAAGCTCTAGAAGTTACCATTAAGAACAATCATGACAAGGAAGGAATCTAGAGAGACAAGTCAGTAACAAAACGTATAAAGAAATGTAATAATAGAGTAGGTTTAGTGTTATATAACCCTCCTTAAGTTGATCACCACCAAGAGCTCCAACTCCAAGCACACGATCCAAGGGGTGAAGGAACTTCACCAAAGCCTCCACACTCGGCCAAAAGAGGACCTCGATAACAAGAAGACACCAAGGTCAAAGCTAGAACAAGGAAAGAAGCAAACAAGCTCTTGGACAAACCAAAGAGGAAAGGAAGAAAGAGAGGAGAAATCATCTTCACACTTGGCTCTACCTTGTCAAGACATGGTCTATGACCCTTGTGATGAGGGATTTCTTTCTCAAAATGACCACCATGGAAGAACCATGGTCTAGGGCCAAGAAAAGAGAGGAAGGTGAAGGTAGGAGATCTAAAGAAACATCAACTTAGAAGACAAACACTTACCAAGGATGGAAGATGAGCTCGGATCACCACCACCGCCACATGCAAAAGGAGATTGATTCCCCAAGTTACAAGGATGAACCTCCTTGCTCCACCAAGCTCCAAGGCATGAAAAGGGGGAAGAAGATAGATGGACGAAAGGGTTGAAAAAAAAGAAGGTTAAAGGGTTATATAGATGAAGGATGAGAGAGAGAGAGCAAAGGTTGAGGTGTCAAGACACTAAAGAACCCAAGGGACACTTGTCCTCATAAAAGACCAACATGCACCCACATGAAACCACTTAAAGATTACATGTAAGACATGGTGATACACTCTAGGTAGTATCTCGACCACCATGTCATCCCCCATGGTCGTGTTCGTGGCCATCCTAGGGTGCACCTCCCATGGTTGCGATACCATCAACCACCATCACCTCTAGGTCGAGACAAGACACCTCCACAAACCCTAGGTCATCCATCTCGACCCAAGACCACCCTAGACCTCCTAGGTCATGACCCAAACACCTGGAGGAGGTGTTTTGACCAAGACACCCTCCAAACCCAGCCTTGGTCACAACCCAAGTTCAAGACAACACAACCAACTCACACATGGTCAAGGTACTCAACACTCACATCAACCCTAGTCACCACCTAGGGTGATACTCCTCAGCAAGGGCTCAATAAAGGCACCCTCCTTTTTGTCTTTCCTCTAAATGATGTCAAGAAAGATAGGGAACAATATAGAGGTGGAAAATTGCACATTAACCCCCTACAATGGGTAAATTGCAATTTGCACCAAAACTAGCACAGAAAGCACAACCAACATTCAAAATAGCTCAAACTATAGACTTAAGCTCTCCAAAAGCCCTAATTACATCTCAAAAGATTAGATCAAGGTTCTAAGAACATGACTAAGTCAAATAAAATAGGGTTACTCCAAAACTCAGGTCAGGGTCCTTACACCTTTTTACTTTGATTAATAGATATTGATTATATTTTTGTGGGGCTACCAAGATCTTAGATCCTAACAAGAAGAATGCATAATCTCTTGACTTGATTTTATGATTCTTTATCCTTCTGATATGCACTCAATTTCTACTTTAAAATATTTCATTGTTGCATGGATGTCGAGATCTAGGGTCTCAACAAGAACGAATGTATAATCTTTTGACACGATCACCTGATTCAGATTATGATCTTTTTACCAAGTTATCTTGTTTGTTATAATCTATAGTGATATAATAACATGATTCATTGGTTCAAATATTAGAATGGGAATAACATACTCCTGATGAAATCACCTGATAGATTTATGTTGGATGATTGGATGTGGATCCTCAAACACCGTGACCTCAGGTTTGAGTAAAGTTTGGCCTTTGTGTGATTTGTGCTCCCATGAAACACAAATACACATAATCACAATTCGTTCATTAAAATAAGCAGTTGGATCTATTACTGTAGGAACGTGATTTTTGGTACTGATTCTTCGAACCCCCAGTGCCTTTTGCCATTTGTTTAGTTAGTCTTAATTATGCACTTATTCAATTCTATCTTTAGAAAAATTAAACTCTAGACAAACTAGATTTTTCCTTCTTGTTCTCGTGATTGGTTTTTGATCTCAACCCTTTTTTTCATCCCTTGGATCGATATCATACTATTAGAAATTTGACTCATTGCTTACAAAGAGTTGATTGCCTTTTTAGAAGGTCAAACTCTAGGACTTTTCTTAGTGATTTAGTGTGCAAACAATACACATCAAAGTTGACATCATTGTTGGGGATGACACACATCCTTGTTCGAACATGATTCCTTCTGGATTTATGATTTCTTATATATATATATATATATATATAATTAGTTTAATTTTATAATTTTTAGCATGTTCCATAACTTTAATCTATCCATATTAATTTTTGTTCATAATTTTAATATTGTTTTTTACTTTCTTAGCTTTGTTTATAATTTTTAGACGTGTTCTATAATTTAGTTCCTTCCTTATTAAGATGTTACTTTTTTTCTTTTTCCTCTTTCCACCTACGGAGTCCCATTCTGGTAGTGTGACTCCTCTTTCTATTGAGTTTTCATTCTGGTAGTAGACTCTAGTTTATATTGTACTTTTATTTTGTTTGTAACTTTTAGTTTCTTCTATAATTTTTTAGTCTTATTTTATAATTCTTAGTTTTGTTCCATAATTTCCTTTTAGATTTCCTTTCTTTCCTTTTTATATCTTTGTCATTTATTCTCAAAACTTCCTACTGAGACCTATTCCACTAGTGTATCTCCTCCTTCTACCGATTTTCCATTCCGGAAGTACTATTTTCCTAGTTGTTTTGTAATTTTTGTCTTGTTTATAATTTCTTAGCTTATCTTTGTAATTTTTAGTTCTTTTGTAATTTCTAGTTAACTCCTTAACTTATTTTGGTAGATTTAGTTTCTTTTCATATTTTATGTCTTTAATTTCTTCTAGCTTAGATCCTTTTCTTTCTTTCCATTTTAGATTTTTTTTGTAAAACATCTCTTCTCTAGAAAATAAAAATTATTTTCACAATCGCGGAGTAGTCAACAAATTTTTGTTCACAATGTCAATTGTGTGGTTATTACGACCATACATCATGAGAGTGTCCAAATGCATCCCTGTAGATTGTGGTTGCAACTTATAGTATGTAGTCTTCCTACCATAGTGGATATGATGAAAATTCTACTCCATTGTTTTATGAAGGCCATTACGAGGAACAATGATACACATATCAATATGAGGGATGTTATGACGAATAATGCTTTGGAGTTATGGTAAGGATGACCAAAAAAATTATGAGAGGTATGAACCTTATTGTGAAAGACAATATACACCTAAACATAAGGAACAAATTAAGACCCTAGAGAGGATAGTAGTAGAGCAACATGATATATAAGAAAACTGACAAGCCTTGTTAGATACTCAACTAGAGGCCCAATCAAATAGGTTCTTGGAGACGTTAGAGCACTCTAGGATGGCTTTTTTCTTGATGATGAAAATGATGATGCCATGTTTATGCCATTTATGTCAGATCCAACCAAAATAACACAGTCCAAGGAGTCACATCCTTCATATGATGAGTACATTGGTATTCCAACCCTTATGTAGAGGCTTTATTACTAGAATATGAAAAATCAACACAAGAGGTCTGTCCTTGTTTGGCTACTAATCTTGAAACTCCACTTATTATAGACATAGATCCAGAAGTTATTAATGACCAATCAATTGTTGTCAAACCCATTCTAGATAATGAACCATCACCATCCCATAGCAAACTGAAAGATATTTTGGAGAAATGCTTCCTTGTTAAGATCCTTACACTCTGCCTCAGACAATTTCCATTCCGCATAGGGTTGGCCTGGATGGGGAGTCTTCACCATTATAAGAAATTCACATACCCCACTCTTCAATGGTTATAATGATATTCCTCTTGAATCCACATTGCACTTAGAAACATCTTGCATGGAGGAACTAGAAGCACATGCCATATCAAGAATGAACCACATTAATCCCATTGACAACAATATTGATAACATGATTTTTCAAGAGAACAAAAGTAATTATTATGTTGATTTTACTTCTTCAATTCCTTTCATATCAGCACCACTTCTCCTATACATAGATTCATATCATAGGGGAAACCAGATCTAGATCCTCTGCCTAATCTTGCATAACCGACACTACGTGCTACCATACCGGATCCAACTCCACCTTGAGCCAATCCTTCTTGATTCACATACATTGATAAAACTTCCTCCACTTATGAAGAAAGATCTATGGATCTTACTAGATGGACTGCAGGGCAAAAATTAACATTATTTTACTTAGCCAGAAAGTCCCTTTGAGCTTCCACAACCACCCATAATTGGATGCACCATGAAGCTCCATTGATCAAGGTTCCATCCCTCATCAACATTCCATTCAGCTAGACATTCTTCAAGCTACCATGACCACCTGTTGAGTACTGCACTTTTCTCCCCTCCATTATGGATTTAAGTATTGCCATGGGTGAGCAAAATCTTAAGTTTGTGGTGGAGGAGGGTGGTACATACCTACTCCATGCACCATATCTTCCTTTTTCAGCAATCATTGCCATGGTTTGTAGTTTAGTTTGAAAGAAAATTCAAAACTTTCTCTTTCCTTCATTTAGTTTTGGCCTTTATTATTGGTATGTATGCCCAAAGAGCCAATCATATGATGATTGTAATGACATATCTTATAAATAGATTTATTAATATTAAAGGAAATATTCCATTTATTATGTTTTATTCAATTATGAGATAATGATGCTACATAATAAATGTCTAAAGAATAATGTTACTCAGTCATGTGTGTCTTCATGTTGAGGACTTGAATAATGATATCATATGGATGTTAAGAGTATACACATTCTTGTTATGTCCCTAGTCAGTGGTTATTGTGGAAGTTTACATACATCAATTATACATAACACTAGAGTTTTAGGTTGATGACATGATCTCATTAAGTCATGATATGTGATTTCAAGCCAAACACATAGATACTTGTTTGAGAATAGTGTATCAGACAAACCCACCTTAAGAGGGAAATATGGAAACCATGGATTGGTAGTCAGAATCATCTCTCACAATGATGGTGGTGATTGTGGTTCTTAGACCTGAAATCACTACACTCATCACATGTCATTCGATGTACTTTGACATCATCCACTGTGACCTCGAATAGGGGTTTCCATAAAGGCGGTGCTCGGATGCATTATGACACATGGGGATTACCATGAGTGATGTAGATGGGATTTGCCCCTCCTACAGGATGATATCCTGACCACTTGATAAGAGAGAGTGAGAAAAGTGTAGCCATGTGTATGTGAGTCAATATGTGATATTGAACTTACATATATCTCTGACAGTCTGCTCTAGTTCAAGGAACATTGATTGAATATTGAAGAGTATGATGATTCCATGCCTCAAGTTCAATCTGGATATTAGATACAAAGGAATTATAAAATCATTGTAACACCAATCACAAATTGTAGGTTAAAGTTGTTTTCCAACTTTTCGATTACTTGGATAGCAATGATGTCTTGCTAGATACCACACATTTTTTGTGATGTCAAAAATTGGTTATGGACATTCACTGCCAATGTAACTTGGAACCTATAGGGTCACACACATAGGATACACCTGGAATATGAGTTTATTGATGAATGAAGTTCAAACTTGATTAGTAAAGTTTTAGATATTCCATTTGAACAAATTGAAAGTTGGCTGACTGGATTGTGAACCGACCAGTTCAAGTGTTGAACTGATTGACTCAAGTGTCAAGTCAATCTGAACCAACATTGGAAATCAGAACCCTAAAACAACCAGTTTAGCAAGTGAACCGATCAGATCAAATATGTGAAATGACCACTTCAGATTTTGAACCCACCATTTGGTTGATTAATATGATTGGATCAAGGATTGATGCTAACATCATATTCTGCATTAATTGAATATTAAATATCAATACAATTGTGAATAGAAAACATAGTGAAATGACCAGTTTAAGGATTAAATCGATTGACTCACATGTGAACCGACCAGTTTAGTAGTGAACTAGTGGATTCAATATTCACAGGTTCCAAAAAATCATAAAATTCCAACTCTTCCACTCTTTCGTAGACTAGAACTCTTGACCCTAACCCTCTAATAAATAGAGGGGTAGTCGAGGCTTTTCAGAGACACAACAATAAGATTTAACAATTGTTGTCTTCTTGCAATTGTGGTAACATGAGAACCTGAGCAAGTTCTACCTGTAAAAGGGGGAAAAAAATAAGGGAGAAACAATTGGGAGAGTAATTTGACACTAGTATGTTGATTAGAAGGGACAAATCATTCATGTTTGTTCATTTAGAATGATGATAATTCTCGGTGGTCTGTGTGGACTACTACATAGGTGAGGATGTCTTTGCCACCCACTAGGATGACGCAGTCAACCACCATCCATAGTGATCGACCAGGAGGTCACCACTGACAGCTATCCATGTAAGTTGAGAATGAAGAACGCTCAAGGGATTGTCACTGGACTTGCTCAAGGACCAGGTATAAACCTTACAAGCATCCTTCCCAATTCATAATTGTTGGCGTGATCTGTTGTTTAAAGGGAAATATGGAAGTACAATGTTTGTTTCACTTTCTATATTTGATGTCATGTTTCCCTATAGTGGTATTAGAGCCACATCAATTCACTATGTTTTAGGATTAAATAGATATGATCAGATTTTTGTTTTATCATTTTCTTTATTGCATAGATGTAAATATTCAAAATGATTAATGTGCATATCCAATTAAATACCCAACTAATATAAATATATATATACATATATATGACATATATGCAATTTATACGTGCAAGCCTAAAATGTGTTTTGATGGTGGTTTGTGATGGGGTGAAAGTTTGGGTCTTTGATAATATGTGTTTGTTTTATATTAGGAGTTGTAAGTGTTTTTGGTTAAGTATGGATGCTAATTAATTTTAATATCATGATAAAGATCCATAACTCTATGACTTTTGAGGTATTTAATTAACTAATCAAACAAGTGATTCTTGGCACCAAAATTTAGTATGATGTATTTATTATGATAATAAAGTCATGGTTAAATTTATAGGCAATTTGGAGGTTCTTAGAGAGATATTTAGGTTTTAAATATGTTAAATAAGTGATGCATTTTAATATTTTGGAATAAGGTATTTGATCATTTAAACTAAGTAGGGCTTTTCATTGCAATGTCATGTGCCCCTCACTTTTGGTGGGGTCTATGTGGCCAAATTCCTAGATCCAAGATCCAAGGGTCATGCCAGAGCCTTGAGAAACCAAAGATCATGTCAACTGATTGGCATTTCTAGCCCTAGGATTTAACATGACAGTGGAGAGACTTTCTCCTACCTTGTAGTTACTTCCTTGAATGCAGGCAGTGACCATGATGTTGTGGTGCACACATATCATGGGGAGAAGGTTGAAACCAACTATAGAGTTTGAATCCTCTACTACGTGCTACTTGTTAGACCCCTTCTTGTAGTCGTGAGGTCTAGTGAATAGGCAGAACGAACTCCCAATTTCCTATGCTTCTCCACTATGGTGAGTAGGTTGTATCCAGGAGAAGAAAATGGAATTAGAGGATAAATCAAATAAAGACAGGTAGGGGTGAAGTGATTTAGAGGTCAGAGAAGATGAATCCCATTGGTTTCGTGCCCTACCATTGTGAGTTTGACGCTGACAAAGATAAGGTAGGCCAAAGAAGAAACTAAGTTTGGAGGGGTAGAAGACTGTCCTTCCATTATGTTTTAGAATCACAATAAAGTTGAGATGGATCCTATGGTGCTTTTAGAAGCACATCCATGAGGTTTTGGAGAGAGAAGGTATTTTACCCTTTCCTCTCCACTGTAGTGGTGGCCTTTAGCCGGAAGCTCCAAGATGAGGATCTTTAGAGAAGTAGACAAGCACCTTTTTTTGGTAACCCGGGAGACTCGTAAGGCTTGCGTCGAGCCCAACCTGGGGAGCTCAACCCCATCCCGTAAGGAGCATAGCCCATTAAGTCATGTAGAGGCCGGCTGCGCTACGGGAGAAACAATTCCGAATAGCACCACCAGGGGGATTCGAACTCGGGACCCTTCATGAGGGGCCCCGTGTTGTGACCACCTGAACTACTGCTCACTGGCGTAGACAAGCACCTTTACTGTTGAGGAGCACTATATGCAGGCACTAAATCAAAGTACATTCAAATCATCAAAGAAGGAGGGCTTGTGGTCTTGGTATTCCTCGGCATGGTCCATACCCTCAGCGGTGTGGCCTCTTGCTGAGAAAAGAGTCTCGCGACAGACTCACACCAAATACGTAGGTTGTGTGTGAGAAAGAGATTGAGGTTGGTTCAGTGGGTGAACCCACACTTCTTTCATGCCAGGCCATGAGAAGAGTGCCCACTTCATGCCTATGTGGCAAAATCCTTTTGACCCATAGGTAAATATCTGTTCAAATATCATAATTTATGCAGATATTGAAAAATACATTGTAAATAGCTCAGTAGTCATAAAAATAAGAATAAACTACCAAAATTCTCAATAAAATAGGTAGAACTAGATATTATCCTCATATCAGAGTTTTAATGCATAAATTATAGGTAGGCCCTAGAGAAGGTGACTATATTAGTTTCTATAGAGCCTCATGATTGGGTTGGTGGTTCCCTACATAGGACCCTAGTGGCATATGTAAGAGAGGGAGTTTTGGGTAAGCATGTCTCATGGGTAGAGAACCTATGAAGAAAATGCCATGTCATGTTCTAGTTTGGTTTGTGCTTGAGTGGTCAAAGATTGTAATGTCAATCATCAGTACCAATGAGGTAGACCTGATAACCCTAAACTAAAGAGGGAGCATAAAGTTTGTGCATATGATAATCATAGAATTGAATGATCTCAGAGAGGCTGAGCACGCCACTACCCTTAGGATAAGGGTCTGTATAACCTCATTTGGACTAGATAATGTTTGGATATATGTTTGACAAGCCACCCATATAAGTTTTTTTAGCACAACTATGATACAATATATATTTGAGTTTGATCTAATCTCAAGATGTAATATGAGGATATGATCTGATAGAAAACTTAGAGATGGTTTTCTAGTTCTCTATATAGATGGTTACCATATAAATAAATAATGATAATCTAATGGAGGTGGTTAATGTTGTGATTAATTACTAATAAAGTTTACAAATTAATATGATAAAGTGAAATGAGGTCGTATAAATGAAAAATGTTCAATGTGGTGACAATGTTAGTGCTCAATAAAGATTTTGAATATAGTTGAAAAATTCGCACAATGAAATAAGGATGACACCTTAAAATTATATAGATCGATAAAATGAGTTAATTTTTAGTCAATTCCTTCTGAGCATGATAAATGTATTGATGGAACCCTTAATTTTTGGTTGAAATGAGGAAGTAATTCCTAAAATATGATCCATGTCATGACCTAACCTACTCTTATAAGCATATGTTTCAACCTTTTATGGAAGGGGCGGTTCACCCTAGATGCTTTTATAACCTCCAAGGAGTGGTTAGATATAGTAATAGTTATACTTGTTTGTGAATATGTTGCAATTACAACACTACCCTAGATATGGATGAATATGTTTTGGGTTCTCTAAAAGTAAAGAAGTGACTTCATTTAAAGGATGAAATTTCTTTAAAGAAGTTATGATGTATGGTTGAATTTTTTTGGCATAATTTCGAGGACTAAATCTCTTTAAGTTTTGTAGGATGTGATGGAGTGAAAGTTTGGATCTTTGATATTATGTGTTTGAGTTATATTAGGAGTTGTATGTGTTTTGTCTAAGTATGGATGTTAATTAATATTAATATCATGATTAAGATCCATAACTCTATGACCTTTGAGGTATTTAATTAACTGATCAAACAAGTGATTCTTGGCACCAAAATTTAATAGGATGTATTTATGATGATAATAAATATATGGTTAAATTTATAGGATACTTGGAGGTTACTATAAAGAGATATTTAGGTTTGAAATAAGATAAATAATTGATGCATTTTAACATTTTGGAACAAAGTATTTGATCATTTAAACTAAGTATGGCTTTTCTTTTCACTTTAACCACCTCGCTTTTGGATGGGTCTATGTGGCTAGATTGTATCTCAGGATCCTAGATCCAAGGTTCGTGCCACATAGCCTTGAGAAACCATGTATTAGGTCAGCTGATTGGCATTTCTAGACTTAGGATGTAATTTGACAGAGGAGAGACCTTATCCTACCTTGTAGTTACTGCCTTGACTGTAGGCAGTGACCAAGATGTTGTGGTGCACATAGATCATGGGGGAGAAGGTTGAAACCAACAGTGGAGTTTGAATCTCCTGCTCATCATGACTTGTTAGACCTCTTTTTGTAGTTGTGAGGTTTGGTGAATAGGGAGAATGAGCTCCTAGTTTCTTGCACTTCTCCACTGTGGTGAACAGGTTGCGGCTAGGAGTAGATTGGATTTATAGGAGAAATCATAGAAAGATAGGTAGGGGTGAAGGAATTAATGGTCAGAGAAGATGAATCCCATTGGTTTTTTGGCCTTCCATTGTGAGTGTGATACCGACAAAGCTAAGGTAGGCTGGAGAAGAAACTAAGTCAAGAGGGGTAGAAGATGGTCCTTCCACTATGTTTTGGAGTCACAAAAGAGTTGAGGAGGATATTGTGATGTTCTTTTAGAAGAACATACGTGAGGTTTCAGAGAGTGAAGGGGATTTTCCCCCTTCCTCTCCACCGTGGAGGTGGCCTTCGCTGGAGGCTCCAGGATGAGGAGCTTCAGAGAAATAGGCAAGCAACTTTATAACCAAGGAACATTATCTAGAGGCACTAAAGCCAAGTACATTCAAATCATTAAAGAAGGAGGTATATCAGTCTTGGTATTCCTCATTGTAATCCATACCCTCGGTGGCACTGCCTCTTGGTGAGAACAGAGTCTTGCGACAAATTCACTCTAAAAATATAGATTGTGTTTGAGAAAGAAGTTGAGCCCACTTAAGTGGGTGAACCTGCAGTTCATTCATGCCAGACTAGGAGAAGAGTGCCCCCTTCATGCCTATGTGGTGAAATACTTTTGTCCCATAGGTAAATATCTATTCAAATATCACAATTTATGCAGACCTTGAAAATACATAGTAAATAGCTCAATTGTCAGAAAATGTGAATAAACTACCAAAATTCAGAGTAAAATGAGTAAAGTCAAATATTATCCTCAAATCATTGTTTTGTGTATAAATTATGATGATATCATGTAATATGGATAATACTCATTTCATGTATAATAAATAACAACCAATGGCCCAAAATTATGGGAACATGTCCATAAATCTATTATTATGTATAAAATGTATTTGAGGTCTGATATGTTGATGTTGATGCACAAAATCATGTAACTTTCTACATATAGATAATTAGGGATGATAACCCTACATAAATGCTATAAATAGGTTTTATATTCACTAAACGTTGTAATTTCTAGAATATGTTCATAACATTATATGAAACATTATGTGAAACCAATATATCATTCCAATGTACAAAGTTCATGTTATGATGATAATGGCTCATTATACATGGTTTGTAACCCTAATTGGAATGATGTATGTAACTTAGGGTTAATATGTGATATTAATATATGTAACAAAATAATCAGATTATTGATTGTGGCCTAAAATGCAACATCAATATCATTAATTTGAGGTAATAAGATGAGGCATAAGAAAGAGATCTAATAAACTAAAGATGAGGCAAAAGAAAGAGACCTAATAAACTAAGTAAAACCCTAATGAATCATAACTAGGGTTAAGTTAATGAGAATCTGATGATGGTACATGTGGACTTGTCTTTATTAGGGGTTGACCATTGGTATAGATGACTCAGGATATGTGGTGGTCAAATTATCTCAGTTCAACGTACACTTATACCTCTTACTTGGACTACTATTTAGTATGGTTGTATTATGTCTCTATAGATACTTGGCATATGGTATTGGTTGAAATAATTGTTCCTTTATTCTACCTTACTTTATTTTCTGTATATATATAGTCTTGATCACATGAAACATAATATATTTGTTCCATTATATCCAAGCACTTCAACTATTTGGTAGTTAAGTGGTGGAAAGTAAAAGTACTTCAACTCTTCGGTAATAAAGTACTAGGAAACTTAAACTTTGGTAGTAAAGTACTTGGAAGTGGTTAAACTCTTCGGTAGTAGATCGCATTGTGAAATGATCCAACTCTTTGTTAGTAGATCATAAATCCCTTAATGAATTCAACTCTCAAGTAGTAAATGCATGGATGATATAATGGAAAATATGCCAAAAAGACATGTTCTTTTTTGTTAATAAAAATTCTTTGTTCAAGTATGTTTTTGTTTTATTTGTTTATTACTACCAAGTATTAGTTTTATCTTATTGCCAAGTCACAGTAATGAGAGGTATATAAAAAGACATGTAGATAATATTTTATAATATTGTGCAGACCTATATCATGTGTAGTCATTTGTTTAGTTAATGCGAACATATGATCTTGAAGAACCATGATAGTTAAGAGTTATGCGGTGAGAAGATGTACACGTGGACCTATTTTCTAAAGATCCTATCGTAGATGGTAGTATGCGCATATGTAGAAGTTTACTATTCAATATGTAATATCAATTTGTAATAAGTCATCTTGTAATTATATGTTGAATGGTGAGTTTATTGTTGTGGTTTGTTTATTGTTTAAGTGCATGTGCTACTTTTATATCCTTTGTCTCCCTTGATTTTCTTCTTCTTTGCCTAGTGTGCAGTGTTTGAATCAGGATTCCCACTGAGTTGAGGGTTTCAATTTGGACGTCACATGCGTGGTAAAGGCATTGAAAATCTAGGAACGTCACAGGATGTTAGCATGGTTATGCCCAATAACATCCTAGATCTTAATGCTTGGTTGGATGATTGTTATTCCTATTTATATCTCAATTTTCATAGTGAGACTCTATCTCCTTTTCTTTGTGTAGAAGTATTGATTTTTTCCTTCCTATGCTCTCCTAGAATGTAACTCAAGGTTTTCCTATTACCATGCAATATGATAAATAGGATCGGGATAGTTTTCATTCCTTTTGTGACAAAGAAGATGATCTACACCAAATGAACTGCCTATTTCATTAGAGGAACCGATCGACTGGAGGACTGAGGAAACCAGACAATAGGAGGAGTTGACTGATCGAATGGTGGCCTAAATGATTGATTGGAGGAGTCCAGACAGCACTTGAACTGAAGACCAATCGATCGATCTGAGAGATCAACCAACTGACCACGAGGCCAACAGATCGATTCAATAGTTGAACCTATCAACCCAAACTAAATCCAGCATAGATCTTCTTCAACAACAGGTTGCCACATATGATGTGTACCTTAGGTGGTGTTAATTCCTTGCGGCTCTAAGGAAGTACAATAGATATGGCCATAACCATCACTCATATTTTATAATTGCATGTTTCTTGTTTCAGGATATAGAAAGTATATGATACATACTATAGGTATGTGGTGATTAGATATGTGTATGTATTTATATAAATATAAAATCCCTCAATTAAATATTAAGTCTTAGATGCTTTCCAAAAGCAGAACACATGAAAATCTTGATCAACTAAGTGTGGGCATACCAAGCATAGTGTGTTTTCCATCTCGTGGAAGTGTGATGATAGTCATGCGGTTCTACCAAGTAGGGTGCATTATTGTCATGTTTGATTTTGCACCAGGCTTAACTAGATGACCTTAACGAGATTAAGTGCCTAGAAGCATGCAGATGACTATGACAAAGAGTAGCACATAACATCTATACAAGAACTGTATAAGATATAATTGGTAAAAGTTTCCTACCTTAAAAATTGGCTATGGATGTTGGCATTATTCAGGTAATAACTCAATTTTTTTGGTTCTTGGGTCGCTAGAAGATTTACTTTGCAATCTTATGAATTGATAAGGCGGGGGCTATCAATTCAAAAAAAATAGTGCGAGAGATAATTAATTAAAGGCCTAATTAAACATCATCAACTTTTAGTTTTACCAAATCAAATCAAAAGTGTTTTTACAAAATTGCAAATTTTTCTTGTAGAAGCAAATTGTGAACAAATTGTCATTGTGATCTATCCTTAAGAAGAAAAAACTTAACGTGACAAATTTCCATGACTGGTTTTAGACTTTGAGAAGGGTTCTCAATGATGAGCATAAGCTCTATGTCCTAGATACAACTATGCCAAAGGAACCTACTCCTAATGTGCCTAGGGCTAAGGTGGATGCTTATTGGAAGCATGCCAATGATGCCTTAGACATTAAGAACCTTATGCTATGATGTATAAACTATGACTTTCATGAGCAGTGTGAAAACATGGGGACTTTTGAGATGGTAACACATCTTAAGAACATGAACCATAATTATTCAGAGTAAGAAAGGTACAATGTCTCAAAGGTGCTCCTTGAGTGTAAGATGACAGAAGGAGATCTACTAGAGACCCATGTTCTCAATATGATTGGGCATGTGGAACATCTAGAGAGATTGGAATTCCCTTTGAGCCAAGAGTTGTCCTCAAATATGATTCTACAATCATTTCCTGAATTATAGAGCCAGTTTATTGAGTGTTATTACTTGAATAACATGTCCAAACCACTGTAAAAATTGTTTCGCATGTTGATAAATGATGAAGCATGAATGAAGAAGGACAAATATGTGATGGTGATCAATGGAGTGGAATCCAAGGATGAAAGCAAAAAAAAGAAGATCTCTAAGGATAATCTGAAAAACAAGTCTTTGACACTCAAGTTAAGGAGAAAGAAAGGTGCAAGAGGAATATGTCCTTTTTACTTAAAGGGATTCAGGAAGATGAAGTTGAGGATAGAGATCTCCATTTTAGGTATATATGTTATTGAGATGAATATGTCTACTTATTCATCATGGGAATTAGATACCAGATGTGGATCTCACATATGTTCGAATATACATGATCTAAAAAGAAGTAAGCCTTTAAGAAAGAGATAGATCAAACTACGCGTTACAAATGGAGCATGAGTTGTTGCCACTACAATTGGAACATTTAATTTACCTATGCCCTTGGGGCTTGTAATAGAGTTAAAGAACTTCTATTTTGTACTTGCCATTAATAGAAACTTATTTTTGTATCTTGTATGGACAAGGATGTATATGAATTTCATATAAAGAATGGCCCATGTTCTATTTCAAAAGATGAGGTCTTTTAGTGCTTGTGCCCCAATGTCCTATGGTCTTTATTTATTATATCTAAAGACAAATTTTTGTAATGTAAATACCAAAAAAATAAAACTCAATAACTCAAAGAAAAATATCTTCGGCATTGTCGTCTAGGGTACATCAATGAGAATAGAATTTCTAGACTCCTTATACATGGTTATCTAGACTCTTTTGATTTCGAATCAATAGAGACATGTGAGTCTGGTTTGTCGGGCAAGTGGCAAAGACTCCCTTCACTGGAAATAGTGAGAGGGATAGTGATCTATTAAGACTCATACATAGTGATGTACATCAGTACTTCATTAACTTTACTGATGAAACATAAGTCAAAAACTCTTGAAAAGTTCAAGAATTTAATGAATGAATTACAAAATCAACATGGTAAAAGTATTAAGACACTTCTTTCTGATCGGGGTGGAGAATACTTAATACACAAGTTTGAGGACCTTCTGCAAGACCATGGTATCATATTATGATGGACTCTACTTGGAACACCACAACTTAATGGTGTATTAGAAAGAAGGAATCACACACTTCTAGATATGGTGTGATCATTGATGAGTTTTTTTTATATTCTAACTTCCTTCTGGGGTTATGCTATAAAAACCACAACATTTTCACTAAACCATGTACCATCTAAATCGGCTTAAAAGACACCATATGAGATATGGTATGGGAAGCGTCCCAATGTGTCTCTTATTAAGATTTGGGGTTGTGAAGATTATGTGAGAAAGCAATTTCCTCAAAAGCTTGGACCCAAATTAGATCAATGTTATTTTGTTGGATATCCTAGGGAATCCAAAGGATAGCACTTCTATAATCCAACTAACAACAAAGTGTTTGTTTCTAGGGATGTTGTATTCCTAGAAGGGGAATTCATTTCTAAAGGAATCAATGGGAGGAAAGTTGAACTTGAAGAGGTTCAAGACCAACAAGAAAACGTTAACCTATAGAGGTACAAGAGGAACATAGGAAATCACAAACCATTGTGGAATCTCAAATTCCTCGTATAACATAGGAACCTCATAGATATAGTAGGACACACCTTGATCCAGATAGATTTGGTTATCTTGTGACTCAAGAAGGCAATGAGTTGGTCATTGTGAGCCAACTACCTACCTAGTGGTTGTTAGGGGAACAAAATCTAAGAAATGTATTGAGGGCATGAGATCTGAGATGGAATCCTTGTACACCAACAAGGTATGGATCTTGGTGGATCCACCTAAAGGGGTAAACCCATAGGGTGCAAGTGGGTCTATCATGTATGCAATGGTACGTACTTGTCAAAATGTCTTGTACACCTTGAGCATGACGAGTAGATATTAGTCATATCTGATGAAGGCCTCAAGACTGTCCTTAATAACATCCTTAAGTATTTGAGAAGAACTAAGGATGATTTCCTTATTGAAGGTGGTAAGGAAGAGTTGGTGGTAAAGGGTTACGTTGATGCAAGCTTACAAACTGAAAAAAGTTGACTATAGATCACAGTCTAGATTTGTGTTTTGCCTAAACAACAGAGTTGTGAGTTCCAATAAAGAGATAGTTGTTGATTCTACAACAGAGGACAAGTATATTGATGCATCCACTACAGCAAGGGAGATTGTTTGGATCAAGAAGTTCATCTTAGGACTTGGGGTGGTTCCAAGCATCAGTGATGCAATTGATATAATATTGTGACAACAATGAATCTATTGAACAAGCTAAGGAACCTATATCACATCAACATTCTAAGAATATACAATGGAAGTTCCATCTCATACAAGAGGTTGTACAATGATGAGATGTGAAGATTTGTAGAGTACCAACTGAGATCCATGTGGATGACCCCTTAACAAGAGCACTTTCACAGCAGAAGCATGAAGGTCAAGTTAGTTCACTCAGCATTAAGTCCATGGGTGATTGGCTCTAAGTGCAAGTGGGAGTCTATTGATATGTATTCCCATAGTGCCAATCATATGATGATTGTAATGTCATGTCTTGTAAAGGATTTGATCAATATTAAAGGCAATCTTCCATGTATTATATTTTGTTTAGTTATGAGATAATGATGTTACAGAATAAATGTCTAAAGAATGATGTTACTCAATGATGTATGTCTTCAGGTTGAGGATCTGAACAATGAGATCATAAGGATATTAAGAGTATATACATTCTTGTTATGTCCCTAGACGGTTATTATTGTGGAAGTTGATAAACAACAATAACACATAAGAGTAGAGTGTGTTTTGGTTGATGACAAAATCTCATTAAGTCATGATATGTGATATCAAACCAAACACATAGATACTTTTTAGAGAGTAGTGTATTAGACAGACCCACCTTGAGAGTGACACATGGAAACCACATATTGGTAGTCAGAATCATCTCTCATAGTGATAGGCATACTCCATATAATATTTTATAATATTGTGCAGACCTATATCATGTGTAGTCTTTTGTTTAGTTAATGCAAACATATGATCTTGAAGAACCATGATAGTTAAGAGTTATGCGGTGAGAAGATGTACACATGGACCTATTTTCTAAAGATCCTATCGTAGATGGTAGTATGTGCATATGTAGAAGTTTACTATTCAATATGTAATATCAATTTGTAATAAGTCATCTTGTAATTATATGTTGAATGGTGAGTTTATTGTTGTGGTTTGTTTATTGTTTAAGTGCATGTGCTACTTTTATATCCTTTGTCTCCCTTGATTTTCTTCTTCTTTGCCAAGTGTGCAGTGTTTGAATCAGGATTCCCACTGAGTTGAGGGTTTCAATTTGGACGTCACATGCGTGGTAAAGGCATTGAAAATCTAGGAACGTCACAGGATGTTAGCATGGTTATGCCCAATAACATCCTAGATCTTAATGCTTGGTTGGATGATTGTTATTCCTATTTATATCTCAATTTTCATAGTGAGACTCTATCTCCTTTTCTTTGTGTAGAAGTATTGATTTTTTCCTTCCTATGCTCTCCTAGAATGTAACTCAAGGTTTTCCTATTACCATGCAATATGATAAATAGGATCGGGATAGTTTTCATTCCTTTTGTGACAAAGAAGATGATCTACACCAAATGAACTGCCTATTTCATAAGACGAACCGATCGACTGGAGGACTGAGGAAACCAGACAATAGGAGGAGTTGACTGATCGAATGGTGGCCTAAATGATTGATTGGAGGAGTCCAGACATCACTTGAACTGAAGACCAATCGATCGATCTGAGAGATCAACCAACTGACCACGAGGCCAATAGATCGATTCAATAGTTGAACCTATCAACCCAAACTAAATCCAGCATAGATCTTCTTCAACAATAGGTTGCCACATATGATGTGTACCTTAGGTGGTGTTAATTCCTTGCGGCTCCAAGGAAGTACAATAGATATGGCCATAACCATCACTTATATTTTATAATTGCATGTTTCTTGTTTCAGGATATAGAAAGTATATGATACATACTATAGGTATGTGGTGATTAGATATGTGTATGTATTTATATAAATATAAAATCCCTCAATTAAATATTAAGTCTTAGATGCTTTCCAAAAGCAGAACACATGAAAATCTTGATCAACTAAGTGTGGGCATACCAAGCATAGTGTGTTTTCCATCTCGTGGAAGTGTGATGATAGTCATGCGGTTCTACCAAGTAGGGTGCATTATTGTCATGTTTGATTTTGCACCAGGCTTAACTAGATGACCTTAACGAGATTAAGTGCCTAGAAGCATGCAGATGACTATGACAAAGAGTAGCACATAACATCTATACAAGAACTACATAAGATATAATTGGTAAAAGTTTCCTACCTTAAAAATTGGTTATGGATGTTGGCATTATTCAGGTAATAACTTAATTTTTTTGGTTCTTGGGTCGCTAGAAGATTTACTTTGCAATCTTATGAATTGATAAGGCGGGGGCTATCAATTCAAAAAAAATAGTGCGAGAGATAATTAATTAAAGGCCTAATTAAACATCATCAACTTTTAGTTTTACCAAATCAAATCAAAAGTGTTTTTACAAAATTGCAAATTTTTCTTGTAGAAGCAAATTGTGAACAAATTGTCATTGTGATCTATCCTTAAGAAGGACAAACTTAACGTGACAAATTTCCATGACTGGTTTTGGACTTTGAGAAGGGTTCTCAATGATGAGCATAAGATCTGTGTCCTAGATACAACTATGCCAAAGGAACCTACTCCTAATGTGCCTAGGGCTAAGGTGGATGCTTATTGGAAGCATGCCAATGATGCCTTAGACATTAAGAACCTTATGCTATGATGTATAAACTATGACTTTCATGAGCAGTGTGAAAACATGGGGACTTTTGAGATGGTAACACATCTTAAGAACATGAACGATAATTATTCAGAGTAAGAAAGGTACAATGTCTCAAAGGTGCTCCTTGAGTGTAAGATGACAGAAGGAGATCTACTAGAGACCCATGTTCTCAATATGATTGGGCATGTGGATCATCTAGAGAGATTGGAATTCCCTTTAGCCAAGAGTTGTCCTCAAATATGATTCTACAATCATTTCCTGAATTATAGAGCCAGTTTATTGAGTGTTATTACTTGAATAACATGGCCAAACCACTCTAAAAATTGTTTCGCATGTTGATAAATGATGAAGCATGAATGAAGAAGGACAAATATGTGATGGTGATCAATGGAGTGGAATCCAAGGATGAAAGCAAAACAAAGAAGATCTCTAAGGATAATCTGAAAAACAAGTCTTTGACACTCAAGCTAAGGAGAAAGAAAGGTGCAAGAGGAATATGTCCTTTGTACTTAAAGGGATTCAGGAAGATGAAGTTGAGGATAGAGATCTCCATTTTAGGTATAAATGTTATTGATATGAATATGTCTACTTATTCATCATGGGTATTAGATACCAGATGTGGATCTCACATATGTTCGAATATATATGATCTAAAAAGAAGTAAGCCTTTAAGAAAGAGATAGATCAAACTGCGCGTTACAAATGGAGCATGAGTTGCTGCCACTACAATTGGAACATTTAATTTACCTATGCCCATGGGGCTTGTAATAGAGTTAAAGAACTGCTATTTTGTACTTGCCATTAATAGAAACTTATTTTTGTATCTTGTATGGACAAGGATGTATATGGATTTCATATAAAGAATGGTCCATGTTCTATTTCAAAAGATGAGGTCTTTTAGTGCTTGTGCCCCAATGTCCTATGGTCTTTATTTATTATATCTAAAGACAAATTTTTGTAATGTAAATACAAAAAAAATAAAACTCAATAACTCAAAGAAAAATATCTTTGGCATTGTCATCTAGGGTACATCAATGAGAATAGAATTTCTAGACTCCTTATACATGGTTATCTAGACTCTTTTGATTTCGAATCAATAGAGACATGTGAGTCTTGTTTGTCGGGCAAGTGGCAAAGACTCCCTTCACTGGAAATAGTGAGAGGGATAGTGATCTATTAAGACTCATACATAGTGATGTACATCAGTAATTCATTAACTTTACTGATGAAACATAAGTCAAAAACTCTTGAAAAGTTCAAGAATTTAATGAATGAATTACAGAACCAACATGGTAAAAGTATTAAGACACTTCTTTCTGATCGGGGTGGAGAATACTTAATACACAAGTTTGAGGACCTTCTGCAAGACCATGGTATCATATTATGATGGACTCTACTTGGAACACCACAACTTAATGGTGTATTAGAAAGAAGGAATCACACACTTCTAGATATGGTGTGATCATTGATGAGTTTTTTTTATATTCTGACTTCCTTCTGGGGTTATGCTATAAAAACCACAACATTTTCACTAAACCATGTACCATCTAAATCGTCTTAAAGGACACCATATGAGATATGGTATGGGAAGCATCCCAATGTGTCTCTTATTAAGATTTGGGGTTGTGAAGATTATGTGAGAAAGCAATTTCCTCAAAAGCTTGGACCCAAATTAGATCGATGTTATTTTGTTGGATATCCTAGGGAATCCAAAGGATAGCACTTCTATAAACCAACTAACAACAAAGTGTTTGTTTCTAGGGATGTTGTATTCCTAGAAGGGGAATTCATTTCTAAAGGAATCAATGGGAGGAAAGTTGAACTTAAAGAGGTTCAAGACCAACAAGAAAACGTTGAACCTATAGAGGTACAAGAGGAACATAGGAAATCACAAACCATTGTGGAATCTCAAATTCCTCGTATAACATAGGAACCTCATAGATATATTAGGACACACCTTGATCCATATAGATTTGGTTATCTTGTGACTCAAGAAGGCAATGAGTTGGTCATTGTGAGCCAACTACCTACCTAGTGGTTGTTAGGGGAACAAAATCTAAGAAATGTATTGAGGGCATGAGATCTGAGATGGAATCCTTGTACACCAACAAGGTATGGACCTTGGTGGATCCACCTATAGGGGTAAACACATAGGGTGCAAGTGGGTCTATCATGTATGCAATGGTACGTACTTGTCAAAATGTCTTGTACACCTTGAGCATGACGAGTAGATATTAGTCATATCTGATGAAGGCCTCTGGACTGTCCTTAAGAACATCCTTAAGTATTTGAGAAGAACTAAGGATGATTTCCTTATTGAAGGTGGTAAGGAAGAGTTGGTGGTAAAGGGTTACGCTGATGCAAGCTTACAAACTGACAAAAGATGACTATAGATCACAGTCTAGATTTGTGTTTTGCCTAAACAACAGAGTTGTGAGTTCCAATAAAGAGACAGTTGTTGATTCTACAACAGAGGCCAAGTATATTGATGCATCCACTACAGCAAGGGAGATTGTTTGGATCAAGAAGTTCATCTTAGGACTTGGGGTGGTTCCAAGCATCAGTGATGCAATTGATATAATATTGTGACAACAATGAATCTATTGAACAAGCTAAGGAACCTATATCACATCAACATTCTAAGAATATACAATGGAAGTTCCATCTCATACGAGAGGTTGTACAATGATGAGATGTGAAGATTTGTAGAGTACCAACTGAGATCCATGTGGATGACCCCTTAACAAGAGCACTTTCACAGCAGAAGCATGAAGGTCAAGTTAGTTCACTCAGCATTAAGTCCATGGGTGATTGGCTCTAAGTGCAAGTGGGAGTCTATTGATATGTATTCCCATAGTTCCAATCATATGATGATTGTAATGTCATGTCTTGTAAAGGATTTGATCAATATTAAAGGCAATCTTCCATGTATTATATTTTGTTTAGTTATGAGATAATGATGTTACAGAATAAATGTCTAAAGAATGATGTTACTCAATGATGTATGTCTTCAGGTTGAGGATCTGAACAATGAGATCATAAGGATATTAAGAGTATATACATTCTTGTTATGTCCCTAGATGGTTATTATTGTGGAAGTTGATAAACAACAATACCACATAAGAGTAGAGTGTGTTTTGGTTGATGACAAAATCTCATTAAGTCATGATATGTGATATCAAACCAAACACATAGATACTTTTTAGAGAGTAGTGTATTAGACAGACCCACCTTGAGAGTGACACATGGAAACCACATATTGGTAGTCAGAATCATCTCTCATAGTGATAGGCATACTCCATATAATATTTTATAATATTGTGCAGACCTATATCATGTGTAGTCTTTTGTTTAGTTAATGCAAACATATGATCTTGAAGAACCATGATAGTTAAGAGTTATGCGGTGAGAAGATGTACACATGGACCTATTTTCTAAAGATCCTATCGTAGATGGTAGTATGTGCATATGTAGAAGTTTACTATTCAATATGTAATATCAATTTGTTATAAGTCATCTTGTAATTATATGTTGAATGGTGAGTTTATTGTTGTGGTTTGTTTATTGTTTAAGTGCATGTGCTACTTTTATATCCTTTGTCTCCCTTGATTTTCTTCTTCTTTGCCAAGTGTGCAGTGTTTGAATCAGGATTCCCACTACGTTGAGGGTTTCAATTTGGACGTCACATGCGTGGTAAAGGCATTGAAAATCTAGGAACGTCACAGGATGTTAGCATGGTTATGCCCAATAACATCCTAGATCTTAATGCTTGGTTGGATGATTGTTATTCCTATTTATATCTCAATTTTCATAGTGAGACTCTATCTCCTTTTCTTTGTGTAGAAGTATTGATTTTTTCCTTCCTATGCTCTCCTAGAATGTAACTCAAGGTTTTCCTATTACCATGCAATATGATAAATAGGATCGGGATAGTTTTCATTCCTTTTGTGACAAAGAAGATGATCTACACCAAATGAACTGCCTATTTCATAAGACGAACCGATCGACTGGAGGACTGAGGAAACCAGACAATAGGAGGAGTTGACTGATCGAATGGTGGCCTAAATGATTGATTGGAGGAGTCCAGACATCACTTGAACTGAAGACCAATCGATCGATCTGAGAGATCAACCAACTGACCACGAGGCCAACAGATCGATTCAATAGTTGAACCTATCAACCCAAACTAAATCCAGCATAGATCTTCTTCAACAACAGGTTGCCACATATGATGTGTACCTTAGGTGGTGTTAATTCCTTGCGACTCCAAGGAAGTACAATATATATGGCCATAACCATCACTCATATTTTATAATTGCATGTTTCTTGTTTCAGGATATAGAAAGTATATGATACATACTATAGGTATGTGGTGATTAGATATGTGTATGTATTTATATAAATATAAAATCCCTCAATTAAATATTAAGTCTTAGATGCTTTCCAAAAGCAGAACACATGAAAATCTTGATCAAGTAAGTGTGGGCATACCAAGCATAGTGTGTTTTCCATCTCGTGGAAGTGTGATGATAGTCATGCGGTTCTACCAAGTAGGGTGCATTATTGTCATGTTTGATTTTCCACCAGGCTTAACTAGATGACCTTAACGAGATTAAGTGCCTAGAAGCATGCATATGACTATGACAAAGAGTAGCACATAACATCTATACAAGAACTGCATAAGATATAATTGGTAAAAGTTTCCTACCTTAAAAATTGGTTATGGATGTTGGCATTATTCAGGTAATAACTCAATTTTTTTGGTTCTTGGGTCGCTAGAAGATTTACTTTGCAATCTTATGAATTTATAAGGCGGGGGCTATCAATTCAAAAAAAATAGTGCGAGAGATAATTAATTAAAGGCCTAATTAAACATCATCAACTTTTAGTTTTACCAAATCAAATAAAAAGTGTTTTTACAAAATTGCAAATTTTTCTTGTAGAAGCAAATTGTGAACAAATTGTCATTGTGATCTATCCTTAAGAAGGACAAACTTAACGTGACAAATTTCCATGACTGGTTTTGGACTTTGAGAAGGGTTCTCAATGATGAGCATAAGCTCTATGTCCTAGATACAACTATGCCAAAGGAACCTACTCCTAATGTGCCTAGGGCTAAGGTGGATGCTTATTGGAAGCATGCCAATGATGCCTTAGACATTAAGAACCTTATGCTATGATGTATAAACTATGACTTTCATGAGCAGTGTGAAAACATGGGGACTTTTGAGATGGTAACACATCTTAAGAACATGAACCATAATTATTCAGAGTAAGAAAGGTACAATGTCTCAAAGGTGCTCCTTGAGTGTAAGATGACAGAAGGAGATCTACTAGAGACCCATGTTCTTAATATGATTGGGCATGTGGAACATCTAGAGAGATTGGAATTCCCTTTGAGCCCAGAGTTGTCCTCAAATATGATTCTACAATCATTTCCTGAATTATAGAGCCAGTTTATTGAGTGTTATTACTTGAATAACATGGCCAAACCACTGTAAAAATTGTTTCGCATGTTGATAAATGATGAAGCATGAATGAAGAAGGACAAATATGTGATGGTGATCAATGGAGTGGAATCCAAGGATGAAAGCAAAACAAAGAAGATCTCTAAGGATAATCTGAAAAACAAGTCTTTGACACTCAAGCTAAGGAGAAAGAAAGGTGCAAGAGGAATATGTCCTTTGTACTTAAAGGGATTCAGGAAGATGAAGTTGAGGATAGAGATCTCCATTTTAGGTATATATGTTATTGAGATGAATATGTCTACTTATTCATCATGGGTATTAGATACCAGATGTGGATCTCACATATGTTCGAATATATATGATCTAAAAAGAAGTAAGCCTTTAAGAAAGAGATAGATCAAACTGCACGTTACAAATGGAGCATGAGTTGCTGCCACTACAATTGGAACATTTAATTTACCTATGCCCATGGGGCTTGTAATAGAGTTAAAGAACTGCTATTTTGTACTTGCCATTAATAGAAACTTATTTTTGTATCTTGTATGGACAAGGATGTATATGAATTTCATATAAAGAATGGTCCATGTTCTATTTCAAAAGATGAGGTCTTTTAGTGCTTGTGCCCCAATGTCCTATGGTCTTTAATTATTATATCTAAAGACAAATTTTTGTAATATAAATACCAAAAAAATAAAACTCAATAACTCAAAGAAAAATATCTTTGGCATTGTCGTCTAGGGTACATCAATGAGAATAGAATTTCTAGACTCCTTATACATGGTTATCTAGACTCTTTTGATTTCGAATCAATAGAGACATGTGAGTCTTGTTTGTCGGGCAAGTGGCAAAGACTCCCTTCACTGGAAATAGTGAGAGGGATAGTGATCTATTAAGACTCATACATAGTGATGTACATCAGTACTTCATTAACTTTACTGATGAAACATAAGTCAAAAACTCTTGAAAAGTTCAAGAATTTAATGAATGAATTACAGAACCAACATGGTAAAAGTATTAAGACACTTCTTTCTGATCGGGGTGGAGAATACTTAATACACAAGTTTGAGGACCTTTTGCAAGACCATGGAATCATATTATGATGGACTCTACTTGGAACACCACAACTTAATGGTGTATTAGAAAGAAGGAATCACACACTTCTAGATATGGTGTGATCATTGATGAGTTTTTTTATATTATGACTTCCTTCTGGGGTTATGCTATAAAAACCACAACATTTTCACTAAACCATGTACCATCTAAATCGGCTTAAAAGACACCATATGAGATATGGTATGGGAAGCGTCCCAATGTGTCTCTTATTAAGATTTGGGGTTGTGAAGATTATGTGAGAAAGCAATTTCCTCAAAAGCTTGGACCCAAATTAGATCAATGTTATTTTGTTGGATATCCTAGGGAATCCAAAGGATAGCACTTCTATAATCCAACTAACAACAAAGTGTTTGTTTCTAGGGATGTTGTATTCCTAGAAGGGGAATTCATTTCTAAAGGAATCAATGGGAGGAAAGTTGAACTTGAAGAGGTTCAAGACCAACAAGAAAATGTTGAACCTATAGAGGTACAAGAGGAACATAGGAAATCACAAACCATTGTGGAATCTCAAATTCCTCGTATAACATAGGAACCTCATAGATATAGTAGGACACACCTTGATCCAGATAGATTTGGTTATCTTGTGACTCAAGAAGGCAATGAGTTGGTCATTGTGAGCCAACTACCTACCTAGTGGTTGTTAGGGGAACAAAATCTAAGAAATGTATTGAGGGCATGAGATCTGAGATGGAATCCTTGTACACCAACAAGGTATGGACCTTGGTGGATCCACCTAAAGGGGTAAACCCATAGGGTGCAAGTGGGTCTATCATGTATGCAATGGTACGTACTTGTCAAAATGTCTTGTACACCTTGAGCATGACGAGTAGATATTAGTCATATCTGATGAAGGCCTCTGGACTGTCCTTAAGAACATCCTTAAGTATTTGAGAAGAACTAAGGATGATTTCCTTATTGAAGGTGGTAAGGAAGAGTTGGTGGTAAAGGGTTACGCTGATGCAAGCTTACAAACTGACAAAAGATGACTATAGATCACAGTCTAGATTTGTGTTTTGCCTAAACAACAGAGTTGTGAGTTCCATTAAAGAGACAGTTGTTTATTCTACAACAGAGGCCAAGTATATTGATGCATCCACTACAGCAAGGGAGATTGTTTGGATCAAGAAGTTCATCTTAGGACTTGGGGTGGTTCCAAGCATCAGTGATGCAATTGATATAATATTGTGACAACAATGAATCTATTGAACAAGCTAAGGAACCTATATCACATCAACATTCTAAGAATATACAATGGAAGTTCCATATCATACGAGAGGTTGTACAATGATGAGATGTGAAGATTTGTAGAGTACCAACTGAGATCCATGTGGATGACCCCTTAACAAGAGCACTTTCACAGCAGAAGCATGAAGGTCAAGTTAGTTCACTCAGGATTAAGTCCATGGGTGATTGGCTCTAAGTGCAAGTGGGAGTCTGTTGATATGTATTCCCATAGTGCCAATCATATGATGATTGTAATGTCATGTCTTGTAAAGGATTTGATCAATATTAAAGGCAATCTTCCATGTATTATATTTTGTTTAGTTATGAGATAATGATGTTACATAATAAATGTCTAAAGAATGATGTTACTCAATGATGTATGTCTTCAGGTTGAGGATCTGAACAATGAGATCATAAGGATATTAAGAGTATATACATTCTTGTTATGTCCCTAGATGGTTATTATTGTGGAAGTTGATAAACAACAATAACACATAAGAGTAGAGTGTGTTTTGGTTGATGACAAAATCTCATTAAGTCATGATATGTGATATCAAACCAAACACATAGATACTTTTTAGAGAGTAGTGTATTAGACAGACCCACCTTGAGAGTGACACATGGAAACCACATATTGGTAGTGAGAATCATATCTCATAGTGATAGTGGTGATTATGGTTCTTAGACTTGAAATCACTACACTCATCACATGTCGTTTGATGTATTTTGACATCATCCACCATGACCTTGAATAAGGGTTGTCATAAAGGTGGTTCTTAGATGCATTGTGACACATGGGGATGACAATGAGTGATGTAGATGGGATTTGTCTCTCCTATAGGAGTATGATATCCTATCCACTTGATAATAAATATTGAGAAATGCATGGCCATGCTCATGTGAGTCAATATGTGATATTGAGCTTACATATATCTCAGAAAATCTAATCTAGTTCAAGGAACATGGATTGAACGTTGAAGAGGATGATGATTCCATGCCTCAAGTTTATTATGGATATTAGAGACAAAGGAACTATAAGATCATTGTAACACCAATCACATATTGTAGGTTGAAGTTGTTCTCCAACTCTAATTACTTGGGTGGCAATGATGTCTTTCTAGACATCACACATTACTTGTGATGTCATAAATTAGTTATGGACATTCACAACCAATGTAACTTGGAACCTATAGGGTCATACACAAAGGTACATCTGGAATAGGAGATTATTCACATATGAAGTTCAAACTTGATTACTCAATTTTTTGGTATTAAATTTGAAAAAACTAAAAGTTGACTGACTAGATTGTGAACCGAGCAGTTCAAGTGTTGAATGGGTCGATTCAATTGTCAAGTAAATTTGAACCAACATTGGCAATCAGAACCCTGAAATGATCGGTTCAACAAGTGAACCGATTAGATCACATCTGTGAACCGAATAGTTCAGATTATGAACCAACCATTTGGTTGATGAATATGATTGGATCAAGGATTGATACTTGCATCATATTATGCATTAATTGAATACTAAATTGCAATACAATTGTGAATAGGAAACATAGTGAAACAAGTAGTTAAAGGGTTGAACCGATCGGCTCACATGTGAACTGATTGGCTCACATGTGAATCGATCAGCTCACATGTGAACTGAACGGTTCAAAAGTGAACCTACTGGTTCAACATTTGTAGGTTCTAGAAAATTCATGAATTCCATCTCTTCCACTCCCACTTAGACAAGAACTATTGACGCTGATCCTCCTATAAATAGAGGGGTAGTTGAGGCTTTCTAGAGACACAATAAATAGTAAGATCTAACAATTGTTGTCTTCTCGCAGTTGTAGTAACATGAGAACCCAAGAAAGTTCTATCCATTAAAGGGAGGAACAACAAGGGAGAGACTATTGGGAGAGAAAGTAAATTCTAGCATGTTGACTACAAGGGACAACTGCTTTAAATCTAGAATGAAAAGTGTTCATGGTGGTCTGTGTGGACTAGTATAAAGGCAAGGAGGCCTTTTCCACCCGTTGGGAGGACGTAGTCAATCGCCATCTGTGGTGATCAACCACGAGGTAGCCACTGATAACCATCCATGTGTAACTTGAAAAAGAAGCACGCTACAACAAGGGATTGTCACTGGACTTGCTCTAGGACCAAGTATAAACCTTGCAACCCTCCTTCCCATTCATAGCTATTGACACGATCAACTGTTTAAAGGGGAATATGGAAATAAAAAAATTATTTATACTGTCATATATGATGCCATATTTTCTTATGTTTATCTAGCCATCCATTTATGCATACTAATCAAGAAACCCCCATAGTAAATTTCCTAGCAACATTTTCAAAAAAATTCCCTTGCAAGAAATCATTTGGTCCCCTATGACCTCTATTAGAACTACCCTTGGGCTAGTTGGCAAGCCGTTATGGATTGATAGGAATCAAACACAAGGTGTCCCTACATAGAAATTTGTAAATACCTTGTAAAGTTTACTGATTGTTGCAATTCATAGAGATAATTAAATTGATGCCACATCACTCCCAATGTGATGAATTCCATAACACAAGTTGCACAACTCCATCATTTTCTACACTTTTTCCACCACCTTCATATCTCTCCATTCTCAAAAATAAAAATCTATAAAAGGTGCTAAACTCTAAGTTTGGGGTGGCACCCCCTTTCCCCTCTACTGCTTCTTCCATACCCCTCATAAATTTAATAGGGGCATACCACCAAGAAAAGATGCCAAAGATAATACCAAAACATGCAAACCAATTTAATTGCAAATAAAGAAATAAAAAGGTCTCAAGTAGAATAGAGGAGAGACTGCCTCCTTCCATACCTCCCTTCACTTTGGTTTTATACCAGGGTAATCTACATAACTCCAAATGATCAAGTCAATGAATCATGTTCTTGTGTAGAACTTTTGAGAATCTATGGGAGTATAAAAGGCAAAAAGGATAGGTTGTTTCTTTACATGTCTTGAAATGGAAGCAAGTCATGAGAAATTTTGAGTAGGGAATTAGAACATTGTGTTTAGTGATTCTAGAATATTGGGGTTTCTTGGGCATGAAAGGTGGTAAGGATTCATGTAGTGATAGGCAAGTGAGGAGGATAGGATGAGAATATTGTTGGGCACAAATTTTTTATTTAATGTTTCTCAAGGACAAGAAACGTTTTAAGTGTGGGGTATTTTATAAATTTTATTTGCCTATTTTAGATCTTTATTTAGGATCATGTTGTCATTATCCTCTATTTTCGAGTAAATTGTCTTAGTTTTACTATTCTGGAGATTTTACTTGATTTATTTTTGCTTTCTAGGAAAATAGTCAAGTTACTCCAAAGCTCAAAAGGGCCAAGAATTAAAGGCTTCAAATATGATCTTCATCATCCCATTCAATTGACTGACTCACCCATGTAGTCGACTCACATGCACAAGATCTTCCAACTTCCCATAGTCCTAATATATATACCCTATGCCAAAATGATCATAACTTCTGCATCGCATGACAAACTTTAATGATTTAGTATGTGTTGGAAAGGGAATTTATTTTTCACACAAAGAATATATCTTGGATGGATTTTCTAGTTGATCAACTAGATTTATGAATTGATCGACTCATCGTATCAGGAATCAGAAGAAAATATAGTCAAATATTCAAAATTTTAAAAGAAGGCAATTCAATAAATCTCTCCATTTGGGGAAAGCAAGTTAGTATAGTTAAAGTTTACTCTTTTGATCAGGAACAAAAGAAATTTAGACAATGACATATGCTTTTGTGTGGAGCAAAGAATGCAAGTAAAGATTCAGTCAAATGCCAAAACAAGAAAGTCATTAATTCAATCAAAGTTTGCCCAATGTGACTTTGGGTTGAAGCAAGTGACTGATTCCTGTCAACCGACCAGTGCCCCAGATCAGGCAATCTAGCCACAACCAAAAACCATTCCTCTATTATTTTCCCCCTCCATTCCCCCTATAAAAGGAGGGGACTCCAAAGAAGAAAAAAATCATCTTATTTTTCAGGGGCACACATCTCTCCCCTTTGTGGAATTATTGTATCTTAGATCATTTATTATCGTTTCAAGCCTTATAATCCTATTTTTATATTATATAATTGGTCAAGGATTGAAAGAGGATTGCCATTTTTTATCGCTAGATCAAAGTTCTATTCAGATTCTTCCTTCATTACTAGCTAGCCTATGGCTCCCCTTCTCATTTCTTCTGCTCTTGTCTTGCTTTCTATAATGTCTGGGTAGTTATCTCACTAGGGCATGGGGAGTAGCTCCATAGCCCATTCTTACTTTGTTATATTTGACTTGTTGATCGTTGTTTATCTAATTATATTCTTGTAGGGGTACTAAGATCTCATATCCAACAAGAACCAATGTATAATATCTTGACGAGATTTTTTGTATCCTTTACCCATCTGATCCACACTCGTTTCTAGTTAGATGGATTATTTTATCTTGATGTGATCACCTGAGTGAAATTTCAATCTTTCTACCTAGTTATCATGTTTTTTATAGCTTGTGGTGATGTGATCATCTGACCCATAAGTTTGAACCCCATATTGGAAATGACATGTTTCTCAGTGAGATCTCAAGCAAAAATTTGTTTGATGGTTTACAAGGATCCTCAAACACCAAGATCAATGGGTTTGATGGAAGTCCAACTCTTGTGGATTCATGCTCCAAAAAGACACAATCTACGGTCCTAATTTGATCGATAGGATTTAGGAATTCAATCAGCCAATGTAAGAATCCAATCTATGTTGGTGATCCCTCAGAACCCCATTGTCATTTATCTTTTGATCAACTAGTTATATTTATACTTTCTTATCTTAGTTTTTGATGAACCATACTCAACTAGAATTTACTATATGTTCACTGTAATTGGTTGGGATTTTCAAGATTTAAAATGTTGTCTCTTGGAATCGATACCTTACTATACTATAAGTTGATTTGTTTCTTGCATCAAGTTAACAACCTATTAGAATGTTAAACTCTAGGACATATCGTCCTAGTGAATTTGTTGTGTGTACAATGACCATGTCAGCATCATCCACCCAATAATGGTGTGAATTGGAATGAGTTTTTTGTTTACATTGTCAACCACTGTGTTACCTCCCTTCTTTAGAATGTGCTCACCCATGGTGATTTGGAGATAAGGTAGATGATGCCCAGAGTGAGAAAGTTCATGACTTCATGAAGAACCACTTTCTTCATGTTCAGGCTCAATTTATCTCAGTGTTACAAGGACGGTTTTTGGTTTCCAACATAGGAATTTTTGCATGCAAAGTGTTTGACTCACCCCATTGAGATCACCCATCTTTTAGACAATGGCTTTTTGTCTTTCCCTTAGTTTAGATATAGTTTGTCTTCCTACTCAGATGTCAGATCAAAATTTATTATCATTGGGTATACCTTCGGATCATTCAAAAACACATACTTGAGGCAATTTGGTGGGGGTTTCATCTCAGGAGCCTTTGGTTTTTCATCTAGATCTTCGATAAGGTAGACTGTCTTTCATTCTTTGAATCCAGCTTCTGCATCTTCTTCTGCTAAGTCAAGGTGAAGTGTGTACTTTTACTTATTCATCAATAGACTCCCTAGTGTGAGGATTAGTTGGTGTTGTAGCTATAGGGTCTTCATATTTGGGATCCTCTTGCATGAGAAGTGATATATACTATATATAATCTAACAAGAAAACTTCTTATTGCATGTTTGGCCTCTTCATGTTGTCACAAACTCTAAATTCAAGGATTTCCATTTCTAATCTTAAGATAGCTTTCCTCCCTTGACATCAATCAAAGCCCTTTTTGTGGCAAACAAGGGTCGGCCAAAAATAAGGGAGTATCTGAGATCTTCCTTTATTTCCATGAAAGCAAAATCACATGGAATATATGAATCCTTGCCCATCTTGACTAGTACATCTTCAATAATTCTCATTGGAATAGTCATTGAAGAGTTGGCAATATGTGTTTTCATTCCAGTTGGAATAATTTTTGAGAATCCTAGACTCTTACACAAGCAATAGGGCATTATAGAGATACTTGCTTCGAGATTATCTAATCCTTTTTTGCATGTGAAGTTGCCAATGTGGCATGAAATATTGAAGGAGCTTGGATCCTTATGTTTCTTTGGCATTTTGTTCTGTATTATTTCATATGTTGTTCTGACAAGATTCACGGTCTCATACTCCTCACTTATGTACTTCCTTGTGAGGATCATTTTTAAATACTTTGACCATGTTGGTATTTCTTGGAGCATCTAGGAAGGGAATATCCACATGAAGCTTTTTGTTTCTTCCTTGAAATCCACAAAGAAAATGTCAAGCCTTGTTTGCTTTAAGTGAGCTTGGAATGGAGGATGAGGCTTGTATATTGGTACTATTGGTTCATCTATGCTCTTCTCTATGATTGCAGGTTCTTCTAACTACCCTTATTTGTGTTATTGGTGAGTATAGTGTCTAACACTTCTACATTCTACATCACTGATATGGCACTAGCTTAGATGCTTCTGAGTCTTGAATGATTAGAGAACCATCTTCATATGTGTCTATCAAAGGGAGCTTAGTATATGCCTCAACAAAGACTCAACCTGAACATATTGCAATAGCCTTCAACTATTCTTGATGTTTGGGATTATCTTCTGACTATCCTGCCAATGCTCATGTAGGTGGACAAAGATTTCTTAAAACATGAGCCAATTGAGATTCAATGGCTTTCTGATGAGCTTGTTGATTCACAATCATTTTCTATTGTGATTGCAACATGTTCTCAATGGCTGATAGTTTGTCATCAAGTGAAGGGGTGTTAGTTGTTTTCCCTATTGTTGTTGTTTTCGTGGGACTTGGTTGGGATTTTGGTACTGACTGTAGTTCCTCTTCTGGAAGTTATCTATGTAGTTTCCTTGATTTCTTTTTCTTTTTTGCTGGTTTTTCTAGAATATCGGAGGACCTCTTTATTCCTGTATGAGCTACTGAAAGTTCTCTTCTCAAGAAGGATTACCATATTGAAACCAAGATGGATCCTAGTTTGATTGGGATTGTAGTACCTTTGGACCAGAATAGTAATGATAGAATTTAGATCATCCATTTGATTTTCATCTCCTTGAACTACAATGTTTCTCATCACAACATCAAAAAGAATATTGCAACCCAAGGTAGATTGGTCAGTGTCATTGCATGCTTCACAGGATTGTGTCACTATCTTGACTTCTTCTTTTTCTTCTTCTTCTTCTTCTTCTTCTTCTTCTTCTTCTTCTTCTTATTGTTGTTGTTGTCATGGTGGTGAATATCTTCTCTCATAAGCATTAAAAGACATCTCAAGGCTATATTTTTTAAGTGTTAGTAGCTTTAATGATTCAGCGATAGACTTCATTTCAGAACTACATTCCACCATAGCTACCTGTAAAACTTCCTTGCCTATAGATCTTCCCCAATTTTCTTAATTTTCATCTCCAAGGGTGAAAAACTTCCTTGCACTACCATAAATTTGGCACATGAAGTTTCCTCTAGATGAGGAGTCTATAAACTTTTTAATATCATCATCCACACCTCTATAAAAGAACTTAATGAGTTGATTTTTGGAAATACCATGGTGTGGGCATTTTTCAGAAAAGCTTGTTGTATCTTTCTCCAACTTCTACTAGAATTTCACAAGGGACTTGTGTGAACTACATAATCTGGACTTCGATGGTGTATGTAAAGGGAGGATATATTTCATCAAGGAATTTTTCTAAAAAGTTGATTCCATGCGGTGATGGGATCTCTTGCCAGAGCATTGTACCAACTGCTTTCTTTGTCAGTAAGAGATTAGTTGAAATGACAAAGTCTAATGACATCATCAAAAACTCCATTTTTCTTGGTTATGGCACATAGATCGACAAACTTCAAGATGTGCTCCTAGAAATCCTCTCCTTGTTTTCCCATGAAGGTGTTGTTTTATAGTAGAGTGATCCAATGAACCCTAATTTCAAAGTTAGGTGCATCGATCGGAGGAGGTTGTACTAGATGTCAAACATTAGTAGCCTTAAGTATTGAGAACTCCATAAGATCTGTCTATGTATTAGCCTCTTCATAGATACTTGGGTTGCACGTATTTCTTCTTGAAAGACAACATGAGCTTCTTGTATAATCCATTCTCTTGGTGTTGCAATGGCCAGGTTCATCCTTCCTGTGACTTATTCCTGAACCATTGAAGTTTGATTATCTTTTTTCCAATGATGAAAGGTTTGTTCTATCTCAGGATCAAAGCTTGATGCAAGATTGATGCTACTGGAGCGTCAAATGCACCCGATTGTTGTACCTAATATATAAAAATCTTTTACAAGTCAGACAAAAGTAGAAGAATCAAGTTTAAGTGAATATGCAATAGAATCAATGATAATAGTAAAATCCTAGATTAATCTTAATATAATTGTATTAACTAGATGATTTCATTTTCCCTAAAAACGGTGACAAAATGTGACGTGGGTTTTACCGCACTAACAAATTCACCTAGGGATGAAATCCCTAAGTTTTACTTAAACAACATGTAATAATACCATTCAAAAGTGGATGGGTCTTATCATAGTATAGTTAAGGATCAAATCATAAGAGACAAGATTTTTAAGAACCTTGCTAGTTTGTATCCAGTTGAACTGAAATTAATATTTAGAACCAAGAGTTGATTTGGGTTGAGTTAAATGAATTACAAGTAATCATGTGGGATTAAAATAAATTCTATATTAATGATGGAAGTCACTGGGGTGAAATCAGGATTCACCATCATAATTGCACAAACACATCCATAACATATCCAATCTAGATAAAACCATTCAAATGGAGCAAAAGCATGGGTCATGTATCTACGCCTCCAAAGATATCCCTTCAGAAGTTCACATTCCGATATCAACCAAGTTAATTGATATTCAAATCCTAAGCATTGAAGTTCTTGCAACTTAGGAATATAACAGAAATGTAAAGAAGGTGATCAATCCACAAAACATGCATTAAATAATTAACATTGAAATGAAGAGTTATATGCATGCCATGGAACATCAAAACATGGACATGTAAGCACAGGAAGCAGGGCTAATCCCTGCACCCTAGCGAGAGATTACTTGCTCTTCATGATAGAAATATAGAAACTAGGGGAGAGAGAAGAATTAGTTGTAGTCATGATGGAGAAGGTGATCATGAATTGGTGTATCATTAGTCTTCTACACGATGAGGATGATGACTCAATCAAGGGAAGGGGAAAACACCTAATTCAGGCATCGATGATCTTAGTCTTTCCTTCTTCCTTCTCTTTTGGTCCTTTCAATTATTAGGGAAGAGTGAGTAAATGACTAGATGGTGAAGACGATGGTGAGGTGGATGTGGACATCACTTCCTTTGTCCTTCTTCTTCCTAAGAGGGCTTTGAGAATTTTTGGAGAAAAGCAGAGATATGTTGGAACCTTAGACTCTCGTCCTTGGATTTTATGAACCGATGGAACCTCATACGCCTTTTGAAGGTTGATGGCAAGTAGACAGCATGATAACACTTCATCCTCCATATGACCGATGAGCGACCCCCTCTATGTAGTAAGGGGCGTGCTATATATAGGCACTAGTGTGGGACTCGATGTTCTCACAGATGAGCTTTTCATGCGCCCCAAGTCTTCTGGGCACGTGCTTTGGGGTGCACGCCTAACTAACTTAGCGGCAGTCATACTCAGTGATGGAACCAATAGATGGATGGCTATAGAACCTTTGGTAGATGACTCAGTAGGACCATCATTAACGAGGTGGTCAGTCGAACCTTCAGTAGGTGGACACCTACTACAGACTTTGAATGTGGAGGGCCTTCGTTAGGCAAACATTTTATCTATTAATCTTACAACCATCTGTAGGTTGTCTTTGACCCACTCCTCAATGGAGCATCAACTATGACCACCCGTCGGAAGATGGAGTCATTGGCGCCTTAGGTTGTGGCAACTGGTGGAAGGCCTGATAGTGGTTTCTATGATGAAAACCATTAGTTGTCATACTATTACCATTATTCGATTGTATTTTTGCACAAATGTAGAAATCATTATCACATCATGTGATGAAAGAGAAAATATCAAGAAAATCTAGGGAAACTAGATCAATTCTATAATGAGGATTAGAATTAGGGTTTTCTAGCCCATGACTCTCCTATATAAAGGGGGAACGTCCTAATGGGTTTAACAAATCTTTTTACATAACTTGTGAGACAAGTTCGACATCACACCTCCCTTGGAGAGAGAGAAATCCCCTAAGGCTTCTACCCAAGATAGGATTAGAAAGCATGTTCTAAGATGACTAGCACGTCAACAACTCCTATTCTGCTTTGACTTGGTGGTCAAGGTGGTGCACGATGTTCTCCCTCATCTACATGGATTTAGTAGAAGCCAAGTCTCATGTTTGGAGGCTTGGAGAACATGTTCCACAAGACAAAAACAAGCTGATGTGAAGGAGACAACCATGTAGTTGCTTCGTGGACAATCTAGATCTATTATTGCTTCATCTAGTTTTCTTGGCGGCCGATGGAATCTAGATCCAAAAGATATTGTTCTTCATTGGACATAAGACACATATAGTTGTTGGACAACAAGTGTGATCAAAGGTATCACCTTTATCCCTTCTTATGTCTATTGTTCATTGACATGTGATAGCTAAGATAGATCATGTGACTGGGGTATGAATGTTAGATATTTATTTTTATTTCATTGTGTCCACTTCCCTATGGTTTGAGTATGAACCATAAACAATTCATTGGAAAAATATTGTGCAAAATTTTGTCTGCATAATAACCTAATATCATATATGATATGATATGTGTGTGTATATATATTACATAAATTGATGTAAAGCCTTGAAAATTAATTTATTTGATGTATGTAGATATGCCAACTATATTGTTTATGTGTGATCTGAAACATGTAATATCAACATTTTGATTCTGATCAAAAATCATATAACATGTATATGGTTTGCATGCCATGTCTCTCTCTATTCATTCTCCATGTACATTTTAGTTATGCATTTACAATAGGATGATTTAAAAACATCACCATTGGACCATGGTAGAGAGGAGGAGACGATCATAAGATTATGTTGAAGAGGATGGTTCTTGGAGGGTTTGTGACTGAGATGAAATGATGGATCAACAACTACACAAGAACTACCCAAATCAGGGATTTGTGATCAGCCTACCAACTTCCCTGATCGAGCGACCAAAAAAACCTGAAAAGGGGAAATTTAGGATTACATTTATATCTGAATCTCTTTTTTTGTAAGCAAGCTCCTTTGTATTACTGTTTTTGAGATTTGGTATGTACAATGCTCAGGTATATCTATACAAGATAGGAACCCTCAATAGGAAAATAAACATGTACAACTCTACAACCTCAAACAAGAGGTAAGAACTATCTGAACTCACCACTACAAGGACAGGAAAAACTAAAGACCCCCAAACTAAGAGCATATGTGCTTTGGCGATAAAGACAATAGACACCCAGCCACCCTATAGCTAGAAAAGAAATCCAACTGCAAGACACTACAGATCTGAAGAACATAAGAAACTCCAAGGCACAAAACTAGATCAATATGCTAGAACACAAAAGTCATTATGAATCAGGTCCCACAAATTGGACCAATTGACATCCAAATTTTCATGGACTCTCCTATTTCTTTCCCTCCAAATCCAATAAAGCACAAACATTACAAGGTAATGATTTCTTCTAGCAATATAGCAGCTTAAGTCTTGCATGTTAAAAGGATTGCACAAACCAGTGACTTTGGAAGATTCATTCCAGATTCTAACAGAATAAGGGCACAAGAATAAGTAATGATCAAGACTCTCTTTATTATTCTTGAATAAGAAACAATAGGAAGGAGTAATGATGTCCAATCTTCTCATATAATCAGTGGTGGGAAGTCTGCCATGCCCAATTTTCCACACATGAATATGAAAATGCTTAGGAACATTATATTTCCAAACCCGGTCATAAAATTCATGAGATTCCTCTATTTTTTTAATCAAATCCCAAATATCTCTTATTTTAACAATAGTGTTGCCATTAAAGCAAATGCAATCTTCCTCCATTTTTGGTTTCTCTAGATTCATCAAGAGAATTTTGAGTTACTTATGAAGCCTATCATCTTAAACCTTCCAATCTCCTTTAGAGATAAAATGACTAACCATACAATCAAGAGCAACACCAAGTCTGATCAAGCTCTGGCTACCAAGAGCCTCTTTGAGAAATAAATTACCTAGAATCCAAGGATCACCCAAAAAGGATATCTTTTTGCCATATCCAATAACATACACAATGTATTTCTTCAAGGAATCTCAATCTCTAATAATCCTATTTAGATGCCATGAAAACGTATTGTTTTCATTAGACATCCAAAAGGATGTTTTAGTGAAATACTTTTCATGAATCCACTTAATCCACAAAGAATCATATTTCTTTGCAATATTCCAAGCTTGAAAGTGCAAAGTAGCATTATTCATCTCTCTAATGGGTCTTAGACCAATCCAACCTTCTTTTTTGGTTTGTTAAATTTGTCCCACTTGATGAGATGAATCAAATTCTTATCCCCTGTTGATCCCCAGATAAAGTTCCTTGTGATCCTCTCAGTCTCTTCAATAACAAAACAAGCTTGTCATCCTCTCGATCTCTTTAATAACAGAACAAGGAAGAGGGAAAGTGGAAGTCAAATACAGATGAATCATTGACAAGGTTGAATGGACAAGCTCAATTCTTCTATCCATAGATAGTTGGTTGGCTTTCCATCCTTCAAGTCTAAACTTAATCTTATAAATTAGGGGGCAACAGTGCTTCCTACATATATTTTTGACAAAGAGAGGAATTCCAAGATTTTTTGACCAATCTCTCCCTCATCAATACTCACGATACCACACACCAAGTCCTTGTTCACATTATTGCTGAATAACACAGAGATTTTCTCAATATTCATTTTCAAACTAGTTATGCAATAAAAATCATCCAAAATCTTAAGACAGCGACCATTCTTCTCATTTTCCTCAAGAAAGACCATAAGGTCATCCACAAATATAAGATGAGAAATATCAAGATTATTCGATGCTTTTAAAGGATTTAACTCTCCATTTCTGACAGCCCTCTCCATGAGTTGAGTAAAAACCTACATGATAGCACAAAAAGTTAGGGAGCCAATGGATTTCCTTTCCTGACCCCATTGCTCGAATTAAAAGTAACATGTGGTTCACCATGAATAAGGATTTCATAATAAGTGGTATGAAAATTTTCTCGCAACCAAACACTCCAACGCGCAGGAAACCCCATGAGATTGATGATTTTAAAGAGAGCTTCTGAAGAAATAGAGTCAAAAGCTTTAGATATATCTAATTTGATGCACATTCTATGTGTCCCTCCTTTCCTATTGAAGTCATTTATAAGTTCATTAGACACAAGGATGGCATCGCGGATGTTTCTTCCTTGTACAAAAGCACATTGATTGTGACTAACAATAGATGGCATAACAAATTTTAGTCTATGCAAAGAGTTTTAGTAATAACCTTCAGAATCACATTACATAGAGAAATGGGTCTCCAGTTCTTCAAGAGATGAGAATCCTTGTACTATGGGATAAGAACAATAAAGGTCATGTTAGCCTCAGGCAGCAACCTTCCACTATTAAAGAAATGAAGAATCCCTTTAATAACATCCTCCTTGATATGCTCCCAACTTTGCTTGAAAGACCAGCCATTGAACCCATCAGGTCCACGACATTTGTTCGTATTGATATATTTGATAACATCAATCACTTCCTCCATAGAAGCCACCTTGTCAAGTCTGAGTCTATGAATATCATTCACCTTGGGAAAATTGAGATCATCAAGTCTAAACATGTAAGGCCCCTAAACTTGGTTAATGAGTTGAATGAGCTTAATTATTATAAAGGAATTCCTATAACCCTAATATAACCTTTTCATATGCTTTTAAGTCATAATACAAGCTTAAGTTTCAAAGTTGGTTCAATTTGGACACTATTTGAGCAAGTTATGCAATTTTTGCACATTTTGGACTTTTCTACAATTTACCCAATTTAAAGGTTTTCTTTGCAATTTATCACTTGAATTATGTTCCTTGGATATTCTATAATCATTCTTGAGCTTTTTGAGACATGGGGCACCTATTTAAACCTTGTTTTGAAGGTGTTTTCTCCAAGGGTATTTTAGGATTTACCCCTTCATGGATGAGCTACCTTTAGTAGCTATCAACTAATGAATTATTTGATTGGCTTGGAAATTTGACAAAGGACAGATAAGCAGGTATATAAAGATGGTGGGGAGATTCTTGTGTGTGTTCTTGTATATTCTTAATAAATTAAGGCCATGGACACTTGGATAGATACTAGAACTTCAACTTTTTCTTTTTCTTTATCTTAAAGTTTCATATACTTATCCCTAAGCACCAAAATGAGACATTTCTCTCCACCACTTCCCTCCTTCTCCCAGCCTCTTTCTCCCTCTTTTCGTCTGTGAATTTTCCTATCCAAGGAAGTAGAAAGTGGGGACCTTCTAGGAAAAAGGATCTAGGGTTGCAATTGACTTCATTTTAGGGTTGAAAAAGCTTCCTTCTAGTGATATTGACCTAAAAGAGTAAGAATACCCTTCTTTCCTACGTTTATTTCTTTTTTATCCTTCATCCTACCTTTCTCCAGGTCGGAACCTTGCTGTTACATGGTAGAAATTACTCTAAAGCTCTAAAACCCTACCTTTCTAGCTCCTTATGCTTAGGGTTTGCTCATTTGATGAAGAAAGGTGCTAGATGGACGAATTCATAACTTATTATTGGATTTTCTACCCTAACTGCTCGAGTTTTATTCTGTTTGGGGTTTAATCTTCTCATTAGAGGCAAGTTTGATAACTTTCTTCACGTTTATTGCTTACCATAAGCTTGCTAGCTCATGTTCTTGCTTGAAAATGATGATCCATGCACTAAAAAGCTATGCTTGACTTGGATTTCGATTTTTATAATGTTCCCTATTCTGTTTTCAGTTCTAGATGAATATGTGATCATGTGTATGTTATTCCTAAGGTATAATATGACTTAGATCAGGTTGGTTTGACAACCTATGGTGCTAAGCACCTATCAACCAATGGTAAATTTTAGGGTTTTAAGCTGATTTCTTCTATAAACCCATGACCCGATGATGGTACCATTGCAACAACCCTATGGTGTTGTCTTCATTACAACTGATAATTGGGATCAAAGGTGTCAGATGATGGTGACAACCTATGGTCACCCCCTTAGGTCAGGTTTTGGATCAATTAAGAAGTTTAATGATCAACCATTAAGTACCCTACTGATGATATCAATCAATGATGACATTAGCTTAATATTTGATGTTGATTAATGAATATAGTGTTAATCTAACAACTTATGGTGATTTAATGGTCACTAATGATGGTGTATCATGTCTCTACAACCTATGTTTAATTAAGCATTGTAGTTGTAGCATCAATTAAGCCTTAAACCAATGGTTTCTTGGGTCACTTGATGCAATGGTCGAATCTATATTGTAATTGATGGTTTTAACATATGAACTTGACCCAATGGTCAAGATCTAATGTTTATTCCTCCAATAAAGTGGAATGATGTCTAATGTAATATGTTGGTCCTAATAATGTGATTTAGATGGTTTCCTTTATATGATCAACTTAAGGAGCTTACTTGCTGACAATGGATGGCTTATTTTAACTCAACAGTCGATTGTGGGTTTTACCCTACTCTAAATGGAACTTTTTGTGTTGTTAATCAAGGAATGTCTAGGGTTAAATGGTGACTCTTTCTAGAGAACAAATCAAGGACTTCATAGGTGGTTTATCCAAGGTTTTTACTTATGTAAACAACAAATGGTTTTACCTTTTCAACATCCAATGGTTCTGGGTGACATTGTGGTATGGTGATATGGGTTAATGATAGAACAAATGGAGGGTTACCCTTAATAAGGTAGTCATAACTATTCACTCATATGAATAGAATGTATGATAATCATATTGTGTTGATATATAACCCTAAAGAGGTATAGCTTGTTATACCTAGCTTTAATATAACTAAATGATGGTAATTGGGTATGAATAGTCCTTGAATGACTAATTCTATCATGGAGTACTCTGTTACTATTGTTAAAACCCTAGTATGCTATAACTAGATGGTTACACCTTGATTTATGTGTGGGTTCAAACTTGATAATAGTATGGAATGTGATGGTGATGCTTCACCTTATGCGTCCATGATCCAATGGGGATGTCATGAGTTAGGGTTTGGGTATGAGTGTTGATTAGTAACATTAATATAATTTATCTTGTGAAATTAACTCTAAGGAAAATAGATAAAGATGAGTATTCATGTTTAACATTCTTATATGATGGAATGATGGTGGAATAACCTCCTTAATATGATCAAAACCTTAATATGTTAATTGGGGGTTCTCATAGCCACATGGTTGATACTTTCTTATGCTAAACATGTGCATTATGAATATGATGAGGGTTAATCATATCTAGATTCCTTGCATATTAATGTGGTAAAGGAATTTTCTTAATGTTAATATAACCCTACTATGATTGTTTATGAATATCTCCCAGCTTATTAATGCAATATTGTGTTGATACGGTGTATTATATGTAAGTGATGTTGTTGAGCCTTGCTACAAGGCATGCAAAGATAATGATGATCCTGTAGGGAATAGTATGATGGTCTTAATAACCTTTGGGCATGGTTGAGCCCTGAATGAGGTGTAATCCTCTTGTGTTGATAAGGGTTGATACCCTATGATGTTGTGAAAAGGATTTATATCATGTGATAGTATGATGGTCTTAATGACCTTTGGCATGGTTGAGCCCTGAATGAGGTGTAATCCTCTTGTGTTTATAAGGATTATTACCCTATGATATTGTAAAAAGGATTTATATATTGTGATAGTATGATGACTAGTGTGGTCTCATGAATGGCAAGTGAATAGTACCATGTGATGATGAGATGAGAAATCATGTTTCACACATTTTATATCTTTGTAGTTGTGATATTTATATGCTTGCTAGAGGTGAATTAGGGTTTGTATGTACACTTGTTTGATGCATCCCTAATTCACCCAATTGGCATAACTTATCAAGTGCAACTCTAATCATGTAGTGCCATGTGCCGTAGAACCATCTTCAATGTCAGAACTTGCTGGATGGTGAAACGAGTATTCCTAAGGGAAACTCTGAGCACATACTGTTAAGTATGTGGGGGTGGAAGGTTGAGGATATATCCTTGTCATCCACAATGCAAATTGTGGAGGTTGGCTATGGTCATGCCCCATACATCTGATGTGATTGAGAATGACTATGGTCGTGTCTCAGTGATTATAACATGATGTGATTAGAGGACAACTGCGGTTGTACCTCAGTGATTGGGTTTGTATACCCTGGTTTCTAGTGTCATGACCTATACTAAGGGTAGACTAGTGGTTAGAAGCTTGACTATATGTTGTTGTGGTGTCGGCTTTGACTGATATGTTACTGCCTTTTTACTCGTACTGACCAAGGGGAAGAGATATTAGGATATCGGCACTCCTAGATCTTATACGGAACCGAATAGCCCTTCGTAGGGGTCGGTTGGACTTTGAATGGTATGATTCAAATTCCCCAGGGCATAATAAAATATGTAATATAGTCGTGTTGCGTATTTGTTTAGGGTTATACACAACGTTTCACATTGGATGATAACCCTTGTTTGTTATCTTTACATAAATATGATTCTTAGTGCAATCAAGAGATAGTAGATATACTTATGTTGTGGATATTCTTAAGATTGTAGATGCGCACATACAGTAACCATGCTTATGTTGATAACTATACTTCTACTACTGATTATAATCATAATGCTAGATATCTCATGTTGTTAGTTATGTTTAGCATGCTAGCCATGCCTTTGTTACTAGAGATGCACATACTACTAATCATGCTTATGCAGATAGTTGTGCTTATGTTGTTATCTCTTCTTATGATGTTAATATGTTCGACCTATTTGACATGCTAATGTTGTTAGCTATGCTTATGTGGCTAGACTTATTCATAATGATAGAGATTCTATGTTACTAGACTTGCTCATGATGCTAGATATGCATATGCTACTTAATTGGTTATATTGTCAACAAGATAAAGGGTGGTAGTTTGGCTAATGATGATAATTATTATCTGCTCCTTTATGTATTATGTCAATTATCCCTTCTATTGAGCCTATTTTTTATATCTGATTAAACTACTTAATCTGTTTAATTACTTAAAATGTTGCAATCAATAAGCGTTGTTGGAGGTTATATCTCTTGCTGGGACATGGGTTTCACCCTTGTGGTTCGCCACATCTTTTTAGGTAATCGGCAGTGATGGCAACAAAATTGTGGAAGTAAAGAGGAGCTATAGTATTGAATCTTTGAGAAAGTTGATTAGATCTCTAGTGTGTCCTAGAATCATCCCTATACTCTCAGGTCCGGGCAGGAAAAGTTTGTATATGGTGTTTCAAACAAATTGAACTTTTGTTAGCATGTTAATGCTTGTTTGTGTGGCATATATGAATATTGTTCTCCTGTGCATATATGTTGTGGCTAAGGAGATAGAACAATTTATATCAAATTCTTGCTATAGTATGGATATAAGAAAGATGTTGGGCTCGTATGCACATGTTTATGAGCGGGTGTTGATATTGAAATTGGTTTTAATTTTCCCATATTTTTGGGTATGTAATTAATTAGTGATCGATTGTGATTTATGTTTTGAGTAATCTCGTTTAGTGTAACAAGTTTTCACAAGTTGGTATTAGAGCTTTAGGTTCACTGAGTCTACGGGGACACTAGGACTTAAGACTAGGATGATGTCTAAATTAGGAATGTGACACAAAAACATGATGCATACTGCCTAATCTCAATACTTGGATGCCCTAGACAGATATTAAATTATTGAAGAAGTTAAGTATGGAACTCTTAGATTGTTATCTTTCTGATTACTCTGATCAAGTAGTCATTTTGAGACAATCTAAAGAGAATAACGAATAAGAAATCATGGTGTGAATATCTCAATCCTACCTTAAAGAAGATGAGAATTGCATCATGATCTATCAAAACTTGAATGTTTGGGAATTATAAGAGAGAGATACAACACCATGAAATCTAAATCTGAATTCAAATAAGGAAAAGAGGAGTTCTTGAATATGTGATTCAAGAAGAGAATAAAGTAAAAGACAGATAAGTCTATGCTTATAAAGTGAATCAAGGTATGAAATCCACATAAGATAGAGAGAACTCCTATAACAAGTAGAAAATGAGAAGATGAATGGGAACAATGGCAAAGAAATAAGGTGGAACCTGAGTTAATCTCAGACCAACCTATGTGTGTAAGAAAGTGTTAATGAAAAATCAGCATGGAATGTGAAAGAAATTAAGGGAGATGATCTCGGTTTAATGAAGCAAATGTGGAGTATGAGTATTTACCTATTGATAAGTGGTTGAAAAATATAATAAAATAAGAGAACATACCCAAGTGTGATAAATAGTCATCAAGGAAGGAGTAATGAGATATGTTAATCATGATGATTCCTATGCTAATGGCAAGGAAACAAAAATTAAAAACGTAAAATGATACATAAGAAGTTGTAATATGCATAATGAAAATAGAATTGGTTACCTTTTTGGTAGTGACCCCTGAACAATGCTGCTATGAATTGGGAAGTATGTTTTCTTTTGTGTCTTTCCTTTCTAGGGCACAACTTTCAAGTGGATCATTGACACTTGGTATGTGTGGATTCATTGTAAACATGAGGGTGGTTAGCTTATTATAGCATAAGGTTGCTTGGACTATGGTTCCAAGATCATAAAGTTTGTGATGAGTTTTCTTTTGAGCCTTCCAATAATTAGGAAGACTCCTCTTATATTTCTTGATATTTGTTATGTTGGTAAAAGTGGATGAGATAATGATGTGAGTTCCTTATAGCACATGAGGTGGATACCAAGGTAATGAATCCTAGTATCTAAGATGTATCAATAGTATGAGAAATATGTGAAGGCTGGAGATGTTTATTAAATGAACATTCCAAGTGTTTCTCTCCCTTAGAGAGAGAAAGAGAGTTGATGATGACCCTCTAAATGTTGTTTGGAAAAAAAAGATGATTATATAATGTTGTGTATGGTTCAGTGATAGTTGGGAAAGACCACTATCAAGGATATATGGTTTGTTGGTCAATAGATATGTGATACCATGTTCCTTTAAGATAAACCTATGATCAAATATCAATGCATAAGAGTTAGATTGGATGACATAATTCACATGACCATAATGAGTTTAGAGTTATGTCCTTTAGACTAACCAATGTACAAATAGAATTTATGAATAGGAGGAATAGAGTGTTCCAGTCATGTCATACAAGTTATATCAAGCTTTAAATGATGACATGTCAAAGTATTTCAAATATAGTAAAAAATATGATCAATATTTCTTCCAAAACCTTAGGGTTGTCGAAGCACCAATAGCTATGAGACAAGTTGAACAAGAGTGAGATGGGGTTGATTAAATTTCTTTATGGGATCATGATATGTCTTCTAAGTAGGTTGTGTAAATCCTAGTAAGGTGAAGATAGTGTTGTTGTTTCACCCCTAACAAGGTTGACTAGGAATGATGTTTCCTTGTATGGAATGACAGCTACCAACGTCAACATTTCTTTTGATGCTGAAAAAGAACTGACAAGAGTTCTAGTGTCAATGTATAAAAAAAGATGGATACATTGCCTTTTTTTATGCTTCAAGGAATGGTGTGGGACACATGCCATGATTGGTAAAAAGCTACCAAGTATGACTTTTGAGTAATGTTTTGATACAATAGATATAATTTTAGGATTATAGATTGAATTTAAAGTTGATCATTACTACTAGAGTTGTGCAGATGACACAAGTTTCTACATTCCATATTGAGAATGTCTTCTTAGGTGGGGTTTTTTGTGTTGACCCAAGATGAGATATGTATAAATGATGTGACATCACCATGATATGTAATTAACCATGTGAAGGTAATAGGATGAGGTGCAAAGGAAGTACCTATCTTTGTTTGCCTTGGATTTCAGAGGTAAAATCTCTGTTAGGGGTTTATAGTTTTAAGGCCCCTAAACTTGCTTAATGAGTTGAATGAGCATATTTATCATAATTTAATTCTTATAACCCTAATATAACCTTTTTATATGCTTTGAAATCATAAGACAAGCTTAAGTTTCAAATTTGGTCCAATTTGGACACTATTTGAGCAAGTTATGCAATTTTATGCACATTTTGGACTTTTCTACAATTTACCCAATTTAAAGGTTTTCTTTGAAATTTATCACTTGAATTATGTTCTTTGGATATTCTATCATCATTATTGAGATTTTTTATACATGGGGAACCTATTTAAACCTTGGTTTGAAGGTGTTTTCTCTAATGGTATTTTAGGGTTTACCTTTTCATGGATGAGCTACCTTTAGTAGTTATCAACTAATGAATTATTTGATTGGCTGGGAAATTTGACAAAGGAAAGATAATCAGGTCTATACATATGGTGGGGGAGACTCTTGTGTGTGTTCTTGTATATTATTAATAAATTAAGGCCATGGACACTTGGATAGATACTAGAACTTCAACTTTTTCTTTTTCTTTATCTTAAAGTTTCATATACTTATCCCCAAGCACCAAAATGAGCCATTTCTCTCCACCACTTCCCTCCTTCTCCCATTCTCTTTCTCCCTCTTTGATGCTGTGAATTTTCCTATCCAAGAAAGAAGAAAGTGGGGACCTTCTTGGAAAAAGGATCTAGGGTTGCAATTGACTTCATTTTAGGGTTGAAAAAGCTTCCTTTTAGTGATCTTTCCTTAAAAGAGTAAGAATACCCTTCTTTCCTCTGTTTATTTCTTTTTTATCCTTCCTCCTACCTTTCTCCAGGTTGGAACCTTGTTTTTCCATGGTATAAATTGCTCTAAATCTCTAAAACCCTACCTTTCTTGCTCCTTATGCTTAGGGTTTGCTCATTTGATGAATAAAGGTGCTAGATGGACGAATTCATAACTAATTCTTGGATTTTCTACCCTACCTGCTCGAGTTTTATTCTGTGTGGGGTTTCATCTTCTCATTAGATGAAATTTTTATGACTTTCTCCACGTTTATTGCTTACCATAAGCTTGCTAGCTCATGTTCTTGCTTGAAAATGATGATCCATGCACTAAAAGGCTATGCTTGACTTGGATTTCGATTTTTATAATGTTCCCTATTCTGATTTCAGTTCTAGATGAATCTGTGATCATGTGTATGTTATTCCTAAGGTATAATATGACTTGGATCAGGTTGGTTTGACAACCTATGGTGCTAAGCACCTATCAACCAATGGTCAATTTTAGGGTTTTAAGTTGATTTCTTCTATTAATCCATTTTTTTTAATTTAAGCCAGGAGATCTTCTATTCATCCCACTCTCCTCTTTGTGGGAAAACCATCAAATAAAAGGTTACAATTCATGCTTATAAAGTCGCGGATAAAACCCCCATCAGGCCCATCAAAGACTCTATACAAAAACCAGAACAAGAACTCATAGCTGCGCAAGACTCCAAGACACCAAAAGGTGAACCAAGAGCCACATCATCCAGCAGGTGTTCTCCTGAAGAAAATGTATGGAACACTACATCTATCCATGATGATGAGACCTCGCACATACATGGGTAGCAGCATATGTTCAGTACAAATGTAAGTGTCATTGAGAGTGGACCCTCACGATCCTAACGCTCTTGCAACTGCATTAGCTTGCTTAGGTATGAGATAACCTATAATGGCATTATCATTGAGAACCGCTCGGATCTCCCTCCTGAATGGAGTGGCTCTCCATGGCTCCTTAGAGTTTCCCCACAAGATGTCAAGCACATAAGGATCGTCAATCTCAATGATGGCGATGTGGAGGTTCTTATCTTCGGCAATTTTGAGGGCAATGGCACAAGCAAGAATGTAGGCAATGGTGTAGTATCTTCTCGAAGCCAGACTCGGAAAGCTAATCTAACATGAGAGTGGGAGTTGTGAACGATACCGGCTGCCCATCTTCTAACGACTCCCATCCGGTCAGCTGTGCGGCTAATAGTCAGATTGAGCTTAAGATTGTCTACATCCGGGGGTCGCCATCTCGTGATCTGAATGCACTTGAGATTGGTCTGTGGATCCTGAATATTATGAAGCTCGAGCTATTTGTGAAAGGTCGGGTCCCCTATATTGATGAAAGACTTCTTCAAAATCAGCCGGTTCAGACAAGAAGAAATGAAATTCCATTGCAAGGGCCATGCTAAAACCTTTCCTTCCATCTTGGCGGTGCATCGGATGCGCCATATAGTCCACACTATATGGGCACATAGCTCACCTGCGATCCATCTTCTTGGCGATGTAGAAGCATGTGAGCTACCACAAAATATCATGATCTGCTCGAAAGACTCAGGCATTGTATAGCTGGTAATGGCACAAAACTTGTCCCAGAAAAATCGAGCAAGCTGACTATCCAGAAAAAGGTGATGCAAGGTTTCACACGATGGTGGATCACAGCAAGAACATCGGGAGATGACTGGAATCTGACATCTGCGAATGTTGTCATCGGTGGGAAGAGCACGATGCACTATCTTCCACAAAACAGCGCTAGCTCTGGGATTTCCCATCTTCCAAAGCTTCTCCAACCAAGGTCTGTCGCTCTCCATGTGAGGATAAAGGATCACTTTCTTAATGGATTTAATGCAAAAAGGAACCATCCTATGATGGACACCATATCAACTTGTCCACGTCACCAATGATGACAGCGTGACATTCCGCAATGCTCTGGATACCGTCATGATGAAGAATGTGTGACAACGCGTCCCAGTCCCACCCATAACCTTCAATCCAGAAATCCCTGACTCTGAAATCGTGATGTCTGTCATTCACTGTGATAGCAAAATCAGCAAGAAGCGAGCTACACCACTTAGAGTTCCATAGCGAGATGTCTCCAAAACCAACTAACCATCTACAGTGTGGTAAGAACAAAGGGAATGTGCACCATACTTGTTTTCAAAAAGGTGAAGCTGCGGCCCCGAGCTTTAGATAGGGTGGGTAACACCCAGATCTATGACAATATGTGCTTGCATATTTATCTCTACAGAAGAACGCCCACATGGAGTTTTCATCAATGATTTCCCAACAGGCTTTGTACACATAAGATCTTGCCATGCATGTAATGGAGTCAATGCCGAGGTCTACAAGGGAGGTAGGGGAAGCTATGTCTTTCCATGAAACCCAAGCCTTGCAACGATTGTTTGTACGGTCAGCCCAAAGAAACTGTTACATCAACGCCTCGATACGATTACTTATACCAGATGGAATACCTACTGTTGCGGGTGTGTATAGGGATATTGATGATAGGACATGCTTGATCAGAAGCTTGTGCCCAGCAAAAGAAAGAAACCTCACTTTCTATCCGGAAATCTTGTGATTTATCTTCTCGACCAGGTACTCAAAAGTCGCCAATCTGGCTCTTCCATATACGATAGGAATGCCTAGGTAAGTGATGCCTCCTTCTGAGTTTCAAACATCAAGGGAGTTGGAAGTGTCCTCCATCATAGCTTGTGAGACCCCTGTAGTAAGGCAGCAAGATTTTGATCTGTTCACATATTGTCTAGTCGTGAGCTCGTAATTGTGGATGATAAAATTGACATAAGTGATGGATGCAGGGTCAACATTGAAGAAGACGATGATATCATCTGCGTAAAGTAAAATAGGTGGGGTTGCTCCATGCCCTCTAGTGCTAAACCTGCTTATGTCACCCGTACTAACCGCACGATGCATCTTCTTGGCGAGGATCTCTTCGAAAATGATAAAAAGGAAAGGAGAAAGAGGATTTCCCTATTTGAGCCCCTTGTGTATCTGAAAAAAAACCTACTGAATGATCCCCTAAAGTGACACTTGCCCATGTCCCTACAAAATGTTTGAGGCATAAGTTGATAACTTCAGGAGAGAACCCAAACTTGCTCAGTATCTTCCGCAGCACCTCCCAATCGACACGATCGTAAGCTTTCTACATATCATACTTGAGAACCACGTTGTGAAAATGTTCCCCTTGCTTGAGGTCATGCACAAGCTCTTTGGTGAGCCTAATGTGATGCACGATGTCCTTGCCAGGGACATAGGCACCTTGCGCGTCGGAGACAACCTTGGATATTAAGGATCTCAACCTTCAACTGATGACACTGGCAAGAATCCTAAGAGTCACGTTCTCGATAGAGATGGGTCTGAAGTCAGATGCGAAATTGATTGGTTGATCTACCTTGGGCAGCAAGACAATCCGGAAACTCATCAAACTCCTGTGGGATAATCTGTTCTTGCAGAAAGCTTTAGCAACCTCCAGGAAATCTGCTTTCACTATGTCCCAGGATGCAATAAAGAACTTGACAGTGAACCCATCAGGTTCGGGCACAGAGGACGAATTCATCTTCTTCATGGTTGAGACAACCTCTTGCTCAGAGGGAATAGAGGACAACATGATATTATATTCCGAATCTAACATCGTGGGAACATCATTTAGGAACTCAAATAAAAGGTCATCATTGATGCCGCTTGGAGGTAAGAACGGTTCTTCAAAGAAATCAGCAGCAGCGCGCACCATCTCGAGGAGCTCTTCTATCACCGTGTTGTCCGGGAGAATAATCATCACAGGTATTCTTTTCCTTTTTTTAACCTTCATTACGGCGTGATAGAATGCAGTGTTCCTATCACCATCGTCTAGCCAAGACACCCTGGATCTCTCTTTCCATAAGGCCTCCTCCAAATCGAGAATCTCTTGCAGCTCACGCTCTGCTTGAAGAAGTGAAGCTTCATTCTGTGGCAAAGGATTCTCATCGAACTCAATCTGAGTAACGTTAATGATGTCCTCTAGATCTTTCTTGCGCTGAGATATAAGCCCAAACGTGGCTCTTCTCTAGGTATTTAAAGCTCGCCTGACCTGTTTAAGCTTGGTAAACAACACGTACGAAGGTTGGCCAGCACATGGTAAGCTCCATGCATTTCTGATAATGTCCAAGTAGCCTGAGTGATCCAACTAAGTCGCCAGGAAGGAGAACGGGGGATGGGTCCTTTTGATAATCACATCACCAACACGGACCAGCAGAGGGCAGTGGTCAGACACCCTATACCTGGTAAGGTGGATGACCCTAGTGCTGGGTAGATCTTGACCCCATTTTCCATTTATGAGAACTCTATTGAGACGTTCCCAAATTGTGAGAGTGTGCATCTGTTTGTTCACCCACGTGAACCTGCTTCCATCGAAACGAACCTCACGAAGGTCGACGTCAGCAATGAAGTTATTGAAATCTAACATGGCTTGAAAATCAGGTGTGGTACCTCCGTGTTTCTCCTCAGTATTCCTAATAACGTTGAAGTCACCAGAAATCTTCCATCTGTGTTCGCCCACTTCATGGGCCAAGGATAAAAGAGACTCCCATAAGCTTCTGCGTTCTGTGATCTCACAACTGGCATAAACCGCTGTGATGTAGAAGATCTCGCAGGAAGCCGTGGTGCATCGGATGGTGATTTGTTGTCCCGTCTGCCTGAAAATAGTCGGGCTCAACCCCGAGTCACAAAATAACCACACTTTGCCATCGTCAGAGCTATTATCGCAGGCCCAATCAAGCTTGACAATGTCGAGCAGTTCATCAGCTCGAATGGCATGGAGGAAGGGTTCAAAAATCCCAACAATGACTGGTTTATGCAAGTTGCATAACCTGACCAAGACTCTTCTGGTTCTATTGTTCGTAGCTCCTCGGATGTTCCAAAACATGTGTTTTTGTAGATTCATAACAGAAAATGAATGTCGCATGACCTCGGAAACGCATAATAGCAACTATTGACTCCGCCTTTGCGGTGGAGAACCCTCGTTGTGGTCATCGTAGCCTTCATCCCAGAGCCCATCATCTCTGTGGGCTCTGATCTCCAAACCATGACATAAACACGATTAAAAACTTAGCGGAAGTGAATCAGTAATTAGTGGAAGACAAAAATCACGGGAAATTAAAACTTTTCGAGATAAGAACTTGGATCCATAAAAACTTCTTTCATAAAGAGAGATAAACTGTCTACATATCAGGATAATTACTTCTTGAGTAATTATATACATCAAGATACAAAATCTCAAGATCACTACACAAAAGACTCCAAGACCTGAGAGTACAGAGGACACATAGGACTGACTCTAACTACACCACATGGCAGGATAATCTCCACCTGAGATTACTGCTGCTCCTGGTGCTGCTGCTGCTGAGACTGGTCACCTGTAGGCTGGTTCCTTCGTCTCCGACGTCCACCTAAAAAGTTGAAGTCTACGGGGTGAGACAATTATACATAATTGTCCCAGCGAGAGTTATAACTCTTCGCTAGAAGCTTTATTATAACATCAAAGAATATCTTAAGCAGTAAAGCCTTCAAAGTATTCTATAACAGTTGCAGGTATAACAAGATCTCTACAATTTAGGAGATATGGAGAATATAAACACTATTGCAATGTAACATCAATCAACTAACTTGGAGTCATCTCTAACAAGTTATACTACATGGTTGATTATGTTTTACAAACAACATTATGCCCTGTGGAGATGAGGCATACCACTCATACTCCAACTGATCACTGAGAAGTCACATCAGTATCATACATAGGTCATTAAGAGAGCCGGATTCTCATGACCTTCACCTTCCTCAGTCAGTAAGAGGATCACTTGTAGGACATCTCGTGTCTCTACTACTATAGCTCACCAGGGTAAACTGGTCCTTCGCTATTCTAGAGTCACAGTGGCGTTCTGTACTCTCTTCGTCATCAGGAGGTTTCATATTTACCTACCACTGGTACGGATATCTGTGCTTTCTTCGTCATCAGGAGGTTTCATGTTTACCTACTACTGATACGGTATGGAATTATAGTGAAGGATGGATGGATTACACATCTACATCACTTTCCTACACTAGGATGTAAGGTCCTACACATCCATGTACCCCACATACTCAAAAGTATGTGCTCCAGGAGTTCCCTGAGGAAAACCTGTTTCACCATCACTTAATCTCTGACAATGATGGATCTATGATCAGGGCTCTACATTATACTTGATTAGTTAGGTACATTCAGTATTCTTTAACAGCATACATTGTTCTCCAAACAATAACAGTAGCATAGCAGCTATAAAAGAAGAATACTAAATGTAACAGGCCTAACTCATATCAATCATCATTTCTCATTATCCTCATCACAAGTCATCTCTAAGGCATGACCTTGATGGTATTCATGGCTCTCACAGCCCATTATCAGCATAGGATGCCACTGACAAGGCATCAGATTACCTTACTTATTCATAAGGCTAACAACATGCCTTTAATGAATATAACATCAACATCCATACCTGGATATGATTACCTTCATATCAGAACCTGCATGGTTAATACAACTGATAAAGGTAATACAAAAATAAGGAATATACTTCCTACTCTTGTCATAAGAGTTAAATCTCTAATTCACATCAAATAGAGTTTAATACTCAAAAGCATGCCATTACCCTTGAATTAGGGTTTACTATTCACATTACATGTCATCACCCTTGAATTAGGGTTTACTATTCACATTAAGGTGAATTGAACTCATAACATCATCATGTATGAGTAACATCTTCATTGATGCTCTTAGATTAGTTAAAGGTTCATCATTTATCATAATTAGGGTTTCTATGATCTCACACAGGTGGATCATACCCTAATTATGCTCATTCGCGTGCATTGGAGATGCTTTAATTGAGTTTTCACCTGAAAAGGGTACTTTCTATCTCTAGAAGTACTTTCTCTCTCTAGAAGTACTTTCTCTCTCATCATAAAGTTAGGTGATGTCAACATCACTCTAAATCAGGTTAGATTAAGTCATCATAGGCTAACATAGCCCAAAACATCACCATCATGTGATTAGGGTTTGATTTGATCAAGGTATTACTTAATTTACCCTTCAGGGGTATTTTGGTAATTCACCCCATTGATCATCATCATGGTCAAAATCCTAGTCAATTAGCCACTTAATATCCTAGGTTATCATTAGGGTTTGATTAGGGCAACATTGAACCATTTATATCATCAATTGATTGAATGAAGTCAACCTTGAATCATATTGTTCGATTTTCAACCATCAATCTCCAATTGATTTGAGATCGTTTGAAAGTGTTGATCGTTTAGCTAAATTGACTTTCCAAGACCGTGAGCCCTCCTCTAACTCCAAGACCACGAGCCTCCTTAAACTCCAAGACCGCGAGCCTCTTCAAATGGTTCAAGACCGCGAAGCTCAAATTGATGTTAAGACCGCGAGGCTATGTAGACCGTTTGCTCACCTTGACCTCAGGACCGCGAGGCCCCTCGCGGTCTTGAGACCGTGATCCCCCTCTCGGTTTTGAGACCGCGAGCCCTCTCATGGTCTTGAGACCGCGAGCCCTCTCACGGTCTTGAGACCGCGAGGCTCACATGGTCTCAGCCGCTTGGACCTTCAACAAGATTCAATGGTTACAACCTATAATGTCAACCGATGTTGAAGCCCTCAAAAGGTCAAAACCATGATGACCACTTATGAATTGGGTCAATTAAGATTTTGCTTGACCACTTGGTCATTCAATTGACCCTCAATTGTTGACCAATTAGGGTTGAAGTTGATTCAATTAGGGTCTATCAATGTTCACCCATCAACACTCAACAATGTGACTCAACACAAGGTTGAACCCTTCAATTGAGCTCCAATTGGGCCCAAACCTGGCCCAAACGGTCTTGAGGTCATGTGGGTGGACCCCACATGGTCTTGAGACCGTTTGCCCAAGATTGCATCAAAGTCTAAGGTGATTTGATAGGGGTTGCATCATGATTGAACCACAAAACAGAATTTTGATTAAATTGATAACTTATTTGCAATTAGGTCCTCAATTGGTCAAATTACTTAACCCTAGACCTTCAAACGGTCTTGGGTGATTTTCCTCTCGGTCTTAAGACCGTTTGGATAAGTTCCAAACGGTCTTGAGACCGTTTGGCCATCCAATTTTGGATTCTAATGGAAATTGAACAAGGTTGAACAAATTGAGTTGATGATTATATCAATACTTTAATTGCAATGTAATTTGGTGTAATTGTACCTTCAATTGGTCAACTAATCTTGACCCCAGACCTCCAAACGGTCATGGTTGATCACCCTCGCGGTCTTGAGACCGTTTGGATGTCCCCCAAACGGTCTTGAGACCGTTTAGGTCAATCAACCCTAAAAACCCTAATTAGGTCACCATAATTTCAGTACTGATTTCATCTAGGGTTAGCCCTAGTATTCACCCTTCAACTCTTAGCCCGTTTGGAATTAGACCATCAAACTTGGTGAGTTGTTAATTAACATTATTTTGAACAGTAATATCATACGGTCAACGCCTGGTCAACGACCTTACACGGTCTTGAGACCGTTTGCCCAAAAAGGCAATTTCAGACCGTTTGAGAATCAGGAATAAATTCATTTAAAGCTGTTACTTAAAAAGGTCATATCTCCCGATTCCGTTGGCGTTAGCCTCCCAAATTTTGAGGGTAATTAGCCTATATAATTAGGAACAGATTTCTTATACGGTCCACGCTCGGTCAACGGGGCCAAACGGTCTTGAAGACCGTTTTCCCTGTCGCGGTCTCGAGACCGTTCTCTCACCTCGCGGTCTTGAGACCGAGAGAGCAAACTGGTGAGACCGTTTAAGAAAGTGAAAAGCGGTGGGTTTTTCTTGGAAATCACGCCTTCATCTCCTAGCTCAAGAACAGTACGGATATCCCATGGATTTGCTTGCAAAAATAGCAGGGAAAGTAGGGAAACATGAAGAACTATCATCTAACCGCATATAAGAGATGTATATAGTAAAGCATGGGTTTAGAGTTATAAAACCCGCCTAAAGCTTGCTCCTTGAGCTCCAAGCTTTCAAGATCCAAGCTCTAATGGCGTCCTTGAGTTCCCACAGGTTGGCCAAGGTGAAAACTCCAAGGAAGGATGAAAAGAGATGGCTAGAAAGGTAGGGTTTCAAGAGTTAGCCATGAAGTTGACCTTGAATTCGAGTTCTAACCATGGAATTAGGCAAGAAGAGGGGTTCAAACCTACCTTGCACCCTTGGCCGTTCCCCTTGAGCTCCAAGACAGTCCTTAGTCGGCCAAGCAAAGAGGAAACAGTGATATGTACGAAGGAAAAGTTCCTTTGCTTGAGAGGTGAAGTATACATATGCTTGGGTGATGTTTCATTAAAGGCCCATAAGTTTCCCCATAATTCCAATTAAGTCCTTCCTTCATTACTTGCTCGTCCCTTCCTATTTATTATAAGGACAAACCTTATCTTAAGGTCTAGAAAAAGAAGGCAAAGAAGAACAATCTAATAATAAGGTACATACATAAAGAGATATTGCACATATACCCTGATTATTCAATCACAAGGCATATTTCATAACTTGATAATTCAATTGAGGTGACTCCCTCATCATTTCTTCTCTTAATGATGGCAAGAGTCTAAAAAGATACATTAGATGACATATTTTACAATTTGCATCCCTTAATTTGGGTAAATTGCATTTTACCCCAAATTAGGGTTTCAAGCATCGGGATTGCTTCCACAGCTGCACCTTGGTGCCCTAGCTTGGGAAATCCCTCAAACTTTACCAAAAAGATTCTCATGATGTCTCAACATCAGAGGAACATCTTAACATGTGCAAATTGCAAGTTAACCCTTTCAACTGGGTAAATTGCACATAGGTCCCTGTATATCAAAACAATGCTACAACTTTAAATAAAAAGGAGCAAATACTGAAATATATGTTTCTGAGAAACTTAATTACATGCTCAGAATTAATCATAAAGATTTAATTACATATTTAGACAAAACACCTAGGGTTAGTTCATAACCCAGGTCAGGGATGTTACAAATTATCCACCCCTTACAAGGATTTCATCCCCGAAATCGATAAGACATATCAAGAGAAAAGGGCAGGATACTTCCTTCTCATCTCATCCTCTAGTTCCCAAGTGGCTTCTTCAATGCCACGGTGATTCCAGAGGACTTTCACAAGACTTATATCTTTCTTCTTTAACTTTTTAATTCGTTTATCAAGGATTGACACTGGTCCCTCCTCATAGGATATGTCATCATTCAATTCTACCTCCATAGGTTGTAGAACTGTCTCGGTGTCTGGGTGACATTTCTTCAACATAGAAATGTGAAACACAGGATGTAACCACTGTAACTCAGGTGGTAGCTCTAGTTTATATGCTACCTTTCCAATCCGTTCGATAATTGGATAAGGCCCCATATATCTAGGAGCTAACTTCCCTTTCCTTCCAAAATGAAGGACCCCTTTCCAAGGTGAGACCTTGAGATACACTCTGTCTCCAACCTGGAACTCTAAAGGTCTACGACGTTTGTCAGCATAAGATTTCTGCCTATCTTGAGCAATCTTAATCTTATGTTGTATTACTTTAATCTTTTCTGTGGTTTGCTGCACCAGGTCAGGACCTAACAACTGGTGCTCACCAGTCTCAAACCAACACAAGGGTGATCTACAACGTCTACCATATAAGGCTTCATAAGGTGCCATATCAATACTATGCTGATAGCTATTATTATAGGCAAACTCTATCAAGCTTAGGTGTAGATCCCAACTTCCGGTGAACTGGAGAACACATGCTCTCAACAGGTCTTCTAAGGTCTGTATGGTCCTTTCTGACTGTCCATCAGTCTGCGGATGAAAGGCCGTACTAAACCTCATGTTAGTACCTAAGGCTCTGTGCAACTATTCCCAAAAAGGACTTGTAAACTGAGGACCTCTGTTAGAAACTATTGTGACAGGAACTCCGTGCAAACGCACTATCTCTTGAACATACAACTCTGATAACCTTTCAGCAGAATAGGTTGTCTTGACAGGTAAGAAATGTGCTGTCTTAGTTAACCTATCAACAATTACCCAAATGGAATCATGTCCTTTGCTTGTCCTGGGTAGGCCAACAACAAAGTCCATGGTCACATGGTCCCACTTCCACTGTGGTATGGGTAAAGGTTGCATTGTTCCTGCAGGCTTCTGGTGTTCAACTTTAACTTGCTGACACACGGGACACCTCAGAACAAATTCTGCAACGTCCTTCTTCATCCCAGGCCACCAATACAGATCTTTCAAATTCCGATACATCTTGGTGTTCCCTGGATGCATAGCATACATGGAAGAATGGGCTTCTTCCAGGACTAACTTTCTCAAGTTGTCCACATCTGGCACTATCATCCTTCCATTATAACAAGCTACTTGATCTTCTGAGTCATGAAAACCATCTTGCTTCTCATTTCCATACTCAGATCTTATATGTTGAACTGCAGCATCACCTAGCTGTGCCTCTTTAATCTGCTCCCTTAGGGTAGGTTTAACATGCATCTCAGCTAACAAACCGGCTAACAATGACACCTTCAACTGTACATTGTCTTGCCTTAAAGAGATAAGCATATCTCTCCTAGCGCATACTAAAGAGTTTAGTTGTGCTCTATTCATGGTTGATGTTGCTGATTTCCTACTCAAGGCATCTGCAACAACATTGGCCTTGCCTAGATGGTAATCAATTGTACAGTCGTAGTCCTTGATTAACTCCATCCAGCGACGTTGCCTCATGTTGAGCTCATGCTGAGAGAAGATATACTTAAGGTTTTTGTGGTCTGTGAAAATCTGGAATGTCTCTCCGTAGAGATAATGCCTCCAGATCTTCAAAGCATGAACCACAACCGCTAACTCCAGATCGTGTGTTGGATAATTCTCCTTGTGTTTCTTAAGCTGTCGGGAAGCAAAAGAAATCACTTGTTTATCCTGCATCAACACACATCCTAGTCCATTTTTGGAAGCATCACAGAAGACTACATATCCTTTTCCTTGTTCAGGTAGCACTAGAACAGGTGCACTTGTCAATCTCTCCTTCAGCAACGGGAAAGACTGTTGACACTTATTACTCCAAGAAAAAGGAACATCTTTCCAAGTTAACTTGGTCAGAGGTAAGGCTATAGAACTAAAGTTCATAATGAACCTTCGATAATAGCCAGCTAACCCCAAGAAACTTCGAATCTCCGTCGGTGTCTTCGGTTGTTCCCACTGTAGAACAGATTCTACTTTCGTAGGGTCAACACGAATTCCCGAGGCGTATATCACATGACCAAGAAAAGATACCTCCGGTAGCCAAAACTCACACTTGCTAAACTTAGCATACAGCTTATGTTCTCTTAGCAAGGTTAAAGCTTGGCGAAGATGTTGTTCATGTTGCTGAGCATCCCTACTATAGATCAGAATGTCATCTATGAAGACGACAACACACTGATCAAGGAAAGGTCGAAAAACTCTATTCATGAGTTCCATAAATGCAGCTGGTGCATTGGTTAGTCCAAACGACATAACCGTGAACTCATAGTGACCATATCTTGTCCTAAAGGCAGACTTGGATATGTCACTATCCTTAATACGAAGTTGGTGATATCCAGACCTCAAGTCTATCTTTGAAAAGACTGTTGCACCACGCAACTGGTCAAAGAGATCATCAATCCTCGGCAGAGGATACTTATTCTTTATTGTTACTTTATTGAGTTGTCTATAGTCGATGCACAACCGCATTGACCCATCTTTCTTTTTAACAAACAAGACCGGAGCACCCCAAGGTGAAGTACTCGGTCGGATAAAACCTCTCTCAAGTAGCTCTTGAAGCTGTTTCTTGAGTTCTGCCATCTCGGCAGGCGCCATCCTATACGGAGTTTGAGCTATGGGTTTCATATCTGGGATCAGATTGATTTCAAAATCAATCTCCCGAGGTGGTGGTATACCAGGAAGTTCTTCAGGAAACACATCTTCGAATTCCCTGACTATAGGAACTTCAGCAGGATTGGAACTTTCCTTGGTAACATCTACCACATGGGCTAAGAATGCATAACATCCTTGCCTCAACAGCTTATCAGCAACCATAGCTGATACAAGACAGGTGGGCAGAATCTTTCTTTCACCTTGAAAGATCCATGTGCTGCTTTCGTCAGCAAACACAACCAACTTGGACTCACAATCCAAGACAACTCCATACCTCTCTAAGGTATCCATCCCGAGGATTATATCAAATCCCTACATATCAAGTGGTATAAGATCCACTTGAATGCGATGGTCAGAAAAGAAGAGGATGCAGGGAGAACATACCTCCTGCAAAACGGCAGACCCACTCAACGGAGTCTCCAACAACAAACTATCTGTCCTATGACTAACAGTCACATTGCAGTTACGAATCACTTCACGAGTGATGAAAGAGTGCGTAGCACCCGGATCAATTAGAACGGATACAACACAGGATGTAGACATATCAGAATATAAAAGTTTCATCTGACCTGCCACTACCCATGGATTGACCACTGCCTCAGGTGGGTTTATAGCATAGAACCTCGCAGTCGCCTGGTGTTGAGGTGGTGCTGATGATCCAGCTTGAGACGCTTGTCCACGTCCTCGAGCTGCTCCTTGATGTTGTCTATTCTGAGATCCCTGTTGATTCTATCTCAGAGGTTGTTGTGTCACACTAGCAGGCCTAGAACGGAAATCCTTCATTAAGTGTCCCACCTTACCACAGTTGTAGCAACTCCTCTCCTGTTGCTGTGGTCTGGGTGGTCCAGTGACTGACACTGATGCAGAACTGTGCGTCCCTTGAAGTGGTTGACTCCGTCCTCTACCTCTGCTTGGTGTCCATTGAGTTTGAAAACTCGATCTGGGTGGTGGAGGGTTAGGTGCAGAGAATCTAGGTTTCTTGGAATCCCTAGATGAAGAACTCTGGAACTGTGGATATCTTTTATGGGTTTGTATTTTCTCAACCACAGATCTCTCTATCCTTCGGACTGACTCAACGAAGGTAGAGAATCTCTCTCGGTTCTCTAAGGTAGATACAGGGGTTGACATATCAGAATTCAAACCCTTCTCGAATCTTCTGATTCTTTCCTCATCCGTAGCAGCCATGTGCGGACAGAACCGCAGCAACTCCATGAACTTAGCTTCATATTCGCTAATGTTCATCATACCCTGCCTTAGTTTCTCGAACTGAGAGATCTTCTCATCTAGGAAGGTCTTTGGAAAATATCTTTTGATAAATTCCTGACGAAACTCTTCCCATGAGAACTCTACTCCAGGCCTCTTCTGCTCTTCCATGTTCCACCAGTGACCAGCACTACCTTTGAGAAGATAGACAGCATGTCTAACCTTCTCAGCTTCCGGAATCATAAGAATCCTGAAAGCCTTCTCCAACTCTGTCAACCATAAGTCAGCATCTGCAGGGTCGGCAGTTCTGAAGTACTCGGTAGCTCTGACACGACGAAGTCGTTCGAATGTCTTACCGATACCTTGTGCTTCAGGCTGGACAGGTGCCCTAGGTGCAGGAATGGGCATCCTATCAGTTATATGTGTCATGGCAGTCATAAACTGCCCGAACATTGTCTGTACAGCTGGGTTACTCATGTCAGCTGGGTCGAACTGGGGTGGCTCTCTTGGTGACTCAGGTGCATGTTGTTCTATTCTCGGAACTCTTGCACCGCCTCGAGGTGCACTAGCACTACTCTCTGCCACGTACTCACCATGATGTTCTGACATTCTTATGTATCTTCTTCTCCTGAGGAGCAGAAGATTCTATTAGATAAGGAAGGAGTACTAAAGGTAGACTCGACATCCTAAGTCCTATGCCTCTGTAGACTCAACTGACCTAGAGCTCTGATACCACTAGTTGTGGGCTCTGATCTCCAAACCATGACATAAACACGATTAAAAACTTAGCGGAAGTGAATCAGTAATTAGTGGAAGACAAAAATCACGGGAAATTAAAACTTTTCGAGATAAGAACTTGGATCCATAAAAAATTCTTTCATAAAGAGAGATAAACTGTCTACATCTCAGGATAATTACTTCTTGAGTAATTATATACATCAAGATACAAAATCTCAAGATCACTACACAAAAGACTCCAAGACCTGAGAGTACAGAGGACACATAGGACTGACTCTAACTACACCACATGGTAGGACAATCTCCACCTGAGATTACTGCTGCTCCTGGTGCTGCTGCTGCTGAGACTGGTCACCTGTAGGCTGGTTCCTTCGTCTCCGACGTCCACCTAAAAAGTTGAAGTCTACGGGGTGAGACAATTATACATAATTGTCCCAGCGAGAGTTATAACTCTTCGCTAGAAGCTTTATTATAACATCAAAGAATATCTTAAGCAGTAAAGCCTTCAAAGTATTCTATAACAGTTGCAGGTATAACAAGATCTCTACAATTTAGGAGATATGGAGAATATAAACACTATTGCAATGTAACATCAATCAACTAACTTGGAGTCATCTCTAACAAGTTATACTACATGGTTGATTATGTTTTACAAACAACATTATGCCCTGTGGAGATGAGGCATACCACTCATACTCCAACTGATCGCTGAGAAGTCACATCAGTATCATACATAGGTCATTAAGAGAGTCGGATTCTCATGACCTTCACCTTCCTCAGTCAGTAAGAGGATCACTTGTAGGACATCTTGTGTCTCTACTACTATAGCTCACCAGGGTAAACTGTTCCTTCGCTATTCTAGAGTCACAGTGGCGTTATGTACTCTCTTCGTCATCAGGAGGTTTCATATTTACCTACCACTGGTACGAATATCTGTGCTTTCTTCGTCATCAGGAGGTTTCATGTTTACCTACTACTGATACGGTATGGAATTATAGTGAAGGATGGATAGATTACACATCTACATCACTTTCCTACACTAGGATGTAAGGTCCTACACATCCATGTACCCCACATACTCAAAAGTATGTGCTCCAGGAGTTCCCTGAGGAAAACCTGTTTCACCATCACTTAATCTCTGACAATGATGGATCTATGATCAGGGCTCTACATTATACTTGATTAGTTAGGTACATTCAGTATTCTTTAACAGCATACATTGTTCTCCAAACAATAACAGTAGCATAGCAGCTATAAAAGAAGAATACTAAATGTAACAGGCCTAACTCATATAAATCATCATTTCTCATTATCCTCATCACAAGTCATCTCTAAGGCATGACCTTGATGGTATTCATGGCTCTCACAGCCCATTATCAGCATAGGATGCCACTGACAAGGCATCAGATTACCTTACTTATTCATAAGGCTAACAACATGCCTTTAATGAATATAACATCAACATCCATACCTGGATATGATTACCTTCATATCAGAACCTGCATGGTTAATACAACTGATAAAGGTAATACAAAAATAAGGAATATACTTCCTACTCTTGTCATAAGAGTTAAATCTCTAATTCACATCAAATAGAGTTTAATACTCAAAAGCATGCCATTACCCTTGAATTAGGGTTTACTATTCACATTACATGTCATCACCCTTGAATTAGGGTTTACTATTCACATTAAGGTGAATTGAACTCATAACATCATCATGTATGAGTAACATCTTCATTGATGCTCTTAGATTAGTTAAAGGTTCATCATTTATCATAATTAGGGTTTCTATGATCTCACACAGGTGGATCATACCCTAATTATGCTCATTCCTGTGCATTGGAGATGCTTTAATTGAGTTTTCACCTGAAAAGGGTACTTTCTCTCTCTAGAAGTACTTTCTCTCTCTAGAAGTACTTTCTCTCTCATCATAAAGTTAGGTGATGTCAACATCACTCTAAATCAGGTTGGATTAAGTCATCATAGGCTAACATAGCCCAAAACATCACCATCATGTGATTAGGGTTTGATTTGATCAAGGTATTACTTAATTTACCCTTCAGGGGTATTTTGGTAATTCACCCCATTGATCATCATCATGGTCAAAATCCTAGTCAATTAGCCACTTAATATCCTAGGTTATCATTAGGGTTTGATTAGGGCAACATTGAACCATGTATATCATCAATTGATTGAATGAAGTCAACCTTGAATCATATTGATCGATTTTCAACCATCAATCTCCAATTGATTTGAGATCATTTGAAAGTGTTGACCGTTTAGCTAAATTGACTTTCCAAGACCGCGAGCCCTCCTCTAACTCCAAGACCGTGAGCCTCCTTAAACTCCAAGACCGCGAGCCTCTTCAAATGGTTCAAGACCGCGAAGCTCAAATTGATGTTAAGACCGCAAGCTATGTAGACTATTTGCTCACCTTGACCTCAGGACCGCGAGACCCCTCGCGGTCTTGAGACCGTGAGCCCCCTCTCGGTCTTGAGACCGCGAGGCTCACATGGTCTCAGCCGCTTGGACCTTCAACAAGATTCAATGGTTACAACCTATAATGTCAACCGATGTTGAAGCCCTCAAAAGGTCAAAACCATGATGACCACTTATGAATTGGGTCAATTAAGATTTTGCTTGACCACTTGGTCATTCAATTGACCCTCAATTGTTGACCAATTAGGGTTGAAGTTGATTCAATTAGGGTCTATCAATGTTCACCCATCAACACTCAACAATGTGACTCAACACAAGGTTGAACCCTTCAATTGAGCTCCAATTGGGCCCAAACTTGGCCCAAATGGTCTTGAGGTCATGTGGGTGGACCCCACATGGTCTTGAGACCGTTTGCCCAAGATTTCATCAAAGTCTAAGGTGATTTGATAGGGGTTGAATCATGATTGAACCACAAAACAGAATTTTGATTAAATTGATAACTTATTTGCAATTAGGTCCTCAATTGGTCAAATTACTTAACCCTAGACCTTCAAACGGTCTTGGGTGATTGTCCTCTTGGTCTTGAGACCGTTTGGATGAGTTCCAAACGGTCTTGAGACCGTTTGCCCATCCAATTTTGGATTCTAGTGGAAATTCAACAAGGTTGAACAAATTGAGTTGATGATTATATCAATACTTTAATTGCAATGTAATTTGGTGTAATTGTACCTTCAATTGGTCAACTAATCTTGACCCCAGACCTCCAAACGGTCATGGTTGATCGCCCTCGCAGTCTTGAGACCGTTTGGATGTCCCCCAAACGGTCTTGAGACCGTTTAGGTCAATCAACCCTAAAAACCCTAATTAGGTTACCATAATTTCAGTACTGATTTCATCTAGGGTTAGCCCTAGTATTCACCCTTCAACTCTTAGCCCGTTTGGAATTAGACCATAAAACTTGGTGAGTTGTTAATTAACATTATTTTAAACAGTAATCTCATACGGTCAACGCCTGGTCAACGACCTTACACGGTCTTGAGACCGTTTGCCCAAAAAGGCAATTTCAGACCGTTTGAGAATCAGGAATAAATTCATTTAAAGTTGTTACTTAAAAAGGTCATATCTCCCGATTCCTTTGGAGTTAGCCTCCCAAATTTTGAGGGTAATTAGCCTATATAATTAGAAACAGATTTATTCTTCGGTCCACGCTCGTTCAACGGGGAAAAACGGTCTTGAAAACCGTTTTCCTTGTCGCGGTCTCGAGACCGTTTGCTCACCTCGCGGTCTTGAGACCGAGAGAGCAAACTGGTGAGACCGTTTAAGAAAGTGAAAAGCGGTGGGTTTTTCTTGGAAATCATGCCTTCATCTCCTAGCTCAAGAACAGTACGGATATCCCATGGATTTGCTTGCAAAAATAGCAGGGAAAGTAGGGAAACATGAAGAACTATCATCTAACCGCATATAAGAGATGTATATAGTAAAGCATGGGTTTAGAGTTATAAAACCCGCCTAAAGCTTGCTCCTTGAGCTCCAAGCTTTCAAGCTCCAAGATAGAATGGCGTCCTTGAGTTCCCACAGGTTTGCCAAGGTGAAAACTCCAAGGAAGGATGAAAAGAGATGGCTAGAAAGGTAGGGTTTCAAGAGTTAGCCATGAAGTTGACCTTGAATTCGAGTTCTAACCATGGAATTAGGCAAGAAGAGGGGTTCAAACCTACCTTGCACCCTTGGCCGTTCCCCTTGAGCTCCAAGACAGTCCTTAGTCGGCCAAGCAAAGAGGAAACAGTGATATGCACGAAGGAAAAGTTCCTTTGCTTGAGAGGTGAAGTATACATATACTTGGGTGATGTTTCATTAAAGGCCCATAAGTTTCCCCATAATTCCAATTAAGTCCTTCCTTCATTACTTGCTCGTCCCTTCCTCTTTATTATAAGTACAAACCTTATCTTAAGGTCTAAAAAAAGAAGGCAAAGAAGAACAATCTAATAATAAGGTACATACATAAAGAGATATTGCACATATACCCTAATTATTCAATCACAAGGCACATTTCATAACTTGATAATTCAATTGAGGTGACTCCCTCATCATTTCTTCTCTTAATTATGGCAAGAGTCTAAAAAGATACATTAGATGACATATTTTACAATTTGCATCCCTTAATTTGGGTAAATTGCATTTTACCCCAAATTAGGGTTTCAAGCACCGGGATTGCTTCCACAGCTGCACCTTGGTGCCCTAGCTTGGGAAATCCCTCAAACTTTACCAAAAAGATTCTCATGATGTCTCAACATCAGAGGAACATCTCAACATGTGCAAATTGCAAGTTAACCCTTTCAACTGGGTAAATTGCACATAGGTCTCTGTATATCAAAACAATGCTACAACTTTAAATAAAAAGGAGCAAATACTGAAATATATGTTTCTAAGAAACTTAATTACATGCTCAGAATTAATCATAAAGATTTAATTACATATTTAGACAAAAAACCTAGGGTTAGTTCATAACCCAGGTCAGGGATGTTACAATTTCATTCAAAAAAACATCTATCGCTATGATGAATCAAGGGGTGGTGACGCATAGATTGCGTCCTGGAGCTGCTCCTGCCTTGGTTCTGATTCGACCTGTTAGTGCTTCTTCGTCGACGTCCTGACGGTTCGAGGCTTGTATTCGCAAAGGATATGAATTCATCTAGATGGCGATGTGGTAGATACGATTTGATGTCCTCCTCGTTAAGCACCATTCTGTCGGATGGCGAGCTCATGTTTTCTTCATGTTCCTCAACTATTACTCTTTCATTGTCTACAAGATGCACTGTGCTACGCACCTGAACCATGGTATGAGTAATAGGTTCAGACACTCGTGAATAAGGTTTCCCTCGGTCCACCATTACTGATTGTTTGGGCATCCTGATATCCATCGCCTCATGTGGTATGTCTAGTTCTCGACCAACCTCTGTGAGGGTAAAAGTGTTCTCCCGAAGCGAAGCTCTGGCAACAATGTGCAACTTGACATCCGACCTTCGATATCTGTGGGTGAGAGATATGTATTGTGGTATATCCTCTGAGAAAGCTTCGATCAGCACGAGAATGCCAGATAGATCATCATGTGCACGCTGCCAGCAGGAAATGAAGATTAGCTTGACGAATGAACTGGCCATGCTTTCAAAGGATCATCTATCTTTGTAAGCAATTGGCATGTTAGTAATCCAAAACTAGATTGCTTCCTTCCGAGATCCCGCATCGGCGTTATCCATAGAGGATATGTGGAGATGCTTCTCGCGATAGGTTAAACTGCCTTTATCAAACTCCGTCTTAGCTTCTCCTTCAGTTGCAAAGAAAGCTACTGCTTTCCTGAGCGAGAACCGGTATATGTCAACTGTGTTTTCCCAGTAAGACCTGAGATGCTCTCCAAGGTCTTCCCAGGAGATTCCCCTCAGCCATGTGATCCCTACGGCACATCGGAGGGATTCAACCTTCTTTTCCCTGTCTTCATAAATCCATGACCCGATGATGGTACCATTGCAACAACCCTATGGTGTTGTCTTCATGACAACTAATGGTTGGGATCAAAGGTGTTAGATGATGGTGACAACCTATGGTCACCCCCTTAGGTCAGGTTTTGGATCAATTAAGAAGTTTAATGATCAACCATTAAGTACCCTACTGATGTTATCAATCAATGATGACATTAGCTTAATATTTAACGTTGATTAATGAATATAGTGTTAATCTAACAACCTTTGGTGATTTAATGGTCACTAATGATGATGGATCATGTCTCTACAACCTATGTTGATTTAAGCATTGTAGTTGTAGCATCAATTAATCCTTAGACCAATGGTTTCTTGGGTCACTTGATGCAATGTTCGGATCTATACTGTAATTGATGGTTTTAACATATGAACTTGACCCAATGGTCAAGATATAATGTTTATTGCTCCAATACAGTGGAATGATGGCTAATGTAATATTTTGGTCCTAATAATGTGATTTAGATGGTTTCCTTTATATTATCAACTTAAGGAGCTTACTTTTTGACAATGGATGGCTTATTTTTACTGAACAGTCGATTGTGGGTTTTACCCTACTCTCAATGGAACTTTTTGTGTTGTTAATCAAGGGATATCTAGGGTTCGATGGTGACTCTTTATAGAGAACAAATCAAGGACTTCATAGGTGGTTTATCCAAGGTGTTTACTTATGTAAAGAACCAATGGTCTAACCTTTTAAACATCTAATGGTTCTGGGTGACATTATGGTATGGTGATATGGGTTAATGATGGAACAAATGGAGGGTACCCTTAATAAGGTAGTCTTACCTATTCACTCATATGAATAGAAGGGATGATAATCATATTGTGTTGATATGTAACCCTAAAGAGGTATATCTTGTTATACCTAGCTTTAATATTACTAAATGATGGTAATTGGGTATGAATAGTCCTTAAATGACTAATGCTATCATGGAGTACTCTATTACTATTGTTGAAACCCTAGTATGCTATAACTCGATGGTTACACCTTTATTTATGTGTGGGTTCATACTTGAGAATAGTATGGAATGAGATGGTGATGCTTCACCTTATGCATCCATGATCCAATGGGGATGTCGTGAGTTAGGGTTTGGGTATGAGTGTTGATTAGTAACATTAATATAATTTATCTTGTGAAATTAACTCTAATGAAAATAGATAAAGATGAGTATTCATGTTTAACATTCTTATATGCTGGAATGATGGTGGAATAACCTCCTTAATATGAGCATAACCTTAATATGTTAATTGGGGGTTATCATAGGCACATGGTTAATACTTTCTTATGCTAAACATGTGCATTATGAATATGATGAGGGTTAATCATATCTAGATTCCTTTCATGTTGATGTGGTAATGGAATGTTCTTAATGTTAATATAACCCTGCTATGATTGTTTATGAATATCTCCCACCTTATTAATGCAATATTGTGCAAAGATAATGATGATCATGCAGGGAATAATATGATGGTCTTGATGACCTTTGGGCATGGTTGAGCCCTGAATGAGGTGTAATCCTCTTGTGTGGATAAGGGTTGATACCCTATGATATTGTGAAAAGGATTTATATCCTATGATAGTATGATGGTTTTAATGACCTTTGGGTATGGTTGAGCCCTGAATGAGGTGTAATCCCCTTGTATTGATAAGGGATGTTACCCTATGATATTGTAAAAAGGATTTATATCTTGTGATAGTATGATGACTAGTGTGGTCTCATGAATGGCAAGTGAATATTACCATGTGATGATGAGATGAGAAATTATGTTTCACACGTTTTATATCTTTGTAGTTGTGATATTTATATGCTTGCTAGAAGTGAATTAGGGTTTGTATGTCCACTTGTTTTATGCAGCCTTAGTTCACCCAATTGGCATAACTAATCAAGTGTAACTCTAATCATGTAGTTCCCTGTGTCATAGAACCATCTTCAGTGTCAGAACTTGGTGGATGGGGAAACAAATATTCCTAAGGGAAACTCAGAGCGCATACTGTTGAGTATGTGGGGGTGGTAGGTTGAGGATATATCTGTGGGCTCTGATCTCCAAACCATAACATAAACATGATTAAAACTTAGCGGAAGCGAATCGGTAATCAGCGGAAGACAAAAATCACGGGAAATTAAAACTTTTCATGACAAGAGCTTGAATCCATAAAAGCTTCTTTCATAAAGAGAGATAAACTGTTTACATCTCAGGATAATTACTTCTCGAGTAATTATATACATCAAGATACAAAATCTCAAGATCACTATACAAAAGACTCCAAGACCTGAGAGTACAGAGGACACATAGGACTGACTCTAACTACACCATATGGCAGGACAATCTCCACCTGAGATTACTGCTGCCCCTGATGCTGCTGCTGAGACTGATCACCTGTAGGCTGGTTCCTTCGTCTCCGACGTCCACCTAAAAAGTTGAAGCCTACGGGGTGAGACAATTATACATAATTGTCCCAACGAGAGTTATAACTCGTCGCCAGAAGCTCTATTATAACATCAAAGATTACTTTAAACAGTAAAGCCTTCAAAGCATTCTATAACAGTTGCAGGTATAACAAGATCTCTACAATTTAGGAGAAATGGAGAATATCAACATTATTGCAATGTAACATCAATCAACTAACTTGGAGTCATCTCTAACAAGTTATACTACATGGTTGATTATGTTTTACAAACAACATTATGCCCTGTGGAGATGAGGCTTACCACTCATACTCCAACTGATCGCTGAGAAGTCACATCAGTATCATACATAGGTCATTAAGAGAGCCGGATTCTCATGACCTTCACCTTCCTCAGTCAGTAAGAGGATCACTTGTAGGACATCTCGTGTCTCTACTACTATAGCTCACCAAGGTAAACTGGTCCTTCGCTATTCTAGAGTCACAGTGGCGTTCTGTACTCTCTTCGTCATCAGGAGGTTTCATATTTACCTACCACTGATACAGATATCTGTGCTTTCTTCGTCATCAGGAGGTTTCATGTTTACCTACCACTGATACGGTATGGAACTATAGTGAAGGATGGATGGATTCCACATCTACATCACTTTCTTACACTAGGATGTAAGGTTCTACACATCCATGTACCCCACATACTCAAAAGTATGTGCTCCAGGAGTTCCCTAAGGAAAACCTGTTTCACCATCACTTAATTTCTGACAATGATGAATCTATGATCAGGGCTCTACATTATACTTGATTAGTTAGGTACATTCAGTATTCTTTAACATCATACATTGTTCTTCAAACAATAACAGTAGCATAGCAGTTATAAAAGAAGAATACTAAATGTAACAGGCCTAACTCATATCAATCATTATTTCTCATTATCCTCATCACAAGTCATCTCTAAGGCATGACCTTGATGGTATTCATGGCTCTCATAGCCCATTATCAGCATAGGATGCCTCTGGCAAGGCATCAGATTACTTTACTTATTCATAAGGCTAACAACATGCCTTCAATGAATATAACATCAACATCCATACCTGGATATGATTACCTTCATATCAGAACCTGCATGATTAATACATCTGATAAAGGTAATACAACAATAAGGAATGTACTTCCTACTCTTGTCATAAGAGTTAAATCTTTAATTCAAATCAAATAGAGTTTAATACTCAAAAGCATGCCATTACCCTTGAATTAGGGTTTACTATTCACATTACATGTCATCACCCTTGAATTAGGGTTTACTATTCACATCCAGGTGAATTAAACTCATAACATCATCATGTATGAGTAACATCTTCATTGATGCTCTTGGATTAGTTAAAGGTTCATCATTTATCATAATTAGGGTTTCTATGACCTCACCCAGGTGGACCATACCCTAATTATGCTTACTTATGTGCATTGGAGATGCTTTACTCGAGTTTCCACTTAAAAAGGGTACTTTCTCTCTCTAGAAGTACTTTCTCTCTCTAGAAGTACTTTCTCTCTCATCATAATGTTAGGTGATGTCAACATCACTCTAAAACAGGTTAGATTGAGTCATCATAGGCTAACATAGCCAAAAGCATCACCATTATGTGATTAGAGTTACTTTCTCTCTCTAGGGTACTTTCTCTCTCTAGAGTACTCTCTCTTTCATCATACTAATGGTTGATGGTAAAATTAGACTAGATCAAGTTGGATAGAGTCATTATGACTAAAAACATCATTCTCATGTAATTAGGGTTTGAATTGAGCAAGGTATAACTTAATTGACCCTTCAGGGGTATTTTGGTAATTCACCCCATTGATCATCATCATGGTCCAAACCTTAGTCAATTAACCCCTTACTATCCTAGATTATTATTAGGGTTTGATTTGGGCAACATTGAACCATTTACATCATCAAATGATAGAATGAGGTCAACCTTGAATCACATTGATTGATTTCAATCATTAATCATCAATTGAGTTGAGATCGGTTGAAAGTGTTGACCGTTTGCTTGCTTTGACTTTCCAAGACTGCGAGCCTCCTTCTAACTCCAAGACCGCGAGCCCCCCTTAGGCTTCAAGACCGCGAGCCATCAGGCATTCAAGACCGCGAGCCATCATGCATCCAAGACCGCGAGGACTCCACTTGAGGTTAAGACCGCGAGGGTCATGAAGACCGTTTAGCTAGTTTGACCTCAGGACCGCGAGGCCCTTCGCGGTCTTGAGACCGCGAGCCTCCTCTCGGTCTTGAGACCACGAGCCCCCTCACGGTCTTGAGACCGCGAGCCCCCTCACGGTCTTGAGACCGTGAGGCTCTCATGGTCTCAGCCGCTTGGTCCTTCAATCAAGACTCAAAGATGCAACCGATAATGTCAATCGAGGTTGAAGCCTTCAAAAGGTCCCATCTATGTTGACCACTTATGGATTGGGTTAATTAAGGTTATGCTTAACCAATTGGTCATTCAATTGACCCTCAATTGTTGACCAATTATGATTGAAATCGATTCAATTGGGATCTATCAATGTTCACCCATCACCACTCAACAATGTGCATCAACACAAGGTTGAACCCTTCAATTGAGCTCCAATTGGGCCCAAACTTGGCCCAAACGGTCTTGAGGTCATGTGGGTGGACCCCACATGGTCTTGAGACCGTTTGCCCAAGATTTCATCAAAATCTAAGGTGATTTGATAGGGGTTGAACCATGATTGAGTCACAAAACAGAATTTTGATTAAATTGATAACTTATTTGCAATTGGGTCCTCAATTGGTCAAATTACTCAACCCTAGACCTTCAAACGGTCTTAGGTGATTGTCCTCTCGGTCTTGAGACCATTTGGATGAGTTCCAAATGGTCTTGAGACCGTTTGCCCATCAAATTTTTGGATTCTAGTGCAGATTCATCAAGGTCTGACCCATTGAGTTGATGATCATGTCAATATTTAATTGTAATGTAATTCGGTGTAATTGTACCTTCAATTGGTCAACTATCCTTGACCCCAGACCTCCAAACGGTCTTGTTTGATTTCCATCGCGGTCTTGAGACCGTTTGGTGACCCCCAAACGGTCTTGAGACCGTTTAGGTCAATCAACCCTAAAAACCCTAATTAGGTCACCATAATTTCAGTACTGATTTTACCTAGGGTTAGCCCTAGTATTCACCCTTCAACTCTTAGCCCGTTTGGAATTAGACCATCAAACTTGGTGAGTTGTTAATTAACATAATTTTGAACAGTAATCTCATACGGTCAACGCTTAGTCAACGACCTTACACGGTCTTGTGACCGTTTGCCCAAAAAGGCAATTTCAGACCGTTTGAAAATCAGTAATTAATTCATTTAAAGTTGTGACTTAAAAAGGTCATATCTCCCGATTCCTTTGGAGTTAGTCTCCCAAAGTTTGAGGGTAATTATCCTATATAATTAGGAACAGGTTTCTTATACGGTCCACGCCCGGTCAACGGGGCCAAACGGTCTTGAGACCGTTTTCCCTGTCGCGGTCTCGAGACCTTTTGCTCACCTCGCGGTCTTGAGTCCGAGAGAGCAAACTGTTAGGACCGTTTAAGGAAAAGAAAAGCGGTGGGCTTTTCTTGTAAATCACGCCTTCATCTCCTATCTCAAGAACAGTACGAATATCCCATGGGTTGGCTTGCAAAATAGCAGGGAAAAGTAGGGAAATACTAAGAGCTATCATTAAAATGCATATAAAGATGCACATAATAAAGCATAGGTTTAGAGTTATAAAACCCGCCTAAAGCTTGCTTCTTGAGCTCCAAGCTCTAATGGCGTCCTTGAGTTCTTACAGGTTGGCCAAGGTGAAAACTCCAAGGAAGGATGAAAAGAGACGGCTAGAAAGGTAGGGTTTCAAGAGTTAGCCATGAAGATGACCTTGAATTCGAGTTTTAACCATGGAATTAGGCAAGAACAGGGGTTTAAACCTACCTTGCACCCCTTGGTCGTCCTCCTTAGCTCCAAGGCATTCCTTGGTCGTCTTTGGTGAAATGAAACAGTAAGGGAACGAAGGGTGAGTTCCCTTGCAACTAAGGGAAGGAGAGCTTATATACATGGGGTAGGATTTTCAACATTAGTTCATAAGTTGTCCATAATTCCAATTAGGTCCCTCCTTCTTTACTTGATCGTCCCTTCCTATTTATTCTAAGGACAAACCTTCTCTTAAGGTCTTAGGAAAAGAAGGTAAAGGAGAGCAAGCTAATACTGAGGTACATACATAAAGAAATATTACACATATACCCTGATTATTCAATCACAAGGCATGTCTCATAACTTGATAATTCAATTGAGGTGACTTCCTCATCATTTCTTCTCTAAATGATGGCAAAAGTCTAAAAAGATACATTAGATGAAATATTTCACAATTTGTATCCCTTAATTTGGGTAAATTGCATTTTACCCCAATTTAAGGTTTCAAGCATTGGGATTGCTTCCACAGCTGCACCTTGGTGCCCTAGCTTGGGAAATCCCTCAAACTTTACCAAAAAGATTCTCATGATGTCTCATCATTAGAGGAACATCTCAACATGTGCAAATTGCAAACTAACCCTTTTAACTGGGTAAATTGCAAATAGGTCCCTGTATATCAAAACAATGCTACAACTTTAAATAAAAAGGAGCAAATACTAAAATATATGTTTCTGAGAAACTTAATTACATGCTCAGAGTTAATCACAAAGATTTAATCACATATTTAGGCAAAATACCTAGGGTTAACTCATAACCCAGGTCAGGGATGTTACAAATTATCCACCCCTTACAAGGATTTCGTCCCCAAAATCGATAAAACATACTAAGAGAAAAGGGTAGGACACTTCCTTCTCATCACATCCTCTAACTCCCAAGTGGCTTCTTCAACACCACGATGGTTCCAGAGGACTTTCACAAGACTTATATCTTTCTTCTTTAACTTTTTACTTCGTTTATCAAGGATTGACACTGGTCCCTCCTCATAGGATATGTCATCATTCAATTCTACCTCCATAGGTTGTAGAACTGATTCGGTGTCTGGGTGACATTTCTTCAACATAGAAATGTGAAACACAGGATGTAACCTCTGTAATCCTGGGGGAAGCTCTAGTTTATATGCTACCTTTCCAATCCGTTCAATGATTGGATAAGGCCCCATATATCTAGGAGCTAACTTCCCTTTCCTTCCAAAACAAAGGACCCCTTTCCAAGGTGAGACCTTAAGATACACTCTGTCTCCAACCTGGAACTCTAAGGGTCTACGACGTTTGTCAGCATAAGATTTCTGCCTATCCTGAGCAGTCTTAATCTTATGTTGTATAACTTTAATCTTTTCCGTGGTTTGCTGCACCAGGTCAGGACCTAACAAATGGTGCTCACCAGTCTCAAACCAACACAAGGGTGATCTACAACGTCTACCATATAAGGCTTCATAAGGTGCCATATCAATACTATGTTGATAGCTATTGTTATAGGCAAACTCTATCAAGCTTAGGTGTAGATCCCAACTTCCGGTGAACTGGAGGACACGTGCTCTCAACAAGTCTTCTAGGGTCTGTATGGTCCTTTCCGACTGTCCATCAGTCTGCGGATGAAAGGCCGTACTAAACCTTAGCTTGGTGCCTAAGGCTCTGTGTAACTGTTCCCAAAAACGACTCGTAAACTGAGGACCTCTGTCAGAAACTATTGTGACAGGAACTCCGTGCAAACGCACTATCTCTTGAACATACAACTCTGATAACCTTTTAGCAGAATAGGTTGTTTTGACAGGTAAGAAATGTGCTGTCTTAGTCAACCTATCAACAATTACCCAAATGGAATCATGTCCTTTGCTTGTCCTGGGTAGGCCAACAACAAAGTCCATGGTCACATGGTCCCACTTCCATTGTGATATGGGTAAAGGTTGCATTGTTCCTGCAGGCTTCTGGTGTTCAGCTTTAACTTGCTGACAGACAGGACACCTCAGAACAAACTCTGCAACATCCTTCTTCATCCCAGACCACCAATACAGATCTTTCAAATTCCGATACATCTTGGTGCTCCCTGGATGCATAGCATACATGGAAGAATGGGCTTCTTCCAGGACTAACTTTCTCAAGTTGTCCACATCTGGCACTATCATTCTTCCATTATAACAAGCTACTTGATCTTTTGAGTCATGAAAACCATCTAGCTTCTCATTTCTGTACTCAGATCTTATATGTTGAACTGTAGCATCACCTAGCTGTGCCTCTTTAATCTGCTCCCTTAGAGTAGGTTTAATATGCATCTCAGCTAACAAACCGGTTAACAATGACACCTTCAATTGTACATTGTCTTGCCTTAAAGAGATAAGCATATCTCTTCTAGAGCATACTAAAGAGTTTAGTTGTGCTCTATTCATGGTTGATGTTGCTGATTTCCTACTCAAGGCATCTGCAACAACATTGGCCTTGCCTGGAAGGTAATCAATTGTACAGTCATAGTCCTTGATTAACTCCATCCAACGACGTTGCCTCATGTTGAGCTCATGCTGAGAGAAAATATACTTAAGGTTTTTGTGGTCTGTGAAAATCTGGAATGTCTCTCCGTAGAGATAATGTCTCCAGATCTTCAAAGCATGAACCACAGCAGCTAACTCTAGATCGTGTGTTGGATAATTCTCCTTGTGTTTCTTAAGCTGTCGGGAAGCAAAAGAAATCACTTGTTTATCCTGCATCAACACACATCCAAGCCCATTCTTGGAAGCATCACAGAAAACTACATATCCTTTTCCTTTTTCAGGTAGCACTAACACAGGTGCACTTGTCAACTTCTCCTTCAGTAACTGGAAAGATTGTTGACACTTATCACTCCAAGAAAAAGGAACATCTTTCCGGGTTAACTTGGTCAAAGGTAAAGCTATAGAACTAAAGTTCTTAATGAACCTTCGATAATAGCCAGCTAACCCCAAGAAACTTCGAATTTCCGTCGGTGACTTTGGTTGTTCCCATTGTAGAACAGATTCTACCTTTGTAGGGTCAACACGAATTCCCGAGGCGGATATTACATGTCCAAGAAAAGATACCTCCGACAGCCAGAACTCACACTTGCTAAACTTAGCGTACAACTTATGTTCTCTTAGCAAGGTCAAAGCTTCGCGAAGATGCTGCTCATGCTGCTGAGCATCCTTACTATAAATCAGAATGTCATCTATGAAGACGACAATACACTGATCAAGGAAAGGTCGAAAAACTCTATTCATGAGTTCCATAAATGTAGCTGGTGCATTGGTTAGTCCAAACGACATAACCATGAACTCATAGTGACCATATCTTGTCCTAAAGGCAGACTTGGATATGTCACTATCCTTAATACGAAGTTGGTGATATCCAGACCTCAAGTCTATCTTTGAAAAGACTGTTGCACCACGCAACTGGTCAAAGAGATCATCAATCCTCGGCAGAGGATACTTATTCTTTATTGTTACTTTATTGAGTTGTCTATAGTCGATGCACAACCGCATTGACCCATCTTTCTTTTTAACAAACAAGACCGGAGCACCCCAAGGTGAAGTACTCAGTCGGATAAAACCTCTCTCAAGTAGCTCTTGAAGTTGTTTCTTGAGTTCTGCCATCTCGGCAGGCGCCATCCTATACGTAGTTTGAGCTATGGGTTTCGTATCTGGGATCAGATTAATTTCAAAATCAATCTCCCGAGGTGGTGGTATACCAGGAAGTTCTTCAGGAAACACATCCTCGAATTCCCCGACTATGGGAACCTTAGCAGGATTGGTCCTTTCCTTGGTAACATCTACCACATGGGCTAAGAATGCATAACATCCTTGCCTCAACAGCTTATCAGCAATCATAGCTGACACAAGACAGGTGGGCAGAATCTTTCTTTCACCTTGAAAGATCCATGTGTTGCTTTCATCAGCAAACACAGCCAACTTGGACTCACAATCCAAGACAACTCTATACCTTTCTAAGGTATCCATCCCGAGGATTATATCAAATCCCTGCATATCAAGTGGTATAAGATCCACTTGAATGCGATGGTCAGAAAAGAAAAGGATGTAGGGAGAACATACCTCCTGCAAAACGGCAGACCCTCTTAATGGAGTTTCTAACAACAAACTATCTGCTCTATGACTAACAGTCACATTGCAGTTACGAATCACTTCATGAGTGATGAAAGAGTGTGTGGCACCCGGATCAATCAGAACGGATACAACACAGGATATAGACATATCAGAATATAAAAGTTTCATCTGACCTGCCACTACCCGTGGATTGACCACTGCCTCAGGTGGGTTCATAGCATAGAACCTCGCAGTCGCCTGGTGTTGAGGTGGTGCTGATGATCCAGCTTGAGACGCTTGTCCACGTCCTCGAGATGCTCCTTGATGTTGTCTATTCTGAGATCCCTATTGATTCTGTCTCGGGGTTTGTTGTGTCACACCGACAGGCCTAGAACGGCAATCCTTCATCAAGTGTCCCACCTTACCACAGTTGTAGCAACTCTTCTCCTGTTGCTGTGGTCTGGGTGGTCCAGTAACTGACACTGATGCAGAACTGTGCGTCCCTTGAAGCGGTTGACTCTGCCCTCTACCTCTGCTTGGTGTCCATTGAGTTTGAAAACTCAATCTGGGTGGTGGAGGGTTAGGTGCAGAGAATCTAGGTTTCTTGGAATCCCTAGATGAAGAACCCTGGAACTGTGGATATCTTTTATGGGTTTGTCTTTTCTCAACCACAGATCTCTCTATCCTTCGGACTGACTCAACGAAGGTAGAGAATCTCTCTCTATTTTCTAAGGCAGACACAGGGGTTGACATATCAGAATTCAAACCCTTCTCGAATCTTCTGATTCTTTCCTCATCCGTAGCAGCCATGTGCGGACAGAACCGCAACAACTCCATAAACTTAGCTTCATACTCACTAATGTTCATCATACCCTGCCTTAGTTTCTCAAACTGAGAGATCTTCTCATCTAGGAAGGTCTTTGGAAAATATCTATTGATAAATTCCCGACGAAACTCTTCCCATGAGAACTCTACTCCAGGTCTCTTCTGCTCTTCCATGTTCCACCAGTAACCAGCACTGCCTTTGAGAAGATAGACTGCATGTCTAACCTTCTCAGCTTCCGGAGTTATAAGAATCATGAAAGCCTTCTCCAACTCTGTCAACCATAAGTCAGCATCTACAGGGTCGGCAGTTCTGAAGTACTCGGTAGCTCCGACACGACGAAGTCATTCGAATGTTTTACCGATACCTTGTGCTTCAGGCTGGGCAGGTGCCCTAGGTGCAGGAATGGGCATCCTATCGGTTATATGTGTCATGGCAGTCATGAACTGCCCGAACATCGTCTGTACAGCTGGATCACTCATGTCAGCTGGGTCGAACTGGGGTGGCTCTCTTGGCGACTCAGGTGTAGGTTGTTCTATTCTCGGAACTCTTGCACCGCCTCGAGGCGCACTAGCACTACTCTCTGCCACGTGCTCATCACGATGTTCTGACATTCTTATGTATCTTCTTCTCCTGAGGAGCAGAAGATTCTATTAGATGAGGAAGGAGTACTAAAGGTAGACTCGATATCCTAAGTCCTATGTCTCTGTAGACTCAACTGAACCTGGAGCTCTGATACCACTAATTGTGGGCTCTGATCTCCAAACCATAACATAAACACGATTAAAACTTAGCGGAAGTGAATCGGTAATCAGCGGAAGACAAAAATCACGGGAAATTAAAACTTTTCGTGACAAGAGCTTGAATCCATAAAAGCTTCTTTCATAAAGAGAGATAAACTGTTTACATCTCAGGATAATTACTTCTCGAGTAATTATATACATCAAGATACAAAATCTCAAGATCACTATACAAAAGACTCCAAGACCTGAGAGTACAGAGGACACATAGGACTAACTCTAACTACACCATATGGTAGGACAATCTCCACCTGAGATTACTGCTGCCCCTGATGATGCTGCTGAGACTGATCACCTGTAGGTTGGTTCCTTCGTCTCCGACGTCCACCTAAAAAGTTGAAGCCTACGGGGTGAGACAATTATACATAATTGTCCCAGCGAGAGTTATAACTCTTCGCCAGAAGCTCTATTATAACATCAAAGATTACTTTAAACAGTAAAGCCTTCAAAGCATTCTATAACAGTTGCATGTATAACAAGATCTCTACAATTTAGGAGAAATGGAGAATATCAACATTATTGCAATGTAACATCAATCAACTAACTTGGAGTCATCTCTAACAAGTTATACTACATGGTTGATTATGTTTTACAAACAACATTATGCCCTGTGGAGATGAGGCTTACCACTCATACTCCAACTGATCGCTGAGAAGTCACATCAGTATCATACATAGGTCATTAAGAGAGCCGGATTCTCATGACCTTCACCTTCCTCAGTCAGTAAGAGGATCACTTGTAGGACATCTCGTGTCTCTACTACTATAGCTCACCAGGGTAAACTGGTCCTTCGCTATTCTAGAGTCACAGTGGCGTTCTGTACTCTCTTCGTCATCATGAGGTTTCATATTTACCTACCACTGATACGGATATCTGTGCTTTCTTCGTCATCAGGAGGTTTCATGTTTACCTACCATTGATACGGTATGGAACTATAGTGAAGGATGGATGGATTCCACATCTACATCACTTTCCTACACTAGGATGTAAGGTTCTACACATCCATGTACCCCACATACTCAAAAGTATGTGCTCTAGGAGTTCCCTAAGGAAAACCTGTTTCACCATCACTTAATTTCTGACAATGATGAATCTATGATCAGGGCTCTACATTATACTTGATTAGTTAGGTACATTCAGTATTCTTTAACAGCATACATTGTTCTTCAAACAATAACAGTAGCATAGCAGTTATAAAAGAAGAATACTAAATGTAACAGGCCTAACTCATATCAATCATTATTTCTCATTATCCTCATCACAAGTCATCTCTAAGGCATGACCTTGATGGTATTCATGGCTCTCATAGCCCATTATCAGCATAGGATGCCTCTGGCAAGGCATCAGATTACTTTACTTATTCATAAGGCTAACAACATGCCTTCAATGAATATAACATCAACATCCATACCTGGATATGATTACCTTCATATCAGAACCTGCATGATTAATACATCTGATAAAGGTAATACAACAATAAGGAATGTACTTCCTACTCTTGTCATAAGAGTTAAATCTTTAATTCAAATCAAATAGAGTTTAATACTCAAAAGCATGCCATTACCCTTGAATTAGGGTTTACTATTCACATTACATGTCATCACCCTTGAATTAGGGTTTACTATTCACATCCAGGTGAATTAAACTCATAACATCATCATGTATGAGTAACATCTTCATTGATGCTCTTGGATTAGTTAAAGGTTCATCATTTATCATAATTAGGGTTTCTATGACCTCACCCAGGTGGACCATACCCTAATTATGCTTACTTATGTGCATTGGAGATGCTTTACTCTAGTTTCCACTTAAAAAGGGTACTTTCTCTCTCTATAAGTACTTTCTCTCTCATCATAATGTTAGGTGATGTCAACATCACTCTAAAACAGGTTAGATTGAGTCATCATAGGCTAACATATCCAAAAGCATCACCATTATGTGATTAGAGTTACTTTCTCTCTCTAGGGTACTTTCTCTCTCTAGAGTACTCTCTCTTTCATCATACTAATGGTTGATGGTAACATTAGACTAGATCAAGTTGGATAGAGTCATTATGACTAAAAACATCATTCTCATGTAATTAGGGTTTGAATTGAGCAAGGTATAACTTAATTGACCCTTCAGGGGTATTTTGGTAATTCACCCCATTGATCATCATCATGGTCCAAACCTTAGTCAATTAACCCCTTACTATCCTAGATTATTATTAGGGTTTGATTTGGGCAACATTGAACCATTTACATCATCAAATGATAGAATGAGGTCAACCTTGAATCACATTGTTTGATTTCAATCATTAATCATCAATTGAGTTGAGATCGGTTGAAAGTGTTGACCGTTTGCTTGCTTTGACTTTCCAAGACCGCGAGCCTCCTTCTAACTCCAAGACCGCGAGCCCCCCTTAGGCTTCAAGACCGCGAGCCATCAGGCATTCAAGACCGCGAGCCATCATGCATCCAAGACTGCGAGGACTCCACTTGAGGTTAAGACCGCGAGGGTCATGAAGACCGTTTAGCTAGTTTGACCTCAGGACCGCGAGGCCCTTCGCGGTCTTGAGACCGCGAGCCTCCTCTCGGTCTTGAGACCGTGAGCCCCCTCACGGTCTTGAGACCGCGAGGCTCTCATGGTCTCAGCCGCTTGGTCCTTCAATCAAGACTCAAAGATGCAACTGATAATGTCAATCGAGGTTGAAGCCTTCAAAAGGTCCCATCTATGTTGACCACTTATGGATTGGGTTAATTAAGGTTATGCTTAACCAATTGGTCATTCAATTGACCCTCAATTTTTGACCAATTATGATTGAAATCGATTCAATTGGGATCTATCAATGTTCACCCATCACCACTCAACAATGTGCATCAACACAAGGTTGAACCCTTCAATTGAGCTCCAATTGGGCCCAAACTTGGCCCAAACGGTCTTGAGGTCATGTGGGTGGACGCCACATGGTCTTGAGACCATTTGCCCAAGATTTCATTAAAATATAAGGTGATTTGATAGGGGTTGAACCATGATTGAGTCACAAAACAGAATTTTGATTAAATTGATAACTTATTTGCAATTGGGTCCTCAATTGGTCAAATTACTCAACCCTAGACCTTCAAACGGTCTTGGGTGATATTCCTCTCAGTCTTGAGACCGTTTGGATGAGTTCCAAACGGTCTTGAGACCGTTTGCCCATCAAATTTTTGGATTCTAGTGCAGATTCATCAAGGTCTGACCCATTGAGATGATGATCATGTCAATATTTAATTGCAATGTAATTCGGTGTAATTGTACCTTCAATTGGTCAACTATCCTTGACCCCAGACCTCCAAACGGTCTTGGTTTATTTCCCTCGCGGTCTTGAGACCGTTTGGTGACCCCCAAACGGTCTTGAGACCGTTTAGGTCAATCAACCCTAAAAACCCTAATTAGGTCACCATAATTTCAGTACTGATTTTACCTAGGGTTAGCCCTAGTATTCACCCTTCAACTCTTAGCCCGTTTGGAATTAGACCATCAAACTTGGTGATTTGTTAATTAACATAATTTTGAACAGTAATCTCATACGGTCAACGCTTAGTCAATGACCTTACATGGTCTTGAGACCGTTTGCCCAAAAAGGCAATTTCAGACCGTTTGAAAATCAGTAATTAATTCATTTAAAGTTGTGACTTAAAAAGGTCATATCTCCTGATTCCTTTGGAGTTAGTCTCCAAAATTTTTAGGGTAATTATCCTATATAATTAGGAACAGGTTTCGTATACGTTCCATGCCCGGTCAACGGGGCCAAACGGTCTTGAGACCGTTTGCCCTGTCGCGGTCTCGAGACCGTTTGCTCACCTCGCGGTCTTGAGTCTGAGAGAGCAAACTATTAGGACCGTTTAAGGAAAAGAAAATCGGTGGGTTTTTCTTGGAAATCACGCCTTCATCTCCTAGCGCAAGAACAGTACGAATATACCATGGGTTTGCTTGCAAAATAGCAGGTAAAAGTAGGGAAATACTAAGAGCTATCATTAAAACGCATATAAAGATGCACATAGTAAAGCATAGGTTTAGAGTTATAAAACCCACCTAAAGCTTGCTTCTTGAGCTCCAAGCTTTCAAGCTCCAAGCTCTAATGGCGTCCTTGAGTTCTTACAGGTTGGCCAAGGTGAAAACGCCAAGGAAGGATGAAAAGAGACGGCTAGAAAGGTAGGGTTTCAAGAGTTAGCCATGAAGATGACCTTGAATTCGAGTTTTAACCATGGAATTAGGCAAGAAGAGGGGTTTAAACCTACCTTGCACCCCTTGGTCGTCCTCCTTAGCTACAAGGCAGTCCTTGGTCGTCTTTGGTGAAATGAAACAGTAAGGGAACGAAGGGTGAGTTCCCTTGCAACTAAGGGAAGGAGAGCTTATATACATGGGGTAGGATTTTCAACATTAGTTCATAAGTTGTCCATAATTCCAATTAGGTACCTCCTTCTTTACTTGATCGTCCCTTCCTCTTTATTATAAGGACAAACCTTCTCTTAAGGTCTTAGGAAAAGAAGGTAAAGGAGAGCAAGCTAATACTGAGGTACATACATAAAGAAATATTACACATATACCCTGATTATTCAATCACAAGGCATGTCTCATAACTTGATAATTCAATTGAGGTGACTTCCTCATCATTTCTTCTCTAAATGATGGAAAAAGTCTAAAAAGATACATTAGATGACATATTTCACAATTTGTATCCCTTAATTTGGGTAAATTGCATTTTACCCCAATTTAAGGTTTCAAGCACTGGGATTGCTTCCACAGCTGCACCTTGGTGCCCTAGCTTGGGAAATCCCTCAAACTTTACCAAAAAGATTCTCATGATGTCTCATCATTAGAGGAACATCTCAACATGTGCAAATTGCAAACTAACCCTTTTAACTGGGTAAATTGCACATAGGTCCATGTATATCAAAACAATGCTACAACTTTAAATAAAAAGGAGCAAATACTGAAATATATGTTTCTGAGAAACTTAATTACATGCTCAGAGTTAATCACAAAGATTTAATCACATATTTAGGCAAAATACCTAGGGTTAACTCATAACCCAGGTCAGGGATGTTACAATATCATTGTCATCCACAATGTAGATTGTGGAGGTTGGCTATGGTCATGCCTCATACATCTGATGTAATTGAGAACGGTTGCGGTTGTGTCTCGGTGATTATAACATGATGTGATTAGAGGACAACTGTGGTTGTACCTCAGTGATTGGGTTTTTATACCCTGGTTTCTAGTGTCGTGACCTGTACCAAGGGCGGACTAGTGGTTAGAAGCTTGACTATATGTCATTGTGGTGGTATCTTTGATTGATATGTCACTGCCTCTTTACTCATACTAACTAAGGGGAAGAGATCTTAGGATACCGGCACTCCTAGATCTTGTACGGAACCGAATAGCCCTTCACAGGGGTCGGTTGGACTTTGAATGGTATGATTCCAATTCCCCAGGGCATAATAAAAGATGTAATATAGCCGTGTTGCATAAATGTTTAGGGTTATATACAACGTTTCACATTGGATGATAACCCTTGTTTGTTATCTTTACATAAATATGATGCTTAGTGCAATCAAGAGATAGTAGATATACTTATGTTGTGGATACTCTTAAGATTTTAGATGTGCACATACAGTAGCCATGCTTATGTTGATAACTATACTGCTACTACTGATTATAATCATAATGCTAGATATCTCATGTTGTTAGTTATGTTTAGCATGCTAGCCATGCCTTTGTTACTAGAGATGCATATACTGCTAATCATGCTTATGTAGATAGTTGTGCTTATGTTGTTAGTTGTTCTTATGATGTTAATATGTTCGACCTATTAGACATGCTAATGTTGTTAGTTATGCTTATGTGGCTAGACTTATTCATAATGATAGAGATTCTATGTTACTAGACTTGCTCATGATGCTAGATATGCATATGCTACTGAATTTCTTATATTGTCAACAAGATAAAGGGTGATAGTTTGGCTAATGATGATAATTATTATCTGCTCCTTAATGTATTATGTCAATTATCTCTGCTATTGAGCCTATTTTTTATATCTGATTAAACTTCTTAAACTATTTAATTACTTAAAATGTTGTAATCAATAAGCATTGTTAGAGGTTATATCTCTTGCTAGGACATGGGTCTCACCCTTGTGGTTCGCCACATCTTTTTAGGTAATCGGCAGTGATGGCAATAGAATCGTGGAAGTAAAGGGGATCTATAGTAATGAATCTTTGAGAAAGTTGATTAGATGTCTAGTGTGGCCTAGACTCATCCCTATACTCTCAGGTCTGGGCAGGAAAAGTTTGTATATGGTGTTTCAAACAAATTGAACTTTTATTAGCATGTTAATGCTTGTTTGTGTGTCATGTATGAATATTGTTCTCTTGTGCATATATGTTGTGGCTAAGGTGATAGAACAATTTGTATCAAATTGTTGCCATATTATGGATACAAGAAAGATGTTGGGCTCTTATGCACATGTTTATGAGTAGGTGTTGATATTGAAATTGGTTTTAATTTGCCCATATTTTTGGGTATGTAATTAATTAGTGATAGATAGTGCTTTATGTTTTAAGTAATCTTGTTTAGTGTAACGGGTTTTCACAAAACACTTCACCAATATGGCTAGAATTGAAAATGTTATAATAGTACTATTGAATATTTTTATCATCCAGATTCATAATAAGCTTGTCTTCAATCTCCAAAGCTTTAATGTGGTTGGTCTCTCTTCTCACCTTAATGGAAGAGTAAAAAAACCTCTTGTTTGAATCACCCTTTTTAAGACACTAGATTTGTGACTTTTGATGCATGAAAGACTCCTCCATGTTCACAGTAATATTAGCATCTTTCCTACATCTAATAGCATTACCTTGAAGAATAGTATTCCTAGGATTCTTGTCCAAATCCTTCTGAGCTTGTAGAGCTTTACTTTCAAGAAATAGAGCATTGTCACGAAGATTTCCAACTGTCTTCCTATTCCACACCCCAAGGGCTTTCCTAAGCTTCCTCAAGTTACCATAGAAAATAAACATAGGGAAACCATCTATATCTTGCAACCAATTTTCCTTAAGAACAGAATTGTACTCATCTTTTCTGTCCAAGCATTGATAAATCTGAATAGGGCACTGATCCTTTTCCTTTTACCAATTTGAAGAGTAAGGATTTTACGGTCGTTGATAGTGTTAGAAATAAGGTATCCACTGAAATGAGGGAAGTCATTCAAAAACACATCATTTTATATGATTCTATCTAATAAACAAGTGCTAAAATTATCTCCTTCGTGATGGTAGTCCCAAGAAAACTATGGCCCGTTGATATTGAGTTCAAAGAGACCACAATTTAACAAACAGCTATTGAAATCTTCCATCGAGTTCTTTGTGGGAGGCTCCTTCCCAATCTTCTCACATTATTTCCTTATAGAGTTGAAATCATCCATGACAATCCATGGGCTAGTATTGCTTTTATATATGTCTTCAATATAATTCCACAAACCACAACGATCATAGTCTCCATTGTGTCCATACATAGCGGTTAAAGCAAAGACACCACTCTCAGTAGAAATTTGAGTGTGTATGTGTTGAACAGATTCTCCATGCTTAATAACATTGCACTCACTCTCTTTCCACATAACAATCACCCTACCCAGGACATGTGAATTGTGATTAGAAATCGAAGAATACGTAGGAAAAAATATTTTCATGAGTTTCAAAATTTTCTTCTCTCTGACTTTCATTTCATTAAGAATTACCAGTTGAGGATTCAACCGATTTGTTTCACCCTGGACTCGAGGAGCTTTAATATTAAGCCCCCTGACATTCTAGAGCATGATGAACAGATTTATATCAACCATTGGAACTATTTGTCCCCAGTACTTCACTGTGTTGGGACCCCTTTGATGAAGACAACTCCTCTTCTCCATCAGTAAATTGTTCCACTAGATTTTGAAATCTATTGTTGTTTGATGAAGTATCCAGAGAACTTACATTCCTGCTTTTAGTTCTTCTGAACTTTTTTTTCTTATGGAACCCAACAATATCTTGAGCTGATTTAGCAGCATAAGATACATCATTGGAGTTTGGAGGAGTGATAAGATCAACAACCCCCAGATCTGAAGGTTCAACAACATCTTCCACTTCATGTTCAAACATCTTACTAGTCCATGAAATTCTTCTTTATCAGAACCGCCCTCCTCACTGATGATAGATTGAGTCCCACTCACGTTATTGGTGCTAGTAACTATGCTATTACTTATGAAAGGTTTGTTAGGCTTAGAAGTCTTTTTGACAACATTCACTATAGTTTTATCATTATTGTCTACCATAACAAATCCATCATTGAACATGACTATAGTATTAAGCATAGTAGAATCCCCATTAACAATGGCTTTGCCTTTGTCACCATTATCTTTAACTAGGACAACAACACTAGGTTTTTTAGGAATCCAGTTCATCTTAATGACACAAATACACAGTTTAGGCCAAAATGGTTGCAAACATGGCACAGTTTAGGCCTCAATCGTACCCATAGATACACAAATACACAATTTTGGGTATGTCATTAAGATGAACATACCAAATACAGTAATCATACACAAATACACAATTTTGGGCACCTCTAACTAAAGCAATCATATTTGGTATGTTCATCTTAATGACATACAGTAATCGTACCCATAGGGTATGATTACACAAATACATATTTGGTGCTTCCATAGATACACAAATACAGTAATCATACCCAAAATGGTTGCAAACATGGCACAGTTTAGGCCTCCATTCATATTCAAATTGAATAACCTGAGACTCCCCTACTTCGTTTGCCACCTCCAAAAAATTTGGGAACTAAGAGTTCGCAGGGATCAGAACATGTAACCTTGCAAATTCCAATCTTTTGAAGTCATAAGTCATCCTGTCAGTTCTCAAGGGAGTACTCAAATATGAGCCAATTCTTTCAAACATAGTTTTCTCCCACAGTTCCAAAAGAAGGTCATGTTATCTGATCCAGATCGGGAGTTCCGCCATCTTGAACCTTTTCAGAACTTGTCCAGGACGACATTTCAACAAGACCAATGGTTTTTCTTTGACAAAATAAGGACCAGCTTTTAGGATCATGTCCAGATATGATTGCTCTTCAAATCGAATGATAAAGACACCATTTCAATGGTTGAGGACTTCAATTTTACCTTAGAGAAACCATATCTAGGATAGATAGCATTCCAGGATAGGGAGAAAGGGTTTGAAACTCATGGTATACCCTGAAAGACATAGCTTCCATCTTTCATCATTTCAAATTGCTTCCTCCTTCGGGTGGTAAAGAGTTTGGCCTTTCACTTTGATTTTGATTTTCTTCAAGGTAATGTCGCCTCATAACTCCTTTTGGTACACATATTCCCAGACACTACATGGAATGCTAGAAGAAGTTCCATTCTCTCCACTATCGCCGCCACTTGCAGCGCCCACTTTTCTCATGTCGACCACCTTTCCTTATATATCTGAATCTTTTAGTTCTTTTTCTACAACACTTGTTGGCTCAAATTGTTGTGCTAGTTTCCAAATCCTATTTTATCGCACGTGGTCATTGTTATAGTATATGATGTGTATAACAACATATATGTAATGGTGATTAGATACATATGGATGTATATATATATATATATATAAATATGTCAATATAATATCAAACTTGAAGATGTCTTCCAAGTGCAATATACATGAAAACCTTGTTCAACTAAGTGTGGGCACGCCAAGTGTGGTTCACAATCTACCTCGGGGAAGTATAATAGTAAGTGTGTGGGCCTACCAAGAAGGGTGTATATATGATTGTATTGACATTGACTTGGACTTGAGTAGGTGGTCATAATGGCATTCAGCACCGCGAAGCTTAAGACGACATATAATTCATATGATGCACTATTGGCATGGATTTGTGCAACCATTTATCTAAGAATTACATATCATGCAGTTGGTACTTATTACCTACCTTAATAATTAAGTTGTGGATGTTATCATTAGCTAAGCAATGACTTAATGTATTTCAGATCTCGGATCACTAGAATATTTTTCACTATAATTTTCCAAATTAATAGTGAGGACTATAAATTTGAGTAAGCTAGTGGAAGCATAATTAATTAAAGTCCATATTAATTTGTTTAATCAGATTTTTGAAATAAAATTAATTTTAAAATCAATTGACTTGTTCAATATATCTTCAATGTAGATCAATGGAAAACACTAGAAACAAACCATTTTCACTGCAATCTATCATTGAGAAAGAGAAGATTTGTAGAAATAACTTTAATGACTAGTTCAAGATATTGAGAATTGTTGTCATACATGAGTGTAAGCTCTATGTCCTAGACACACCAATACCTAGTGGAACAACTATGAATTCTCCTAGAGAAGAAAGGGGGCTCACAAGAAGCATTCTGATGAGTCTATGGACATCGTGTAACACCCTAATTTCTAAAATGAGTACATTATTGAGCGGAAGTTTAATTCTCAGTGGGATGTCAAGAAAATAATAACATAGCATAAAATGTAATCTCGTTTAACCAACACAAAAAAATAAATACAATTATCATGTCTCAGGCTCCAAAATATGAAACTTAAACTCGAAATTAAACTAATACATGATCTTCATACTGAAGCAGAAATAAAATAAATATGATAAGATAGTTGGCACCCAACCAGGACTAAACTCTTAATTTATCCTTGAGATGTATACTCCTCTTTTTAATTTCCTTATTCTTTCCTCCTGGACATCACATCCCCGTCCATTCATTCAATGAAAATCACATTAGAGTAAGAGGCATTGAATATAGTTATAAAAAAAAATAATGACATGGAAATTAATAAAATCATAAAACTAATTGAACAATAGATTTGTATCACACAATTTAATCATGGTGGTTGGCTATAATGTCTTCTACTCTGATGCACCAATTGTGCTCATAAAGCTCATAGGATCAACTAATGTTCCACTTGAACTCATGATCTGCAAATAACTGTCATAATTATGCTCTAATTGAGCTCATAATTGGCACATAAGTGACACTATGTTTCATTTGAACTCATACGACTGGAGGGCTCAACATTAACATGATGAAAACAAAATAATACAGCCCATTACATGATTCATCATTAACTTGGAATAGTTAACTTCAATTGATTTCACATGAACATGGCATGATTTTCTGAAATAATATTTCACATTAATTACATTTTATTTGTTATCTTAAACCCTAATGTTACATTTTAGAAATGTTTTATTTGGTTGAAGGGAAAATATATCATAAAACTTTGGAATTCGGATTCCTCATTAAAACCCTCTTCCAAAACGTATTTAAACTTGTTTTTCTTAGAAAAGGTTGATTTAGTATGAACTATCCACGATAGGCCAATAAGAAATAAGGGAAATTGATTGATAAACCCAAAAGGAATATCATATTAAGTGGGGCCCTTGCCTAGTTGGTCTATCTAGGGCTGGCCACAAGGCCATACTCTCTTATATGTGACACACAAAATATACCAACCATGGGAAAGATTATTACCAAGTTGCCCATAAATGCATTAAAAAAGAGGTCGAGGGAAAAATCAAGAAACATGCTACCTTATTCTTCAATGATCAGAGGAACAAGTGAATTCCCCAAAAGATCACTGATAGAATGAAAACTTGGTCAAAATTCTTGATTCTCAAGAACCAGGGACTATATTTTCATGAACCAAAATTTGTGTGCTAAACAACATCACCTATATCAATCTCGGTTGATGCATAAAGGTCAAACAAAGGCAGTTTGGCACCCAAGAATCATAGCACCCACTTCTGGCATGTTAGGCTCAGGCATGGTCCTTAAAAATGAGACCATGAAGGAGATATCCCACTAATTGCAACTAGAAGAACTCAGTAGGTCCACACAGAGACAATGAGAGCAAAAATATGAAGGTACAACAAGTCCATATTGATATTAGTCATGGATTTATTGAGTTGCATAAGGTAAGAATGGAAAATGGGTTTACCTATGTTTTAGGAAAAATTGATTGCGGAAACACCTTTGTGGATGTTTTGACAGGGAAAATGATGTGTCTTATGGGTCAGCACACGGCGGAGGCTCCAATTTCGACCTCCAATTTGTAGGTCGACTGCATCAGGATTTGAGACCTATTAACGCTTGGATATGAGATGGAGAGGGGATAGCAAATTGTTTGCCTCCCATTTCTAATCATTTTTTAATTATTTCTCTTATAGGTGGAGGTATTAAAGGACTCGAGTATCCTACCAAACATGAAATAGTGGATAGCATTGAGGAGTCCCATCAACCACCTTTTCTAGGGCAAGACTTCCCATGGTGTTTAGATCGGGCGAACGGCTAAAATCTGAAGAGTGTAAATTTGTTCTTGTTTTCTCATGGGATGAAGTAGGGAGGGGATTGTGGCTGAGAAGCAATGTTGTTTTATAGAGTCCCATGAGCATAGGACTCAGGTGGAGGGGATGAGTCCTCAACCTTCAAACCACTTCGGGTCTTAGAGCCTAATCAGGACTTGGACAAAAGGGTCATGTGACATCAAATTGATCACCGTCTTTAGGAAAATTGGAATAATCAGTATATTTAGTGTCTCAAATTATAGGGAATCTATCTACAATCATTTGGGGGTCATATGATGTCATATTGGCCTCAAATTTCGACAATAGATGTATATTAGGGTCTAGAACATTTTTACGTAGTTACTTTCCCAATTTGATGATCAAAAGATTAGTTGTTTCTATAATCTAATTAGTATCACCTTTTTACATTTAATGAATTATGTTTGATCCCCAATTGATGTAATTTTTTTATGGCCACTTAGGATTGATTTTAGTTGTATTGAGTCCATTGAACAAAATTAGACCAATTTGGATTAATATGTATATTAATGGTGTGAGACTCCATTAAGAAGAGAGAATATGCATTAAATGGGAATTTTGAATTATTTGAACGTATTTCAATATAAAAGGATATTGAATTAACTATCATCATAAAAGGTAAAGAGGTGGAAATTATCTTACTCATCTTTTACGAAAAAGTTATTTGCTTGGGTTATTTGCATTAAGGTCCAGGATTGAATTATATTAGAAGAGAAATTTCAATAAGACCGTAAACTTGTTTTAATAAAAACTTAGGATGTTACAATTATACCTACCTTACTAAAATCTCATACTTGAAATTTGCATGTAGTATTCACCTTAGAGTTTTACTTATTCCTAGTTTTCAAAACACCTCATGGGTATACATGTAATGAAGACTATGGTTAGAATAGTTCATACAGTATACAATGATCATATAAACTTGAGGTGTCTAACCATGAATTGAATCTGTACTATCCAAATGTATTACTTTTAGTTTTATTTCTAATTTTGGTCTTCTATATCAACTCTCTTGGTGGCACCTATGGATCTGTGTTGGCCATACACAATTCTAAAGTTGTTAGACTAACTACATTATTGTTTAAGATCTTAGTAGCATACATGTCTCATACCACATATGTTAGCAAGAAGAAAAGAAATGCATGATAAGTCTTTTATGCTCTTGACATTTACTCTAAAATTCTCAATTGTTTGTCCATCACCAGTGAGAAGAAGACAGGGCACACCACTATATATAATAGAGTTAGCACAACCATTCAAATTAGATAATCTCTGATGCCTATCACATATATCCATATATATTTTTGTAAACTTGTATTTCTTGTAGGGTTCCTCCCTATCAAGTAAAAGGGATATACATTCTAACTCTTTGACTTCCTATTTTATATACATATGTTTTCTATCTTTAAGGGAAGGATGAAATATCTAGCTAGAAAATCATGAGAAAACCATGGTGGCCAACTATACTTTTAGATCTGATACCATATTTTCACACCCCAATTTTAAAAAACAAATATAATACTGAGAAGAAGTCTAATTCTCATTCCCTATGTCACAAAAATGATAACGTTGCAAAACCTCTTTTAACTAGGACATGAAAATAAATGTAATTAGCATGTCTCACTTCCACAACATGAAGCTTAAACTCTATACTAGCTTCATACTGAACTAAATGCCATAAGATAGTTGGCACCCCACTAGGGATAAACTCTTAGACTATATATGAGTTGTATGCTCCTCATTTTAGCTTCCTTATTATTTCCTCATGTGGACATCATGTCCCCATCCATGCATGTGCTAAAAATCACATTAGAGTAAATGGCATTGAGTATTGTTATAACAAAATAATGACTTGGCAATAAAGAAAAACATGATACTAGGTGAACAATAGATTTGATTCAAATAATTAATCTTGGTCATTGATTATAGTTACCTCAACTCTTATGCACCAATCGTGCTCATAAGGCTCGTAGGCTCAACCTATGTTCCACTTGAACTTAGGATTTGTGTCTAAGTGTCATATTTATGCTCCAATTGAGCTCATTATTTTCACATAAGTTGCACTATGCTACATTTGAACTCATAAGCCTGAGGGGTCAACATTAACATGATGAGGACACAATAATACAACCCACTACATGATTCATCATTAACTTGGAATAATTCAGTTGAAATGATTTCACATGGAAATGACATGAATTTTAGAAATAATATTAAAGCATAATAAACAACTAATAATATTAGGGAATCTCTCATGGAATTAGGATTCAATCTAAAATACATAACAATGTGTGCAATTGTTCTTAGTCATCATAATAACACATAATGTAATTAAAAACTAGTACTAATACTCAAAGTGCATGGACCCGCTTACCTCTGTCTTAAATAAAATCCTAGTTGATATCCTTATGTTTAAGAAACCCTAATCACTTCCTTGGTTTTATGAACCCAAATTACCCTATTCATATCATATTCCATATAAATTGCTTTCAATTTATTAACTTAAACTGTAATGTCACATATTAAAAAATCATGGTTTGATCAAAGGGAAAACAAAGCCTAAAACTTGGAAATTGAGATTCCTCATTTTCAAAACATATTTAATTATTTTTCTGATGAAAGATTATTTATTTAAAAAATTGAAGATATACTGATTAGAGATAAGGGAAATTAATGAATTAACCCAAAAGGAATATCCTAGTAAGCATGGGCCCTTTCCTAGTTGTATCCAAGAAGGGCTTCCTATAAGGTCATACTCATCCAGGGAGGACACCCGATGTATCTTCCAACCACAGACGATATTAATTGCCAAATTACCCATGAATGAGTGATAAAAAATAGAAAGTGGCCAAGGGAAAATCGGGAAACATGCTACCTTATTCTTCAATCATTGAAGGAAGAATGAACTTCCTCAAAAGACCACTGGCAGAGAGAAACCTTGGTCAAAACTCATGATTCCCAGGAACTAGGGACAATATTTTCACAAACAAAAATCTGTGTGTAAAATAGCATCACCCCAGTCTAGCTCGGTCAATGCAAACAGGACAAACAAAGGTGCTTTTTCACCTAGGAACCATAAAATATGCTCTTTCCATGTCATTCTTGGCATGGTCCTTAGAAATGAGGTTGTGGAGGAGAGAAGCTCAATCATTGCATCCACAAGAGCTCAGTAGATCAGAATGGAGATGATTAAACCAAAAACACAAAGGTATAACAACTTCATGTCAAGATCAGCCATGGATCTATTGAATAGCAGAATGTAAGAAGGGGAAATAGATTTACCCTTTATATGGAAAAATTGATTGCAGAAAGACCTCTGTGGATGTTTGTATAGGGAAAATGATGTGCCTTAGGGGTCAAGGCATGGCAGAGGCTCCAAATCCGACCTCCAATTTGCATGTTGATGGTGTAAGGATTCAAGGCCTATAAACCCATGGATCTGAGATGGACAGGGTAGAAAACTATTGACTCTCATTTCTTATCATTTATGAATCATTTATGTTATATGTGGAGGTCTGAAGGCACTCGAGTATCATACCAAAGATGAAACAGGGGATGACACCAATGATTCTCATCATCTCCCATTTCAAGGGCAAGACATCTCATGGTGTTCAGGATCAGGTGGATTGCAAAGATCTCAGGGGCATAAATTAGCTCTTGTTTGCTCATAGGATGAAGTGGGGAGGGGGATCGTGGATGAGAAGGGTTCATTCTCAATTGATTCCCATGAGCATAGGACTCAGGTGGAACAAATGAGTCCTAACCCATGAACCACTCGGGGTCCAATAGTCTGAACTAGTACTTAGAAAAAAGGGTCGCTTGAAATTTGATTAGTTGGCAACTTTAGGAAAACAATAATAATATGTATATTTAGGGGATTAACCTATAGAAAAATTATTAAAAATCATTTGGGTGCCATATCTGGTCATATTGGCCTTGTATTTTGACCATATATGTATATTACGGTCTAGAACATTTGTACATAGTTACTTTCCCATTTTGATGGTCAAATGATGAGTTATTTCTATAATGTAACTAGTATCACATATGTACTTTTAATTAACTATATTTGATCCCTAATTGAAGTAACTTTTCTTTTATGGTCACATGGTTGAATTTAGTTGTATTGTGTCCATTGATCAAAATTAGTCCAGTTTGGATTAATATGCATATTGATGGAAATGAGGCTCCACTATGGACAAAGAAGATGCATTAATTGGTATTTTAACTTATTTGAACATATTTCAATATAAAAGGATATTGAATTAGCTATCAACATAAACTGGGAAAGAGATAAAAATTATGTTACTAATCTTTTAGGGAGAAGTTATTTACTTTAGTTATTTGCATTGAGGCCTAGGATTTGAATTCTAATAGCAGAGATATTTCTATTAAGACCCCAAACTTGTTTTAATCAAAATTTGGGATTTTACAAAGTGCCTCATGATTTGCTCCATGAATGATGAGATACGGAAGCAACATGAGAATAGGGATGTTGTTGAGATGAAACCACATCTTAGGAACATGTATCAAGAACATGCAAGGCAAGAGAGGTATGATGTCTCCAAGGTCATGTTTAAGTGCAAAATGGCAGAAAGTGATCTAGATGGACCCCATGTACTCAAGTTAATTGGATATGTGGAAAATCATACAAAACTAGGAATTCCTTTGTGTCAAGATCTGGCCACAAATGTAATGTTGCAATCTTTGTTGGATTCATAAAAGCAATTTGTCATGAATTACAACTTGAACAATTTTGATAGCCATTGACTGAACTACTTCACATTTTGAGAACTACTGAGGGGAAAATAACAGCCCAATTTTGTGTTTATGGTCAAAAAGGGAAAAGGAAAGTCCAAGGGGAAAGGAAAAACTAAGAAAGGTTCTAAATCTAGACAAAGTCTTTTTCACTTAAAGCAAAAGGAGGGTGGGTAAGGGAGGCAATTTATCACCATTGTCATCAGGCTAGACATTGGAAAAGAAATTTGACCTCTCTACCTTTAGGAACAAAAGAACAAGAAGTAAGGTATAGATATGTCCACTTTAGGTATATATGCTATTGAAATAAATTTATCTACTTATTCCTCATGGATATTGGATACTAGATGTGGATTTCACTTATTCTCAAATATATAGGATCTAAAAAGAAGTAGACCCTTGAGCAAAGGGGAGGTGGAACTACATGTTGCAAATGGAGTCAGATTTGTTGCCATTGTTCTTAGCACTGGTGTTTATCTCTACTTAGTGGCTTGTTATAGAGTTAGAGAAATGCTAGTATGTACATGTCATAAATAGAAAATTACTTATATATCTTGTTTGTACATGAATGGTTTTGAATTTATGATATAGAATACTCTTATCTCCATTTTTAAATGAGATATTTTATGGCACTACCCCTACATATTATGGTTTTTATTCATTATTTATTGATACAAATGTATATAACATATATACCAAGAATTTAAAACTCAATAACTCAAAAAAAAACTTGTCTTGGACACTATCTTGTAAAGAACATGAATGAGAAGTGTGTTTCTAAACTCCACAAAAATGGTTATCTGGACTCTTTTCATTTTTAATAAAGAGAGACATGTGAATCATGTTTTTTGGGAAAGATGTAAAAAACAACTTTCACTTTAAATAGTGAGAGATCAAGTGACTTATTAGGACTCATAGATATTGATGTGTGGGGAACTTTTAGTACACGTGCTAGAAGTGGGTGTAATTACTTCATCACTTCTACTACTAACTTTAGTAGATTTGTATATGTGTATAATCTGAAATACAAATAGAAATCCTTAAAAAGATGAAGAATTCGTGAATGAAGTACATAATAAACTTGGGCAAATAATTGAAGAACTTTAATAAGATTGAGGCAGTGAATATCTTAGGAAAGAGTTTGAGGCCCTTCTGAGGGACGTGGTATTGTATCACAATGGACTTCTCCTAGAACACCACAGCACAATGGTGTATCAGAAAGAAGGAATCACACCTTATTCGACACGGTATGATCAATAATGAGTTTAGTTGATCCTCTAATTTACTTTTAGACATGCTCTTGAAACCCTCCATGTTTACTCTTAACTGAGTACCTTCTAGATCCGTAGAAAAGACACCATATGATATATGGAATTGGAAATGTCCAAATATGTCTTTTATGAAATTTTAGGGATGTGAAGCTATGTCAAGAAGCAGTTGTGTGAAAATCTTAGATCTAAATTGGATAAATGTATCTTTTTTTGGTACCCTATTGAAACTAAGGGTTATTGCCTCTATATTCCATTTGACAACAAAGTGACAAGACATTGTATTTCTAGAAAAGGTATTTATTTCCATATTAACTAGTGGGAGGAAAATAGAACTTGAAGGAGTTCAAGATCAAAATGATAACATTGAAATTTTGGAGGTAGGTAAGGGAAAAGAGGAACTACAAACTATTATGGAGCCTCAAGTCCTATTGTAGAATAGGAACCTGAAAGGTCTATTAGGGCATGGCTTGAACCAGAGAGATATGGATTTCTCATGAATCTAGAAGATGGTGTCTTCTTCATTGAGGAGGATGATCCAACAACCTACAATGAATCTATTGAGGGATCAAATTTTGAGAAATGGATTGAGGCCACGAGATATGAGATGGACTCCATGTATATGAACAAGGTATGGACCTTGGTGGATCTAGCTAAAGGAGTAACACCCATACGGTGCAAATGGCCCTTCAAGAAGAACAACAAATGGATGGAAATATACAAACCCAAAACAATAGATTGGTTTCAAAAGGTTTCAAACAAGTTCAAGGCGTTGACTATGATCAAACTTTTTCACTAGTTCCCATGGCTAAATTCATCAGGATCATGCTTGCCATTACAGCTTATCATGACCATGAAATTTGGAAAATTGACGTTAAAACTCCATTCCTTAATGAGAATCTACTTGAGGATGTGTACATGATACAACCTAAAGGTTTTATCACTCCAAATGAAGACAATAAAGTTCGTAAGATACAATGGTAAATCTGTAGATTGAAACAAGCATGTCAGAATTGGAATCTTCATTTTAAAGAGATAGTCAAATACATTGGCTTTATCCAAAATGAATATGAATCTTGTGTTTACAAGATGGTTAGTGGGATCATGATCATATTTCTCATATTGTTTGTAGAAGGCATAATATTGATGGGAAATGACATACTTACTCTATAATTTGTTAAAGAATGATTGGGAAATACCTTCTCCATGAAGGACTTAGGTGAAGCATCATATATACTAAGAATTAAAATCTATAGAGGTAGATCTAGATAGCTTCTTGGCCTAAGCCAAAGTACATACATTGACAAAGTTCTAAAGAGGTTGTAAAATTGTAAGAGAGGAAACTTACTCATGTGTCATGGAATAAGTCTCTCTAGAACTCAATGTCCCATCTCTTTATCAGAGCGAGTACGCATGAGTAAGATTCCATATGCCTTAGTAATTGGAGTTATCATGTTTGCAATGACATGTACACGCCCATGCAGATGTCTTGTATGCTTTAGTCAGTTCCAGATGATGGTCACTAGATACTTGTAAAGAACATCCTTAAGTGATTAAGAAGAACTAAGGATCAATTCCTAATTTATGATGGTAAGGAAGAGTTATATTGTAAAAAGGTATATTGATGCAAGCTTCCAAACTGACAAGGACAATTACTAATAGCAATCAAGATTTGTTTTTTGTCTAAACAGTGGAGCTATAAGGTGAAATGTTCCAAATAAGAGATAGTGTCTTACTCTAGAATAGAGACTGAGTACATTATTGCCTCTAGTGCATCAAAGGAAACAATATGGATCAAGAAGTTCATTAGTGAACTTGAGGTGGTTCCAACCATTAAAGACTTAGTAGATCTATACTACAACAACAATGGATATATTGCACAAGCTAAGGAACCTAGATCGCATCAGTGTTCCAAGCACATACTCAAGTGTTACCATCTCATATGTGAGATAGTACAACAAGGAGATATAAAGCATTGTAGAGTACCAATTGAAAGCACCTCTAACTAAAGAAATTTCACAAGATAATCATGATGGTTATGTTAGATCCATTGAACTTAGGTTCGTGAGTGATTGGATATAGTGCAAGTAGGAGATTATTGGTTATATGCCCTGACAGCCATCATGTGATTATTGTAAAAGGATATGTTTTACTTGATTAGATTATTAATAAAAGTCTATTCCACTTATTGTGTTCATTTTAGTAATGAGATCATGAATAAACCTTGTAGGCATAATCAACTAATAATATCCTAAGAATGATTCAACTTGATGACAAATGGTTTATGTTAAGCGCATAATCATGATATAAATATATATTATAAGATTATTCATTCTTGTTATGTCCCTAGTCAGTTATTATTGTAGGAAATATAGGAAAACAATAATACACAATACTAGCATGTGCAGCGAGTGATCACTATGTCTCTTTAGTCATGATACTAGATATAAACTAAGATGCATGGGTACTTGTCAAAGAACAAGTTGTATTAGACATACCCACCTTGAGATTGACACATGGAAGTCATGTAATGACATGTTGAAGTCATATCTCAATGTGATAGTGGTAACTATGATCCTTAGACCAGAAGTCATTGCATCAACATATGTTGTTATGTGTACTTCCACATTATCCCAACATGCTTTGAAATATGAGTTTCCAAAAATATGGTGATTGGGTACACACTGACACATGGGGCATAGTGTAAATGACGTATATGGAATTTCTCCCTCCTTTGGAGTGATATCCTGACCACTTAGTAAACAAGACTATGAAATGCATGGCTATGATCATGTGGGTGAATACATGATATTGATCTCATAATATCTCAAATATTCTTTTCTAATTCAAGGGACATATATTGAATGTTAAAAGAATGGTATTCCATGCCTTAGTTTCAATCTAGATATCTGTGACAAAGGGATTATATGATCATGGCAACATTGATCACTTTACAGGCTATAGTTGTTCTCCAAATCATTCCCTGGTGGAAATGATGTGTGAATAGATACCAATCTTTGTTAGTGTTACTTTTAGCATCCTACTAGTGAAATTAGGAACCTACCAGGTCACACACATAAGGATTCATAAAGGAATTGAAGTTTGCAACTAAACATGTGATTAGAATGGTTTTGAATCATAAGTAGGATGATTAACCCTCTCGTCAAGTGATAGAATGTTTGTTCGATTGAACAGATGATTCAGTCAATGCATCAATTGAGTATCAATTTTTCGATTGGGTTTTCCACTGTATAGAATTGATCACTCGATCAGGAAACCTGATCAAGTGATCAAAATGTAATAGGTAAAGTCATAAATCAGAAAGCAATTTAGATCTAGATATGAATTGTTGTGATCAGGTGGTCAGCTAACGTGATCAGGCGATCAAGGACTATGATAAGTTAATCATAAATGTGATCATGCAATAACAATTTAGTGTGATTTTTTCAACAATAAATTGTTGTAAAGTTGTGATTAGGAAAGGGATTGGAAGTAGGGTTTCCCAACCCCATAACTCTCCTATATAAAATGGGCATGTCTAAAATGGTTTGACACATATTTTAACACAACTTGTGAGACAATTTGGCCATCACATCTCATTTGGAAAGAGAGAAAGAAACCCTACAGCTGCTTCCTAAGATAGGAGAAGAAAGGGAGTTCTAGGACAACTCATGTTCCGCTACAAATTTGTGGCCAAGGTGGTGCACCATGTTCTCCTTCATCTATGTGGACGAAGTAGAGGACATGGAACATGTGAAGAGTCTTGAAGAGCACGTTCCATAAGACAACAAGAAGATATTGCAAAGGAGACAACCCTGAAACTACTTGGTGGACAATTGATATCTATTGTTGTATCATCCAGATTTCTTGGTGGTTTATCTAAATACAGATCTGAAAGATCATATTCTTCATCAATGTAAGGCATGTCTAGTTGTTGGACAACTAGTGTGTGCAAAGGTATCGCCTTTATCCCTTCTTATGTCTTTTGTTTAATGATATTTTATAGCTATGATAGATCTTGTGAATGGGGTATGAAGGGAAGATTATATTATTTTTCTTCTTCACCCCCCTTCCCTAAAACATGAAACTAAGTGCAAGCTATCATTGTATGGGAATGTGTATGAGTCATCATCCACACCTTATGGTTTAACCAACCAACCTCGGGAAAACAACATATCTCACTTATGTCATTGAGATAGGTAGGTGACTTTGGCATCCTCTTGGCACGAGAATGGGTTGTTTTACATCTCTTTCACAACTTCACAATCACATCATTCCCCATTCATATATCAATAATAACATTTCTAGGATTGGGGTTTCATCTCCCCCACTCTATCATTTCTCATCTCATTGGGAATTGGGGTCTCTATCATAATCCTTCTAAAGCCATCCTAATTCTCTACCTAATTTATTCACTAGGATTAAAATTAATCCAAACTAATCTCCTATGGCCCAAAGTCCAATAGGGTGTATATCTATTTGACTCCCCCCAAACAAACATCTAGTGAAGTTTTACGTGTACAAGGATCCTTATTAAAGAAATTTTGGATTTCCTCTTTATTACTTAGATTTGTACTCATCTTAAGACATGTGATTCTTTGGACATGTATACTTATCTTTTCAAAGAAATTTTTGCATATGAATCCATTAAGTATTGAAATATAAGAGTGCAGAAGCATACAAACATCTGGATGTCATATTGACACTCTATTTCATCTCATAAAGCTATTGAACACTGATGTAATTGACTTAAATTTTGTCATTATTAACATATATCTGCCTTCTTTCTTTTGCTCTTCCTTTTTCTATTTATTTAGAGCATACCAAATTTTATGGAAATATAACAACAAATTCTAGAAAAAATAGTTATTCATCTTCATGGCATTCATAACATAGCTTTATAAATAAAGAAGGAACAACGACTCACATGTCACATAAATTTGGGATATGCTCTTTCAATACTAGGTTTTCTCAAATAAAAGCTTTAATTTACTTTTGAAATGTTTAATATAAGTTATTATTAAATGATATTGTGTATTCTCACATGTTACCATACCAAAAAACCTAAATGTGTACCTCTTTGGGTCTAGGTCTCCAAACACACAAATCTTCTCCCTCAAGTAGTGTTTCCTTATTATACAACTTCCAACCAAGCCTAGATGAAGGAAAGAATGAATGAAGATATCAGTTCTCATACAACATGGAATGAAAACATAAAGGTAATACGGGAGAACAAGAATAGAATATAAAAGTATAATCATCACTACATGATTATCAAACTCCCTTCTATATCTATATCAGTTATTGATAAAAAAAAATCTTGATTTCCTTAAGCAACTAAACACCTAGGTTTATATGGATCATATTGTTGAGAGCTGGAAAATGGTAGGAGAAGGATCAACATCATTCATATATATCAATGTAAGTACATGTTATTCTTTAACAAAAAAACCCTTATCTCTAACAGAAACAGGTCGACCAACTATTAAAAGTAAGCATGATTAATGGGTCGTGAGATGCATAACATCATGCAAACATGATCAATGCGTAGGGTTGTTATTGGTTCACTAATTATGAGTCACTAACTAGTCAAACATGGGATTCAGATTCCATTCACTGGCTATAAACCATGGTTTTAGTCCCCTCAATTGTGGTTCAAGAATATTTGTTAATTTTAGGACCCATATATTCTCTAAGAAATTAAAAAATTTAACATTTTCTATAACAAAATATAAAGTCATATAAAATCAACTTCAAAGCTTCTTTTGGTTACACATAGGCACATGATGAATGCATATTCATCCTAGTGTTACATTCATATCCATCATTCTAGCTTAGAACTAGCTTTCATTTAGGTTATTGTATTTTACGTTACTTTATAAGGTTTTGATCCAAATTCTTGGTTTTCATGGCAGGGTTGAACTGCACTGCATGCTAGGAGTGTATGAGGCGGTGGTCCCACTAACTGACTAGTGGGTACAATAAAAATTTTGATGAATGGACCATATTTTTTATTTTTTAACCATCGGTTGTTGATTATATCGATTGATGATTCATGGGGGCAGACCCTATGAAACATGACAATGCCCTCCTCCTATAGGGGTGGGATCACATTTGCTAAGCCATCAGCATGCATGCATCTACCAAGCCATTTGTTTGTGTTACATCTACCAGACCTTTTCTTTACATCACTTCATCCTTCCTTTGGTTAACAACCAAAGGAATCCATGTGCCTCCTTCTGATGGGAGTTCTGCATCCAACTACGGATGCTCGCCCTATGATGGTTCTCCTACATATAACAACCAAAGGCCACCATATACTCAATAAGAAAGGGTAGTTCTGCTCTTCCTTCCTATGGCCCATCAGCTGGAGATGACCCAGTGCATGCCTTCTAAAGGAAGTGATGCATTCGCCTCTTCTGATGGTTGTTTTGCATCCAACAACTGAAGGTAGTTATGCACATGTCTTCTGATGTCAGTCCTACATCTACCATCTGATGGAACTCATGTGAGCAACAATCAAATGATCTATAGTTCCTACCTTCTGACGGAAAACCTACTCATGATAACTATTGTTGTTCAGACTCTTCACCTATCGGTTGGAGTTCTACAGGTCATGAGACCCTTTATATATTGAGGGTATTACTGAGTATCGATTACCCATCGTCTTTCTCATGATTCCGTTGTCTCTTCACATCCATGGCAGCCAAGACTTAACTCCAGCGTGGATCGGAGGGTTCTAAACCCTAACCCCCGCCTATAAATACAAGACCACAAACTCCAACACAAGGAGCTGCCATTGACGCTTCCAGGCTTCCTTTCTCATTCCAAACCTTCCACCTCCAAAAAATTTCTAATCATTTCCATTAGTTGATGAATGTCAACTGAAGGTGCTTAAACCTCTACCATTGTTGAGGTTCCAAGTTCCCAAACTCAAACTAGGTTCATTATGTGAAGCTTACATCCATTGTTTGATGACTTCCACCTTTCTCAACCTACTATTTTCTTTACATAGCAGTAGATCCAGTTCACAAGGAAGGGAGAACGATGGCTTCAACCCATCCCTAATGAACATCTAGGGGTATCCTTGTTGTTCATTGACACTTTTGTCTTAGAGTCTAAAGAGCCTCTTTTGAACACCATGATTGTGATTCCTTCTTCTATGATGATGTCCTTCTTTCTCTCTTCTAGTTTTGTTCTTGTTACTAGTTCCATGTATCAATAGGGTGTGAGGAGTAGCCTTGCTACCCAATTTTGTTCTCTTTAATGTATCTATTATCGTACTGACCATTATATGTTTAGAATCAATTATATTATTCTTGTATGTTTGTTTGATCAGTATCTTTACATGTTTATCGTGATCAAGGGTGTAGATAACTTTGAACTCAAGATCTATGATATCAATTTGGGCAGTGGGAGTGAAGCAATGGTACTGTGAGCCCACTGCCCCACCGACTAAACATAGAGTGATTCAGTTGATACAGAGGTGCACTTAGAGTGGGTTTCTTGTTAAACCTTTGGTGATATTTGGGTAGGTATATTCGAAGGTGATAGAGGTATGATCTTTGGGTAAAGCGACAGAGAGGTCACAATAATATTTGTTTGATTTTAATCCTAACATCAAAAGGGGGATTTACATAGCCTCAACATATATATGTTCATGATTAATATGATGTGGTGAGAGAGTGAATGATAGATAGTGGAGGTGAAACCCATTTAACCCTACTGACCTTACCATTTGATAAATCTAGACTTTAACGACAACAAAATTTTCTAATCTTTGTAAACAACTTGTTAAAGCTAGTATTTTCCTTTTTACGATTGAAAATCATCTTGAATCCAACATGTCTTCAACCATCCAAACTTGGATGTTTTTCTTCCTTAGGATGTGTCTAGTGCATGTGATACTCTTCCAATGTCAATCACCAGCTAGCCTTTGATACTAAGATCAAAATGACCTACTACGGGATCCTTTGTCAATACCCAGACAAGACGGCTGAAGAGGAGATCAACCACAGAGTTGAAGTAACACTACGTGATAGACTTGTGGCAGAAGCCAGAGCTAAGGTGCATGCCAAACTAAAAGAAGTCGAGGGAGCATAATTAAAGAGAAAACTACAAGAGTTCTCTATACAAAATCTATAGACATATGCAACCCCATCATCCAACCCACCATCAAAGCACAAAACTTTGAAATCAAGACACAATGGGTGATGATGATGCAAAACAATGGTTTTGGGGGATGAGTCACAGAGAAAGTGCATGACCACTAGTAGAAGTTAAAATATATTTGTGGATTAAGAAAGTAAGATGGTGAGTTCGAAGAGGCCATGAAGCTAAGGCTATTCTATTACTCCCTCGTCGACAAAGATAGGGTGTGGAACAATTTCCTAGACGGTCACAACATTAGAACTTGGGAGGAACTTCAAAACCAGTTTCTTAAGCAGACCTTTCCACCCTCACTCACTTATCAAATCAAAGGGAAAATAACACAATTCAAACAACTCCTAGGAGAAACTCTCTTTGAAGCCTAGGAGCAATATAATGAGTTGTTATACAAATGTCTTCACCATGGCATCCAACCTTCATAGATTATTGATAAATTATATAGAGAAGTCGGTGAGGACATCAAGAAGCTCCTTGATGCTGCTTCCAATACAGACTTCATGTGGAAAAGCTTCGACGATGCATGGAAGGTCGTCAATAGAGGAGCATAGAACTAGGATAATTGGGAATTGTCCATGGGAGAAAGGTTTTCTTAATGTTGTCATGGTAGAACACTTTTTGAGTCCTTGAAGATCATTTCCCTTAAGAAAGACAACTTTGAGTCTTCTTTCCAGAAGTATGGGCAGAGAGTCCCATCATCTTTTCCAACCAAGGCAGCACAAGAGGTCTTCCAGGCCTACCGTGTAGAGGGGCACACAAGTCTAGAGTACAATTACCCCTATCAAACAACTGTGGACATGCACCTCCCCAGTTGAACATCACCCCCCTCATTTAAGAAGTTAGTGTTGTAAACTCCATTCTAGGATAGGGTACTACAACCCCAATAGGTTGAGAAACCATCCAAGCTTCCAATATTAAAATCTAGATGAGTAGTAAACCTCCACTATATCAAGCAAGACCTTGGTCAGAACCAATTTTGGGTCCTCCAGGTTTCTAGTAGAACCAAAACTACTACTAAAACAATTTCAATATTGGAAAGAATCACAAAATCTACGTTCAAGGAAACAACTACTATTTAGGGCAGTAGCCCTACAATCAATAGGGAAAACTTATACTTTGTCAAGGTAGCTGACAGAGGATGCATGTCTCTAACCATCAAAGTCACCTAGATACCATCAAGAAGATACTAGTGATCCAGTAGGCATACAACAAATGTAGGATAAGATTGTCCAGATTGTTGTTTCCATATGCCCTCCAGCATGTTCATTCCCTATTAAACCTAAAAACAAACCCAAGCATCAGGAGGAGCACTTGGAAGTTGTGACCACATGTTCTGGCCTTGTGCTACCAGAATTCCTGACCCCAATCATCAACAACAACATGCTCATTCTTGAAGATAATGATGATAAAGAAGTCTCTACATTCTCTATACCAATAGCCATACTAGTAGAACTAGTAGTTGAATCTTCAATGGCAAGAAGCACATCTAACCCTGAGAAGGCATCAAAAGCTACACAAACTCCTCCCTCCATCCCTATGGAGTATGTTTACAAACCACGTGTTCCTTACCAGATTCATCTAGTTCAGACATGGTTGGATTCAAGATACATGAAGTTCAAAAAATTAATGAAAAAACTACATGTTGATATTCCCTTCCTTGATTCTCTGGCTGATATTCCCTTGTGGACTAAGTTCTTTAAGGCTCTCCTCACTATAGTACTTAATAGAGGAACTTGAGACTGTGAAACTAGCACAGTTGACATCATACACCGTCTAGAGCAAGATGCCCAAAAAGTTCAAAGATCCAGGATCTTTCAGCACCTCTTGCTTTATTGGGGACACCACATGACATAAAGGTCTTTTTTATCCTGAGGCAAGCATCTCTATCATGCCCTAAAATCTATCTAGACTAGGTTTTAACACAAACTTCCCATGAGAATTATGATTCAACTTTTTGACTCTTCTATGACCACCCCTATAGTTATCATAGAAGACATTCAAGTGAGAGTTGGTGCTAAATTTTTTTGCCCTTGTGATTTTTTTGGCATGTACATCAAGGAGCATCTTCATATCCTCTCATATTTGGGCCCCCGTTCCTAGAAAAGGCCAGAGCCTTAATTGAAGTTGAAGCCAAAATCTTGACATTAGGGCTCGAGACAGGCACTATTAACTTCAAATTTTTTGAGAGACTTAAAGGGCCCTCTTTTCAAGAGCAATGTTTTCTCATCGAATGCATTGATGATTTGACGCAACTACAAAAGGATGATCCTACTTATAAAGACCCTCTTGAGATATCTCTCATAAATCCCAATGCTCATGAGATGAATGATGAACAAGGGGATAAATTCCTCTTCCACTTAGAAAATAATGAGGAAGACCCTGAAGCTGAGTTTGAAGAGCTTAAATTTGTCTCCATCATTGAAAAAGAAGACAAGGAGCCCACCACACCAGATATTAATCCTAAACATGGTGGGAGCTTCTAAAGAGGGTCTAAAAAGTTATGAATAGTAAAGTTATGGCTCCCAAGTGTATGGATGTAGTGTTTCAAAGGATTTGTTTTGCCATCCAAAAAGGACTAGTGGTGCAGCTTGTTGCCTGCTTGTCTTCTATTTTGATGTAAAATTTTAGTTATTTTGCCATTGAAACCCAATTCTAAAGGAGGTTGTGTGAAAGGAGGTAATAAAGCTATTGATGTATAGGATCATATATCCCATCTCTGACTCGCCATTGGTGAGTCATGCAAAAGTAGTGTTAAACAAGGGAGGATATACCATTGTTTTAAATAATGAGAATAAGTGTATTCCCATATGCACTGTTACCTGGTTGCGCATGTGCAATCAATGATCACAATCTTAACAATGCAACTTGGAAGGATCGTTTCCACTTCCTTTTCTTAAAAACTTCATCGAGTGCCTCGCACACTAGGATTTTTCTTGTTACCTAAATGGGTACCCTACTTTCTACTAGATTCCCATTCATATAATAGATCAATAATAGACTACCTTCATGTGTCCCTTTGGCACATATACTTTCCTATAGATGCCCTCCAGACTATGTAACACCCCTAACATTTTTTTGTGTTGCATGTCTACCATCTTCACTGACCTTACATAGACAATTATTGAAGTCTTCATGGAAATCTTCTCAGTCTATGAATATTCACTTGAAACATATTTGCATTGTCTTAATCTGGTCCTAGACCATTGTGAAGAAGTAAAGTTTGTGTTTGACTGGGAAAATGCCACTTCATGGTGAAGGAGGGCATTGTTCTACACCACTGTGTCAGCTCTAAAGGCATAAAGTTAACAAAGCAAAGATAGAAGTGATCTCCAAGCTATCTCCTCTAACCAATGTTAGAGAATTCCAAGAATTCTTAGGACATGTCGACTTCTACATGAGATTTATACGCAACTTTAGAAAAATCATTGAGCCTCTTACAAACCTTTTTGTAAGGATGTGGATTTCATTTTCAAATCAGACTGTATGAAGATCTTCAACACCCTAAAGAAATCTTTCATCCCCACTCCAAATTTTTGTGCCCCGGGTTGGTCTATTCCATTCAAGACCATGTTGATGCCAATGAATATGTTGTAGGTGAAGTCCTAGGTCAACAAATCGATAAGAAACATCGCCACGTCTACTATGTCAGCAAGATGCTATACAATGCACAATATAATTATGTAGCTACCAAGAAAGGAGCTTATCACCATTGTGTATGTTCTTGACAAAAACACTTCTCCTATCTCATAGGCTCACAAGTGATTTTTACATTGATCATGCTGCTATCAAGTATTTAATGTCAAAGGAGGATGTGAAGCATGGGTTGATCAGATGGATAATGTTGTTGCAAGAGATTGAATTTTAAATCAAGGATAAAAAGGGAACTAAGAATATGGTCGTTGATAATCTTAAAAGATTACACATCCAAGATGGGGACACGGTCGCAATGAATGAATCTTTGCCTAACGACCACTTGTTGAAGGTGTCTACATTCACTTTGTTGAAAGCTAATTTTGTGAACTACCTAGTCACGAGAGTCCTTCATCCAGATTGTGTAGGGAATGATAAGAAGAAGTTCATGTTAGAACTTGTTCATTACTAATGGGATGAGCCTTATCTCTTTCGGTTATGACCAGACGGCCTTTATTAAAGGTGCATCTCAAAATAGGAAGCTCCTTTTATTCTAGAACAATGTCACTCTGGCCCAACTGGGGGACATATGATCTCTAAGAAAACTACTTTTAAAATCCTTATATGTGGGTTCTTCTGCCCCTCTATTTTCAAGGATGCCCATAGCTTTTTCAAGTCTTATGACAAATGCCAATGATTTGGTAATATTTCTAAGAGGGATAAGATACCCCTCAATCTTTAGCAAGAAGTGGAGATTTTTTACATTTGGGGTGTGGACTAGTTGGTTCCATTCCCCTCATCCTATGGCTTCTCCTACATCCTGGTCATTGTTGATTATGTTTCCAAATGGTTTGAAGCCATCCCTACAAATTCTAGCGACTCTAAGAAAGTTATCAAGCCTTTCAAGGACATCAAATTTCCACATTTTGAAGTTTGTCGCACTATCATTTCCAATGATGATCACACTTTCTTGAATGTAGTTGTGACACCCCGATCCCCGTGCCATCTCTAATGACCCCGGAGACCGGGGAGTCACCCTCGGTAAACCATCCTTAACCTTTTCTTTACTTAGTGACTTAGAATTAACCTAAAGGAAAATCTTATGACTTGGAATAAATTGAAATCTTACTAAACTGTGGAAGCAACTACTATTTGCACAACTAAGTAGGTAAAGCATATTTACACATCATATTACATTTTTCATGTGGAATATAAAGCACAACACATAACGTAAAACTAAAATACTTATTACATTACATTCTCTCTCTACCACACCACATGCCCAAGTATCGAGGGGAAAGGACTAAGAGACCTCTATCTAACTATGAACTACCTTCTAAGAACTTGGGTGATATGATCCTTCAACTTCCTCGTGTTGACGCTGACCTAAAAAATGTTTTAGTAGGTTGGTGAGCTACTGGCTCAGTGAATAGAATTTTACCCAACCATCACAGATAACTCATTTTATGTTTATTAATTGGAATAAAATTCAAGATAATACGATACTGAGCATATCCAAACCATATAATTTAAATGACAGGAGATGTCAACATTTCATTAAGATACCAACTGCTGCAAAGTTGTACATATGATTAAATAATAGAGAATACTAAAATTTCATTTAAAGGACAACTACTATGAAACTAACTCAAATCTTTCTTAACTCTTTAACTTATAAGAAACTCTCTGAACCTATATGAACATATTTTATCTTATGCCCTGATCATATGCAGTGTACTCTACATATGAAGACTCGTAGCAAACTACGATTCCACCATACAAGACTTAGCTTAAAACTCGGGAAGCTAAGCCTAGAACTGAATCTGGGTCTGCTTGACTCGAACATTCACGTATGACTAAGGTGGTTAAATAGCTAGTCTTTAACTAGACCTCTCCTCTAGGTTGAGTACACAGGAAGAGGGTCTGAGATGCTCTATAGGCCTCATCTTGGTACGCTCTGTGGGTACCTCTGAGTTACCACCGGGATCTCTGGTTCATGTTGGGGAACCAATCTTCTCTTAGGAGACTTCCTCAAGGGCTTCATCTCCCTGCACGCTCTATGGGTGCGTTTCGATCCCCGTATACTGGTCGCTGCCAGGGTGGGTCATTTCCTCCCTACAGTGCAGACATCCATAGGGAATCTACGGTGTACATGGCACCTATGTCTATTATTTTATTATTCTAGAAAAGCTCTTACTACAATACATCTCTCTCTTACTTATTCTTGACTTTGGTATCTCTATGGTACAGAGTCTATTTATCTGAAACTTATAAATACAACATGTATATCATTTCTAGCTTGACAGTGCAATATGCTCAAACATTGTAATTTACTGAGAAATCAACATATTGTACTTGCAGGAAGATTTAAATAAATAGAATACTTGTCAACTTGGCACATACATACGGAAATCATGCAATTAAACATCTTAATATACTGATAAGGGTTGATTACTCAACATATGAGAAATCATCAATAGCACTTGTAAATTATCTGAAATTCCTAGAAAAATGTGCACATCAACCCTAATCCTAAGTTGTGCATCACTTAACCCAATTAAGAGTTAATTACTTATCATGACACGAATTATTGATAATAACTAAGAATTTCTTATGATATCCTTGAGAAACGTGTCAATTCGTATAATTATTAATAAACTCACATTAAATATGACCGGGAGTGTGCAACTAGGTTTCTATTGAACCCTTTCTTGTCATTGTCATTTCTATGAAATCGAGCATCTATGAACTTACTAAAAATGTGCAGCCTGGGTTTATACCCAAACTGTGTTGTTACTGGTCATGTGCTACTGAGTTCAACATTTAATCGAGTAATTTAAGTTTCCATTAATCATGTATTTTCACTAATCCAAATCACACATATCAATTAAATAATTAGCGTCATGCGGACATTAATAAATAAAATGTGCAAATTAGAAATCGAGCGGCGCCGGTATTGCCCGACACCTGGGTAAACGTTGACATCTGCGAATGATAATGATTTCAACCAAAACATCTTATTATTAGAGTCAAATCTTGCTCGGTAAGTGAGATTCTACTCATCGTGGGTCGAGGTGACCGAAAATCAACCAAAAATCCATCCAGAGCCTTTTTTGGGCATCACTGGGTCATCTTCAACCTCCGAACAGTCCTAGATTTGGACCTGCTTCACACACAGGTTGAAGAGGAACCGAGTTGGGTACTAAATCGAAGTTGTTGGTTGTGGATCTCTGCTCTGGGCTCACGGCCGAAGTCAAAGCCGCCTTTTTCATGGTGTTTCCTGGGCAGAACTGCCCTTGGTTCAGACCTGTTGCAATCAAGCAGCCGTTCTTCTCACGTACAAGTTGAAGAAAAGCTTGGCTAGGTGCTAAACGCAGTTGGAGCTGCAGATTCAGGCATGGATCTCAAAGTCGAGCTCGATTGTACCCTTCCCTGGTGCTTTGCGGCCCAAGGTGGCTCCTGGCCATGCCATGCAGCTATTGTGCTGCAGCAGGTTGTCCGCCCTAGCTGGCCGGATTAAAGGAGGTTGGGGCAGGGTAGAGGAAGGGGAATGGAGGAAGAAGAAGAAGAAGAAGATGGCACCCTGGCTGGATCGGTGGTGAGGGCTCGAAATTGCCCACTTCTTTCCCCCTTCGTAGGTCGGTCAAGCGCAGCCTGTGCACCGCTCAAACAGACTGATCGGGGAAGATGGGATAAGGGAGAAAGGAAAATAAAGGAAAGGGAAAGGCTAATAACCAATTAATGGAAAAATTGCAACATCATCCCAACGAACTCAAAAATGTCATATATTGTGCCTCAGAGGTCCAAATTGAGTGATTTCTTTTGCAAAATTCCAAGCACGGAATCCACTACAACCTCAAGGAATAAAAACACAATAACTAAACCACCTTATCTAGGTTAAGCATCTTAGGTAATTAACTTAACGATTAACACTACAGTTAACATTAATTACCTCAGATGAATCAATCTCATCTATTGATTCACATCTTAGCTTATCTTGATTAACCATGATGTTTAACAAGGTACTTAGCACTAATTAAGGTACTTCATGCTAATCGAGGTACTTACTAAATAACCTTGATGTGAGTTATAACAATCTCCCTCCCTTATAAAAATTTCATCCCGAAATTCCTAAAAGAGAAAAGGAAACTTGTTACACATCTCTGACTCAAGTTCCCACATGGCTTCCTATAGGTTTTGGTTCCTCCACAAGACTTTCACTAGTGGTATTTCTCAGTTCTTGAGCTTCTTGATCCTCCGATCAACTATTTGAACTGGTCCTTCAACATAGGACACATCTTTTCTGAGCTGTGCAGGTTCTGGATCCACTATCTTCTCTATACCAGGGTAACACTTCTTCAGCATCGATACATGAAACACATCATGTAGATTAGCTAACTCAGATGGAAAATCCAACCTGTAGGCTACAGGTCCAATCCTCTCAATGACAGGATATGGGCCCATAAACCTAGGAGTCGGTTTGCCTCTCTTGCGAAACCTCAACACTCCTTTCCATGGTGTAACTTTCAAATACACTTCATCACCAACCTCAAATGCAAGAGGTCTACATCTCTTCTAAGTGTAACTCTTCTTCCTGTCATGTGCAGCTTTCAACTATTCTCTAATCACTATAATCTTTTCTGTAGTCAAATCCACTATCTCTGGTCCAAGAATCTCTTTTTCACCCACCTCGTACCAACATACGGGTGATCTACACTTTCTGCCATTTAGAGCTTCATACGGGGCCATACCAAGACTGGAATGGTGACTATTATTGTATGCAAACTCTATAAGGCTCAAGTGTTCTTCCCAACTTCCACTGAAATGCAAGACACATGCTCTCGGCATATCCTCAAGAGTCAGAATGGTCCTCTCTGACTAACCATCCGTCTACAGGTGAAAAGTTGTACTGAACCTCAACTTTGTGCCCAAAGCATGATGCAACTGATTCTAAAACTTGGATGTGAACTTAGGATCTCTATCTGATATAATTAAAACTGGGATACCATGCAGTCTGACTATCTCATCCACGTATATCTTAGCCAACTTCGGGACATCAAAGGTTTACTTAACAGGAATAAAGTGAGCAGACTTAGTCAGTCTATCCACAATCACCCATATCGAGTCACAACCTCTAGGTGTCCTGGGCAACCCTACCACAAAATCCATTGTGATATGTTCCCACTTCCACTCTGGTATAGGAAGAGATTGCAAGGTACCTGCAGGTTTCTGATGCTCAGCCTTAACCTGCTAGCACACACTGCATCTAGCCACGTACTCAACTACATCCTTCTTCATACCTGACCACCAGTACAACTCCTTAAGATTCTTGTACATCTTAGTGTTGCCTTGATGCATAGCATACATCGATGCATGCTCTTCCTCAAGAATATGTTCTTTCAATTCACTATATCTAGGTACACACAACCTATCATGCTGATACAACAAACCATCATCTGAAAACCTAAACTCTGGTCTTTTTCCCCTTGTCATGTCCTGCATGATCTGTTGTAACTCACTGTCACTCTATTGAAGTTCCTTGATCTGATCATAAAAAGTAGGCTTGACTTGCATCTGTGTAATCAAACCACTCTGCTCTGTCACCCCTAAGTCTAAGTTCAACTTTCACATCTCTACTAGCAGGTCTCTCTTGAAACATGTCATAGAGAATACATCAGTTGTTGAACTTGACTTCCTGTTGAGGGCATCTGCTACCACATTCACCTTACCAGGATGCTAATCTATCGTCACATCATAATCCTTGATCAATTCTAACCATCTCCGTTGTCTAAGATTTAGATCCTTCTGGGTGAAAATATATTTCAAACTCTTATGATCTGTAAACACCTGACATGCCTCACCATAAAGATAGTGACACCATGTCTTAAGAGCATGAACTATAGCAGCTAACTCCAAATCATGTATCGGGTAATTCTCCTCATTCTTCTTAAGTTGTCTAGATGCATAAGCTACTACTTTGCCTTCCTGCATCAACACACAGCCTAAGCCTCTCTTGGAAGCATCACAAAACACTCTGTAACCTTTACCTGTCTCGGGCAGGATCAACATTGGTGTTGTAGTCAACCTCTTCTTCAAGATCTGAAAACTCTTCTCACAGTTGTCTGACCAGACAAACGGTGCATTCTCTCGTAAAGCGTGTCAGAGGTGACGCTACAACACTAAAGTTCTGGATGAACCTCCTGTAGTAACCTACCAATCCTAAGAAGCTTCTGATCTCAGTAGGAGTCTTAGGCTGCTCCCACTGTAGAATAGACTCGACTTTTTTAGGGTCAACACTTACTCCATCTCTTGAGATGATGTTACAACCCCAATGTTTGGGTTCATTTGGTGAGAAATGTGATTTCTCATATTAAAGATAATTGAACAAATAATGATGTGATTGTTTTGAATAGATGGATTCCTTTCACAATAGTCTTGATTGGTTGCTTTGTGGGCTTAATTAGCTATAGGGCCCAATAACTAGGAAATTCAATTAGTAAATGAATAATTGAATATTTGAGAAAAGAAATATGTGGAAACCTCTAGAAGGCAAATCTAAAGAGGGATTTCGTGCCTCTTGGGTTCCTTGGGTTCCAAGGAGTCCAAAGTTGCAAAGAAAAGGCAATAAGAAAGGAAAATATCAATATAGTATTTACTTGTTAATAAAGCAATTGAAAACATTGATGAAATGTGGAAAATATGTGAAAGAGGTATATTTGGGTAATCCTTAGTGGAATTTCGTATCCCAATAATTTCTAATGATAAAAGGAATACCAATGAGGAAAATAAAAGAGAAATAAAGAGAAATCCTCAAAAAGGAATTATTTTAATAACAAAATAAGAAGATAATATGAGTATACCATTAATGTATTACGTGGTATTGCTAAAAGAAAGTAATTGTTATTAAAGGAAATAGGATTTCGTGCTAATGGTTTAAAAAGAAAGAACAAAGAGAATAAGAGGGGTGATTTTCGAAATCCCAATATCCAAAGAAGAAGGAATAATAAAAGAAAGTGTGAAAGAGAGAGAGAGTTAGCTTTTTAATGAAGGAATCCCTTTCCTATTAGGAAAAGTGTTGTTTTCCTTGTGGGAAAACGTTCATGGGCATGTGTGCCTCCCTATATAAAGAGGGAGAGCCTCTGGGTCGAGTTCCAGAGTAATACCACGAAATTCTCTCTTCCTCCTTCCTCTTCCTTATATAGAAACCCTAGCAAAGGGTGGTTCGGATCCTAGAGCAGGGCAGGGTCGAGGAGGAGTTACAGCGGATGGATAGTGCTCTCATGATGGTTGGGGAAAGGACGTTGGACTACCCTCCACCCTTGCTTGAACGACGTAGCTGCAGCAAGGCTACTTGGACGGTCACACCTTGCAGGCCGCTCACACCCAACCGGCCGCCATAGCCATGGGATGAAGATGCCCAGGAGAGCGCGGGGGGCCTACGGAGGTCGGGGAAGGATCGTCCATGAGTTTCGGGCCCTAGCCGAGGAGCAGCAGGAGACGCAAGACCTGCAAGCGCAGCCGCAAGTCGCAGGGCTAAGGCGCGTGCAAGCAACCATGCCAGCTGCAACCAGGTGGCGCCCTATATGCGCAGAGGGGCGGCGGACCAAGGGAGGGCGTCGGCAACATTTTCCTAGGTGTATGGGGGCGAGGGCTGGCCGTGCAAGGCAGTAGCTCGGCGGCTAGGGCGGCAGCAAGCCACTGGCCCAAGGAAGAAGAAAGGAAAAGAAGCATTGGCCGATTATGCCCCTCTGCGGGTTGTACAAACAAATAACTCAAGCGGGGGCAAAACGGACTTTTCAAAATGTTTGCAAACCCAGCCGAATCCATTGCATGGAAGGCGCCTACGTGGCAGCCCCTCATTGGCCCAAAAGTAAGTATTTTTACAAAATTCGTAACTAATGAACCGTAGCTCGGATAGACGCGCATTATACATGAAACTTGCTCAGAAAATCGAGAGGAATCTAAATAAAATATAATTGGAGCATGATTCCTTATGCAATTCGAAAAGAATATAGAGATACTATCTTGAATAGTTTAATCAATGAAAAACCCTAACCTTTGATGATTAATGAGTTAGAAAGGGTTAAATGAGTATATAAAGTTGATATTAGCCTGTTAATGATAAAAAGGATCATTAAGAACGGAAAAGGATGAATTTGCATGTAATTAGTTTAATTTCAAGTTTAATGTGCATGAATAATACCTTAAGTGGCCTTGAAACCCTAATGTTGGTAAACTCGACTCTTAATGGCTTTAATTGACTAATTTCATGATTAAAGTAGAATATGCTGAATCTAAGCTATTGCGAGCATTAACGTCCCTAATTTGTGGAAAGATAACCTTAATATAGAAATTAGGGTTTTCAATTGAATCAAGGTAGAATTAATAATAAAAGGGGTTCATATGGGGATTAGACCATAATGAATTATGAGTTGTTAATATGAAAGAAACTAAAGGTGATAATTGAGTCTAATGACCTTGAAATAACTTAAAAGGATAAAGAAGGTAATTTTGGTATCAAAGAGAAATGATCGACTTTAATTGGGCTTATGATGTTGAAATTAGGGTTTATGAACTAAGGGAGCATTTAATATGATAAAAGAGTTATAGAGGCAAAAACCCTAATAAAACCCTAAAAGTGGTCTAGAAAGCCTAAGATGGAATCCAAGTCTAGCTTTAAAATGTTCTGGATAAACTATAACACTTGGATGCCATGCATTAATTTCAGGATATGGTTGATTGATTGTTGCTTGTTCTTTATCCTTATTGCTTGGACACCAAGTTGCTATGGATCAGGTATGTGGTTACTTATGAATAACTGCTTAGTTTTGCGATGGTTTCTCAGACGTTTAATCGCATTGAATGCAACTAAACTGCTTGGATGTTCATATTGCAATTATAAAGTGACTATGACTATCACTTAATGTATTTGCCTATAAACTCAGAACATGGTTCTCTCTATGGCATAATAGCTAACCTAGTACATGGCTGCCTATGGGTAGGTCCATCAGGTTAGAGAAAGGCCTAGTACATTGCTACCTATTCGGTAGGTCCATCAGGTCTATGGATGACCTAGTACATGGCTACCTATTGGGTAGGTCCATCAGGTCTATGGATGACCTAGTACATGGCTACCTATTGGGTAGGTCCATCAGGTCTATGGATGACTTAGTACATGGCTACCATGGAGGTAGGACCATCAAGTCACATTGAGTTAGATATTGGGCTACCTTTGGGTAGTGCCATGTGACTCTATTACCTAAAAGAGAGGTGAAATCTATGTCCACTGCAGGGATAGCCCAGAGTTCGAGAATATGTATGGATTGAGTTGTATGGCTTAAAATGTAATCTTGATTGTTAAATGATTAATTGAATGATTATATTGTTAACATAGTTGAACATTATCTATTTCCTCCACATACCATCTTCGGCTGACCGACGTTTTGTTTGTCAGCATTTTAGGTACAATGAAAAGAACAAACAGTAAAGTGACACCTTGTGAATTCAAGAATTAAAGAACAAGGAGGAACTAGTTAGAATAGTTCAGCTGAGGTTAGAAGTTTAGTTTGTTCCAACTTTTCAAAGGTATGCAAAGAAAAATTTTATTACCATTTTCAGTATAGTCTGTTAGAATTTAATGATTGTTTATGGTTATATGTCGAACCTTTGATCCAGGATTAATGGGTGCAGCTTCAACCTCTTGGTCTCCCTTAATTGGGGGTTACTGAAAGGTGAGGTCGTAACATTTGGTATCAGAGCCTAGGTTCTTCATGTAACCATTAGTAATTATTAAATTTTACAAACTCCATAGAACCCAAGGGAGTTATTAGAGGAGTATCCAAAAGATGGAGGTGTCTAGAAAGGGATCACGACCGGGGGCTGGTAAGATTTTCCTCCGCACTGCTAGTCAGAATACGAGGACTCCCAGACCCGTGTGACTGCCTGGCCAAAGTCTTAGGGTATGAATCGAAATAAGATACCTTTAGGACTTCTCATCTTATTCATCCCTTCTCATCACAAAATTCTGATAAGGACACAAAGGATTAGGGTTTTCCTTCTTCTCCTCACCCTCTTGAGGTATGGGTAAGGTTAATAAGGTTTAAGGAATCCTCCACTAAATTAATGAAAGGCATGTAAATAAGATGTCATGGACATAAGCTTAATAGATTAAGTGCAAAATAAATAATAGATACATGCTTAGGTCGTATGACATAAGATGTCATGTCCTCAGAAGAGACCTGAGGCTAGACCTTCTTGTCAGGAGGATAAGTTAGTCTTGGAGATAGAGATCTCCATTGCAAGTAGAGACCTGGCACATCCTCTGAGGATGATGCTAACCCTAACCCTAAGTGAAGGTTAGAGAGAGATGAGTTGGACCAGGTGTTTGAAAGGACATGCCTTTGGGATGACATATGATCCACGGGTGACCTAGCACCTTTGGCAACCCAACCCTGGGAAGGGTCGTGCATGTTAAGGTAATGGATAGCACCTTAGATGATGATGATAGTGAAGGACCATAGAAACCCTATGGGCTGGTGCAAGTAGGGCATAGCTAGCACCTAGGGCACGTCATGGGGCTGACAGTAGGATGAAACCATGGATAAGGAATCATGAGGGAGTACAAAGGGTTATGGATGATCTTGAACAAACATAAGTGCGAACCTAGGCTTCACCCATATAGATAATGCTTTGGAGGTTGATCTTTCATGAAGAGAGGACCTCTAATGGTGAGGTTGGATGTGGGGTTAGCTCTAGAGAGAGCAGGAAACCCAGCAAGGAGGTAGGAAGCCTAAAACCCTGAGATATGAGGAACAATGGATGACAGGGGTTGCCTCATAAGTTGATGATATCTTGGTTGTCTTTAGAGGGACCAAACCCTAGAGAGTGAAGATGAAGCATCTGGTGCCTATGTGCCTACAGAATAGGTGTTTACCTTCTGAGGTAGGAAGAAGAGTTCCTTAGACCTAGAGAGGTTTAGTGAACAGGTTCCGAGGCCTTGTACCTTGTTGGTTGTCCTTAAGGAGGATCCAACTCTAAATGTTGCTCAAGTTGAAGGATGACAAGGAGTGCAAGTCATGTTGGGTTCGTAGTTAAGAGACAGATCATGCGGTGAACCTAGGGTTCCTAGGCCTAAGAGGGGAAGTGGTGTACCTAAGGCTCATGATGAGAAGTTGAGTTCCTATAGAAGCGAGCATGGTACTCCTCATGTATAGAGGAAAAGAGAAGCCCCTTAAGTTTAAGGTGTCTTTAATGAACCCCTCACAGCTAGGTTGATGATAAAGAAAGGTATGATCTTGATCCAACATTGAGAAAAGAAGACAAGTATGACCTAGCATGGCTCAGTAGGTGATCTTCTTGTGCCTTAATAGCCTGGTAGGGTTAAGTAGGCTCATGTGGATGTAAACCCTAGACCTAAGAGCTTTTGTGACTTTGTTGTCAAGAGATAGTTTTCCTCCCATCCTGGGAGAGGGACCCCTTTAGTAGGGTGTATATCAGTTTTGTTGGTTCAAGGTAAACTAAAGAGGTCTCATATGATCTTGAGAAGCTAAGTGAAAAGTACATGGTATGAGAATGAACCTGCAGACCCATAGATATCCATCTCTATTGCATATGAATGTGTTACCATGGAGGTAACCGGTATGGGGCTTGACCAAGGTAGATAGGTTGCCATGATCCCTATGAAAGGATGAGAGCCAGCCCATGAATGCAGAGAGAGAGAGAGAGATGATGAAGACTTGGATAAGGTTCTAAATGAACATGTACTATAATGGAGAATCCTAAGTCTATCCTAGGGTCAGGTAGGGATAAGACCGATGAAAGTAGGAGTTACCTAATTCCCCAGTTGCACATGACCATAGGGTCGGGAGGTAACAGCTATCATTGTCTGAGGGCCATGGGTTAGGAGATTGATCACCTTCATGAACTCATGGGACCCAAAGGGCAGATGAGTAGGGCACTCTCTTGATGCATGAGGGAAGAGGGATGACACCAAAAGAGTCGGTACCCTATAGACCTAGAGGAGATGGCCAAGGATATAAACCTCAGTAGGTTCAAGACTAGTTTTCCTTGGAAGTAACCTTGATATCATGATGTCTGTGATGTAGAGACATATGTGGCACGTTGCAACTTAGATGTAAAGGTGTATTGTCAAGGTGGGATGTACCATCTCTACTCTTGGAACAGGAAGAACTCTGTATTTGGACTGCAGCCAAATTCTTATTTCCTCTTGTTATGGGGGTGAGAGATAGGATATTACGCATGCCATACACCAAGGATAAGAGATGATGTAGGTTGGAACGATGCCACAAGAAATGGGGATAGAGAGGATAACCTACCCTGGTAAAGTGAATGATACATGGATGGTTTACTAACACTAAGAGGAATGAGGTAGTCCCCTTATGAGGATGTTTTTATCATGAACTATGTAGAACTTACAAGTTATACCAGGTTGAGTTTGATCACCATGATGATGAAATCAGAGAAGTGTTCTTAATGAAGATAGACATAGAGTTTGAGGTGAGATGATAAGTGAAATACATGGAAGTGTATGTCTTCAATGTTACCTAATACCTAAGGATGTGAAGTGGTAATGGATGCTCTGGTTGAGATACATCTGACTTGTTTGACTAGAAGCTAGAAAAGGTTGTTTAGCTAACCCTAAGTTCAAAAAGGAGAGGTGTTTGGATAACACTCAGATGTAACAAGATACATTGAAAAGTTAATGGTTGTTTGGTTATCCAGTCTAGTCCTGGATACAATGAAAGGATGGTGGTGGAACCTCAAGTGCACTTCTTTGGAAGAAAAGGTGACGAAACCCCGACTAGAGTGGTTTAGGGTTTCAGAGGATATGATCTTGAAAGAATCATGACATATAGGAAATCAGGGTTGAAGATCACCATACACCGTGGAAAATGGCAATAGCACTTTGGATGCTTAAGATGAGGTTGCATGTGGTTTATGGCCATGCAAGCCAGGAAGTAAAGGACGAACCCCAATAACCCAGTGTATCGATATAGAGGACAAAAGAGTCCTTGAAAGGGAGTGGGAGCTCAACACTATGAATGTTGTGATGGGTCTTCCCTAGGCCAAAGAAGGTCGAGATACAATGTGGGTTATGGTAGGTCGCCTTACCTAGATAACATAAGAAAGAAAGAGTATTGTCAAGGGACATATCTAGTTGAACTACCCATGAGAGAGATGGTTAAACTACACCATAAAGCAAGTTCAAAGGTTCTTGAGTTTGAACTAAAGGTTCCCTTCCAAAAGGTGGAAGTAGGTACATTGAGAACTCAATGTTAGTAAAGTTTATCACCCCTAACTATGGTTAGTATGGTCCAGACTAAAGGGTCTGATGAGGGCATATGTGCTCGATTTGGGGTGATAGTTAGAGATAGTTCTTGTCCTATGAAAGATGTGACATTGACCACCATAGTAGTATCGGGTTTTATATGAAGCTCTGTAAGGGAGGTTCTGTCGGTCACCACTTCAGTAAGGTGATGTTGGTGAAAGGACCACATGATGGTTAGAAAAGTACCACATGATGGTTAGAAAAGGGACCACAGTGCGTGTAGATGAAGTCACTTTGATTGTGCAAGGGCTGAAAGGAGCCTAGAGACGATGAGAGTCGTGAGCAGATGCAAAGTAGACTGACATACAAGTTACTGTGGGAGAATATGTGACATGAGAATCCGACCCCTCTAAGTTATAACTAAGAGAGCTGAGTCCCCGATGCATGGGTCCATTAGAGATGGATGGGTGGAGAAGGTTAAGATTGACCTAACCCCTCGGGATAATGTAATGTGTGATGAGTTCCATGTGTCCGATTTAGAGCACTATGTGAGGTACCCCGACCATGTGTTGAGCAATGAACCTAGTGAGCCCCAAGGGAGGCTGAAATGGCCTGAGTCACCTGTGCAGTTTATAGATGCCAGGATGAAAGAACTTAGAGAAAAGAATATGTGATAATAAAGGTTCTTTGAAAATGCCATGGGTACGGAAAATCCACATAGGGGCCAATGATGGACATGGAAAAGTCTTACCTGAATTGTTTGTTTGCTTGTTTGAATTTTGAGGACAAAATTCCTATAAGAGGGGAAGGATGTTACAACCCCAATTTTTGGGTTCATTTGGTGAGAATTGTGATTTCTCATATTAAAGATAATTGAACAAATAATGATGTGATTTGTTTTGAATAGATGGATTCCTTTCACAATAGTCTTGATTGGTTGCTTTGTGGGCTTAATTAGCTATTGGGCCCAATAACTAGAAAATTCAATTAGTAAATGAATAATTGAATATTTGAGAAAAGAAATATGTGGAAACCTCTAGAAGGCAAATCTAAAGAGGGATTTCGTGCCTCTTGGGTTCCTTGGGTTCCAAGGAGTCCAAAGTTGCAAAGAAAAGGCAATAAGAAAGGAAAATATCAATTAAGTATTTCCTTGTTAATAAAGCAATTGAAAACATTGATGAAATGTGGAAAATATGTGAAAGAGGTATATTTGGGTAATCCTTAGTGGAATTTCGTATCCCAATAATTTCTAATGATAAAAGGAATACCAATGAGGAAAATAAAAGAGAAATAAAGAGAAATCCTCAAAAAGGAATTATTTTAATAACAAAATAAGAAGATAATATGAGTATACCATTAATGTATTACGTGGTATTGCTAAAAGAAAGTAATTGTTATTAAAGGAAATAGGATTTCGTGCTAATGGTTTAAAAAGAAAGAACAAAGAGAATAAGAGGGGTGATTTTCGAAATCCCAATATCCAAAGAAGAAGGAATAATAAAAGAAAGTGTGAAAGAGAGAGAGAGTTAGCTTTTTAATGAAGGAATCCCTTTCCTATTAGGAAAAGTGTTGTTTTCCTTATGGGCAAACGTTCATGGGCATGCGTGCCTCCCTATATAAAGAGGGAGAGCCTCTGTGTCGAGTTCCAGAGTAATCCCACGAAATTCTCTCTTCCTCCTTCCTTACATAGAAACCCTAGCAAAGGGTGGTTCGGATCCTAGAGCAGGGCAGGGTCGAGGAGGAGTTACAGCGGATGGATACTGCTCTCATGATGGTTGGGGAAAGGACGTTGGACTTCCCTCCACCCTTGCTTGAACGATGTAGCTGCAGCAAGGCTACTTGGACGGTCACACCTTGCAGGCCGCTCACACCCAACCAGCCGCCATGGCCATGGGATGAAGATGCACAGGAGAGCGCGGGGGGCCTACGGAGGTCGGGGAAGGATCGTCCATGAGTTTCGGGCCCTAGCCGAGGAGCAGCAGGAGACGCAAGACCTGCAAGCGTAGCTGCACGTCGCAGGGCTAAGGCGCGTGCAAGCCACCATGCCAGCCACAACCAGGTGGCGCCCTATATGCGTAGAGGGGCGGCGGACCAAGGGAGGGCGTCGGCAATAGTTTCCAAGGTGTATGGGGGTGAGGGCTGGCCGCACAAGGCAGTAGCTCGGCGGCTAGGGCGGCAGCAAGCCGCTGGCCCAAGGAAGAAGAAAGGAAAAGAAGCGTTGGCCGATTATGCCCCTCCGCGGGCTGTACAAACAAATAACTCAAGCGGGGGCAAAACGGACTTTTCGAAATTTTTGCAAACCCAGCCGAATTCATTGCATGGAAGGCGCCTACGTGGCAGCTCCTCATTGGCCCAAAAGTAAGTATTTTTACAAAATTCGTAACTAATGAACCGTAGCTCGGATAGACGCGCATTATACATGAAACTTGCTCAGAAAATCGAGAGGAATCTAAATAAAATTTAGTTGGAGCCTAATTACTTATGCAATTCGAAAAGTATATAGAGATACTATCTTGAATAGTTTAATCAATGAAAAACCCTAACCTTTGATGATTAATGAGTTAGAAAGGGTTAAATGAGTATATAAAGTTGATATTAGCCTGTTAATGATAAAAAGGATCATTAAGAATGGAAAAGGATGAATTTGCATGTAATTAGTTTAATTTCGAGTTTAATGTGCATGAATAATACCTTAAGTGGCCTTGAAACCCTAATGTTGGTAAATTCGACTCTTAATGGCTTTAATTGACTAATTTCATGATTAAAGTAGAATATGCTGAATCTAAGCTATTGCGAGCATTAACGTCCCTAATTTGTGGAAAGATAACCTTAATATAGAAATTAGGGTTTTCAATTGAATCAAGGTAGAATTAATAATAAAAGGGGTTCATATGGGGATTAAACCATAATGAATTATGAGTTGTTAATATGAAAGAAAATAAAGGTGATAATTGAGTCTAATGACCTTGAAATAACTTAAAAGGATAAAGAAGGTAATTTTGGTATCAAAGAGAAATGATCGACTTTAATTGGGCTTATGATGTTGAAATTAGGGTTTATGAACTAAGGGAGCATTTAATATGATAAAAGCGTTATAGAGGCAAAAACCCTAATAAAACCCTAAAAGTGGTCTAGAAAGCCTAAGATGGAATCCAAGTCTAGCTTTAAAATGTTCTGGATAAACTATAACACTTGGATGCCATGCATTAATTTCAGGATATGGTTGATTGATTGTTGCTTGTTCTTTATCCTTATTGCTTGGACACCAAGTTGCTATGGATCAGGTATGTGGTTACTTATGAATAACCGCTTAGTTTTCTGATGGTTTCTCAGATGTTTAATCGCATTGAATGCAACTAAACTGCTTGGATGTTCATATTGCAATTATAAAGTGACTATGACTATCACTTAATGTATTTGCCTATAAACTCAGATCCTGGTTCTCTCTGTGGCATAATAGCTAACCTAGTACATGGCTGCCAATGGGTAGGTCTATCAGGTTAGAGAAAGGCCTAGTACATGGCTACCTATTGGGTAGGTCCATCAGGTCTATGGTTGACCTAGTACATGGCTACCTATTGGGTAGGTCCATCAGGTCTATGGATGACCTAGTACATGGCTACCTATTGGGTAGGTCCATCAGGTCTATGGATGACTTAGTTCATGGCTACCATGGAGGTAGGACCATCAAGTCACATTGAGTTAGATATTGGGCTACCTTTGGGTAGTGCCATGCGACTCTATTACCTAAAAGAGAGGTAAAATCTATGTCCACTGTAGGGACAGCCTAGAGTTCGAGAATATGTATGGATTGAGTTGTATGGCTTAAAATGTAATCTTGATTGTTAAATGATTAATTGAATGATTATATTGTTAACATAGTTGAACATTATCTGTTTCCTCCACATACCAGCTTCGGCTGACCGACGTTTTGTTTGTCGGCATTTTAGGTACAATGAAAAGAACAAACAGTAAAGTGACACCTTGTGAATTCAAGAATTAAAGAACAAGGAGGAACTAGTTATAATAGTTCAGCTGAGTTTAGAAGTTTAGTTTGTTCCAACTTTTCAAAGGTATGCAAAGAAAAATTTTATTACCATTTTCAGTATAGTCTGTTAGAATTTAATAATTGTTTATGGTTATATGTCAAACCTTTGATCCGGGATTAATGGGTGTGGCTTCAACCTCTTGGTCTCCCTTAATTGGGGGTTACTGAAAGGTGAGGTCGTAACAAATGACATGTCCAAGAAAAGACACCTCAGCTAACTAGAACTCACACTTACTAAACTTATCATATAACTGGTGTCGTCTCAACAACTGTAACGCTATCCTCAGATGTTGCTCATGTTGCTCATCATCTCTGGAATAAATCAAAATGTCATCTATGAAAACTACTATGAACTGATCCAAAAATAGTTTGAAAATCTGGTTCATCATATCCATGAAAGTTGTTGGGGCATTAGTCAGTCCAAACGACATGACCAGAAACTCATAATGCATGTATCTTGTTCTGAAAGCCGACTTAGGAATATCTGAAGCCTTTATCCTCAAATGATGATATCTAGATCTGAAGTCTATCTTATAAAAGATTGTCGCTCCACGCAACTAATCAAACAGATCATCTATCCTTGGCAACAGGTACTTATTCTTGATGGTGATCTTATTCAACTATCTGTAGTCTATACATAACCTCATAGTACCATCCTTATTCTTCACAAACAAGACCGGAGCTCCCCATGGTGAAGAACTAGGTCGAATGAAACCCTTATCCAGTAACTCATGTAACTGGATCTTGAGGTCCTTCAACTCTGTAGGTGTCATTCTGTAGGTTGGCAGCGCTATAGGGTGACTACCTGGCAACACCTGGATCTCAAAGTCTATCTCTCTTTCAGGAGGTAGACCTGGCAACTCATCTGGGAACTCACATACCACTGGCACATCCCATAGGCTGACTGTGCTCTTCTCTACTCTGGTATCTACTACATTTTCCAAGAATGCCTCACAACCTTTCTGTAACATCTTATCAGCTACAACAGCTGATATGATACACGTAGGCAAAACTTTCATGTCTCCATAAAAGACACAAGAAAATCCACCATGTTGAAAGACATCCTCCTTCTTCCAACACTCGAGTTGAACTCGATACGTCTCTAGGAAATCCATACCCAAGATAACTTGAAAAGAGTTAATATCTAGGGGTATAAGGTTAACCGCAATGGTGTAACCACCAAAAGTCAACAAACATCCAGGACAAAGCTCTGTCAGCACTGTCGGTTCACCTAACGGAACCCTCAACAACAACTCAACTGGTAACTCCTGGGTTAACAGGTTAAGCTCACAAGCTAAGGAACTCTGTATAAACGAGTGAGTAGCACCCGGATCTATCAAAATTGTAACTGAAATGCTATTAAAGAAAAGCATTTCTCCTGTAATTACTCGAGAAGAAACAATACCTTCTTGTTTTGTCAAAGAGAAGAAGCGTCCTGAAGTTCTTCCTCTCCCACTGACATATTCCCTTGTCTGATGTTTTGCAGCTATTTATCTTCTCACTCAGAAAGGTAGGTGGGTAGTACTTAAGATGGAATTCATCAAAGAAATCCTTCCAAGTCAATACCGTGTTCCTCCTTTTATCTTCCACCCCACGCCACCAGAGCTCTGCATCACCTTTAAGCAAATAAATTGTGTGATTGATTTTTCTTTCCTTAGACAGCTCCATCAAACGGAACACTTTCTCTAACTGTCTCAGCCATTCATCTGCCACTATAGGGTATGTAGTTCCAACGAATTTGGTACCTCCAAGCTTCTTAACCAACTCATAGGATCTCATCAGGTCCTTGCTACTCGAGGTAGAAGCTCGCCTCTCCATCTTATACTTTTCCCTGGTCTCAAGAAACATTCTATACATTCTTGATGCCTCCTCCACATCATCTCCACCACCTGGACCCATCACCTGAGGATCGGGTCCAATGTGGCTCTCAACTTGGTCCTCATGACCACGTCCTCTTCCTGTCATCTACAATAGTATAACAGAACACTTCTTGTTAGAAAATTGCAGTTAGAAGGAAAATACATAAGTCATAATCCTATTGGTCTCTTATCGTCCCCTGACCTTGACTTAGAGTGACTATGTACTCAGCCTATGCGCTCATAACCTTGCTATGATACCAAAATCTTGTGACGCCCTGATCCCCGTGCCATCTCTAATGACCCCGGAGACCGGGGAGTCGCCCTCGGTAAACCATCCTTAACCTTTTCTTTACTTAGTGACTTAGAATTAACCTAAAGGAAAATCTTATGACTTGGAATAAACTGAAATCTTACTAAACTGTGGAAGCAACTACTATTTGCATAACTAAGTAGGTAAAGCAGATTTACACATCATATTACATTTTTCATGCGGAATATAAAGCACAACATATAACTTAAAACTAAACTACTTATTACATTACATTCTCTCTCTACCACACCACATGCCCAAGGACCGAGGGAAAAGGACTAAGAGACCTCTATCTAACTATGAACTGCCTTCTAAGAATTTAGATGATACAACCCTTCAGCTTCCTCATGCTGATGCTGACCTGAAAAATGTTTCAGTGGGTTGGTGAGCTACTGGCTCAATGAATAGAATTTCACCCAACCATCACATTTAACTCATTTTATGTTTATTAATTGGAATAAAATACAAGATAATACTATAATGAGCATATCTAAACAATATAATTTAAACGACAGGAGATGTCAACATTTCATTAAGATACCAACTGCTGAAAAGTTGTAGATACGATTAAATAACAGAGAATACTAAAATTTCATTTAAAGGACAACTGTTGTGAAACTAACTCAAATCTTTCTTAAATATTTAACTTATAAGAAACTCTGTGAACCTATATGAACATATTTTATCTTATGCCCTGATCATATGCAGTGTACTCTACATATGAATACTCATAGTGAACTATGATCCCACCGTACAAGACTTAGCTTAAAACCTAGGAAGCTAAGCCTAGAACTGAATCTGGGTCTGCTTGACTCGAACTATCACGTCTGACTAAGGCGGCTAAACAGCTGGCCTTTAACTAGACCTCTTCTCTAGGCTGAGTACATAGGTGGAGGGACTGAGACGCTTTTTGGGCCTCATCTTGGTACGCTCTATGGGTACCTCTGGGTTACCACTGGGATCTTCGGTTCATGTTGGGTAACCAATCTTCTCTTAGGAGACTTCCTCAAGGGCTTCGTCTCCCCGCACGCTCTGTGGGTGCATTCCGATCCCCGTATATTGGTTGATGCCAGGGTGGATCATTTCCTCCCTACAGTGTAGACATCCGTAGGGAATCTACGGTGTACATGGCACCTATGTCTATTATTTTATTATTCTAGAAAATCTCTTACTACATTAAATCTCTCTCTTACTTATTCTTGACTTTGGTATCTCTATGGTACCGAGTCTATTTATCTTAAACTTATAAATACAACATGTATATCATTTCTAGCTTGGCAGCGCAATATGCTCAAACACTGTAATTTACTGAGAAATCAACATATTGTACTTACAGACAGATTTAAATAAATAGAATACTTGTCAACTTGGCACATACATACTGAAATTATCTGAAATTCCTAGAAAAATGTGCACATCAACCCTAATCATGAGTTGTACATCACTTAACCCAAATTAATTGTTAATTACTTATCATGACACGAATTATTGATAATAACTGAGAATTTCTTATGATATCCTTGAGAAACGTGTCGATTCGTATAATTATTAATAAACTCACATTAAATATGACCGGGACTGTGCAACTAGGTTTTTATTGAACCCTTTCATGTCATTATCATTTCTTTGAAATCGAGCATCTATTAACTTACTAAAAACGTACAGCCTGGGTTTATACCCAAACTATGTCGTTACTGGTCATGTGCTACTGAGTTCAACATTTAATCGAGTAATTTAAGTTTTGATTAATCGTGTATTTTCACTAATCCAAAATCACACATATCAATTAACTAATTAGTGTCATGCATACGTTAATAAATAAAATGTGCAAATTAGAAATCCAGCAGCGTCGGCAGTGCCCGACACCTGGGTAAAAGCTGACATCTGCCAATGATACCAATTTCAACCAAAACTTCTGATTATTAGAGTTAAATCTTGCTCAGTAAGTGAGATTCTAATCGAGTCACCGTGGGTCGAGGTGACCGAAAATCAACCAAAAATCCATCCAGAGCCTGTTTCCTGGTGTCACTGGGTCGTCTTCAACCTCCGAATAGTCATGGATTTGGACCTGCTTCACGCACAGGTTGAAGAGGAACCGAGATGGGTGCTAAATCGAAGTTGTTAGTTGCGGATCTCTGCTCTGGGCTCACGGCCGAAGTCAAAGACACCATTTTTGTGGTGTTTCCTGGGTAGAATTTCCCCTGGTTTGGACCTGCTACAATCAAGCAATCGTTCTTCTCACGTATAGGTTGAAGAAAAGCTTGGCTAGGTGCTAAACGCAGCTGGAGCTACAGATTCAGGCATGGACCTCAAAGCTGAGCTCAATGGCACCCTTCCCTGGTGCTTTGCATGCCCAAGGCAGCAATTGGATGCGTCGTGCAGCTGCTTCACTGCAGTAGGCCAGCCGCCCTTGCTGGTCGGATTACAGGAGGTTTGGGTGGGGTAGAGGAAGGAGAATGGAGGAAGAAGAAGATGGCGCACTGGCTAGATTGGTGGTGAGGGCTCGAAATCATCCGCTCCTTTCCCCCTTCACAGGTCGGTCGAGCGCAGCCTATGCACTACTCAAATAGACCGATCGGGGAAGATGGGATAAGGGAGAAAGGAAAATAAAGGAAAGGGAAAGGCTAATAACCAATTAATGGAAGAATTACAACATCAGCCCAAGGAACTCAAAAATGTCATATCTTTTGCCTCGGAGGTCCAAATCGAGTGATTTCTTTTGCAAAATTCCAAGAACAAAATCTACTACAACCTTAAGGCATAAAAACACAACAACTAAACCAACTTATCTAGGTTAATCATCTTAGGTAATTAACTTAACGATTAACACTGCAGTTAACATTAATTACCTCATATGAATCAATCTCGTCTATTGATTCACATCTTAGCTTATCTTGATTAACCATGATGTTTAACAAGGTACTTAGCACTAATCAAGGTACTTCATGCTAATTGAGGTACTTACTAACTAACCTTGATGTGGGTTATAACAGTAGCCTTGAAGCACACTCCTTTATAAGTATGGTGTTTCTCATTATGTGGCTACTCCATACTAGCCTCAAACGAGTGGTCAAGTGGAGGTCTCTAGTCATCAAATCAAAGTTATTTTGAAGAAGATAGTTGGTAGGATGTGATAAGATTGGGCTCAAAAGTTGAATGATGTTCTCCGGTCCTACTAAATAGCTTACAAGACCCCTTGTTCATACACCTTTTTGTCTCATATATGGGAAGTATTATCATCTATCATTGGATCTTAAACACAAAGATCAATGGGCCATCAAGAAGCTCAACTTTGACCTACGTGCAAAAAAGGAAAACCATCTACATCAATTACAAGAGCTAGAAGAGCCACCACTGACAGATTATGAAAATCCTCACATATATAAGGAATGCAAAATGTGTGGCGCGATGGAAAACTAAAGAGGAAAGATATGTGTGACGTCTGTCTCACGAAAACAAGATTAACTAATGCAGAAGCGTTCATCAAGCAGCGGATTAGTGAAAATCACTAAAAATTAAAACTTTTTGCAAAGAGATCCACACATAGTAAATCTTTTTCTTCAAGAGCCAAAGTATAACACATTTACTTTTTGGATCAAAGGTACATATCATACATCATCTCTTTCTAAGAATTACAAGCATTAGCTGACCTGTTAAGCTAAACACAGGTAGTATAAAATCTCGAGACACTGATCCAAAATCTCGAAAGCACTAACTACTACTCCGAGGACCTAAGAGTACAGAGACGACACATAGGACTCTATATAGAACTATACATGTCATGACTGCCAATGTCTCCACCTGAGACTTCAATGTTGTCCATGCTGCTACTGCTATTCTTCACCTACTGAAGGATTCATGTCTCCTCATCTGCGTCCACCTAAAAAAATGTGGTTCCTACGGGGGTGAGACAATTATAAAAATTGCCCCAGCGAGAGTTATAACTCTCTGCCAGAAACATTATTATTGCATCTTAAGAAGATAAATATGAACAGGGTAATCATATTTATTTGACATCAGATATTTTAATGTCTAACATATTAGAACATTATTCTATATCAGAAGCATTGCAACTATAACTTGATAGAATCAACATGTCACTTATTCTTTAATGAGTATGAAGAACATGTATAACATCTATTCAAACTACAGAATCATTACCACTGCATTAACTCTTTTCAGGCTTAGATCATATATCTAAAGCATGGCATTATCATTGTGGAGTCATGGCCTGTAGACATACTCTTTTCATAAAGTGTTGGGATCTTAATCCCTCATTTCAACACTGGGAATTCTCATCCCTTCACAATTTCAATACCATAACCATGAAATCCTGGGTATTCAAAACCTTAGCTCATCACCTGAGCATTGTTATCACTTTCTCAGGTAACTAACACCTTTAGGTCATCTGATCAAGGTAAATATGATACTTGCTATACAAGCATCCATCATGGCACTTGAGGCCCATTAACTCTTTTGCCACCTCTTACCAGGCACAAGGTATATTATGGCACACAAGGCCCAATAAACAAATTCAAACTAATAACACATCATAGCCCATACCTGGCTATGCTCATCATCTCACGATACCTGCATGGTTAGCACATATGATAGCAGTACATTAATTATCTATCAATACCATGCAAAACAAATGTATCATTATTTCAAGAGTATCACCCTTATTCCTTTATCAGGATTAGGGTTTTTTATCACATATCTCATGTATCCTTCATCCAATTATATTGGACTTACAACACATCAAGGTATATGACCATATTAGGTCACTATCAATCATCTCCAAGTCCATCATGGAGCACCACGGTCGTGCAACCAGGAACGGCCGTGCAAAGAAAGTCACCACGGTTGTGCTACCTTGCATGGTCGTGCAAAGTGAATCCACTACGGCCATGCTACCTTGCACGGTCGTGCAAAGGGAAGTTACCACAGTCATGCTACCTTGTATGGTCGTGCTACAGGAGTTCACCTCATGAATCATATTCAAGTATGAATTCTATTCTCTCATTAGGGATTAGGGTTTCATATACCATATCCCTTCTTTAGGATAGGGATTGCATATAGCATCACCCTTCATTAGAATTTCATATCACATTGCCCATAATTAGGGTTTACTAATCATTCCCAATTAGAGTTTCTCATGAAATCACTCTCAATTAGGGTTTACATCATGTATTGGATCCATACATTTGTTATGTATTATTGATTAGTACCATTAAGGGTATCTCTCACCTAATTACATTATGTTTCCAAAAAGGTTTGATCAATTAGACCTTCAATAACATGAGGTATCCAAATAGATTGATCAATGGAACCTTCAATTGCACTAGGTATCCATTTGGATTAGTCAATTGAATCTTTAATTTCATTGGGTACTCAATTGGATCAATCCATTGTTCCTTCAATTACATTACGTACTCAATTGGATTAACCAATTGGCCCTTCAATTGCATTAGGCATCCAATTGAATTAACCAAATTGATCCAAAAACAGTTTCAAACCGTTTAAGCAAAAAGCTTTGAAACTGCATGGACTTGAAACCGCATGGGTCTCAAACGGTTTGAGACCGTTTGGTCTCAAACGGTCTTGAGACTGTTTGGTCCAAACCTCTCAAAACCGCATGAACCAAAAAGTCAATCAAGACTTCAACAACACTCAATTCCAAACAATGGAACTTCAATCAATTGGATCATCAATTCAATCATCAATTGAATCATGAACTCACCCCTTAATTGGGACTTCAATTTGGGTCTTATTTCAATGGGATTAGGGTTTATAATCACCAATTAGATCTTTGAAGTTGATCATCAATCAAACTACTAATTGTGTTTCAATTGATTACATTGGACCTTCAACCATTGAATTCATGGAACCAATCATCAATGGGACCTATGCTCATACTTCAATTGAGTTTAATAGGTCAACCTTAAACTGATTTTACCCTCAATTTACCCTCAATTGATTATCAAATAGGGTTTGAATCAATTGAATTAGGGTTTGGAATCGACGATCCTTCAATACTAATCAATGTAAGACTAGTTACTTTGAAACCATTGAACCATCATCCAAATTGGGTATGACCTGACCCCAAACGGTCTTGAGGTCATTTGGATGACCTCCAAACGGTCTTGAGACCGTTTTCCCATGTCAACATCATAATCCAAGTCAACCAATCAAAGTTTGGATCATTGGGATGATCACCAAATCAGCATTTAATTGCAAATCAACTTGGTACCTTTAGACCTTCAAACACCTAACCATACTCAACCCTAGACCTCCAAACGGTCTTGGGTGACCACCAAACGGTTTTGAAACCGTTTGGATGATCCCCAAACGGTTTTGAAACCGTTTGGCTCATCCAACCTTTGGATTCTAGTGAAATTTCATCAAGGATTGGTCTATCGAGTTGATCAACAAATCAGCACTTAATTGCAATATGATTTGGTACCTTTGGACCTTCAATTAGTCAACTATACTTAACCCCAGACCTCAAAACGGTCTTGGGTGATCCCCAAACGGTCTTGAAATCATTTGGGTGATCCCCAAACGGTTTTGAAACCGTTTGGGCTAATCAACCCAAAACATCATCTCAATCACTTGCAAAATCAGCACTTAGCCGATTAGGGTTCATGCCACATCTTTGGATCTTCAAACACATATACATACTTGACCCTAGACCTCCAAACGGTCTTGGGGTGACCCCCAAACGGTCTTGAAACCGTTTGGGTGATCCCCAAATGGTCTTGAAACCGTTTGGGCTAATCAACCCAAAATCTCAAATCAACTCATTGAAATTTCAGCATTAATTTCAATTAGGGTTTGCCCAATTGATTAGCCTTCAACTCACGATTCCTTGGTAGTTAACCCATAAAATTTGGTGAGTCATTAACCAACATAATTAGAAACATTAATCTCAAACGGTCAACCCTTGGTCAACGCACTCAAATGGTTTTGAAACCGTTTTCCCAAAAAGGTCAAGTTCATCAGGTTGAAAATCAGCACTTAATCCAATTAGGTTTACCTAATTGATTAGCCTTCAACTCACGATTCCTTTGGATTTAATCCATAAAATTTGGTGAGTCATTAACCAACATCATTAGGAACAATAATCTCAATCTTTTAACCCTTGGTAAACGCACTCAAACGGTTTTGAAACCGTTTTCCCAAAAAGGTCAAGTTAATCAGGTTGCAAATCAGCACTTAATCCAATTAGGTTTACCTAATTGATTAGCCTTCAAATCACGATTCCTTTGGAGTTAATCCCTCAAATTTGGAGGGTTATTAACCAACATAATTATGAACATGAATCCCAAACGGTAAACCCTTGGTCAACCATCTCAAACGGTTTTGAAACTGCTTTCTCCCAAACGGTTTGCAAACCGTTTGGTCACCAAATGGTTTGGTGAAACTGTTTGGTCCAACCAAACTTTGAAACCGCTTACCCAAGATATTTGGGGAGGTGTGTGCTTATGATGATGTCATCATCATCAAGCTCCAAACTCACGAAATCTACTGTGATTTCCATGGAAATTGCATCAATCAACCAAAGTTAATTTCGGAAATGTAGAAATGTTCACCAATTGATAAAGAATTGATTGCAATAATAAGATTAAGGGTTCAAGTTATAAAACCTGCCTCCAATTGAGATCCAAAGCTCCAAGATCACGGCAAAAATGGTTAATGAATCTCCCTTCACTATTCCAAGGGTCGTCCTCAAGCTTTGAGTGAAAAGAATTGGTTAGGATTGAAGAGGAGATCGAAATAGGAAGGAATCCATAATTTATTTTCGATTTCCACCATGGAATCAAGGAGAAATGAATCAAGAACCTTACCAACAGGTTGGTAGTCGTCCTCCTGCTCATCCCTTGCTTCTTGGTCGGTTTCCAAGCAATAGGAAAGAAAGAAATCCGAAAAGCCTTTGTTTTGGCTTAGAAAGGGTACTTTTATAAGAAAATTGATGAGAGAGAAGATACTTTATAAAAGTCTTTTAATTCCAAAATTGTTGCCACCACTTCCCCATTGGTTTATTGCATGAAAGGGAATCTCTATCCCCACCGAACTCCCTTCCATTATCCATGAATTAAGGGAAAAGAAATTAAGCACCTTAACCCTTATAATAAGAATATCCATATTTGAGTGGAAATTCTTTTTCTTATAATAATGGTGAGTGGAATTTCACCTCCTTAGGATATGCTCGTGCCTTTGTAAGGCTTTAGGCTTATCCACACACATCTGAATCCAACCATTTTAATTTGGTTGAAGGCCCTTTAATGAATACATTCATTTTTGCCCTAAATTGGATTAGGGTTTCACTTAGGATTAAATCTTGATTATTTTAATATCAAGATTCTCTCTCCTCCAACTTAATTCAAATGAGGTGCCCCTCTCATTTTCTTTGCTCTACATTATGCCAAGAAATATTATGGACCTTATTGAAGTGGTAATTTTCATATCAAACCCTAGGTTTTGGGTAAATTGCACATTACACCAAAACTAGGTTTTAATGCACAACATTGTTTTACAAGCTTAATCTTGGTGCCCGAGCTTGTGAGAACCATACCACTACATCATATTCATTCTTATGATGTCTCAACATAAAAGGAACATCGTATCATGAAACATTTGCAATTTAACCCCTCAACTTGGGTAATTTGCACTTTAGTCCAAAATAAGCAAACATTACTTCAACATTGCTCAATCAGGACCAAAATTGAAACATAAGTTTCTCATGAGCCCTAATTACTTTTCCCAAGATAAGATTAAGAATCTACTCAACCTTATTAGGAAAAACATCTAGGGTTAACACATAACCCAGGTCAGGGATGTTACAAATTATAAACCCCTAACAAGGATTTCGTCCCCGAAATCCCAGGAGAAGGAGGGACAAATTTATTCAGTTATCATACCCTCAAGTCTCCACATAAAATGTTAATATCATGGAGATATCATGGATTCTGTAATCCACACAAAGTTCCTTTCATTAATTCAACCTTATCAATGTTTATTGTCTATGCAAAGAATAAACCCCTAACATATGATGTCCATATTATTGAAATGAAGAAGCATAAAAGAGCATACATCTATCATCACCTAAGAATATTTATCAAAGGGAAAAACATATATATCTAACAGAGATAATTCACTTAGAAAACTCTATGTAATTGGGAATGTTCACATAGTTCTTCCTATTAGTTAGGAATGTCACATAGCTTTTCCCTTTTTGTTTAGGGTTGGAATTGCACAAAGCATCTTCTTTTATTGGAATTGCATAAAATATCTTCCTTTATTGGAATTGCACAAAGCATCTTCCTTTATTGGAATTTCACAAAGCATCTTCCTTTATTGGAATTGCACAAATCATCTTCCTTTATTGGAATTGCACAAAGCATCTTCCTTTATTGGAATTGCACAAAGCATCTTCCTTTATTGGAATTGCACAAAGCATCTTCCTTTATTGGAATTGCACAAAGAATCTTCCTTTATTGGAATTGCACAAAGAATCTTCCTTTATTGGAATTGCACAAAGCATCTTCCTTTATTGGAATTGCACAAAGCATCTTCCTTTATTGGAATTGCACAAAGCATCTTCCTTTATTGGAATTGCACAAAGCATCTTCCTTTATTGGAATTGCACAAAGCATCTTCCTTTATTGGAATTGCACAAATCACCTTCCTTTATTGGAATTGCACAAAGCATCTTCCTTTATTGGAATTGCACAAAGCATCTTTCTTTATTGGAATTGCACAAAGCATCTTCCTTTATTGGAATTTCACAAAGCATCTTCCTTTATTGGAATTGCACAAAGCATCTTCCTTTATTGGAATTGCACAAAGCATCTTCCTTTATTGGAATTGCACAAATCATCTTCCTTTATTGGAATTGCACAAAGCATCTTCCTTTATTGGAATTGCACAAAGCATCTTCCTTTATTGGAATTGCACAAAGAATCTTCCTTTATTGATTCCATATTTCTTATTTCATGATACTCATTAGATTGTATCAGAATGACTGCTTGATCAGAGCAATCAAAAAGATATCAATCTAAGAGTTTCCATACTCACCTTATCATCAATAGTTGTATACCTGGCCAAGGTATATAAGTATTGGGAGATTAGGTAGTATGCACTTTATTTACTATCATTTCCTCACTTTTTATATCATTATACACACAGAATTTTCCATTCTTGAATTTTCTTCAGGCATCATTTCTATATCTCATCTTTCAACACACATATAAGGGAGATTATAAAACATTTTAAGGAACACTGAGTAAGATATAAGTTCTCCTTTCCCTTTTGTCCTTATAGGACTAGTCAAAGGAATTCAAAAACAACTATTTTCATATCTTTAACACATAGAAACATGAAATGAAGTATCAGGATGAATATATTACATCTAAGTATTACCCCTCAAGGTCACCTACCACATTAGGTTGATTTCATCACATAGTGTCCAGTTATCTCATGTTGCTTCTTTTGCCTTCTCTTAGTGACTATTGCCCAGGTGTACTAGGCATTTATTGCATTGGTGACACCAAAAACTTTGGCTTTTCAGAATATTTAGTCAAATATCTCTAAAATTATAGAGACCTTACCTTAATTCTTAGCTTATTGCCCCTCCTTGGGCACTACCATCACATATGTACTATTTGTCCAAACTTATGGCAGAATCTATTTTCTCACCATATATCAATCTTTCCCACATTTCCACTGGTCCAACATGACCATGTCACTCAGTAATCCTTTCAAATTCCAAAGTTTATTCATTAAAGACTGGTAACTTAGATTGTAATACTAGTATCCAGTCTTCTATATGCATCACTATTGTCCTATCCTGCCCTTCAAGAGCATAAAATAGGCATCTCTATCCTGATTAGGTCAAGGTGGGAATTCTCAGGCACTTGTTCTCCTCTTTCCTGGTCCCATGCACCCTCTCCTTGTGCAAAAACATTGCCCTTAGCAATGTGTTCCTCATGTTCTCTAGTCATTTTCAAGTTCTTCTTCTACTCTGTGAGCAGAAGATACTATCAGATAAACTAGAAGACACTTAGAACAGACTCAACAACCTTAGTCCTATGTCTCTGTAGACTCAGTGAACCTAGAGCTCTGATACCACTAAATTGTGACGTATGTCTCACGAAAACAAGATTAACTAATGCAGAAGCGTTCATCAAGCAGCGGATTAGCGAAAATCACTAAAAATTAAAACTTTTTGCAAAGAGATCCACACATAGTAAATCTTTTTCTTCAAGAGCCAAAGTATAACACATTTACTTTTTGGATCAAAGGTACATATCATGCATCATCTCTTTCTGAGAATTACAAGCATCAGCTGAACTGTTAAGCTAAACACAGGTAGTATAAAATCTCGAGACACTGATCCAAAATCTCGAAAGCACTAACTACTACTCCGAGGACCTGAGAGTACAGAGACGACACATAGGACTATATATACAACTATACATGTCATGACAGCCAATGTCTCCACCTGAGACTTCACTGTTGTCCCTGGTGCTACTGCTGTTCTTCACCTACTGAAGGATTCCTGTCTCCTCGTCCGCGTCCACCTAAAAAAATGTGGTTCCTACGGGGGTGAGACAATTATAAAAATTGCCCCAGCGAGAGTTATAACTCTCCGCCAGAAACATTACTATTACATCTTAAGAAGATAAATATTAAAAGGGTAATCATATTTATTTGAAAGTAGATATTTTAATGTCTAACAGATTAGAACATTATTCTATATCAGAAGCATTACAACTATAACTTGATAGAATCAACATGTCACTTATTCTTTAATGAGTATGAAGAACATGTATAACATCTATTCAAACTATAGAATCATTACCACTGCATTAACTCTTTTCAGGCTTAGATCATATATCTAAAGCCTGGCATTATCATTGTGGAGTCATGGCCCGTAGCCATACTCTTTTCATAAAGTGTTGGGATCTTAATCCCTCATTTCAACACTGGGAATTCTCATCCCTTCACAATTTCAATACCATAACCATGAAATCCTGGGTATTCAAACCCTTAGCTCATCACCTGAGCATTGTTATCACTTTCTCACGTAACTAACACATTTAGGTCATCTGATCAAGGTAAATATGATACTTGCTGCACAAGCATCCATCATGGCACTTGAGGCCCATTAACTCTCTTGCCACCTCTTACCAGGCACAAGGTATATTATGGCACACAAGGCCCAATAAACAAATTCAAACTAATAACACATCATAGCCCATACCTGGCTATGATCATCATCTCATGATACTTGCATGGTTAGCACATATAATAGCAGTACATTAATTATCTATCAATACCATGCAAAACAAATGTATCATTATTTCAAGAGTATCACCCTTATTCCTTTATCAGGATTAGGGTTTCCCATCACATATCTCATGTATCCTTCATCCAATTATATTGGACTTATAACACATCAAGGTATATGACCATATTAGGTCACTATCAATCATCTCCAAGTCCATCATGGAGCACCACGGTCGTGCAACCAGGAACGGCCGTGCAAAGAAAGTCACCACGGCCATGCTACCTTGCATGGTCGTGCAAAGTGAATCCACCACGGCCGTGCTACCTTGCACGGTCGTGCAAAGGGAAGTTACCACGGCCGTGCTACCTTGTATGGTCGTGCTACAGGAGTTCACCTCATGAATCATATTCAAGTATGAATTCTATTCTCTCATTAGGGATTAGGGTTTCATATACCATCTCCCTTCTTTAGGATAGGGACTGCATATAGCATCACCCTTCATTAGGGTTTCATATCACATTGCCCATAATTAGGGTTTACTAATCATTCCCAATTAGAGTTTCTCATGAAATCACCATCAATTAGGATTTACATCATGTATTGGATCCATACATTTGTTATGCATTATTGATTAGTACCATTAACGGTATCTCTCACCTAATTACATTAGGTTTCCAAAAAGGTTTGATCAATTAGACCTTCAATAACATGAGGTATCCAAATATATTGATCAATGGAACCTTCAATTGCACTAGGTATCCATTTGGATTAGTCAATTGAATCTTTAATTTCATTGGGTACTCAATTGGATCAATCCATTGTTCCTTCAATTACATTAGGTACTCAATTGGATTAACCAATTGATCCTTCAATTGCATTAGGCATCCAATTGAATTAACCAAATTGATCCACAAACGGTTTGAAACCGTTTAAGCAAAAAGCTTTTAAACTGCATGGACTTGAAACTACATGGGTCTCAAACGGTTTGAGACCGTTTGGTCTCAAACGGTCTTCAGACCGTTTGGTCCAAACCTCTCAAAACCGCATGAACCAAAAAGTCAATCAACACTTCAACAACACTCAATTCCAAACAATGGAACTTCAATCAATTGGATCATCAATTCAATCATAAATTGAATCATGAACTCACCCCTCAATTGGGAATTCAATTAGGGTCTGATTTCAATGGGATTAGGGTTTATAATCACCAATTAGAGCTTTGAAGTTGATCATCAATCAAACTACTAATTGTGTTTCAATTGATTGCATTGGACCTTCAACCATTGAATTCATGGAACCAATCATCAATGGGACCTATGCTCATACTTCAATTGAGTTTAATAGGTCAACCTTCAACTGATTTGACCCTCAATTGATTATCAAATAGGGTTTGAATCAATTGAATTAGGGTTTGGAATCGACGATCCTTCAATACTAATCAATGTAAGACTAGTTACTTTGAAACCATTGAACCATCATCCAAATTGGGTATGACCTGACCCCAAACGGTCTTGAGGTCATTTGGATGACCTCCAAATGGTCTTGAGACCGTTTTCCCATGTCCACATCATAATCCAAGTCAACCAATCAAAGTTTGGATCATTGGGATGATCACCAAATCAGCATTTGATTGCAAATCAACTTGGTACCTTTAGACCTTCAAACACCTAACCATACTCAACCCTAGACCTCCAAACGGTATTGGGTGACCACCAAGCGGTTTCGAAACCATTTGGATGATCCCCAAACGGTTTTGAAACCTTTTGTCTCATCCAACCTTTGGATTCTAGTGAAATTTCATCAAGGATTGGTCTATCGAGTTGATCAACAAATCAGCACTTAATTGCAATATGATTTGGTACCTTTGGACCTTCAATTGGTCAACTATACTTAACCCCAGACCTCCAAACGGTCTTGGGTGATCCCCAAACGGTCTTGAAACCATTTGGGTGATCCCCAAACGGTTTGGAAACCGTTTGGGCCAATCAACCCAAAACATCATCTCAATCACTTGCAAAATCAGCACTTAGCCGATTAGGGTTCATACCACATCTTTGGATCTTCAAACACATATCCATACTTGACCCTAGACCTCCAAACGGTCTTGGGGTGACCCTCAAACGGTCTTGAAACCTTTTGGGTGATCCCCAAACGGTCCTGAAACCGTTTGGGCTAATCAACCCAAAATCTCAAATCAACTCATTGAAATTTCAGCACTAATTTCAATTATGGTTTTCCCAATTGATTAGCCTTCAACTCGCGATTCCTTGGGAGTTAACCCATTAAATTTGGCAAGTCATTAACCAACATAATTAGGAACAGTAATCGAAAACGGTTAACCCTTGGTCAATGCACTCAAATTGTTTTGAAACCGTTTTCCCAAAAAGGTCAATTTAATCAGGTTGAACATCACCACTTAATCCAATTAGGTTTACCTAATTGATTAGCCTTCAACTCACGATTCCTTTGGAGTTAATCCATAAAATTTGGTGAGTCATTAACCAACATCATTAGGAACAATAATCTCAAACGTTCAACCATTGTTCAACGCACTCAAACGGTTTTGAAACCGTTTTCCCAAAAAGATCAAGTTAATCAGGTTGAAAATCAGCACTTAATCCAATTAGGTTTACCTAATTGATTAGCCTTCAACTCACGATTCCTTTGGATTTAATCCCTCAAATTTTGAGGGTTATCAACCAACATAATTATGAACAGGAATCCCAAACGGTCAACCCTTTGTCAACCATCTCAAATGGTTTTGAAACCGTTTTCTCCCAAACGGTTTGCAAACTGTTTGGTCACCAAACGGTTTGGTGAAACCGTTTGGTCCAACCAAACTTTGAAACCGTTTGCCCAAGATATTTGGGGAGGTGTGTTCTTATGATGATGTCATCATCATCAAGCTCCAAACTCACGAAATCTACTGTGATTTCCATGGAAATTGCATCAATCAACCAAAGTTAATTTCGGAAATGTAGAAATGTTCACCAATTGATAAAGAATTCATTGCAATAATAAGATTAAGGGTTCAAGTTATAAAACCCGCCTCCAATTGAGCTCCAAAGCTCCACGATCACGGCAACAATGGTGAATGAATCTCCCTTCACTATTCCAAGGGTCGTCCTCAAGCTTTGAGTGAAAAGAATTGGTTAGGATTGAAGAGGAGATCGAAATAGGAAGGAATCCATAATTTATTTTCGATTTCCACCATGGAATCAAGGAGAAATGAATCAAGAACCTTACCAACATGTTGGGAGTCGTCCTCCTGCTCCTCCCTTGCTCCTTGGTCGGTTTCCAATCAAGAGGAAAGAAAGAAATCCGAAAAGCATTTGTTTTGTCTTAGAAAGGGTACTTTTATAAGAAAATTGATGAGAGAGAAGATACTTTATAAAAGTCTTTTAATTCCAAAATTGTTGCCACCACTTCCCCCTTGGTTTCTTGCATGAAAGGGAATCTCTATCCCCACCGAACTCCCTTCCATTATCCATGAATTAAGGGAAAAGAAATTAAGCACCTTAACCCTTATAATAAGAATATCCATATTTGAGTGGAAATTCTTTTTCTTATAATAATGGTGAGTGGAATTTCACCTCCTTAGGATATGCTCGTGCCTTTGCAAGGCTTTAGGCTTATCCACACACATATGAATCCAACCATTTTAATTTGGTTGAAGGCCCTTTAATTAATACATTCATTTTTTCCCTAAATTGGATTAGGGTTTCACTTAGGATTAAATCTTGATTATTTTAATATCAAGATTCTCTCTCCTCCAAATTAATTCAAATGAGGTGCCCCTCTCATTTTCTTTGCTCTACATGATGCCAAGAAATATTATGGACCTTATTTAAGTGGTAATTTGCATATCAAACCCTAGGTTTTGGGTAAATTGCACATTACACCAAAACTAGGTTTTAATGCACAACATTGCTTTACAAGCTTAATCTTGGTGCCCGAGCTTGTGAGAACCATACCACTACATCATATTCATTCTTATGGTGTATCAACATCAAAGGAACATCTTATCATGAAACATTTGCAATTTAACCCCTCAACTTGGGTAATTTGCACTTTAGTCCAAAATAAGCAAACATTGCTTCAACATTGCTCAATCAGGACCAAAATTGAAACATAAGTTTCTCATGAGCCCTAATTACTTTTCCCAAGATAAGATTAAGAGTATACTCAACCTTATTAGGCAAAACATCTAGGGTTAACACATAACCCAAGTCAGGGATGTTACAATATGTAGGTCATAGATCATGTATTAGTGCAGAACTCTTATCTCTATCTATTTCCAACAATGCTCAAGACCTGATGGTTGGGTCCATTCATTATTAGGCATATCTTCCCTCATGGAGCTATGCTAATTTGGAGTGAGAATATAGGAGAATTCATAGTCAATGGACAAAAACTCAAACATTCTTTCACTATCATTGATGTATATGCCAATCAATTTCTCACTCTTCTCCCTCCAACATATCATTATTGATCATCAAGTCGTTGACATTAAGAAAAGGCACTTACAGGGAGGCAACCCAAGTGTTACTTTCATTTCTAGTTGTTTTTACATCTTAGTTTTTATTGAATTTTAGTTAATTAGTGCATATTATGACAAGATTATCGATTCTAATAATTTTGATTGTAGGTGAAGGAGGAGCAACTACATCTCATGGCCTAAATAGTAAAGTACTTCCCTCCAACTTGAATTTAGTGTTTCTTGAAGGACAAGAAAATATCTACATTTTGGATGGAGGGTGGAAGGTACATATTATACATACTAACCACACATATCTATGTTTAACTTGTGATCTTATCATTGCAATCATGAATTGCATTTAGCTAAATTTTTCTAAAAAAACTTCCATTCTAGAGAAAACAAAGACATTATATAGCCATCTTAGATTTAAAATTTTATTTGAATTCATGCATGTATCATTATTTAACCCCCCTTACTCAAATGAACACCTCAACATCACCAATTTTTCATACAAATCAATGGCTACAATTCATCCTATGTGACCTAGGAAGCTAAACATTAAGTTTCCCTAGAAAAGATTTCAAGTAATTGAGGAACTAGGATGGATCAAACACATTATTCTTCTAATTGACTGGTGAAACAAATCCATGTAATCATCACTTCTCCCATTTTTAGGTCACTATTTGAGCATAATGAGACTAGGAGAACAACCTGGTGTACAAAACCATAAATCAAGTTGCATGTTGATATGACCTCTCTAATGGGTATTGTAGAGGCTACATGTGTAGCAGAAACAATAAACAATTCTCCACATACCCTACAAGAAGATCCCGTCGATAACAACATATTTGGAAGGTGGGTGAGTGGGATATACCTCATCGCAGAGTGAGTCTAATGACGTCCCTTCATACGATGATGTGCGCCGCTCCTCGCATGCACATATGGTCATCCTTCGTCCTCAGAATGCAGGCACAACAGCATCTGTGTGTCTAATTTGTCCATACGGATGGACTGGAACTCTACATCACACTTCTTAAGCCAACGACAAGTAGTAGCTACTTGAAGACATGGTAGCATCAGTTTCTATCCTTCTATCTCTCTTGGGTATGATGAAGGGTAGGGTTCACGTACAAGAGTGTGTCTAAAAGTCTCCCAAAAGACGTCTGTCATGCCCCTATAAATAGCAAAGGAAAGCAAGTAGGGTTTCCCAAAATCCCCTAGAAAATAAAAGGTTGTGGTTGCGTTTAAAGTGAGCTGCTCATGGACTACTAGAAGAATGCTCTGGAATCAATATGTTAACCAATTGATCATATTTATTGATTAACTAAACTTTCGTCATCCGACTCTAGTCATTCGCTCAGGATTAAGCAGCCGACTTAACAATTAAATCTAATTAATTGGCTTAAACATTTTAACCAATTAACTCAGATTATATTCCAATATTATTATAGTATATTACCTAAATGTTTTAGTAATCAATTTGATTCAAAACATTTCCAATCACATCCACAATTGTAATCCTATTGCAATCACATCCTATGTGTGTAACCCGATAGGCTCCAAATTCTGTTGGAAGTGATATTCATAATCATATTATGATTTCATAAGCAATGATTGGTACCTAGCAAGACTTCATTGCTACCCAAGTAATTGGAGAAATTGGAGAACAACTTAACCTACAATATGTGATCAGTGTTACAGTGATTGTATAGTTCCTCTGCCTCTGATATCTAGATTGAACTCGAGGCATGGAATCGTCATCCTCTTCAACATTCAATCCATGTTCCTTGAACTAGAGCAGACTATTTGAGATATGTATAAGCTCAATATCATATATTGACTCACACCAGCATGGTCATGCATTTCTCTATCTCGCTTATCAAGTGGACAAGATATCAAGCTCTTGTAGGAGGGACAAATCCCATCTACATCACTCAAAGTCATTCTCGTGTGTCACAGTGCACCCGAGCTCCACCTTTATGGCAACCCTTACTTAGGATCATGATGGATGATGTCAAAGCACACCGAACAACATGTGATGAGTGTAGTGACTTCAGGTCTAAGAACCACAATCACCATTGTCACTATGAGAGATGACTCTAACTACCAATCATAGTTTCCATGTGTCACTTTCAAGGAGGGTCTTTCTGATAAACTTTTCTCTAACAAGTATCTATGTGTTTGGTTTGATATCACATATCATGACTAATGAGATTTTGTCATCAACCAACATACACATGGTCTTAAGTGTTATTGTTGTCATTAACCTTCCACAATAACATCCGACTAGGGATAGAAAAAAAATGCATATAATCTTTACATCCATATGATCTCATCATTTAGGTCATCAACCCGAAGAAATACATCATTGAGTAATATCATTCTTTAGACATGTATTATGTTTCATCATTATATCATAACTAAATAAACAGAATAAATTGGAAGATTACCTTTATTATTAACAAATCATTTATGAGATATGCCATTATATTCATCATCTGATTGGATCTCTGGGCATACATACCAACACCCTATTTTACAATTCTTTATTCATTTTCTTACCTTGCATCCATAAAAAAATAATGTCATAAAATGTGTCAAACTCCAAGTTCAAGGCGTCATACCCCCTCCCTACTCTACCCACTTCTTTCATAACCCTCTCTATGTTATAGGGGCATACCACTAAAAAGAAAAGATGCAAATGTGCACAAATAAAAAGAAAACAAATTGCAATATATGTATTTGCACAAATAAATGCAATCTCAAGTCAAATAGAGGAAATATTTGCATCTCCCTTTTGCAACCCCATTCTCTCCATTTTCCACCCAGAGACACAATGAATGACTGATTTAGTTACCCTTTATTACACCCTAGTGTTAGATCATATGCATACTTGTTCTATGGTATTCTCTAAATGCTCATGAAAACTCTTATATGTTCCTGGTATTGAGAGTGAGGAAATATTTTTGGAAAGAAAAATTGGAAATGAAGACATGGATAGATGTTTTTTGTGATCTTAGGAAGTTGGGTTGATTGGCTATATTAGGTGGTAGGGAAATGAGCATGATGTGAAGGTGAGGTAATCACATGGGTTTAAAGTATTCATTTGGTGACTATTTTAGGTTTTTTGTTACTTGGGGACAAGCAAGGTTTAAGTTTGGGGTTATTAGATGAATGCATATTCATCCTAGTTTTAGTTGCAATTTCAGCTTAGTTTTACATTGGTTTCCATCATTTTATCTTAGAGATATCTTACATTTAGGTTTTCATGATTTTATGGTAATTTATAAGGTTTGATCCAATTCTTAGTTTTCATACAGGCTTGAAATTCATTGCTTGGTAGGAGTGTAGTAGGTGGTGGGCCCCTTAACTAACTAGCGGGCATAAGAAATTTTTCAAAAGAAGGGCCTTGTTTTGATGATTTGTTTAGTCATTGATTGTTGATTCCATCAGTTGATGCTTCATGGCCACAAACCCTACAAAACATGACAATACCCCCCACACCCACGAGTGGGCTTACATATGCCAAGTATCATGTTTGCATTGCATCTTCCAAACATCAGTTTGCATTACATCTACCAAACCTTCAATTTACATCACTTTGTCCTTACTTCACTTGACAATCAAAAGAAGCCCCGGGTACGCCTCCGGATGGTAGTTCTACATGCAACTATCGATCCTCCCCTTTTGATGATTCTCTTATGTTTACCAACAGAAGGCCACCTTGCACTCAATAACCAAATGTACTTTTTCTATGCCTTCCGATGGCCCATCAATGGAAGGTTGTTTGGCGGATGCCTTCTAAAGTAAGTGTTGCATCTCCCTTTTGATGGTTGTTCTACATCTAACAATTGAAGGTAGTTCTGCATGTGTCTTCCAATGGATGCCCTATGTCTACCTACTAATGGGACTCCCACGCACAACAACTAAAGGATCTCTAGTACCTACCTTATGATGAAAATTTTTCTCATGACAATCGATGGTCGTCCAGACTCTTCACCTATCGATGGAAGTTTTGCATGTTGTGGACCCTTTGTCTATTGATGATATAACTGAGTATCAATGACCCATAGTCTTCCTCACTTCGTCGATGTCTCTTCACCTCTACAACAACCAAGACTTAACTACAAGATGGATGGGAGGGTTCCAAACCCTAACCCCTGCCTATAAATACAAGCCACAACCACCAAGAGAAGGATCCTCCACTAACACTGCTAGGATGCTGATCTTATTCCAGACCTTCCACCTCCAGAAACCTTCAACCATTTCCATCAATTGACGAACATCAATCGAAGGTGTTGTCACCTCTACCTCTATTGAGGTTCCAAGGGGCCAGTATTCGAAGGAGATTGTATCTGTAGAGCTTACGTCCATTTGTTGACAACTTCCACCTTCGTCAGCCTGTCGCTTTATTTACATCATAGTAGATCTTGTTCATATGTATAGGGGTGTCCTTGTTGTTCATTAACAACTTTGTCTTAGATTCAAAATAACCACTTTTTCACACCAGGAATGCAATCCCTTCTTCTATGATGATGGTCTCTATTCTCAGTTTTGTTGTTTTTCTTGTTACTGATGCCATCGCTAGGGTGTGGGGAGTTTCCCTACTACCTGATTTTTCTCTCTTCATTGCATCTATTATTGTACAAACCACTATATGTTTAGAATCAATCATTTTATTCTTGTGTGTTTGTCTGATTAGCAGGTTTCATATTTATCATGATCCTTGGTGTAGAGAACTTAAATCCAAGATCTAAGATATCAAGTGTTTCTTGTTAAACCCTTGATGAGAACTTTAGATAGGTATTTTCTAAGAAGATAGATGTGAGATCTTTAAGTAAAGTGATGGTCAGCTTAGAGTGATATCCGTATGAGTTTTAACCCTAACGCTGAAAGGGGGATTTACATGGCATCAACATATATATATATATTCATGATTAATGTGATGCAGTGAGAGGGTGAATGATAGGTAGTGGTGGTGAAACCCATTCCACCCTTGTCTCCTCATCATATGATAAATCTAGATTTTAATCTAGCAATTTATTTTCCAATCTTATTATAATCAAATAATCAACTCTTTATGTTAAATACTAGTTCTTTCATGGTTATCTTTATCATTCGATTCTTAAATATATTGTCTTTTGGGTTCAATCATGAACTATACTATGACAATATATATCGTTTGTGGGTGATGATTATTGTACGCCGGTTAAGGTGAATTCTAGGTATTTTACCCCTAGTGGATTTGCCTATGCAATATCACGCACGTCAATACATCATGCATTTTCTTGCACAAAGTGTTTCTGTGCATTTCCCATATTTTATAGATGACTTATTTCCAACAAACTTCATCTTCAAAAAAAATACAAACTAACTTTACCTAGATAAAAACATCCTTTAATTCTCAATCATGTGAGTAACAAGCTAAGTGAGATGGTGCATAGTGACTTGTTTCCAATACTTGAAATGTTGTAGTCTAGTATAGAACCTATGCCATACATGTGGTTCTTCAGTCTTATTTTGTAATAAGTACAAGATACATGAAAGAAAACTAGACAAGTGCATGCTAGCACATGCACATACATAGTTCTTTGTTCAAACAAAAGAAGAAACATAAGTGTCATTTTCATATTAATGAATAGGGAAGGGATCCCCATGAACAACCCAAAACATATGGGGAGAAGATAACCTAACATAAAGGACGAAAATGGGGAAGTAGGAACCCTTATATAAAGGAGATAAATGGTTTGTTGTGAGACAACTATTAAAAAAAGGGAGGATGTAGAAGAGTCTAGGTGGGATTGTATTCACCTTAGTACGCAGCCACTTGACCAACGTTAGAATATTAACAAAAAAGATAAATATCATAAATATTTCTCACAGAGGCATGGGGCCAAGGGTAGCACCAGATTCATGGGTCATGGTGCCATCATGCGATGGAAGTAGCTCGGCATCCTCTTCAAAGTTGATGAGACCCATCAGCGTGGAACCTTTGTCATATTGGTAAATGGACGAACCTCTGGGAGTTGTGTTCACCTTAAGGATTAATGCCACATCACCAATAATCACACTTATGTCCAAGAAGATAGAGATAGATATATGTTTTCTATAATTTTTTTTTGACAATCAATGTTATCAAATATCGTGTAATTATGTCAAACAAAATTTTTCATAAAATATAGGCAACAATCGAGCTAGAATTATAATGAAAATTTGAATCCATTCAATCATTAATATTGAATAAGGAATATGTTGATATATCGAATTCCCTAACGAATTGTGATGTATTAGTGAAGAAGTGTGTCAAAATGTCTCTTACAAAAGGCACAAGCACAAAAAATGTGTTTTGTCACTTCTAATGATTTCCTACACATATGAGAAAAATGTAATCCATGAAACCCGCATTTCATGCTCTTATCTCTAATATATAGTTTTGTGTGTCCTATAATCCAAAATTGAGTGTGGATGTTATGTGGACGTTCTATAGACCAAAAGTTTATACCATAGTGGGAGTTGTGATTAGTTTTGACAAAATAATTATATGCTTTGTTTACTGTGTATTTTCTATCACAAGGCTAAAAAACTTATGGCTTTATGTGACGCATGTTTAAGGCATTTGATGAATATGGTATATGGTCATTTATACCAAGAGGAAATATAGTTATTTGAAGTATGATCCATCTTCTTGAACCAAAAGGTTTCCTAGTCATACTAAGAGAAATGTTGTGAATGACACTTGGTATTGTTATATTTGGTTTGTACTTTGAGGTATACCTATTTCAGACCAAGTGTACAGCTAGAATTTCATGTTTTTTCCATCAATGAGTTGTACTTTTTATATTACTGACACTAGATGAGGTCCATATGTTTAACATAAGTTGGAATTTTTCTTTCATTTGTGGGGTCTTCAAGGGGGATATTTCATGTAGTAGTTTCTTTTGTCATAATCAAGTCAAGAACCACTAACGTTATCAATAATTGAAGCTATATTCTTATTGAATTTCATTAAGAATATAGTTTAGGTCAATAACACCCCATCATCCATGCTATATAGGTCAAAAAAGAGTGGATCAATTGACCAAATGTATTTTTTTATTTTATTTTGTGCTTCCCCAAATGAATTTCTTGTAATAAGTCAATGTTTGATTCAATCTTTATTGGTAACAAAATGCAACTAGTGAGGCATGATGGCAATCTTGTAAGAGATGAGTTAATCAAAATTAATCTACCCACTTTATTTAGACATTTACGCTACATATCAATCCTCGTCATCATTTTTTGTAAGGTGGGTTGACATACCTTAGCTAGATGTTTGTTTGGTGATTGTGGTGATCCAAAATATGTAATTGGGAAATACTCAAGGTTACATTGCATCATATGACTAAATTCGATTATGTCACTATTGGAAATGTGAACACTTGCAAAAGAAGAATTACGTAAGTTAAAATTTGAGCCTTAGAGATGTTTAAATGTCCCTCATACACAAATAGTTATTTGTAACCTAAATCTAGTTGATAATATGATAGTAAAATTGGGAAATTTTATTATGTATAGATCATCAAGATTATCAATCCTTGTTAGAATTTAGTTGTTTACTCCTAATCTCAACATTGTGGCACATATCAATGTGATAGTTACAAATATACAAAGATAATGGTTTTCGATGTCTAAGGTCGTTTGTACTCTTAAAGCAGCCAAAATATGAGTCATTTATAGTAATTGAGGAACTTTTCAAACTAATCACATTTCATTCATTGTGTCTATTTTTTTAGAATAGGATACCCCCTTAAACATATAATCAACAAGTCCCAATTGATGTTGTTGAGTTTCTTGTCAGAGTCAAGTTTGACTGTAAGCATCAGTTCTTATTTATGTTGACATCTACAAATGATATACTTTACCATGAACATATTCTATATGCCTTCCTTATATAAAAGTAGTTTGTTTGACACTCATGATATGCTTAATATGTTGTTTTATTCTAGAGATAAAATCCTTATCTATAATTTTATTATGAGTTTTTTTATTACATTAGTAGGCTAAATTGGTCTATTTGTGTTTGGTTGTTACTTTATTGATGAAAGAAAAGTAAGATTGGTTAAAACAATGAAGTTTAAATTTGATGCCTCTTCTACCTATATTCTATCAAATACCTTGAAAAGAAGATCTTCTACATTGTCTCAATCGTGATCATAGAAGGAGATATATAACCATTCTGGTGTCAGCAATTTTTTAATAAAGAGACTGGAAACATCATTTTATATGTCCATAAGATAAAAGTTGTATGAGAAGGTGAGGTTTTTGAAGTTTTTTCTCATTAATGATGTTCTAGTCAAATAGGATCTTTATACATGATGATCTCTTGTGGATGTATAGCCTTTTTAAATTCTTTGTATTATTTGTTATAATTTTTTACTCTATTTTGGGTCACAACTTGGTCACGGGTAAGAGTGTACATTTTTGAATTTCTCTTTTTAGCATTGTACATTATGCGAAAACAATTTTGTATTGCTAGCAGCATCTTTGATCCATTTCATTTTGATCTTTGCTTCCATATGATGCCCTGGTTTAGTAATAGTTACTATATTTATTTTTTTCTTTTCAAGTGTATTGTTTACATATCTATAAGAGTCTTTTTGTACTCATTTACCCTCTTATGTATGTTATTAAAGGTATTATAACCCTAGATTCCAAGTTTTTTTCATAGAGTTTTTATCTTTTCAAGAATATTGAGTATTAAATTTGTAATTTCATTAAAACTCTAGCAACTTGATACCACTTCTTTATAATGACGATGATTTCCCAAATTTTGTTTAATTTAGAAAATGTGTGTTCCACATTGACTATATTGAGCATTGAGTATGATTGGCATGTTATCTAGAATGATTTGATATCCCAAATGAGAATAAGTATGTGTATATCAGTCTTATCTAGATATATTACCTACAAATCTATCCAAGATGGACCATGAGGAGCATGTAGACAATGCACATCTAGAATTTCTTACATTCATATCAATATGACTTGCATGATAGATACAATTGTTGAATCTGTCCATGTTTATCTAAAGATGTTGATTTATGTTGTTTGATTTAGACATTATATACCTAAATTTGGTTCCACTAAAATTAGTACTACCAACCAAAGCTTGGTTTTATATAATTCAAAATTCAACCATCTCATGTAACTCCTTGAATTATTCATGTTTACTGATTCATGGTACCCCATTTACTCCAACGGAAAACCATTCAAACTTTTCAGAAGATGTGATGAAATGAATAGTTGTCTTATAATTTTAAGTATACAATATAAGAATTTTAAACTACTATGGTTCCGCCCCATAAGGACGCCCCCGCTAAGATTCATGGAAGGTTTCAATATCGGTTGAGTTATTTGATCCCCCTATATATCAAAGGTGTTCTGCATTAAGATGTTATTTTGTTTGTAGAATCGATAAAAGTTAGATCATGTAAGCTCTAATATAGAATTTTATAGAACACTTTCTATTAGCAGAGATTGCAACACAATATTCCACAAAGATATTTTCATTAAAGAAATCCATTTCAAATAAAATGCACGTCATTTAAGATCTTAATTATTAACCAAACTTGAGGCTACATAGGTGATATTTTGGTTTTTGATCAGACGGCCTGAATCTGACTCTATTTCATACAACTCCTTTATGCAATATGAGTGTGATTGAGATGTGACCATGCTTTCCTTGAGAAATCTATAAATGATGTGCAATCAGGCCAACAACATAAATTTTAGTTGGATCTAAGATAATTTGTTCATAAAATCCAAGTGATTTTCATCAAAAAAAGCAATAAGTGTTGACTCAAGGTGAATTAGGTCAATGTTGACTCACGTCTAAATTGACTAAATCCGTTTTTTGATGATGACTAACCATTCCATATATTGTTGTCTAATGTATCTACTTGAGTGATTTCAGATTAGGTATAGACACACTCCAAATGCCCTAACTTGCGCATCTCAAATTGGAGAAAAGACAAGTCAAAGTCAATACAAGTGCATGTTTTTGTAATATGATGTAAATCCATTAGAATCATGTTGTAAATCACTTGTAATGATTGTATGACTTGTAATTAAGCTTAGAAAAAAGCAGGAGCACTTAGATCGAATGTTTAAGCACTCAAAAGCCATTTTCCAAAATTCACATCAGGTTGTTCATCGGTCGAGTTCTGTGAGGTGCAAACTCGACCGATCCTGATTGGATCTTGAAAATGACTTTTGATCGGTTGAGTTTACACTACACAGAACTCGACCGATGGAGTACCAGACCAATTCGATTTTCATTGGTCGGTCGAGTTTCCCCATGACAAACTCGACCGATGGTTTGAATATCGGCTTTGTCTTTTACTCTATCGGTCGAGTTATCCTTATAGAAACTCGACTGATTGCACTGCACGAAAAAGTACAGAAAAGTTCTTCTAGCCATTGTGGAGTTGCAACAAGTGAAAATATATCTGTTGCAAGCCACAAAATGGCTAGTTTTCATTCTCAAGTGTTCCCAAAGGCTAAGAGGCATCCCCAACTATAAATAGGACCCCTTGGGCTTCATTCCAAGGTTGAGCATTCAATGCAAACTCTATGTGAGGTTCCTATTCTATAGTTGAGTGCTTCCTACAGCCTCCTCTCTCTCTCTAAGCTTAATCACTTGCTACATCCATTAGAGTGAGTAGGAGATTTGTAAGAGAGCTCGTTCTACATGTATATCTTGTGAGGCTCTCACTTCCACCACCTCCCCATCTCTCTTTCAACCATGAAGATGAAGGTTCTCTCTCTTACCTAAGAGAGGTGAAGAAGAACAAGGGAAGGTGTCCCTTGGTGAAGATCAAGGCTGAAGACTTGGAGCAAGAGTGGGTAAGCCCTTAGTGAAGGCAGAAGACTCCTTGCTCAAGTGCGTAAGTACTTGGTGGAAGCTTCTCCGAGTGAAGGTGAAGTCAAAGGCGGAAGATCCAAGAAGAGTGGGTAATTCCTTGAAGGCTGAAGACTTGTGCAAGAGTAGGTAAGTCCTTGGAAGAAGGTGGAAGACTCTTACAAAGTGGGTAAGTCCTTGGTAAGGTTGAAGACTCTTTGTATTGGATAGGTAAGTCCTTTATTTGGTCATGTATTGTAAGTCTTATGAATGAATATAAGAATGCAATGGTTAGGAAATCCTAGAGGTTGACCTCTCTAGGTAAGTGAACTGACATACTTCTAGTTTGAAGTGTGAAACCACTCTAAATAGCTTGTCTACTTGTGTTTGCTCCATCTCTCTCATCCTTGCTATGCATGTTTTAGTTGCACTCAAATTACCTATTTAGCAACCTTATCGTATCATATATCTTGAAGGTCTAATGAATTTTGTTTAAGTGCATTCAGCTCTATTCACCCCCCCTCTAGAGCATCTAATCACCCATCTAGGATCCAACAATTGGTATCAGAGCGGGTCTTCTCCAAGCATACTTCAACAAGTAGGAGAAGATGGGTGACTACCAAGGAGGGAGATACTTGATCATCCTACCAATCTTTGATGGGAGAAATTTCCTCTATTGGAGAAGAAGGCTTCAATTCTACATCTAAGGATCAAGTCTTAAGATGTGGCAAATGGTGAACAGCCCATACATGCTACCAAAGACAAAGATTGAAGAATGTGATGAAGCTACCTTGAAGAAAGTAACCTTGAATGCTAGAGCCATGCACATCCTCTATGCCTCCATGACCCCCACCGAGTGCAACTGAATTTCTTCATGTGAAACAGCACATGAGGTATGGAGAAAGCTTTGCATCACTTATGAAAAGACAGATCAAGTGAAGGAAAGCAAAGTCTACATGCTCAAAGGGCTGCTTGAGAACTTCAAGATGGGAAAGGAGGAAAGGATAGCCAACATGTACTCAAGGCTCAACACCATTGTGAATGGTCTTGCTATTCTAGGACATCCCATGTCTAGTGGAGAGATTAACTCAAAGATCCTTAGAACTCTTCCCAAAAAGTGGGAACCCAAGGTGACTTCCATTGAAGAAGCAAGGTCCCTTAAAGATGTCCCTATTGAAGAGCTCATTGGAAATCTACAAACACATGAAGCCACACTTGACAAGAGGGAGGAAGTAGAAAGACAAGAGGAGAAAGAACTCAAGAGAATGAAGGAAGGATGAAATCAAAGCTCAAATCAAGGATATTGTTGGTCAAGCTTCTCCATCCTCTCAAGTTGAAGAAGATGTCATGTACTCCCAAGGGTAGATTCTACAAAGGCAAGTCCTCCTCCATCTGGTGCTTCACATGTGGAAAGAAGGGTCACTACAAGGAAGATTGCCCACAAGGCGAAAAGTCTCATCTTCAAAAGAAGAAGGAGAAATGGCACTCAAGCTCAAGTGGCTCCTCTAACTCAAGCTCAAGTGAATATTCAAGTGAAGGATCAAGCTCAAGATCTAGTGATGAAGAAGGATGCCATTTTTCTCTTATAGCATCAACAAGTAAGGACTCAAGTGAGGTAAATCCAAACTCTTTAGATAAAGAATCTTTGATTGTTATTATTTATGATACTTGTGCCTCTCTTAAGTCTTCTAAAAGGAAAAGGAAAAAACTTGCTAGAATTGTTGATAATTTGAATGTAGAATTAAATGATCTTGAACATGTTAATTCTTACTTGCTTGATGATAAAAATGCTTGTCTTAGCCAAGTAGACTCTCTTAAACTTGAAAATGCTAGTTTGCTTGATAAGATTATATTTCTAGAAGCTCAACCTCTCATGTCTAGTTCTAATGAAGAGCATACTTTAATTGTTGATTCTCTCATGCATGATATTGATGTTCTTAAATCTAAAAACAAGGACAAAGATTTTGTTTTGCAAGAATTAGAAACAGAAAATGCATCCTTGCTTGCTAAAATCAATGTGCATGAATCTTGTTCTAGTTCTACTAATAGATAGAATGATGTTGCTGCTCTTCATATTGATAGAGATTCTTATTTAACTAAAGCTCTTTGCTTAGAAAATTATCTTTTGCATTCTAGAGATAATATCAATAGTTTGTGTAACGACCCCACCTCCCGATAACCCCCAATTAAGGGAGTCCGTGAAGTAGAAGCCGCACCCATAATTTCCGCATCAAAGGTTCGGCAATTAACCAAGAACAATTATTAAATTTTAACAGACTAAACTGAAAAGTTGTAAGAAAATAAACTTTTGCATACCTTTTTGTAAACTTGGATCTCTAAACTTCTATCCACTTATGGATTCTACTCTAACTAACCCTCCTGTATTTTACTTCATGTATTTCACAATATGATGATTTACTGCTTGTCCTTTTGGCTTGTACCTAAAACGCTGACAAACAAAACGCCGGTCAGCTGAAGCTGGTATGTGGGGGAAACAATAATCGTGCAACTATGATAACAATGTATTGCAGCCAATTACCATTTAACAAACAATTTTACATTTTAAATATAACTGCGTGATCCATGCGTTCCCTATCCTCTGCGTTGTCACTGCAGTGAACATGGATGCTACTTTCCTTATAGTAGATCCCCATTAGACCCCTCATGGTCCCACCTATAGGTGAACCAATTTCTAGGGTTGAGTCACATGGAACTACCCGTAAGTAGCCCACTCCTTAATTCGTGGCATGCTAAAGGGTGTCATGGAACAACACTTGGTAGCCCAATTTCTAACCCACGATAACCTAGACCTTACTCTAGGTTACCCCTTTTTACAAACCACAGAGGTGGATCCAGATCTAAGCCAGTTATATATATATAATCATGGTGATAATCGTAGTCACTTTATAGTTGCATGAAATAAAAGGCATCCAATAGTTATTTTCAAGAAACCGATAAAATCATTCGGAAATCGCCGTGAAACTAAAGCGATTATTCATAAGCGTAACCACATACCTGATTTGATGATTTCACAAGCATTAAGCAATTCCAACCAAGAAAGAAATCCAAGCAAGCAATTCAAAAATCACATAATTCCTGAAAAGAATATGTACTCTATTTATTACACACTTTATCAAGAATCTACTTTATTGACTTAGATTCACTTTCTAGGGTTTCTGTATCCATTTTAGGGTTTCGTTTTGCAATTAGGGTTTCACTCCATCTTTTATTATTCTAAACCCTAATTATCTCATCTATTCTTCAATATTAAGGTTATCTTAACAACATATAACCCTATTTCCATATTAAAGGCACATTAATCATTAATTCATCTCATTAAGCTTCTTTTTCATTAAATCTACTGTTTTTATCCTTTTAATCCATGACAAGATCATTATACGCCTCTATCATCAATTCAACGTTCATTGGGGTCTAATTAACATATGAACTCGTTTTGCCATCAATTCTACCTTTTATTTATGAGAAAATCCTAATTACTACATTTAGGGTATTTATCCAGAATTAAGGACTTTTATACTCTAATTAGATTAGAACCATCATATATCAGCTTTGTACATGAATTTGACCAATTAAAATCATTAAGGAACATAATTACCACAGTTAGGGTTCAAGGTTCATTAAATCATATGGAACCCTAAATTAATCAAATTATGCATGAAGATCATCCTTTTAGATCTAGTATGCCATTTTTATTAACAATAGGTTAATATTGATTTTAAATTCTCACATAAGCCCTTTCTTATTCATTAATCATCAAAGGTTAGGGTTTTTCATCGATTAAACTATTAAAGATAGCAACTTTATATACTTTTTAATATAAAGCAAAATTAGGCTTCAACAATAATTTATTTGTGTTCCTCTCGTTCTAAGGATCAATTTTCATGTATTAACTTTATTCATCAGAGCTACCTAACAATTTCTATGATTTTTGTAAGTTTATCACTTAATTGACCAATTAGAAACTGACACGTCAACGTTAAATCTTTACCAGTGCTCTGTGCAGAAAGAAGGAGGGAAGTCTCGGCTGCCCTTGGTTCATGTACGTGCGATGAGGGGCACAAGAGTCATTTGACTCTATTCCCCTTTCTTCTTCCTCCCAACCCACTTCTACAGCAGCGACGTCGCACGCAGGTCTCCTTCCTCCTGCGCTGGCGACGCGAGGCAAGCATGGGGAGGGTATCTGCACCTCTGTAGACCCTTGCCGGACCCATCATGACCCTCGGCGGAGGGTTTCCTTGAATAGAGATGGGTGAGATAGTCTCTGCTGTCTCACCGGCTGAAGCAAGGCCAAAGACCTAGGGCAAGGCTCCGACGACATTACTGGGCATGGATAGTCGAACAGGTTCGTCTTGTGATTGCGCACCTCCTGGAAACATCCTCCGATGACCTCAGCCATCTTAACCAGACCTCTATGTCATTGGGGGAAACGGATGAAGAAGGAGGAGGAGGGCGTCGAGGTCTTAGCTAGAACATATGTTTACGTTGGGTTTGGGAGCATACTGCATGTTGCGCAACGCAACCCCTCAAACCTACCTTTTATAGTTGGGGCGCTCGGCCTTCTCCCAACACTTCCCCCATACGAGCAGGAAACCTCAGGTCTTTGATTATCATTAGGAAACAAGAAGGAAAGTTTCCTTCTTCTATTATTTGATAAAACCCCATAATAAGAAAATCATTATATACTTTCCTCAAAAGCCTCTTTTCACACCAAAAATTTGGAGAAGTTGAATTATGGTGTTTCCTTTTATTGGAACCAAAAGTTAACTCAAATTACCCCCATATCTTTATGATTCTTGATTTCCAAAATAAAACTTAAACATTTATCAAATAAATTACTTAAGCCACAAGGTACCTTGGAAACACCTAGATTTTCTCCCACCATCTTAAATTGGAATTATCTCTGATCTAGAATTATCTTGAACATTAATCTCGTGCACAAAATTCCCTTTTTCCTATTTCGATTCTCAAGGACTTATATGTAAACTTTTAATTAAAAGTCACATATTCTTTTCTTCTTTTATCATTTTAATTCCAAACTTTAAGAGAAAGTCCATAATGGCTTAAACTTATTATGTGTCAACTTTGGAACTCCGACTCAAAAGTTATCTATTAATAAAGCATATTTTATGCATATCTTCTCTCTCTGATTCTTTTATTTCCTTTTAAAATATCTCTTTTTGAGGATTTCTATTTATTTCTATTTTATTTTCCTCCTTGGCAATCCTTTTATCATTAGGAATCATTTGGATACGAAAATCCATCAAGGATAACTTAATTATACCTCTTTTCACTTATTTCCCACATTTTATAAAGAAATATTTAATTAATCTTTTCTTTTCTTATTGCATTTTCTTTGCAACTTTGGACTCCTTGGAACCCAAGGAACCCAAGAGGCACGAAATCCATCCTTGGATTTGCCTTCTAGAAGTTTCCACATTTTTCTTTTCTCAAATATTCAATTATTCATTTTCTAATTGAATTTTCTTGTTATTGGGCCCAATAGCCAATAATGCCCACAAAACAATCGTCAAGGCTATTGCAACCGAAATCCATTTGTTCCAAACAAATTATATCATTATTTGTTCAAATATCTTTAATATGAGAAATTACATTTCTCACCAATTGAACCCAAAATTTGGGGTTGTAAGATCCTTCCCCTCTTATAGGAATTTTGTCCTCAAATTCTATCAAGCAAATAAACAATTCAGGATAAGACTTTTCCATGTCCATCATTGGCCCCTATGTGGCTTCACCTTACTCATGGCGCTTCCAAAGAACCTTTATCATCACATATTCTTTTCTCTGAGTTCTTTCATCCTGGCGTCTATAAATTGCATAGGTGACTCAGGCCATTTCAGCCTCCCTTGGGGCTCACTAGGTTCATTGCTCGCACATGGTCAGGGTACCTCACATAGTGCTCTAAATTGAACACATGGAACTCATCATACATTACTTTATCCTGAGGGGTAAGATCAAACTTAACCTTCTCCACCAAACCATGTCAAAAGAACCCATGCATCGGGGACTCAACTCTCTTAGCTATAACTTAGAGGGGTCGGATTTTTCACATATTCTCCCATAGTGAACTACATGTCAGTCTACTTTCCATCTGCTCATGACTCTCATCGTCTCTAGGCTCCTTTCATCCATTGCACGATCAAAGCGACTTCATCTACACATATTGTGGTCCTTTTCTAACCATCACATGGTCCTTTCACCAACATCACCTTACTAAAGTGGTGACCGACACACCCTCCCTTACAGAGCTTCTTTAAATCCCGATACTGGCTATGGTGGTCATCATCACATCTTTCATAGGATAAGAATTGTCTCTAGATATCACCCTGAACGAGCACACATGCTCTCATTAGACCCTTTAGTCTAGATCATACTAATCATTAGTTGGGGGTGATAAACTGTACTAACATAGAGTTCTTCATGTACCTTCTTCCATCTTATGGAAGTAACCCTTTAGGTTATACTCAAGAACTTTTGAATTCACCTCATGGTTTAGTTGAACCATCTCTCTCATATGTAGTTCAACCCGATCTATCCCTTGACAGTACTCTTTCTTTCTCATGTCATCTATGTAAGGCGATCTACCATAACCCACATTGCATCTTGACCTTCCTCAGTCTAGGGGAGACTTATCACAACATCCATAGTGATAAACTTCCATTCCCTCTTGGGAACTCTTTATCCTCCATATCAAGGAACTAGGTTACCAGTACTCATCCTTCACCTTCTGTCATGCATGGCAACATACCACATGCAGCCTCATCTACAGCATCCATAGTACTTCTACCACTCATTATCTCAATAGTACTATGGTGTATGGTGATCTTAAAATCATGATTTCTTGTATGTCATGATTCCTCAAGATCGATTCCTCAGAAACCCTAAACCACTCTCATCAGGGTTTTATTACCATCCTTTCATTATATTAAGGACTAGGCTGACTAACCAAACAACCACTAACTTGTTCAAAGATCTTGTTACATCTGAGTGCTAGCCAAACATATCTTCTTTCTCACTCTTAGGGTTAGCCTAGCAACCTCTACTTCCTCTAGCTTCTTGCTAAACTAGGAAGATATATCTTAACCAGATCATCTATTACCACTTCACATCCTTAGGTGTTGGGCAACATTGAAGTCATACACTTCCATGTATTCCACTTATCATCTCACCTCAAACTTTATGTCTATCTTAATCAAGAAACTCTGAACTCATCCTCATGGTTTTTGAACTCAACCTTGTATCACTTGCAACTTCCACATAGCTCATGCTAAAACATCCTCACAAGATGATTACCTTAATACTCTTTGTTGTTTGTAAACCATCCATGTATTATTCACTCCACAAGGGTATGTTATCATCTCTATCCTCATACCTCATAGCAACGTTCCAACTCACATCATCTTTTATCCTTAGTGTATGGCATGCGTATTGTCCCATCTCTCCCTCCCATAACAAGAGGAAATAAGCATTTGGTTGCAGTCCAAATATAGAGTTCTTCCTATTCCAAAAGTAGAGATGGCACATCCCACCTTGCCAGTAGACCTTTTAATCTAAGTTGAAATGTGTCGTTTATGTCTCTATATTACAATCATCTTGATATCAAAGTTACTTCCAGAAGAAAAAAAATTGGTCTTAAACTTACTTGGGTTCACATTTCTTGGTCATATCCTCTAGGTCTATAGGGTGTCGACACTTTTGGGGTCATCCCTCTTCCCTCATGCATCCAGAGAGTGCCCTACTCATCTTCCCTTTGGGTCCCATGAGTTCATGAAGGTGATCAATCTCCTAACCCATGGCCCTCAGACAATGATAGTTGTTACCTCCCGACCCTATGATCATCTGCAACTAGGGAATCAGGAAACTCCCACTTCCATCGGTATTATCCCTACCTGACCCTAGGATAGACTTAGGATTCTATCATAGTACATGTCCATCTTAGAACCTTACCCAAGCCTTCATCATCTCTCTCAGCATTCATGACTGACTTTCACCCTTTCATAGGGGTCATGGCAACCTGCCTACCTTGGTCAGGCCCCGTACCGGTTACCTCCATGGTAACACATCCACATGTGCTTAGAGATGGTTATCTATGGGTCTACAGGTTCCTTCTCATACCATGTACTTTTCACTTAGCTTCTCAAGATCCTATGAGACCTCTTTAGGTTTCCTCAAAACCCACAAGACTGGTAAACACCCAACCAAAGGGTCCCTCTCCCAGGATGGGAGGAAATGACAACTCTTGACAACAAGGTCACAACCGTCCTTAGGGTTTACATTCACAAGAGCATGCCTAACCCAACAGCTACCAAGGCACAAACAGACCACCTATTAAACCATGCTAGGTTATACTTGTTCTCTTCCCTCAACATTAGATCAACTTAGTTGTGAGGGGTTCGTCAAACTTACCTTTAACTTAAGGGATTTTCCTATCCTCTCAACATAAGAAGTACCATGATCGCATCTATAGAAGCTCAACTCTCATCATGAGCATTAGGTACACCACATCCCCCTCTTAGGCCTAGGAACCCTAGGTTCACTTTTGATGACTACTGCCTGCTCAACTTTTAAACCATGAGTCCAGCATGTACAGGGTATGACATGCACTTCCTGTCATCCTCCTACTCGAGCACCACCTCAGATTTGAGTCCTCCTCTAGGACAACCAACAAGGTATAAGGCCTCACAACCTATTACTAAACCTCTCCAAGTCTAAGGAACTCTTCTTCCTATCTTAGGAGCTAAACACCTATACCATAGGCACATAGGTACCAGAAGTCTCATCCTCTCTCTAGGGTTCGGTTCTCCTAAAGGCAACCAAGATATCATCAACTTCTAGGGATCGAGCATGAGGCAACCACTATCATCCACTTAGGTCGCATCATCCTCAACTCCCCACTTATCCTCATATCTCGGAGTCTAGGCTTCCGACCTTCTTGTTGGTATGTATGCCCTGAGAGACAATCATGGTATGATTGGTGGGATACATTAAGATTGATTTGATAAACATCAAAGGCAAGCTTCCAATTCTTTCTGGTTCAGTCATATGAGATAGTGATAGAACAGATTGAATGTCTAGAGAATGACAGTACTCAATGACGTATGCTTTCAGGTTGAGGACCTGAACGATGAGATCATACGGATGCTAAGAGTTTGTACATTCTTGTTATGTCCCTAGTCGGATGTCATTGTGGAAGGTAGATAGACAACAATGACACGCAAGACTAGATTGTGGTGTTGGTTGATGACAGAATCTCATTAGTCATGATATAGAGATATCAAACCAAACACATAGGTACTTGTTAGAGAACAAGGTACCGGACAGACCCACCGTGAGTTTGACACATGGAACCATGAGATGGTAGTCACAGTCAGTACTCACAGTGATGGTGGTGAGTGTGATTCTTAGACCTGAAATCACTGCACTCAACACATGTCGTTGGGCACACTTTGACATCATCAAACGCAGTCCTGAAACATGGGTTGTTATAAAGGTGATGATTGGGTGGCTTTGACACATGGGGCTTTTGAGGGGTGAGTGATAGATATGGGATTTGTCCCTCCTGAGGGAGTTTGATATCCAAGGCCACTTGATGAGTAAGATTGAGATAGGCGTGCGCACGCATGTGTGAATCAGTGGTGATATTGATGTCATACATATCTCCTTCAATCTACTCTGAGATCAAGAAAGTGAATGAACGTTGACAGGATGACTGTTCCATGCCTTGAGTTCATTCGGGATATCAGTGAAAAAGGAATTATACATTCACTGTAACACCATTCACAGATTGTAGGATGAAAGTTGTTCTCCAACTTTCTACTTTCACTTGGGTAGCAATGATGTGTGACTAGGCACCGCTCTTTGCTTGTGAAGTCATAAGTGTTATGGACTTTCACTGCCAACGTGAAATGGACCTGCAGGGTCACACACATAGGATTTAACCTGGAAGAGGAGTTTTGTCCACAAAGCAATGTTTAGATTGATTACTAAAGGAGTTTAGTAGTTCAATTAAACACTCAATCAGTCGATAGCTCAATATCATATGGTTCAAGGTGTTGGACGCATTGATTGAAGTATCGGATTGATTGAAATCGCAATTGATTGATTTTGCCCAATTTGTGCTCCCAACCGATCGGCTCATGTGATGAACTGGTCGGCTGAGGTGCTGAACCGGTCGGCTGGAGTGTCCAGGCCGATCGGCTCATGCCCAGGTTGAAACGATCGGTTCAAGAGTTGAACCGATCGGCTCAACTGGTGCAACCGACCAGTTGGGAAAGTCATGTCGGCAAGAATTTTCCTTTGGTTTCAAATTGCCCAATTTGATTGGGAATAACATTGGTATACGATACCAATTGAGAATGAAACAAGGAAAGTCTTTTTGAGCCGGATTAGGACCATGAACCGATCGGTTCAGGGCACCAACCGATCGGTTGGAGTGCCCCAAACGATTGGCTCAGGTCCAACCGATTGGCTCAATGGCCGAACCAATCGGTTCAGTTGTGAACCGATCATTTCAAGTTGCGAACTGGTTGCTTTTTGTGGAAAATTCTCGAACCCTTCTACTCCTGCTTTTAGTCCCGTATTTCCGGGCACAGAGAACCCTGTCCCATGACCCGCCTATATATATAGGGGTATTGGGGGCTTCTCAGAGTACAACTCAATGCAAGCCGGTTGCTTTGCGAAGTTGTCGTTCTCTCTGGTTTTGGTAACCGTGAGAGATCCCGAGCAAGTGTTTCCCTCAAAAGGGAGGTGCAGCAAGGGAAGGACAACTACTGTTGCAACTGGTAGCAGGAGAGTGTGTTGGCGACTAGTACGTCAACAGGAGGGTGCGAATCCTTCCACTTCCTTGTGGGACAAGGAGAGTGGAGTTCCAGGTGGTCCGTGTGGACTACTATAGAGGCGGGAGGACACTGCCGCTTAGGAGGACAACTGGCATCCGACAGTCCGGTAGGAGGAGGAGTCGTCAGTCCCGGTGCGACCAGGAGCTGCACAGACACCGTCCAAGACCGGAGTTGAAGATCGCGCATTGCGCGAGGTATTGTCGCCGAGCAAGCCTCGGGACAAGGTATGATTCCACAAACCATCCTTTCCTATTATATATACGTTGACGCGTTTCCTCGGTATGGGTTGGGGGAGAAAATTTTTGTTTCCGCTTCCTTCTCTGTCTCCCCTAAAACCCAACAGTGGTATCAGAGCCACGTCAACTGCTCTATATTTTAGGAATATCGATATGATCGATTTTGGTTTGTCGCCTTTATTTATTGCATACGATGCGAATAATATCGGCTTTATGCATGTCCAATCCTAAATCCACAAATCCCTAATTACATATATGATATGTATTATTAATGCACTCGATACGCGTCGCCCTTAAACGAGTTTTGTGGTGGATGTGTGTAGCGTGATTATGGCCTATAAACCCCTATCTGTGTGTGGTTGTTTGTGGTTGCTTGCATCTCGGTCTGCGCACCGATCTTCCCTCTCTTATTCCTGATGTAACTCGAAATAATTTGAGATTTTTTCCTACCTTTGCTCCCCCCGAATATAACTCGGGGTTTCTCTTTTTAAAGCAATGTAATTATTAGAATAGATTTTATTTCCTGTTATGTTGAAGACTGATGGACATCAAGACGACAGCTGAAACGATCGGTTCAAGGCGTGAACCGATCGGTTGACATTCCATACGGTCGGTTCAAAGAGTGAACCGATCGGTTGATGATCGGTTCGAGGAGCGAGACGAGCGGGTGGCGGACATGACGAGATGCACGACGACCAGGCGAACCGATCGGTTGGATGAGCCAACCGATCGGCTGGTGGCACCCAGACGACCGGCTGGAGAGTACAGATCATTCATGTGATGAGTTGATCTACTCGGATGGCAAGGCACAGAGTTCATCTTGTACAGGTTGCATGTGATGTAGACCTAGATGACCGTGATTCCTCTTGGCTCGAGGAATCACATTAGGATGGCCATAATCATCGCTTTTTATCATTTGTGCATGTTTTCTGTGGGATATAGCATGTATATGATATGTACTATGTATTGTGGTGATTGGATATGTATATGTATATAAAACCAAATCCCTCATTAAAATATTAAGTCTTATATGCCTTCCATTAGCGGCACACATGAAAAGCTCGATCGACCAAGCGTAGGTTACGCCAAAAGCGTGGTGCGCCGTCTATCTTGTGGAAGTGTGAAGGGTAGACATGTAGGTTCTGCCAAAGCAGGGTGCATGTTTACCGTGTCAGCTTTTGGGTTAGACTTAACTGGTGATTCTTAGAGCGTCTAGGCCCAGAGGCAAGGAATGTTCATGGCAAGGTGTTGTGCATGTTCATTCAACAAGAGTTGCATATGATTCAATTGGCAAGAGTTGCCTACCTGAGAGATCTAAGTTGTGGGCGATCAGCCAAAGCTGACTCATGACTTAGAGGATTTCAGGATCTTGCCCACTAGAAGGTTGTACGCTGCAATCTTCTGAATTGATGGTGAGGGCTATCAATTTGAAGTAAAATAGTGGGAGCGATAATTAATTAAAGGCCTAATTTTATCGTCAACTTTTCAAATCAATCAAACAAGTCAAAAATGAGTTTTTGGACTAAAATTGCATATATTTCCTTTTGTTAAAATAAATGGTTAATCAACAAATCACTTTATTTGCGATCGGTCTTTGAGACCAACAAATTAAATGGGAATAATTCCACGACTGGTTAGGATGATGAGAAGTGTTCTCAGTCAAAGAGTGAAAGCTCTAAGTCCTAGTTATACCAGAACCAGATGAACTCGATCCCACCACATCAATGGCTGAAAGTATGCTTAAGAAAGCATACTGAGGATGACATTGATGAGGAGTGCTTGATGTTGTGTTCTCTGAACTATGAGTTGCAGAGACAACATGAGACATATGATGTCTCTAAGATACTGTCCTAGTATGTCATGACAGAAGGAGGTCCAGTAAGGGATTCACACACTCAATATGATTGGGTATGTGGAAAACCTGACTGAGAAGGATTCCCTCTGCGCCAAGGGTTGGCTATTGGTATGATACTGCAAATGTTGCAAGAATCACACAATTCATGATAAGCTACAACATGAACAATTTTGACAAGCGTTGACAGAGTTGTTGGACATGTTGAGGATAGTAGAGGCAAAGATGAAGAAATACAAACCATAATCTTTGATGTGATCAAAGAGAAAGGTAAGTCTTAAGGGCAAGGATAAGGGCAAAGAAAAGAAGTGTTCTATTGCTAGCTGACAATCCAAGCCGTCTTCAGCCTCAAGGCACATGGGGAAAGGGTGTATGAGGGAATTGCCCTCTATATCTGGAAGAACAAAAGAAGATGAAGGAGGTGATGGAGATCTCCACCTAAGGTATCATGAAATGAACCGCTTCTTTATCTGAGGTATATGATACCAAGATATGGATATGTCATATATGATATGCAATATCCACAAAGAAGTGATGGCCTTTTTGAAAGGACCAAGAAAGAAATACCCATCATTGGAGCAAGTGTTGCTGCCATAGATAGGAGTATCTTTCAGTTTATTTCAGCCTAAAGGGCACGAAATAGAGTTGAGAACTGCTATTTCATATATTGCTAATAGATAGAAACACTTTATTATTGCATATTGTATGACAATGATGGCAATTAATAAAGTTGATGTTTCAATCTCAAAGATATGATCTTTGTGGCAATGCCTTGTTTATCTTGTGATACATGGTATGCATAAGATAAAATGATACCTAAAGTTATTGATAACTCAAACAATCAAATTTGCATCAATCATGAGAAATTCATTTCTAGTTTCCATATGATGGATAAACCTAGACTCTTTTGGTTAGAGAGCCATTAAGAGACATGAATATCTTGGACATGATTAATCAATCTTCACTAAAGGTAGTGGGAGAGTGATTATCCTATTAGGTATAATACATGTGATGTATTTACATACCAATTGGAACAAATGCTAATACTTCAAATGGTGTTTAGAGAAATACCAATATGAACATCTTGAAGTGTTCAAGATTGTCATAGATGAAGTACAAATTTGGTAAAGTATTAATTCTTGATGAGATCAATGAATGAAATACTTGGACCAAATGTTTGAGATCCTTATGAGTGATTATGATAGTGTATCATAGTGAACTCATGATTAAGGCATAGTGATGTCTAAATCAAGAAGGAATCATACTCTAAGGAGTTAGAGAATGATTATCGAATAACTGAATTCTTCTTAATAAATGAATACCCCACACTAATAAAGGAATTAAGAATCACAAGGGTTGTGAGTTCTTAAATCCTTGACAGATACACCTCAATTATCTATGTGATAAGTTGTTCATGTGATGAGTCAACTATCTAGATGAATGTGAGGAACCAGATTTTGAGTTATAGTATATGACCATTACATCCTAAATGACTTCCATGTGAACCATAAGGTATGACCTTGATGGTAGCACTCGTTGGATGAAATCCATAAGTGCAAATGAGTCTTAAGTGTTAAGACACATGGATAACATTTTGATAAGGATGATGTTTGTTGATTGCAACTTAATGACTGAGACATTTGGCATATGGATACTAAAACCACATTCCTATGAGGAATAAAACAAGGATGTGTACGTGACACAACCTATAAGGTTTATGAATCCACTAATGCAAATGAAGTCTATAAGTTACAATGGACTAATCAATGTGATTGATTGAGTACAAGCAACTCAGAGTTGGATCTTTACTTCGATGATATAGTCAAAGGGTTTGACTGATATGTCAAAGATAAAGAAGGGATCTGTGATTTAGTGGGAGCGTATTCACATTCCACATATTGATGTGAAATGGAATTGTTCTAGAATGGAAATCCAAAGTGGAAATTATCTTTAAGGAAGATAGAGATGTTTCCTATATGATAGGAATAGAGATCTATAGAGATAGTTCTCGAAAAATCTCTTGACCTGGAAAGAGAAAGCATACATTGGCAATCTGTACTGAAGGGTTCAGTATGCACAGATTCAGTGGGAGAAAACTTGTCCATGCTACATGGAGTTAGTATCCCAAGGCCAAGTGTCCAATTCTTATGAAGAATGGGAACACTAAGAATAGATATGGATCTATCATGTATGTAATCATCCCATTGTCTTACATGTATGGACATGGTAAGAATAAAATGCATTCATCATCTTGTATGTAGGACATGGCAATATGATGTGCCCATCCTGATAACTCGTATGTAGGACATGACGAGTGGATGTCTGTCTACTTCCAGTAAGGGTTACTGGAATACCATGAGAACTTGATAAGTACTTGGGAAGTATTAGTTCTATGGAGATAAGGAAGAGTTCGATGTAAAGAGTTACATTGATGTGAACTTCTGAAAGGACAGAAAATTAATCACAAAATATACATAGGATGTATAAAAGTGAAATTTTGTTGATAATTGGAAGTGTTCCAATAAAACCATTTAAAAGGGAAATGTCGAGTATCCGTGTGTTAGAGAACAACAGTGGATACTATATGGATCTGATAGTTCATGAGATGAACTTATATTCCACTCATTGATGACAAGTCTGGAATCCTTGATCATGCAATGTGGCTAAATGTTAGCAAAGGAATACTAGATCGCATATTACGGCAACTCCATCTCATACGTGTGACGTACAGCGAATAGATGAGAGATATGTAATTTATACTGACTTTGGCAAGGTGTTGCCATTACTCACTATGTTGGCACTAGAGCACAGTAACATGTGGGACATGTCTAAAGATCACTATGAATATGATTCAAGGGTGATTGGCTCGCAGTGCAAGTGGGAGTCTGTTGGTATGTATGCCCTGAGAGCCAATCATGGGATGATTGGTGGGATACATTAAGATTGATTTGATAAACATCAAAGGCAAGCTTCCAATTCTTTCTGGTTCAGTCATATGAGATAGTGATAGAACAGATTGAATGTCTAGATAATGACAGTACTCAATGACGTATGCTTTCAGGTTGAGGACCTGAACGATGAGATCATACGGATGCTAAGAGTTTGTACATTCTTGTTATGTCCCTAGTCGGATTTCATTGTGGAAGGTAGATAGACAACAATGACACACAAGACTAGATTGTGGTGTTGGTTGATGACAGAATCTCATTAGTCATGATATAGAGATATCAAACCAAACACATAGGTACTTGTTAGAGAACAAGGTACCGGACAGACCCACCGTGAGTTTGACACATGGAACCATGAGATGGTAGTCACAGTCAGTACTCACAGTGATGGTGGTGAGTGTGATTCTTAGACCTGAAATCACTGCACTCAACACATGTCGTTGGGCACAGTTTGACATCATCAAACGCAGTCCTGAAACATGGGTTGTTATAAAGGTGATGATTGGGTGGCTTTGACACATGGGGCTTTTGAGGGGTGAGTGATAGAAATGGGATTTGTCCCTCCTGAGGGAGTTTGATATCCAAGGCCACTTGATGAGTAGGATTGAGATAGGTGTGCGCACGCATGTGTGAATCAGTATGTGATATTGATGTCATACATATCTCCTTCAATCTACTCTGAGATCAAGAAAGTGAATGAACGTTGACAGGATGACTGTTCCATGCCTTGAGTTCATTCGGGATATCAGTGAAAAAGGAATTATACATTCACTGTAACACCATTCACGGATTGTAGGATGAAAGTTGTTCTCCAACTTTCTACTTTCACTTGGGTAGCAATGATGTGTGACTAGGCACCGCTCTTTGCTTGTGAAGTTATAAGTGTTATGGACTTTCACTGCCAACGTGAAATGGACCTGCAGGGTCACACACATAGGATTTAACCTGGAAGAGGAGTTTTGTCCACAAAGCAATGTTTAGATTGATTACTAAAGGAGTTTAGTAGTTCAATTAAACACTCAATCAGTCGATAGCTCAATATCATATGGTTCAAGGTGTTGGACGCATTGATTGGAGTATCGGATTGATTGAAATCGCAATTGACTGATTTTGCCCAACCTGTGCTCCCAACCGATCGGCTCATGTGATGAACCGGTCGGCTGAGGTGCTGAACCGGTCGGCTGGAGTGTCCAGGCCGATCGGCTCATGCCCAGGTTGAAACGATCGGTTCAAGAGTTGAACCGATCGGCTCAACTGGTGCAACCGACCAGTTGGGAAAGTCATGTCGGCAAGAATTTTCCTTTGGTTTCAAATTGCCCAATTCGATTGGGAATAACATTGGTATACGATACCAATTGAGAATGAAACAAGGAAAGTCTTTTTGAGCCGGATTAGGACCATGAACCGATCGGTTCAGGGCACCAACCGATCGGTTGGAGTGCCCCAAACGATCGGCTCAGGTCCAACCGATCGGCTCAATGGCCGAACCGATCGGTTCAGTTGTGAACCGATCATTTCAAGTTGCGAACCGGTTGCTTTTTGTGGAAAATTCTCGAACCCTTCTACTCCTGCTTTTAGTCCCGTATTGCCGGGCACAGAGAACCCTGTCCCATGACCCGCCTATATATATAGGGGTATTGGGGGCTTCTCAGAGTACAACTCAATGCAAGCCGGTTGCTTTGCGAAGTTGTCGTTCTCTCTGGTTTTGGTAACCGTGAGAGATCCCGAGCAAGTGCTTCCCGCAAAAGGGAGGTGCAGCAAGGGAAGGACAACTGCAGTTGCAACTGGTAGCAGGAGAGTGTGTTGGCGACTAGTACGTCAATAGGAGGGTGCGACTCCTTCCACTTCCTTGTGGGACAAGGAGAGTGGAGTTCCAGGTGGTCCGTGTGGACTACTACAGAGGCGGGAGGACACTGCCGCTTAGGAGGACAACTGTCATCTGACAGTCCGATAGGAGGAGTCGTCAGTCCCGGTGCGACCAGGAGCTGCACAGACACCGTCCAAGACCGGAGTTGAAGACCGCGCATTGCGTGAGGTATTGTTGCCGAGCAAGCCTCGGGACAAGGTATGATTCCACAAACCATCCTTTCATATTGTATAGACGTTGATGCGTTTCCTCGGTATGGGTTGGGGGAGAAAATTTTTGTTTCCGCTGCCTTCTCTGTCTCCCCTAAAACCCAACACTTCTTGTTTAGTTCCTGCCTTCTCTCTCTAGAGCTAACTCCACATCCAACCTTACTATTAGAGGTCCTCTCTCCATGAAGGATCAAGCTCACAAGCATACGTTTACGTGGGTGAAGCCTAGGCTCAAACTTATGTTTTCTCAATATTATCTGTAACTCTATATGCTTATCTCATAAGCCATCCTTCAACCTCTCCTGGCCAGAGTTTCAACCTATTTCTCACACTACTAATGTACTCTGGGTGTCTACTATACCATTCTCATATAATCTCATAAGGTTTCCATAGGTTCTTCTCTAACCTCATCAATGAAGGAGCTATCCTTCACTCTAACATGCAAGACCCTTCCCAGGGTTGGGTCGCCAAAGGTACTCGGTCATCCAACCTCTCATGGCTCATATGGCATCCAAGGCATGTCTATCCAAACAACTAGTCTACCATGACGTCTGACTCATCATGGCATCTCTCTCTTTAACCTTCACTTAGGGTTAGGGTTAACATCATCCTCAGAGGAGGTGCCAGGTCTCTACTTGCAATGGAGATTTCTATCTCTAAGACTAACTCTCTTTATCTATCCTCCTGATAAGAAGGTCAAGCCTCAGGTCTCTTCTGAGGGCATGACAACGTATGTCATACAACCTAAGCATGTATCTATCCTTTAGTTTACGCTTAATCTATTAGGCTTATGTCCATGATATCTTATTTACATGCTTTTCATTAATTTGATGGAGGATTCCTTAGACCTTATTAACCTTACCCATGCCTCAAGAGGGTGAGGAGAAGAGAGAGAACCCTAATCCTTAAGGTCCCTAATAGAATTTGTGATGAGAAGGGGTGAATAAGATGAGAAAGTCCTAAAGGTATCTTATTTCGATTCATACCCTAAGACTTTGGCCAGGCAGTCACACGGATCTGGGAGTCCTCGTATTCCGACTAGCGGTACGGATGAAAATATTGCCAGCCCCCAGTCGTGATCCTTTTCTACACACCTTCATCTTTCGAATAATCCTCTAATAACTCCCTTGGGTTCTATGGAGTTTGTAAAATTTAATAATTATCAGTGGTTAAGTGAGGAACCTACACTCTAATACCAAATGTAACGATCCCACCTCCTGATAACCCCCAATTAAGGGAGTCTGTGAAGTAGAAGTTGCACCCATAATTTCCAGATCAAACATTCGGCAATTAACCAAGAACAATTATTAAATTTTAACAGACTAAATTGAAAAGTTGTAAGAAAATAAAATTTTGCATACCTTTTTGTAAACTTGGATCTCTAAACTTCTATCCACTTATGGATTCTACTCTAACTAACCCTCCTGTATTTTACTTCATGTATTTCACAATATGACGATTTACTGCTTGTCCTTTTGGCTTGTACCTAAAATGCCGACAAACAAAATGTCGGTCAGCCGAAGCTGGTATGTGGGGGAAACAATAATCGTGCAACTATGATAACAATGTATTGCAGCCAATTACCATTTAACAAATAATTTTACATTTTAAATATAACTGCGCGATCCATGCATTCCCTATCCTCTGTGTTGTCACTGCAGTGAACCTGGATGTTACTTTCCTTATAGTAGATCCCCATTAGATCCCTCATGGTCCCACCTATAGGTGAACCAGTTTCTAGGGTTGAGTCACATGGCACTACCCATAAGTAGCACACTCCTTAACTCATGGCATGCTAAAGGGTCTCATGGCACTACACTTGGTAACCCAATTTCTAACCCACGATAACCTAGACCTTACTCTAGGTTACCCCTTTTTACAAGCCACATAGGTGAATTAGGATCTAAGTCAGTTATATATATATATAATCATGGTGATAATCTTAGTCACTTTATAGTTGCATGAAATAAAAGGCATCCAACAGTTATTTTCAAGCAACCGATAAAATCATTCGGAAATCACCGTGAAACTAAAGCTATTATTCATAAGTGTAACCACAAACCTGATTTGATGATCTCACAAGCATTAAGCAATTACAACCAAGAAAGCAATCCAAGCAAGCAATTCAACAATCACATAATTCCTGAAAAGAATATGTACTCTATTTATTACACACTTTATCAAGAATCTGCTTTATTGACTTAGATTCACTTTCTAGGGTTTTTGTATCCATTTTAGGGTATCGTTTTTCAATTAGGGTTTCACTCCATCTTTTATTATTCTAAACCCTAATTATCTCATCTATTCTTCAATATTAAGGTTATCTTAACAACATATAACCTTATTTCCATATTAAAGGCACATTAATCATTAATTAATCTCATTAAGCTTCTTTTTCATTAAAGCTACTATTTTTATCCTTTTAATCCATGACAAGATCATTATACGCCTCTATCATCAATTCAACGTTCATTAGGGTCTAATTAACATATGAACTTGTTTTGCCATCAATTCTACCTTTTATTCATGAGAAAACCCTAATTACTACATTTAGGGTATTTATCCAGAATTAAGGACTTTTGTACTCTAATTAGATTAGAACCATCATATCTCAGCTTTGTACATGAATTTGACCAATTAAAATCATTAAGGATCATAATTACCACAGTTAGGGTTCAAGGTTCATTAAATCATATGGAACCCTAAATTAATCAAATTATGCATGAAGATCATCCTTTTAGATATAATATGCCCTTTTTATTAACAACAGGTTAATATTGATTTTAAATACTCACATAACCCCTTTCTAATTCATTAATCATCAAAGGTTAGGGTTTTTCATCGATTAAACTATTAAAGATAGCAACTTGATATACTTTTTGAATAGAGTGCAAAATTAGGCTTCAACAATAATTTCTTTGTGTTCCTCTCGTTCTAAGGATCAATTTTCGTGTATTAACTTTATTCATCGGAGCTTCCTAGCAATTTCTACTATTTTTGTAAGTTTATCACTTAATTGACCAATTAGAAACTGACACGTCAACGTTAAATCTTTACCAGTGCTCCGTGCAGAAAGAAGGAGAGAAGTCTCGGCTGCCCTTGGTTCATGTACCTGTGATGAGGGGCACAAGAGTCATTTGTCTCTAATCCCCTTTCTTCTTCCTCACGACCCACTTCTACAGCAGCGACGTCGCGTGTAGGTCTCCTTCCTCCGACGCTGGCAACGTGAGGCAAGCATGGGGAGGGTATTTGCACCTCTACAGACCCTTTTCGGACCCAGCATGACCCTCGGCGGAGGGGTTCCTCGACCAGAGATGGGTGAGACAGTCTCCGCTGTCTCACCGGCTGAAGCAAGTCCAAAGACCTAGGGCAAGGCTCTGGCGGCATTACTGGTCATGGATAGTCAAACAGGTTCATCCCGTGATTGTGCACCTCCTGGCTACATCCTCCGATGACCTCAGCCATCTTAACTAGACCTCTATGTCATTGGGGGAAACGGATGAAGAAGGAGGAGGAGGGCGTCGAGGTCTTAGCTAGAGCGCAGGTTTGCGTTGGGTCTGGGAGCATACTGCATGTTGCGCAACGCAGCCCCTCAAACCTACCTTTTATAGTTGGGGAACTCGGCCTTCTCCCAACACTTCCCCCATACGAGCAGGAGACCTCATGTCTTTGATTATCATTAGGAAACAAGAAGGAAAGTTTCCTTCTTCTATTATTTGATAAAACCCCATAATAGGAAAATCATTATATACTTTCCTCAAAAGTCTCTTTTCACACCAAAAATTTGGAGAAGTCGAATTATGGTGTTTCCTTTTATTGGAACTAAAAATTAACTCAAATTACCCCCATATATTTATGATTATTGATTTCCAAAATAAAACTTAAACACTTATCAAATAAATTACTTAAGCCACAAGGTATCTTGGAAACACCTAGATTTTCTCCCACCATCTTAAATTGGAATTATCTCTGATCTGGAATTATCTTGAACATTAATCTCGTGCACAAAATTCCCTTTTTCCTATTTCGATTCTCAAAGACTTATATGTAAACTTTTAATTAAAAGTCACATATTCTTTTCTTCTTTTATCATTTTAATTCCAAACTTTAAGAGAAAGTCCATAATGGCTTAAACTTATTATGTGTCAACTTTGGAACTCCAACTCAAAAGTTATCTAGTAATAAAGCATATTTTATGCATATCTTCTCTCTCTGATTCTTTTATTTCCTTTTAAAATATCTCTTTTTGAGGATTTCTATTTATTTATCTTTTATTTTCCTCCTTGGCAATCCTTTTATCATTAGGAATCCTTTGGATATGAAAATCCATCAAGGATAACTTAATTATACCTTTTTTCACTTATTTCCCACATTTTATCATTGTTTTCAATTTCTTTCTTAATAAAGAAATATTTAATTAATCTTTTCTTTTCTTATTGCCTTTTCTTTGTAACTTTGGACTCATTGGAACCCAAGAGGCACGAAATCCATCCTTGGATTTGCCTTACAGAAGTTTCCACATTTTTCTTTTCTCAAATATTCAATTATTCATTTTCTAATTGAATTTTCTTGTTATTGGGCCCATTAGCCAATAAAGCCCACAAAACAATCATCAAGGCCATTGCAACTGAAATCCATTTGTTACAAACAAATTATATCACTATTTGTTCGAATATCTTTAATATGAGAAATTACATTTCTCACCAATTGAACCCAAAAATTGGGGTTGTAACAGTTTGTCTTCTACTATTGCTTCTCTTAAGCATGATAATGACAGTTTGAGATCATCTTTGAAAAGATTCTTAGTTGGTAAAAAGAGTCTTAATGATATCCTACACCATACTACTAAACAAATTGGTAGACATGGTTTAGGGTATGATAGTAGTCAAGGGAACAACAACGATAAAGGACCTCCAATATTCCATGGAGAATCCTCTAGTTACAAGACTATGGGCACATGCAACTATTGCAATGAAATTGGTCATTATTCTACTTGTTATCCTTTTAGGAAAGCACCCAAGAGCAATAGGACTTGGGTTGCTAAAATAACCCCTCCGGACCCAAAAACGTGATTGGGGACCATTTCATCTTTCTTCTTGTAGGTACTTGCAAATGGATTGAATTGAGCTATTGAATTGCAAATTGACTTCTAAATCCACATGAAAGAAGAAAGGTGAGATGTGTAGAGGGTGACAACAAGTGGAAAAAGGAATGGTAAGCACAAAGGTAATGTTTCTCTTGCTTATAACCTATCCTAACTTGTTTTTTCAAGTTAGTGTGCACTATGCATATGGTTTTTGAGTCAAAAGTGGTATTTTGTGTTTCTCTTCACACTCTTGCTCAAAAATTGTTTATAATTCTTCTATAGTGCATTACTAACTTTCTTAGACATGTTTAGATATGGTTTGTATCTTATCATGCCTTTAAATATGTTTTTATGAAATATATGTGCTTTTTGACAGCTGCTCTGTCGGTCGAGTTTGTCCTATTTGAAACTCGACCGATAGGCACCTATGAGTGTTGCCAACAGCTGTCATCGGTCGAGTTGTCAATACACAGAACTCGACCGATAACATTGTGCACAGAATATACATTTGGCTAATTGAGTGAGAATTTTCCTCTCAACTAGATTTTCTCAACCAATAGCCTTATTCTTTGGCACTCTCATTTGGTACCTTTATATATGCATATTGCCATGTTCTAAATTGCCTATCTTGCTTACAACTCTATCTTTCAAATTACTCTATATTGGTATATCTATATCTTGCAATTACTTGCTTTGAGTTGTTTTGCAGGTTTTGATGATGGCCTCTTTGGATCTCTTGGTTGTGTCTTAAATTGCTTCCGTTGTGCTCTAACTTGCTACATCTATCTAGGTGTATATCTTGTGTTGATACAATTTTGAGGTTCTTAGTAGTGATCATCTTTTGGTAATGATGCATACCTGTTAGTGAGTTATATCCTTTCATGCTTCTAAAATTGCATATCTACTATCTTGAGTTGATTGCATAACATTGTGATGCAGGGCACATAGAGCTACATTATATGTAGAAATTGGAGTGTTTTTGGATTTTATGCAGACTTTATTCCAGTTTCAGTTTTTGGTGCAAGACTAATGTTTTTTATGCAGAAATGACCTTCTGAGCAAAGCTCATCGCTATGCCATGAGCCCTGACACTTTTTGGGCAAAATCTGTCATCTTGAGGGTCAAAATTGGGATTTATTGTTTTTTCTGCAGCACTTTATCTTGCTTTTTGGGTTGTTCAAGTATATGCTTTAACTTGCTTTTCTTTCTATGCTTGGACAAGCCCCTATCTGTGCTCTTCTACTCTCCTTATATATATTGGTGTTATCTCCTTTCTCTTTAACAGGTGATGTTTCTTATTTCTTCATAACCCCACTTTTGAAATGACAAAGGGGGAGAAAGGTATGTCTTGTTTTAAAAGAGGAAGAAGGCATGTCTTACATGAAGAGGAGAAGCATGTTCATGTAAAGGGAGAAGGTAAAGGGGAGAAGACATATATGTGTAGAACATATATGAGTAGAAGACATAGTACTCTATAAATGTTATGAAAGCTAACAATGCAGGAGAAATAACATCAATTGAGGGGGAGTATGAGAACTCCATGCGCATCAATTGAGGGGGAGCATATGAGCTCAGTTCTATTGAAACCCCTAGGTTTCTCCAAAGGTATTGCGGCAACACATCCCACTATCACACAGACAGTGAGGTGTTACGCGAAAACGTGCGGAAATCACCATAACCACAGATTATCGAAAGCACGAGTTAATTAAAACCGATTGTGGAAAACTGATAAACTGAGAAACTATTACATTCCAGTCCACATCCTGCAAGAAAATAGGTTATATACATCCATTCAAACCTTGATACATGTCCACAGCTTAGAGCAACAACTATCATGTCATAACATGAGAGCAGGATATACAAAACATCTACAACTGTACATCGTGAAACAACGTAAAAACACCGCCAAGGACCTGAGAGTACAGGGATGACTCTAGACTCTATCACAAAACATCCAAATAGCAGCATGCCCAACGCTTGCCTTCTACTAATCTTCTTGCTGCTCGACCGCAACTCCGCGACCACCACCACGTCTAGCTCGACCACCTAAAAAGGGTGTAACTCAACGGAGTGAGACAATTGAACATTGTCCCAGCCGGAGGCATAACTCCCCGCCAAAACTACAAAACCTCAGATGAACATATACATTAAGCAGCTAATTGATAAAAGATATAGCAAGAGCAGTCTATGAAATAAAGCTATCTAAGCTTACCGGATGTATCCAAATATTACATGTGAAACATGATTAACAAGACAGGATATCCAAGTTCTACTGCCATCGAAGAACATATAAGTAACTGCAAGATATAAAGAGAGTAACTACACAAACAAGGCCTCAACCAATGTTTCGTGTTTGTCTTAAGCAGTAAGTACCAAACGGCTGGATTACATTTTATTATGCCCTGAGGAAGTGAACCGTACCGTTCAAATCCAACCTTCAGCTGCGAAGCCCATAACTGGTACCATACAAGGTCAATGGAAGAGCCAAAATCCACGACCTCACCCCTCGTGGTCAGTATATGAGAAACAAAGCAGGCCCGCAGTCTCATGCTTAAGTGGCCTTTAGCCACAGAGTCAGCTCCTCAGGCTACCCTCTGCCTAGCCCGCCTTGGTACAGGTCACGGCGCTAGTAAAACTGAGCCACGGGCCTGATCACCGTGCTCTTGAGCCATGAATGCATTCATGCTCATTATATCACATATCCAGAGCCATGGGCCTGTTCACCATGCTCATCACACATCTGAGTCTGCAACCGCAGCTGCACTCGTTTACCTCTCAATTTGAGGCTAGGAGAAACCTTGCAAATTCAAAACTATGCGCTCCGGGTTAACCCGCAGGAAAACCCGTTTCACCATCACCAAGTCCTGACGATGATGGATCTATGGCTAGGGCAAACTACATGATAGATTTCACTGTGATTAATTAGTATCTTTTAGACGGATTGCAAGATTCAACCAAGTTATATAACATGCAAGATATAACAGAAAGTAAACAACATAAACTCAACATTATGCTATTATTGTAATCACATCAACCTGATCCATCTCAAGGATCCAACATCACATGTTATCACTTGGCCTCTTGCCAACCATCCAGATCCATCTCAAGGATCATCACATACCATGGGATCTCAATCCCTCATCATGTATTGCCACTGCCTCTCAAGGCTCGCATCATCATCATGGGGCAAACACATCATACATGCAATCTCATCAACCAGAGTGATGTTACTCATCACATATTTCTCATAGCCTTTTTATGGCTAAGCATCACCTGCATGGTTAGGGTATACAATAATCATAGTTTCAACATAAAGACTATGCTTACTATCATGAGAGGATATTCAGGATGCTATACTTATTAATTATTCATCAACTGGTGATCATGTACACGAGACACATTATTAAGCAACTATTTATGTACTTATCATTATACAGATAATCAAGATGATTACTTCATGCATGTAGTCATGTTGGACATACAGAACAAGTGTTATCATTACCACTACCATTACCATTCTTATCAGTTGTAGATAATCATTTCCATATGTGTAGCCAGGCTAAGATAAATGAATAAGCTTATGATAACGAGCATCATTTTGCAATATAAGGAGTTACCACGTTTTAAAGCAAGGATAGCCACTACTAGACTATTTCATGATATGAGGAATCATCACAAAAGGATAACAAAACCCTCACTAAAAGGGGTGTAACGGTAGCCTGCCCTCACCCAAGGATCAACGCATCAAACGGCAGATCTGAAAGAGAGCACCAACACTGCGTTGCCACCAAGGCAACCAGCACGCGACGCGGCGTTATGGGGAGGAGTGTCGCGCATCGAGGGGGGGAGTATCGGGCACCTTCACATATCGGGCAACGCCCGTTACCACCAGCCTGTCGGCCGACACAAGGGTAAACGTGACGCCCATCACTCTCCATCTAGCAATGCCCGATACAAGGGTTAGCATAATGGCCAGATCACCACCAAACACTAACAACCAAGAGAGAGAGGGAGAGAACTTATCCACAAAATGAGCAACAACTTGGGCAAGGCATAACAGCCGACACAAGGCAAAACAAGGGGTTGTGACGCCCGTCTCAAGAGCCAAGAGTGTCGCCCGACACCACATCATAACGCTCGTTACAGCAACAAGGGCTGATGCCCGTCACACACCTATCGGTCAACTCATACACATCAAGATACCACGATCAAGGTCATCTTCTTTCTCAACACAAGGCATCCGAAACCCTAGGAAGATGGCTCACCTCAATCAACTAAGAAGGAGGGGTCTTGCACATCAACCATCACCAACGAGCTCACCTTTCTAACCCATGGTGAGAGGAGAGTGTTGCTTAAGCAACTAGGACACAAGCTCACCTCAATCGGTTAGGGAAAGAGGGGTGTTGCTCATGACACTAGAAACTCGAACTCACTCCTCTAGACCAAGGGGATAAAGGAGTATTGCTCCCTAAACCCTAACTCACATGGATCAGCCAACAAGGAAACTAAGCAAGAAACTAAGCTACTAACATGTAAACAAGATTATAACAAGAGATAATGTAGCTAGGGTTAGAAGTTATGCAACCCGCCTTGAGCTCCAAGCTCCAAGGGGTGTATCAGCTGACACAAGCAAGGAAAGGAGGGAGTGTCGTGCACTCAAGGTGGAGAAGGAAACAAAGGACCAAAAGGGACCCTAAGCTAAGGAAAGGACACGCCTATATAGAAGGAAAGGGAGGATAAAACAAGGTTGGTCCAAGCAAGGTGTCACTTGCATAGGGACACTTGTCCTAGAGCACAAGCCACCACTCTAGCAAGCCTCATCCACATGTCCAAGATGTACACCAAGTGTCCACCAAACAAGGTCAAGCTAGGGCAAGCATCATGGGTGACACAACATGTTGCTCCATGGGCGACACACACCACTTCCATGGACGACACACACTCAACTTGGCTGACACAAACACCTCTAGGTCGATACAAGGCTCAACCAAACCCAAACAAGGCACCTCAAGGCCCAAACAAGCTCGACTAAGGCCCAAAGAACTCAAGCAACGAGCCCAAGCCTACCTCTCTACACAAGAGGAAGCAAAGAGAGGGAGGAACACCTCACAATATGGAAAACTTTCCCACAAAACCCTAAACTTGGGTTATTTGCAAGTAGCCCCTCCAACTCTCAATGAAGCACAACCAAACCCTAATCACCACTAAAGGTGATTAGCAGGCATCAAAGCACTAGGGTTAAGCAAAGCAAATAGGGTAAGCCCTAAACGAAGGTCAGGGTCCTTACTATCTAACCCCCTTTAAGGGATTTCGTCCCCGAAATCTGAAGAGAAAAGCGAAGGGTACTTCCTCCTCATCTCTTCCTCAAGCTCCCACGTGGCTTCCTCAACGCCACGACGCTGCCAAAGAACCTTCACAAGAACCAGGTCCTTCTTCTTCAGCTTCTTGACCCTTCTGTCAAGGATCGCCACAGGACCTTCCTCGTAGGTCACATCTTCATCAAGCTCGACTTCAACTGGCTGTATCACTGTTCCTGAATCCGGATGACTTTTCTTCAACATACTGACATGGAACACTGGATGTAACCTGTGCAACTCTGGAGGTAACTCTATCTCATAGGCTACCTTACCAACACGTGTTATAACTGGGTAAGGCCCCATATACCTGGGTGCCAACTTACCCTTCCGGCCAAACCTTAGCACACCTTTCCACGGGGAGACTTTAAGATATACCTCGTCTCCTACTTGGAACTCCAAAGGTCGTCGGTGATTGTCTGCATAAGACTTCTGCCTGTCCTGTGCCACTTTCAACTGTTGTTGTATCACCTTGATCTTTTCTGTTGTCTGCTGCACTAGCTCAAGACCCAACAACTGATACTCACCAGACTCATACCAACACAAGGGGGATCTGCACTTCCTCCCATACAAAGCCTCATAAGGAGCCATGTCAATCTTCTCTAATAACTGTTATTATAGGCAAACTCTATCAAGCTCAGATGCACATCCCAACTGCCTAGGAACTGCAAAACACAAGCTCGAAGGAGATCTTCCAAAGTCTGAATAGTCCTCTCAGACTGTCCATCTGTCTGTGGGTGGAAAGCGGTACTGAACCTCAATTGTGTTCCCAACGCTCTGTGCAACTGTTCCCAGAAACGACTTGTAAACTGAGGACCTCTGTCAGAAACTATCGTCGCTGGCACGCCATGCAAACAAACTATCTCATCCACGTACACTCTAGCGAGCTTCTCGGCTGTATACGTCGTCCTCACAGGTATGAAATGGGCAGACTTCGTCAATCTATCCACTATCACCCAAATGGAATCATGATTTCTAGTTGACTTGGGTAGACCAACTATGAAATCCATGGTTATATGATCCCATTTCCACTGCGGTATCGGCAAAGGTTGCAACGTACCTGCCGGCTTCTGATGTTCAGCCTTCACTTGCTGACAAACCGCACATCTAGCCACGAACTCAGCTACATCTTTCTTCAAACTGGGCCACCAATACAAGTCCTTCAGACTATGGTACATCTTGGTGACACCTGGATGCATAGCATATATCGATGTGTGTGCTTCCCCGAGCACCAACTTCCTCAGCTCATCCACATCAGGAACCACCATCCTATCACAATAGCAGACTAGCCCATCCTCAGACTCATGAAACTCATCACGCTTTTTACTGCCAAACTCTGATCTGATCAACTGTACTGCATCATCTGTCTGTTGTGCATCTTTGATTTGCTGTCTTAACGTAGGCTTGACTTGCATTTGTTCTAGAAGTCCAGCTAACGAGGAAACCTCCACCTGCACGTTCATCTTCCGCAAAGAGACAAGCATATCCTGCCTATGGCATACCAGGGAACTCAACTGTGCCTTCTTGGAAGAAAAAGAAGACTTTCGACTAAGCACATCAGCTACCACATTCGCCTTACCAGGATGATACTCGATAGTGCAGTCGTAGTCATTGATCAACTCCATCCATCGCCGCTGTCGCATGTTCAACTCTTGTTGCGTAAAGATGTACTTCATATTCTTATGATCCGTAAAGATCTGACACACTTCCCCATAAAGATAGTGTCTCCAAATCTTTAGCGCATGAACCACTGCTTCCAGCTCCAAGTCATGAGTCGGATAGTTCTCCTCATGTTTCTTAAGCTGTCGCGAAGCAAAAGAAACCACATGTTCATCCTGCATCAGCACACAACCTAATCCTTTCTTGGAAGCATCACAGAAAACAACATAGCCCTTCCCAGGCTCTGGTAGGATCAACACTGGAGCATTGGTCATCTTCTCCTTCAAACTCTGGAAAGCTTGCTGACATCGATCATCCCAAACAAAAGGCACATCCTTTCTCATCAACTTTGTCATCGGCAACGCAATCGCACTGAAGTCCTTGATGAACCTCTGGTAGTATCCTGCTAAACCCAAAAAACTGCGAACTTCTGTCGGCGTCTTCGGCTGTTCCCATTCTGCAACGGATTCCACCTTCTTCGGATCTACCTTGACTCCTTCAGCAGATATCACGTGGCCCAAGAAAGTCACCTCTTCCAACCAGAATTCACACTTACTAAACTTGGCATACAACTGATGTTGGCGAAGTAGAGTCAGCGCTCATTGAAGATGTTGCTCATGCTCTCGCCTGTCCTGACTATAGATCAAGATGTCATCTATAAAGACTATGACAAACTGATCTAAGAACGGATGAAAGACTCTGTTCATCAGGTCCATGAAAGTAGCAGGTGCATTGGTTAACCCAAACGGCATAACCACAAACTCATAGTGACCATACCTCATCCTGAAAGCTGACTTTGGTATGTCATCCGCCTTGATCCTCAACTGATGATATCCAGACCGTAGATTGATCTTCGAAAACACTGTAGCACCACGCAACTGATCAAACAGATCATCTATCCTCGGCAACGGGTACTTGTTCTTGATCGTGACCTTGTTCAACTGTCGGTAGTCTATACACAACTGCATCGAACCATCCTTCTTCTTGACGAACAGCACGGGAGCACCCCAAGGCGATGTGCTCGGTCGGATGAAACCTTTGTCTAGCATCTCTTGTAACTGCTTCTTCAACTCTGCCATCTCCACTGGAGCCATTCTATAGGGTGTTTGTGCAACTGGCTGCGTTCCTGGTACCAGATTGATCTCAAAATCAATCTCTCGGGGTGGGGGAACACCAGGAAACTCTTTAGGAAACACATCTACAAACTCTCACACAACTGTCACCTCCTCAAGGCTAGGACCTTTCGCCTTGGTAGCCACAACAGTATCCACCAGATGAGCTAAGAACGCTGCACATCCTTGTCACAGCAACCTGTCTGCCACCATAGCTGATACTAGACACGTCGGAAGAATCTTCCTATCTCCTTGGAAGATCCACTTCTCTCCGGCCTCATCAAACACCGCCTGCTTGGTACCGTAGTCCAGAACGACCTTGTACTTCTCTAAGGTATCCATCCCAAGGATGACATCAAACCCATGCATATCAAGCGGTATGAGATCCACTCGAATGCGGTGTCCCGAGAACAACAAGACACAAGATGGACACTCTTCTCGAAGCAACGAGGAACCATCAAGAGGGGTTTCCAACAACAAACTATCCTTCCTACGACTAATAGTTAAATGGTAGTTCTCAAGCATACTATAGGCGATAAAAGAGTGTGTAGCACCCGGGTCAACCAGAACAGATATAAAGCAAGAAGAAGACATATCAGAATGAAATAACTCCATCTGACATGTCACTACTCGCGGGTTGACTATCGCCTCCGGCTGACTCATGGCATAGAATCGAGTCGTTGCTTGCTGTCCACGACCTCTGCTTCCTTGAGCAGACGATCCAGCTTGAGACGCCTGACCGTGTCCTCGTCCTCTGCTACCACTGGGTTGTGGTCTCTCTGACCCCTGAAATTTCTGCTTCGGCTGCTGTGTCACTTCATCATCTCTGTAGGGACAACTCGACTTGACATGCCCTATCTGACCGCAGGCATAGCATGTCCTAAAATCGACTCGTGGCCTGGATAGCCCTACCACGGAAGCCGAACTTTGTGCCTTAGATGGTGAAGAAACATAACCTCTTCCTCTACTCAGAGACCACTGAGACGGTCTGCCAGAACCTCTCATCGCTGCCGGTGCTGAAAACATGTGCTTCTTGAAGCCACCAAATCTCTGACCCTGGAACTGAGCAGGTCTCTTCTTAGCCATAGACTCTCTCTTCTCCCTTACAGATCATTCGATCCTTTGGACGGATTCCACAAACACCGCAAACCGCTCCCGGTTCTCCAACGTAGAAACCGGTGTTGTCAGCTTAGCACTCAGACCCTTCTCAAAACGTCTGATCCGTTCCTCGTCTCTCGCTGCCATATGAGGACAAAACCTCAATAGATCCATAAACTTGGCTTCGTACTCAGTGATATTCATCGTTCCTTGTCGCAGGCTCTCAAACTGATTGATCTTCTCATCCAGATACGTCTTGGGAAAATATCTGCTGACGAACTCGCGCTGAAACATTTCCCAACAGATCACCTCACCAGGCCGCTTCTCCTCCTCGATGGTCCACCAGTGAATATCACTACCTTTCAGAAGGTAGACAGCTTGCTTAACTTTGTCTGCTTCGGGGATGTCGAGGATCCGGAAAGCCTTCTCAAGACTTGTCAGCCACAGATCCGCATCCGCTGGATCAGCCGTTCCAGCATAATCCGAAGCCCCGACTCGGCGAAGCCGCTCAAAGGTCTTCCCAATATCCGATGTTTCACCATGGGGAACCTGTGCTCGCAGAGGAGGCACTGGTAATCGCTCAACCATGAGATTCATCGTAGCCATTATCTGCCCCATAAGCTATTGGTAAGCAGGATGTTCAAGTATGGCTGGGTTAGGTTGGGGGACCTCAGGCACCCGATCTTCATGTGTCTGCCCAAAAGCTCCATCAACTGATGCAGCATCACTGTACTCAACTGAGTGTTCTTCATGGTTTCCAGACATCTTGGCTTTTCTTCTGCTGAGAGCAGAAGAAGTTGTAAGGAAATCTGGGAAAATGCACAAGAACAAACACAACCTAGTCCTAAATCCCTGTAGACTCAGCGAACCTAAAGCTCTGATACTAAACTTCGTGGCAACACATCCCACTATCACACAGACATCGAGGTGTTACGCGAAAATGTGCGGAAATCACCATAACCACAGATTATCGAAAGCACGGGTTAATTAAAACCGATTGCGGAAAACTAATAAACTGAGAAACTATTACATTCCAGTCCACATCCTGCAAGAAAACAGGTTATATACATCCATTCAAACCTTGATACATGTCCACAGCTTAGAGCAACAACTATCCTATCATAACATGAGAGCAGGATATACAAAACATCTAAAATTGTACATCATGAAACAACGTAAAAACACCGCCAAGGACCTGAGAGTACAGGGATGACTCTAGATTCTATCACAAAACATCCAAACAGCAGCATGCCCAACGCTTGCCTTCTACTGATCTTCTTGCTGCTTGGTCACAACTCCGCGACCACCACCACGCCTAGCTCGACCACCTAAAAAGGGTGTAACTCAGCGGAGTGATACAATTGAACATTGTCCCAGCGGGAGGCATAACTCCCCGCCAAAACTACAAAATCTCAGATGAACATATACATTAAGCAGCTAACTGATAAAAGATATAGCAAGAGCAGTCTATGAAATAAAGCTATCTAAGCTTACCGGATGTATCCAAATATTACATGTGAAACATGATTAACAAGATAGGATATCCAAGTTCTACTGCCATCGAAGAACATATAAGTAACTGCAAGATATAAAGAGAGTAACTACACAAACAAGGCCTCAACCAATGTTTCGTGTTTGTCTTAAGCAGTAAGTACCAAACGGTTGGATTACATTTTATTATGCCCTGAGGAAGTGAACTGTAGCGTTCAAATCCAACCTTCGGCTGCGAAGCCCATAACCGGTGCCATACAAGGTTAATGGAAGAGCCGAAATCCACGACCTCACCCCTCGTGGTCAGTACACGAGAAACAAAGCAGGATCGCAGTCTCATGCTTAAGTGGCCTTTAGCCACAGGGTCAGCTCCTCAGGCTACCCTCTACCTAGCCCTCCTTGGTACAGGTCACGGCTCTAGTAAAACTGAGCCACTGGCCTGATCACCGTTCTCTTGAGCCATGAATGCATTCATGCTCATTATATCACATATCCGGAGCCATGGGCCTGTTCACCATGCTCATCACACATCTGAGTCTGCAACCACAGCTGCACTCGTTTACCTCTCTATTTGAGGCTAGGAGAAACCTCGCATATTCAAAAATATGCGCTCTGGGGTAACCCGCAGGAGAACCCGTTTCACCATCACTAAGTCCTGACGATGATGGATCTATGGCCAGGGCAAACTACATGATAGATTTCACTGTGATTAATTAGTACCTTTTAGATGGATTGCAAGATTCAACCAAGTTATATAACATGCAAGATATAACAGAAAGTAAACAACATAAACTCAACATTATGCTATTATTTTAATCACATCAACCTAGTCCATCTCAAGGATCCAACATCACATGTTATCACTTGGCCTCTTGCCAACCATCCAGATCCATCTCAAGGATCATCACATACCATGGGATCTCAATCCCTCATCATGTATTGCCACTGCCTCTCAAGGCTCGCATCATCATCATGGGGCAAACACATCATACATGCAATCTCATCAACCAGAGTGATGTTACTCATCACATATTTCTCATAGCCTTTTTATGGCTAAGCATCACCTGCATGGTTAGGGTATACAATAATCATAGTTTCAACATAAGGACTATGCTTACTATCATGAGAGGATATTCAGGATGCTATACTTATTAATTATTCATCAACTGGTGATCATGTGCACGAGACACATTATTAAGCAACTATTTATGTACTTATCATTATACAGATAATCAAGATGATTACTTCATGCATGTAGTCATGTTGGACATACAGAACAAGTGTTATCATTACCACTACCATTACCATTCTTAGTAGTTGTAGATAATCATTTCCATATGTGTACCCAGGCTAAGATAAATGAATAAGCTTATGATAACGAGCATCATTTTGCAATATAAGGAGTTACCACGTTTTAAAGCAAGGATATCCACTACTAGACTATTTCATGATACGAGGAATCGTCACAAAAGGATAACAAAACCCTCACTAAAAGGGGTGTAACAGCAGCCTGCCCTCACCCAAGGATCAACGCATCAAACGGCAGATCTGAAAGAGAGCAGCAACGCTGCGTTGCCACCAAGGCAACCAGCACGCAACGCGGCGTTATGGGGAGGAGTGTCGCGCATCGAGGGGGGGTATCGGGCACCTTCACATATCGGGCAACACCGGTTCCACCAGCCTGTCGGCCGACACAAGGGTAAACGTGACGCCCGTCACTCTCCATCTAGCAACGCCCGATACAAGGGTTAGCATAACGGCCAGATCACCACCAAACACTAACAACCAAGAGAGAGAGGGAGAGAACTTATCCACAAAACGAGAAACAACTTGGGCAAGGCATAACATCCGACACAAGGCAAAACAAGGGGTTGTGACACCCGTCTTAAGAGCCAAGAGTGTCGCCCAACACCACATCATAATGCCCATTACAGCAACAAGGGTTGATGCCCGTCACACACCTATCGGTCAACTCATACACATCAAGATACCACGATCAAGGTCATCTTCTTTCTCAACACAAGGCATCCGAAACCCTAGGAAGATGGCTCACCTCAATCAACTAAGAAGGAGGGGTCTTGCACATCAACCATCACCAACGAGCTCACCCTTCTAACCCATGGTGAGAGGAGAGTGTTGCTTAAGCAACTAGGACACAAGCTCACCTCAATCGGTTAGGGAAAGAGGGGTGTTGCTCATGACACTAGAAACTCGAACTCACTCCTCTAGACTAAGGGGAGAAAGGAGTATTGCTCCCTAAACCCTAACTCATGGATAGGCCAACAAGGAAACGAAGCAAGAAACTAAGCTACTAACATGTAAACAAGGTTATAACAAGAGATAATGTAGCTAGGGTTAGAAGTTATGCAACCCGCCTTGAGCTCCAAGCTCCAAAGAAGAAGAATAGCCCCAAGCTTCAAGGGATGTCGACCACCACTTGCTCCTCAAAGGTGTGTCGGCCACCAAGCTGCTCCTTCAAGGGGTGTATCGGCTGACACAAGCAAGGAAAGGAGGGAGTGTCGTGCACTCAAGGTGGAGAAGGAAACAAAGGACCAAAAGGGACCCTAAGCTAAGGAAAGGACACGCCTATATAGAAGGAAAGGGAGGAGAAAACAAGGTTGGTCCAAGCAAGGTGTCACTTGCATAGGGACACTTGTCCTAGAGCACAAGCCACCACTCTAGCAAGCCTCATCCACATGTCCAAGATGTACACCAAGTGTCCACCAAACAAGGTCAAGCTAGGACAAGCGTCATGGGCGACACAACATGTTGCTCCATGGGCGACACACACCACTTCCATGGGCGACACACACTCAACTTGGCCGACACAAACACCTCTAGGCCGATACAAGGCTCAACCAAACCCAAACAAGGCACCTCAAGGCCCAAACAAGCTCGACCAAGGCCCAAAGAACTCAAGCAACGAGCCCAAGCCTACCTCTCTACACAAGAGGAAGCAAAGAGAGGGAGGAACACCTCACAAGGTGGCAAACTTTCCCACAAAACCCTAAACTTGGGTTATTTGCAAGTAGCCCCTCCAACTCTCAACGAAGCACAACCAAACCCTAATCGCCACTAAACGTGATTAGCAGGCATCAAAGCACCAGGGTTAAGCAAAGCAAACAGGGTAAGCCCTAAATGAAGGTCAGGGTCCTTACAGGTATGATTTCACTTAAAAGCTTTCAATACATTTATGGAATGGTTTGTCATCTTCAAAAAGGGGGAGAATGTTGACTCAAGGTCAATTAGGTCAATGTTGACTCACGTCTAAATTGACTAAACCCATGTTTTGATGATGACTAACCATTTCACATATTGTTGTCTAATGTATCTACTTGAGTGATTTCAGATTAGGTATAGACACACTCCAAATGCCCTAACTTACGCATCTCAAATTGGAGAAAAGACAAGTCAAAGTCAATACAAGTGCACATTTTTGTAATATGATGTAAATCCATTAGAATCATGTTGTAAATCACTTGTAATGATTGTATGACTTGTAATTAAGCTTAGAAAAAATCAGGAGCACTTAGATCAAATGTTTAAGCACTCAAAAGCCATTTTCCAAAATTCACATCAGGTTGTTCATCAGTCGAGTTCTGTGAGGTACAAACTTGATCGATCATGATTTGATCTTGAAAATGACTTTTGATCGGTCGAGTTTACACTACACAGAACTTGACCGATGGAGTACCATACCAATTTGATTTTCATTGGTCGGTCGAGTTTCCCCAGGACAAACTCGACCGACGGTCTGAATATCGGCTTTGTCTTTTACTCTATCGGTCAAGTTATCCTTATAGAAACTCGACCGATTGCACTGTACGAAAAAGTGTAGAAAAATGCTTCTAGCCGTTGTGGAGTTGCAACAAGTGAAAATATATCCGTTGCAAGCCATAAAATGGCTAGTTTTCATTCTCAAGTGTTCCCAAAGGCTAAGAGGCATCCCCAGCTATAAATAGGACCCCTTGGGCTTCATTCCAAGGTTGATAATTCAATGCAAACTCTATGTGAGGTTCCTATTCTATAGTTGAGTGCTTCCTACGACCTCCTCTCTCTCTCTCTAAGCTTAATCACTTGCTACATCCATTAGAGTGAGTAGGAGATTTGTAAGAGAGCTCTTTCTACATGTATATCTTGTGAGGCACTCACTTGAACCACCTCCCCATCTCTCTTTCAACCATGAAGATGAAGGTTCTCTCTCTTAGATAAGAAAGGTGAAGAAGAACAAGGGAAGGCGTCCCTTGGTGAAAATCAAGGCTAAAGACTTGGAGCAAGAGTGGGTAAGCCCTTGGTGAAGGCAGAAGACTCCTTGCTCAAGTGGGTAAGTCCTTGGTGGAAGCTTCTCTGAGTGAAGGTGAAGTGAAACGCGGAAGATCCAAGAAGAGTGAGTAATTCCTTGGAGGCTGAAGACTTATGCAAGAGTAGGTAAGTCCTTGGAAGAAGGCGAAAGACTTGCAGAGTGGGTAAGTCCTTGGTAAGGTTGAAGACTCTTTGTATTGGATAGGTAAGTCCTTTGTTTGGTCATGTAGTGTAAGTCTTATGAATGAATATAAGAATGCAATGGTTAGGAAATCCTAGAGGTTGACCTCTCTGGGTAAGTGGACTGACATACTTCTAGTTTGAAGTGTGGAACCGCTCTAAATAGCTTGTCTACTTGTGTTTGCTCAATATCTCTCATCCTTGCTATGCATGTTTTAGTTGCACTCAAATTACCTATTTAGCAACCTTATCTTATCATATATCTTAAAGGTCTAATGAATTTTGTTTAAGTGCATTCAGCTCTATTCACCCCCCCCTCTAGAGCATCTAATCACCCATCTAGGATCCACCAATAAGATTACATGGAATTTTGATCCCCATCCCAAGGAAATTTGTGTTTTGAGCATTTGTGTCAACTCATCCTTGTGTCAAAGTATTCCAATTTGCATCCTCGTATCATGTGTTTGTTTTCATATCAAGTTTCATCCATATGCATGAGGAAATCATCTCTATGTCTTGTCTTAAGGTGTCATTTTATGGGGTAGATTCTTCCTCGAGTGAAGTTTATGGCAAGAGGTAGCTTATGTCTACTTTTTTTAAAGGTTTCTAGGTGTAGATAAAAACCTTGGTTTTGGATCCACGTGCATTGGGGTTTTGATTATTGAAACATATCTCATAGAGTTGAGATGTTTATTTGTATCCATTCAAATGTAAGCATGCCCTTCATTCAAAATGTGGTCTTGGTTTGCATGCAAGTTTGTGTTTTTTGCCAATACTTTTATGAAGGTTCCTCCTGATGGCTATTTCCCCTAAGAACTATTTAGATTAATTGGTAATCATGAATATCATGATGAGGAGTGTCCATTATGGTAGGCTCCTCATGAATTATGAGAATTGCTTATATATATTGACCAGATCAAATCTTGACTTTATTCAGCATTTTTGTGCAGTGAGTGACTAAAATATGACAAATGCTTTCATATAGTTGGATGAAGAGATCAAAGTGTGTGTAGTGAAATTTATCCCATATAGTTGTCTAATGTCTTTGAAGACCCTTGCATGCCAAAGGTACACCAGTAAGCTAGTTGTATCCATCCATCCAATGCCACCTTCATGTGACATCTAGGCCCCTCTTTATTGGCTCCATTTAGTCATTTGACCAGACATAAATATAGCTTCACTGGCTAGAGTAACAGAAAGTCCCACTAGATGGGTGATGAGTGTATTCTCTGAAAATTGTAGAGGAGTTGAGTATGTGATAAAAAAATGTTTGGTCATGGACATACCAAGAATAAGGTGTCATGGGCTTTTTGTGACCTTAGAAGTCTTGATGGTAGTTGTTCCCATTCATTTGGAGAATGTAATGAGAAATTTGTAAAGAGATAGAACCCTAGCAAGTTGATGAATGTATATTCATCCTCATCATAGTTTTAATTGCATTTTCTCTTACTTTTGCATCAATTTCCATCATTTTACTTTAGAACTAGATTACATTTTGGTTTTCTTAGTTTTATGTTAATTTGTAGGATATCGATCTAAATCCCTAGTTTTCATGACAGGTTTGAACTTTATATCTCATGCACCAATGTAGGAGATGATGGCCCCTATATTTAATAAATGGACATATTTTCAATGAATTGTTCCTCCATCGATTGACGGTTCATAGACACAGACTCCATAACACACATCAATACCCCCTCCCCCGGTAGTCTTGCATCTGCCAAACCATCATTTTGTATCACATATGCCAAATCATTAGTTTGCATCACATCTATCAAATCATTGGTTTACATCACTTTGTCCTTACATCAGTTGACAATCGAAGGAAGCCCAACTCCTGCCTACTAGTGTTTGCCTTCTGATGGTTTTTCTATAACCAACAAGTGATGGACGAACTGCATCCAACAAGTGACTGAAAAGATATGTCTACCTTTTGATGGTGGTGTTACATTCACCTTTTGGCGGTTGTATTGTTGTAACATCCTAGGATTTGAGGCCTCAGATAAAATGGTCTTAAAAGGAATGATTGGACTATCCATTCACCAAGGCACACCTCCTTTTTAGGGATCCCATCACAAAAGAACTATGTGGTTAAGCGTGCTCATCCCAGAGTAGTACTAGTATGGGTGACCATTCAAGAAGTTTAACCTAGCTTGCATGTTAATGAGGACAAAATGTGTAGTTAAGGCTAGTAGTGGTCTATGGGCCATTGTTATTCCTAAAACTCTACTAGAGCCTCGGGAAGTGGGCCCAGGCGTTACAAATGGTATTAGAGTCATAACCCCTCTAGTAGATGGGCCCCACATGGGTATGTAGCATGCTAATTTTGAGTTGTGGTCCAAGCATGTTGGAAATGGTTGTCTATGGTGATGTACCACCCTTGCTCTAGTATTTCATGATTGTGAGTTGGGTGTCCATGGGCCATTCTGGGTCTGCACTAAAATGGTTAAATATTATGAGGCCATATAGTTGAGCCTTGACATGGCGTCAAGAGTCTAAGTTGGGGAGACTGTTAGGTTCTAGGATTTGAGGCCTCTGATAAAATAATATTAAAAGGAATGATTGGACTACCCATATAACCAAGGGGCACCTCCTTTTCAGGGAGTCCATCATAAAAGAACTATGTAGTTAAGGGTGCCCAACCCAGAGTAGTACTAGGATGGTTGACCAATTGGGAACTTTATCTTGGCTTGCGTGTTAGTGAGAACAAAGTGTGCAGTTAAAGGTAGTGGTGGTCTATGGGGCCATTCTTCATTCCTAAAACTCTACTAGAGCCTTAGGCAGTGGGCCTAGGAATTACAACTGCATTCACCTTTTGATGGTAGTCTTCTCATATTAATCCAAAACCATGCTATCAATGGTCATCTTATGATGAAGACTTTATTCACCTTTTGAAGGAAGCTATGCATTTTCCTGTCGATGGCTCTCCAATGCAACTACCTTCTAATGGAACTTCAAAATCCCCTTCAGATGCATATCCAAACCCCCACCTTCTGATGGTTGTGTTGCATCCATCTACCAATGGTCCTACTAACCCTTCTCCTACCAATGGTCTTGATCTTTCACTAATGTAAGTTTTGTAGGTCGCACAACCCATCATCTTCCTAGCACTATCGTTGTCTCTTCACCTCCATGTTGGCCAAGTCTTAACTCCAAAGTTGGTTGGGAAAGGTTCCAAACCCTAACCTCCACCCATAAATACACAGACGTAGCCACTAAGAAAAAGGGATCCGCGAGTGATGTCAGTAGGTTTCCATTTTCATTCCTGAGTTTCCACCTCTGAAAACCTTCAGTCGTTTTGATTAGTTGACTAACGTCAACCGAAGAACCTTTCACCTTGTGCAGCTAAGGTTCCATGGTCGTGACCTCGAAGGAGGTTTGTACTGTAGAGCCTATTTCCACTTATTGACAACCTCCACCATTGTTGACATGTTGCTTTATCTTCATAGCAGTCAGATCCATCCTTGGTGAAAGAAAATGACCCCTCGAGGTCTCCTCTGATGAACATTAGAGGAGTTAATTGGTTGTTGCATTGATCTCAATCTTCTACTGAGATGATGGCCTTCTTTCTTTCTTCCTTGGTTTTTTTATTATCATTTCCACAAGTGAGTAGTCCTCTCACTACGGTGCGGGGACTAGACCCACCACCTAATTTTATTCTCTGTATTGCATCCATTATTGTATGAACAATTATATGATTGGAACCAACCATTTTCATGCTTATATTCTTCCTTGATTGTCAAGTGTATATGCTTATTAGATCTTGGGATTACTGAACTTTGAATATAGGATTCAATTGATTCCTATTAAACCCTTGATGAGAATTTTGCATATGTTATTTTAGGAGATAGAGCTATGATCTCTAGGTAACATGATGGTGAGCTTAGAATGATATTTGTCTGGGGTTTAGTCCTAATGCCAAAAGTGGATTTACATGGCCTCAACATCTATGTGTTCATGTTTAATGAGGTCTAGTGAAAGAGTGAATGGTAGATAGAGGTGGTGAAATCTATTCCATCACGGTGTTTCCATCATTTGATAATCAACCTTTAATTCACCCTTTTTATTTTTCAATTTGAGTATAATCAACTTTTGTGTTAAGTACTAGTTCTTGCTTGGTTACATTGATCTGATAATTTCTTAAAGATGTCTCCCTTTGAGTTTTATCATAACTATACTACCATAAGATCATTCGGCTTGCGGGTTGTGATTGTTGTACATTATCTAGATGAATTTGCATGTGTAATAAAAAACACATCACAAGACTCCTGAATGTAACTGGAATATCAATGTTGATCTTTTCAACAACACTTGGGAGAGATGTGTTTTTAAAGAAGTCAATAAATTGCAATATATTAGAGAAATCAAGGCAAGGTTTAAGGTTTTGGTTGTTGAGTATTGATGATGTAGAGAATAGTGTATACACCACACTATTTGAGTCGGCTTCTCTATTTTTCTCTACTGAAAGAGTATCTCACATTATCTGGGTGGTCATAGTTTTTACTCATATGAGTGTATGTGTTATAATAAGGTGTATTGCATGGTCCATCATCAACATTGGGAGTTGTTGCATGATGGAGTGTTGATGAGTATGTATAGTCAGTTGATAAGACTGTAGCTGTCCTTTTTTTATTAATACTATGAGCTATGTCATGGTGTTTTGGTTCCTTGGTGTATTGATGAGCCTCCCTTATATCCCACATTTTGTATTATCATCATGGTAATCTAAGGTATACAAAGTCAAAAACTTACTTTATGATGTATTTGTTTTGCTATTTTTTCCCTCTTATATTTTCTACGAAATTGATATTTTATTACATGTTCTTAGGAAGAGAAAGTTTGCTACAATGTTATGTCCAAGTGTTATGTGCTATATTTAAAAACCCCACCCCCTTTTTGAAATTATTATGTTGAGGAACATAGAAAGTGGGTCTTGAATTTTCATCTTTCTGAAAGGGCAGTCTTTTGCGTATTGTCCCCATCCATCACAGATTTGATATTTGTTGGCTTAAGACACCCATGATGTTTGTGTCTAGACAGGTGGGAAGGCATGTAGAAGGATTTCAGTTTTTCCTTATTTTTCTAACACAAGTCCATTCACCATGTAATTAAGAATAAATGCAAATGATATTAAAAGTATTGGCATTCTTAGATAACATGGTCATATAGAAAATACATGCATCTATTGAGCTACCAATCTTGTCAATTATGAACTATTTTCCCTTGTCTATGGGGCTCTTGATGGGGTTCGTGAGTGGTTTTGTGGAGTTTTTGGTTGTCTGTCATAATCCTAGATTCATCAACATTGTTATAGTAATATCACATAACCTAGGAAGGTACGGTTGTTGGATTTAACTGCTTTTGTTGTTTCATTTATCATAAACATAATAAAACATTTACGATGTTTGAAGTCACTCCATTGAAGTCACCAAAGGCTTAAAGAGGAGTTACAACTATATCCTGACTAGCCATGTTATGTGGTAGAGGTTAAGAACTTCCATTCTCATTGGTCATCATCATATACAGTTCATTTTCCCCGATCAAATTAAGGAAGAATGGCAAACCATCTATAGGTCTGATGTCATCGATGAACTCTTTATAGAACCATACATATACCAAGTGATCATTCTGATGTTGTAGGAATGTGAATTGGTGATGAAGTGCATATCTATAAGCACATCAACCCTAGATCAACTCCAGGGTCATGGTGGTTTTATATTAAAGGGACAAAAAGTAGGTGATGCATGTGCACATGCGTGTGTGTGTATTTATTTATTTTTAAGTTTGTTTACTTCCATATTGCTCATTTTCCATGTGCCCCAGAATTTCCAATTAGAATTTTGTTTAGTCCACTTGATAGAATCACTAAAATCACTCTGGCATATTTACTTGTCATCTTAACTTCTCAAAGGATTTAAGTTACATCTAACATCACCATGGTATTTGTCAGTCAAATCATCTGGGAAATAGAATATCCACAATTAGATGTCGTGTACGGAAAAGGTTAAGGAAAGTAGTGTCTTTCTTTATGGTCAATTGATATTTTATATAAATCAGAACACATCAGTGGTCTATGCATAACATTAAATGTATCATGTGATTTTGGAATATGATCATGTGATAGAACATATATCTATTTACTAGTTAGTAAGTGTAGTTTTTTATACTAAGTGTAAACGTAAACGAGATATGGCATAATTGTGCTTGTAACTAAAATTTATGACTATTTGTAGAAGTACATTTTTATCACTTGAAAATAACTCTAATTATTGGACAAAACATGTCATAATTTTATTGCAATAGTGGTTATTTATCACCAAAATTTAAGTAAAAGGTAAAAAATCATATAAGTAATATTTAGCATGTGATGAATACTTTGTTTGTTTTATGATATATTCTAACTACATAGTAGTATTACAGCTGCATGTCAAAAATGTAATCAACTACTGAGTACTTTTTCCAATAGTTATTGTGTGTTATTCATCTTGCAACAATAAATCATTGCCCATACTAGTTATTTTCTAATAGAACTATTTGTAAGCATGTCATGGGAGTTGCAATATTTTTACACAAACAATATCTTCTTTTAACTAAGTTGACATTAAGGTACAAGAAATAATGTGATAAAGCATATTTACCTCCCTCTTACTATTTTTCTTCTTCTTCTTCTTCTTCTTCTTTTGGGTCCAGTTTTGTATAAGAAGATTTAATTAAAATGACAACTTCACCTTATGGGTTATCATCATGTTGTTCTTTTTCCTTTTAGGATTCTATAGCAATCAGAATATCATTAGAGTACTCAATATTCTTTTATTTTGGTGGGGTTTTAGGTGACTTCTTGGTTACTTGGTGTACGTTTTGTAGAGTAGTGTCATGTCTTCTTTTTCCTCATCATTATAACAATATGGTTCATCTATTGCTTTTTCTCATACATATCAATGTATTGCTTCATCCATGTCGTCTTTCTTGTGTAAGCTAGTTATGACCTCTTTGACTTGCTTCTTACCATTTTCCTAATTGTAAGCAATATGATATTGATTAGTATTGGAGGAAGATAGTCAAAGGATAATGTTTTTTCTTGTGAGATTACTCTACTTAATTCATAACCAGAAATTAAATCGTGCTTTGAAGCATAATGGCATCATGTTCTTAACACCTCACTCCTTCATAACTTTTTTATTTAGTGTCTCATTTGCACCCATTCAGGTTCAAATTATATGTTTATCTCACTTCTTCATGTAATAGCTAAGTCGCAATAGCCCATGTTATAATCGAGACTCTTTGTGGCAATTGTTCCTATTGTTGATTATTTCTCTACTACTGTCATTGGCACTTGGCATGATTTCTTCCACAGTTTTATGCATGTTGCTTGAAAATTGTGTTTCCCTAACTTTAAGCTCAAGCTTTTGTGGAAGAAGATAGTTTATATTTAGTCAACTCCGCCATGGATCCACTATGTGTAAGAGAAGCAACTTTTTGGCATGTTTTAAGCAAATGAGTTTTGATTTCCATACAATGGTAGTAACCAATCGTGGTGTTTGCATGCCTACATGCCAAATTGCCAACCACATAAAACTTATATCTACTCATTTTATATCTAAAGTGTTTGCAATACTCTAATACATAATCAAGCTATATTTATCTGAAGTCTATTACTGACATATCCTTACAATATCGTTACAATCAAAATATTACGGATTCATTAAAAGAATATATATACTTCCTAAATGATGATGACGTGAATAACTCACGAAATTGTTGGATCATTTTCATTTACATTTAACTATACACACAAGAGGTCATTTTTAAACGCACCAAATCTAAACCATGTTCTTGAATTTCAGTTTGAGTGAGTTTTATTTAATATCTCATAATGGTAACAAACTCAAGCATATCACATAGACCTCATATCAACCCAACCCCAAATAAGTGGGTTAAAGCCTTGGATATTTTAACCCAACATAAATTACACCCCCCCTCCAAACACACACACCCAAAAAAGTTGGTGTTTGGTGAAAGTTCGAGCTTTAGGTGATCCAAAATTCAGAATATTCATATTAACTTACAAATGTCAAAGTTTACCCACCAAATGGACTACAATTTTTGATATATTTAATGATTATCATACATATTGAACTTCATTGTTTAAATATGAATTTATATACAATTTACAGTAGTAATTTTGTATCGCATTCAAGTACTATAAACTGTAATATATATATATATATATATATATATATATATATATATATATATATATATATATATATATATATATATATATTTATTTATTTATTTATTTATTTATTATTTATATTTATATTGTCAAATTTTTTGTTTTCATATATAAAGTTACGGATTGACTCTTCTTAGGATTAAACAGACTACCTATTTCTTTTAATAATTTGACCTTTAGGTTTTCCTGTTTGCAGGTCAGATCTGATCGACCCCGAAATATTTAAGGATCAAATTTGTGTCAGGATTTTGATTTTACATTCTAACCTTTATAGAGTTTGGTCACATATTATTAATCCAAAATAGAAACATGCCAACCTGATTGCCATCATGATATATAAGAGATAAAATTGTTTATTTTAAACACATTTTCAATCCGTACGGTTGGACATTCACTAAAGAGTTGGCAGTTAGAAACATTTATAGCTTTGCGTTTGTACATGTATTCAGAAGACATTGACAGCTACTTTACATTGCATAGGCAGAGAATGGGACTCGATACAACAAGAATTAAAAATGTTGCATATTTAAAAGGACAATGTTTTACTAGGGGAAATGAATAATCAATCATCTATCTCAATTATATTTTCCCTGTACAAAATCACCTGCCAGAATAAAAAGAAATGGGACGTTATCAGGACACCTTGTACCAAACCTCTGATCACATAGATCACCACTTGCTTCCCTGTATTGGTTACTCTAACATATGAATGGGTTAGCATAAGCAAAACTATAGGCGCCAAGTACTTTTCAGTGCCGCGATACAAATGTGCCGACATAACCGAATCCGACAATGAAGAAGGCAACCGCCTGTAGATATATGTAGAAGTAGAAATAGTCCCTGGAGTAGATAAGGTTGAAGGTGGCACAGAGAGAGAGGAACAAACCTAACAGAATCTCGGTGATATAAATCCTGTCACCCACAAAGAAAGCCATCATTATACATAGGTTGCGTTAAGATGATAAATGTCATATATAAGTCAGCACATCATATTTGCATGCTACTACTGATTTTCACCTGTCTCTTAACCTGATCTCATGCTTCTCCAGCAATGGAGCATCAGGTGTCGTAGTGTCACCTTCACCTAACTTCTCTGTTACCACCCATTCATTTACTCCCCCTACATTCAGCAAACCAATTAAGGTTGCCTTCATACGGTGCAAAGACATGACGTTCTCAAAGACGATCCAAAAGGCAAGGAGATGAATGGAGCTGGTGAATAACAGAAAAGTTGTAACCAAATTAACTCCCAGCAATTCATTAATGACATTATGAGTAATGTGTAAGTTTTGACATCAGAGAGATGCCAATCATATGATAGTGGATAACAAGCATTTTGAGACAAACCTTGGATTTCTGATGGCAGTCAAGATAGATATAGTTGTTGGGATGTAAACAACTCCCCAAGTTGGTAAGTGCACTTCTGGAACAAATACTGATATAGGAATCACCACACAGTAAAACATGAAGGTGACAATATGACATATGACCTTCCGGACGAAGAAGAAGTTGTAAGCCACATAAAACTTTTTCCAAACTGACACATCCTGCTCTAAAGAAAATACAGGAAGATTACATTAGTACAGCCACTAGTCTTTTCAAGATTATATTAGTAGAACCACCAGCCTTTTCAATGCAAGTAGAAGATTTAAACCTATTTATACAGCACCAACCTTAGTGAGTATTATCTCTTTTACCATCTTTCGGAACAGGTTGGCCGCCCCACATGTCCATCGATGCTGCTGATACCTGTAGGCCTTGAAACTACTTGGGAGTTCGCTCTTTACCTAACAGATGCATACTTAAATGTTATCAGCAATGCAAGCAAATTTCCAGCAAAAACAAAGAGAAGGTTACATTTGTACACAAGAGAAGATCACTATGATTGCAGTAGCTATCAGTTGAAAAAAGAAATCCGATCTAGGAGATGCCACATCTGTATCCCAATGTTGAGTTTCCGAAACAGATGTAGAATGGTAAATCACTTACCATGTGGCAACACTAATTGAATATGAATGTGGGTAAGATACATATTAGTCCTCACATATCTGCTGAAACTCAAAATCAGACATTTTTTACAAGGTTATTTGTATATTTTCTAGGTTATTTAGAGGTAATATTGTGCATGAAATGCTAAATGGTCGGAGCTTTTTGAATAAGAATATATGATCTAAGACCAACTTTTACATTGATTTCACTAGCGACAGTTCTCTTTTTTTAATCGAAGAGCATATATAAGTAATGGCTTGAGAACAAACTAACACTCCTACTCAAAAACATGTGTTAAGATTAAGAGAGTGAATCTTCCTACCAAGGCCCACCAAAAGAGTTATGTTTACACCACCTATGTCATTTTAACTGTGCACAGCTTGCTAATAACACGCTCAAAGTTGTTCTTTGAGCCCCTGTTTAGTTCAGGAAAAAACCCGGCCTGGGCGGTGCCCTTTTGTGACACGTCAGCACATTTCAGACAAAATAAGGTGGAGTGCCTGTGCAGGGAAAGTTGGACTGAACATCAATTACATGCCCTATTAGTCCCAACAAAATACCATAATTCGCAATTACAGGTGGTGTTATGATACTTCTTTGGATTGTGATTTGCAACTATTTGAAGATGATTCTCAATTTTTACTGATACAAAGAAGTATATAAGATACTGTATGTGTGTATTTGATTGTTACTCATGCTAATCTGACCTCCATTTTGGAACTGGCCAACATCTGGATTGGCCAAACTAGTCCTGCTAGAATGTTTTCCTTCATGTGCTTAGTTACTTAAAGCAGTGCCGTGAACAAATTTATTTTATTCAAACATGTGCATACAAAAATAGTTGGGATACTCCTATGTTGATTCTGCTCAGAGTAGGATGAGCAGAAACTCCAGTTTTGAACATCAAACCGTTTTAAGGTAATTTGGCAACCCAGTGCAGCAAAAAGAAAAGTAGTTGTCAGATAGTTTCATAGCTGCCTGTGTAATGAAAACAAGTTAGGTCTAAGTTCTCTCTGTAAGACTTTAATACGAAGTTTCTCTCTCCCATACCCATGAATTGTGACAAGAAAACTGTCACATTTTTGTGAGCAATCAATCCCATTTTCCACAAGGAAACAAAGAGCATAGAGGTGGACTGTCATTTCGTGAGATTATTTTTTATGACTCAGAAAAGCAGCACTCCCTTCACAAGATCTGAAGATCAAGTTTGACCTGCCAACCAAATTTCTGAGCAAAAGATGATTCCATAAGTTCATTGACAGGCTATGCATGAAAGATTATTAAGCTCCAGCTTTACGGGGAGCATTTGAGTTAATTCTTTCAAATTGTCAATTAATGTTTTCCAATTATCTGTAATGAATGTCCCAGTTACTAAAGAATGACCATCACTTCTGATTTGGGTCAAGTAAAAACCTAGTTTATCCATTAACTGTATCAACCTATGATACAAGAAAATTAATTGTGTTATATTGAATGTGCTTCCACCGTGTTTTCTCATCTCTATAAGAAAAACTTATACCTAAATTTGACGGTGATATGTAAATCACCACATGCTAATTAACTTCATAGGACAGTAACTAAATAAAGTCTGTTTAAGAACAGTAACTCTTAAAGTGAACTAGGGAAGGTTGGTATATATTGGACATGTCGGATATAAGATAGCACTGCAAGAGGATAATATACTGCATTATTTTTATATAGTTTATATATAGGAACAAACACAAAGGTCATATTATGATTATATGTATTAGACACATTGATGGAGAAGTTGGGTTTACCTGATTAGATGCATTGAGAGGTATTGTTATTGCATTCATGTAAATATCATTATCAGCCAAATTTGAAAAAAAAAATCACTCATATCTGTTATTACTCAGATTGACATAAATATTACATCCATATCCATTAGAAAAGAGATGTTACAACCATGTCTGATATATCTGACTAATAGCTCCTCAAGAATATTAAATTACAAATGAACTTTGAAATGATGTGTAATTGATTATTAGACAACACTAAGTCAAGCAGCAACCAAAATATATTACTGCAATATACAGAAGCAAGGATAGTTTGGGATTGAGGCTTAGATGATGATAATGTACTTACCTTGATGTCACCAACATATAAAAATTTCCAGCCCTTGAGTGTCGCCCTTACAGCTAGGTCCATATCCTCCACAGTTGTTCTATCCTTCCACCCACCTGCTTCATTAATGGCTGATATACGCCACACACCAGCAGTTCCTATAGAATTACTTAAAGTGTCAAGAAAATATTAACGTAGTGAAAATGTAGGTAACACATAGCATACACATGCTTCTTTCTAAGAAAATATATATCCAAGATTATGTACTCCTCATTCATTCCATATATACTCTTTCTAGGTTGTAGACTTGTAGTTATTGTTTCATATAAATGAGCCTCTGTAGAGACACTGTGGTAGACAGTATAAAGTATGGAAGCAGAGTAGAGTACCGTTGAAGCCAAAGAAAGCAAATGTAGATGAACCAGCTTCCTGCTCCACCTTGAAATGGTAGTCAAGAGTCATTTTCTGTATTCTTGTCAGCAAGCACTCGTTATAATTAACTGGAACATTGCCAAAAAAAATGATGTCAGTATTCCTGCTAATTCAGTTTGTAAAATGCAATATTAATTTCAAACAAGAAAATTAAATCGGGAGAATTGTCAACATCGCACAGAAATCTAACTCTTGAATATTATATAGGTATAAATTATCAGTTTTAGATCTTTTCAAAAAGTTTATAAGCCAAGACTTGTTTGTTTGTGCATGGAAAGCAAGCTACTAAATAATACACCTAACATGGGAAAAAAGGAATTAAAGAGCATGGTTATTAAACGCGGTATGCGCTGTACGGGCAGAGAGGGTGGACTGGGTTGTACGGGCAGAGAGGGTTACCGAATAGATATATGGAGTATGTGGGAGTATATGTGATTTAGGATTTTTTATTACTATTAATATATATAATAGAAATATATATTAAGCATAAAAATTACATATTTAATTTGTAGAACACAAAATTATGTATATTTAAAAGTGCCATACAAATATAGATGTACGATATATTGAAATATTTATGTGTGCACATATTTAGCATATTTGAAATGTGTATGTGTATTATATGCAAACAAACACATATTGACATGTAAATGTATTAACTGTATGAGCATACATGTGGAAATGTGTGTATGTAGATGTCGATATACATCATATATGCATGTCCATATATGTCAAACTGCATATGCATAAAATAGACTATTACACGTTTGAAGATGTTTGCGTGATTTTTGTGTATGTATACTGTGATGACCTTAAATTGATTGCCAGACTTAAGGAAAGAGTCAAAGTGCTAGTCAAGCAAGAGTTCAGGCAGTTTTAAGGTGAAAATTGTACATTTAGGCATAAGACTGAGCTTTTAATTCTAAGGTTTGCATAGCATAGTCTTAATTGTAAAGATACAAATTAAGAAACAAAGTTCTACAAAACAATGAAGCTAGTCTAAATTATATTTATATATATATATATATATATATATATATATATAGAAATGTATAATAGATATACATATGTACATGTGGGTGAGTAAGTAGTTTAAATTAAATTGAATCCAACTATGTTGAAAATAACATTTCTGCAAAATATCCATCCAAAAAGCGGCAGCATATGCCCCTTATAGGGCTGCATATGCGGCCATGGTCGCATACTAGACCGATTATACATTTGCGGTGTGGCTAGTTGCCCGAACCGCATATGTGGCCGCATATGCCCCGCACAGGACCGCTTTTTGAAACACTCTTAAAGAGTACAACTATCTCTATCAAATTGATGTGCAAAGAAATCAATAATAAAATAATCATTGTTATTAGGCCTTCTCCAACAATACTAGTGACGGATTTGGGTGCAGCATGTCATTCATGCGAAAAGATTCCTTTAGCAGCATAACTTTTACTCATAAGAGTTTCCCTTAGCTTTATTTTATCAATTTGTATTTAGAGAAGTGAGTATCGAAATATTAATATACAATAGAGGGCTAACATATTCTTTTCATGGGCTTGTGACGTAGGATAGGTCTGTTATTTTACACATTGTGGAGCTTTTTTACAATGTGCAAATTATTAGTATATATGATTATGCTTTAAGATTTATTTGTGCTTTAGACTTGTCTTTGTCTTCAGCTTTTCTTTTATCCCATATTGCCTGCTTCTATTTCTCACTCACTCTCGTATTCTATAAAAGAGTGTCTTGTAATTGTTTTAGACACATCAAATAAATATGTTTCATATTCTATATGGTATTTGACGCGTCTGATCCTCCTTAACCCTAATGCTACCCAAGTTCCCTCTCTAACCCCCCCAGCCGCTGTCTGGTTGAAGAGGATGGTATTCAACCGCCTGGTTTTGTTACTCAAGGGGAGTGTTCCAAAGTCTGCAAACTTAGGATAGTGAGTTATGGCCTAAAACAAAGCCCACGAGCATGGTTTGATAAACTGAGCCAGATTCTTCCCAAATTTTGCTTTGGCGCTCACATTCAGATCATTACATTTTCATAAAAAAATAGTTTTGGGCTTGTTATTCTTATTGTATATGTAGATGATATCATTTTATCTAGTAGTGATACCGATGGTATTCAAGCTACTAAAAGATATCTAGAAAAACATTTTGTTACAAAAGATCTTGGCAAACTCAAATTTTTTTGGGGAATTGAAGTTTCCAGATCTTCTCCTGGCGCCTGTCTTTCAGAGTACAAGTATGTTCTAGATCTTCTGACAGAAACATATTTGCTTGGTACTAAACCTTCCAGTACTCCTCTGGATCCCAATACCAATTGGGATGATGAATCTTCGCCACCCTATCATGATAACCACCAATACAAAAGATTGGTTGGTAAACTTATTTATCTCACTGTGAGTAGAGTGACATTACTGATGTTGTTGGACTTGTAAGTATCTAGATAAATCTCGACAATACCAGTGGGATGTTGTTTGTTATATCCTTAAATATCTGGAAAATTCTCTAAGGAAAGGATTATTGTATTGAAGACATGGGCACTGTAAACTCAGTGGATACTCTGATTCTGATTATGCAGGTAGTACATGTGATAGAATCTACCTCTGACTACTGCACTTTTATTGAAGGCAATCTCGTTACATGGCACAGTAAGAAGCAGACTGTGGTTGCTCGGTCTAGTGTTGAAGCAGAATACACTGATCTGGCTCATACTGATTGTGAATTAATGTGGGTCCACGGACTCCTCAAGGAATTTGATATCTCTGATCTTGATCTTATTCCCATGCACTGTGACAATAAAGCCTCCATTTAAATTGCCAGAAGTCCCACTTTTCATGAGCGCACCAAGCATATCGAGGTGGATTGTCATTTTGTTCGAGAATCTATTCTCTCTAGCCGCATTTGCACTCCTGATCTCCGGGCCGAAGATCAGGTTGCAGACATCTTTACCAAGATACTTCCCAAGACTCGCTTTGCTACATTGGTGGACATGTTGGGCATGTTTGACTATATGCTCCAGCTTGAGGGGGAGTATTAGTATATGTTCTTTATACTTAATGATTTATTTATTCTTTAGATTTGTCTTTGTCTTTAGCTTTTCTTTCATCCCTTGTTTCCTGCTTCTATTTCTCACTCACTCTCGTATCCTATAAAAGAGTGTCTTGTAAGCCCAGGCCCAAATAAAGCAATGAGAAAGTGTCCAGACTTCTCTTTCTTTGTCGAGATTGGCTTTTTTGGAATGCTATGATAGTGTTTTAAAAAGCGGCTTAGGCGGACGCCTGAGCGGCCCAAGCCTTCTGCAGCCTGGTTAGTGGGATAAGCGCCAGTGGAGTGTGCCAGCAAAAAGTGGCCGCCTACCAGCCGTCTGACCCGCCTAACCGCCCTCTTCACTTGTTGAGGCGGCTGCATCAGCCCGCTTAATGAAAAATCGGCTCTCGGGACCAAACAAAGCATGAAATTGTTGCATTTATTTTACATTACGCCTATATTAGTGCATAGTTATGTATGTTATGTTTGTAAATCAAAGTAGCTATGTGTTTCTAATTATTAATAGAGTTTATATGTATCAAAATCATTCCTACTTTGTACAAGCTTTGTATGTATGTATTGTTGCACCCATGTTACATCTTTATGTATGAACTGTTGCACCTACATTAAATGTTTATCATTTATGCATGCAGTGCTGCTCTGCTATGTATTGAATACTAATTACATACTAATGTACCATACTCGTATCTATGCTACCTACTTATACATTCATATGTTTGTTTCTATTGTTTGTTATGTGTACAACCATGTTTATATAGATGTACTTCGTTGTAAGCAATAGGTACAATTATATAGTGTACATATTATGTACTGCCTACTACTGTATAATGTTTTGTACTACGTAGTATGTACTACTATGGTATAATCTATGTATCATGTTGCCTGCTACTATATATTCATGTACTATGTAGTGTATATAACTAGTGTATATGTATCATGTTGTCTAGTGTCGTATATACCTGATTTAAGATATTACTACATTTAGTATGTTATGATTGAGTTAATTTGGTTATTTCATACTCATTACATGGTTATATATGTATGAAAGTTCCTTGAAAATATATTAGTTATATACATATATGTGTAATTTCCTATAAAATTATATATATATATTAATTTAGAAACCCGCTTTTTCAAAAAGTGCCCGCTTGAGTGCCCGCCTGGCACTCAAGCAGCCACAAGGTGATGTCTGCACGCCTCCCGCTTCCCGCTTTCTAAAACATTGGTAATTGTTTTAGACACATTGAATAAAGACTTTTCTTATTCTATACAAATCTATATAATATCGTAACTTTTGTTAGGGCTTCATGGGTGTTTTCCAGATAGGAGTTGGTTTTCCTATTTGTCAATAGCAGAGCTTGTCTTCTTCAGTGGCAGCACACACTTGATACTTTCAAACATGTTGATTAAGTTTCATAGAAAGTTGAATTTCTTTCCCCTTATTTCAAATGTCATCTTCATCAATAAGTTTGAAGAGGGGTGCACATTTGGACAAATCTAGAACAAACCAAATCAGGATGGACCAAAGACTAAACTATTTGTTTTAGACCCAACCTGACATGACCGATTGACCTGAGACTCGGAGAGAAACCAGGTAGGGTTACTTCAAAACTCATTTCTCAGTAATACTCAGACTGAATGGGTAACCCACCCATTGAATCATAGACATGGTTGACCTTTCCCATATCAATCGGAATAGTCACATTTCTACATTACTTGTTTCTTACATCAAAAACTTACCTAGTGTAGTAGATTAAAATACTTAATAGTTTTGTTGTGCGAATTTTCAATTTATATTTACCAATTTAATGCCTTTTTAGGGATCTCAATTAGTACTTATTTATTAGAGTTTTATATTTTTATAGTATTCTACCAAATAAGGAGCTTTGGCAACAGAAATTTGATTTGGTTTTGCATTGCATGGTCAAATTGAATATAGAATATCACAACTATCCTAAAATATACTTTTCTAGCTAATTACTTTTTATATAACATTTATGACACATTTGACATCATGGTCAACAGAGTTGATCCGGTAGTTGAAGTGCAGATTAGAGACTCGGGTTCGTTTCACATTTGATTTATAATCAAGTAAGAAACCTTAGACTAAAAACATGAAAATCCTAGACCGAGGGTTTGACTAGTCAAAGCTTGGACCACACTAGGACTGAAGCGACAAAGGTGGGCCCAAAACATGTTAGGCTAGTAATTGAATTATAACATTCTTTTTATAAATTTAAGAATTACCTTTATTCGTTAATCAAAGTCCAACACCCTATATTAGATATACAAAATATATGTGTGTTATAGCAAGAAAATCAGACAGGTAAACAATAACACAACAACGGTAAACATTTTTGTTAAACTTAAAAATAAAAATTATATTAAATTTACAACATCAAAGATTTGAATTGCACAACTTTCAATGTGAGTTAACTATTTCAATTGAAATAAAACTATACTTTTATTAAACAACATATATAATAATGTAGTAACACTAGACTTTTCATTATTGAAGCTAAATTTAACAGTCTAAAATGTGTAAAGTTGAGATATTACCTCTAGGTAACATGCTAACTCGTTTAAAGGTATAATCTTGGCAAGCCACATAGATCTGGACTAGACTAAAGAAGGAATAATGCAAACTTTTAGGACCACATTGGATTAAACAGGCATAGCCAATCCACCAGTCAAGGGTAGTATATGAACAAGTTGAAGTTGTGCCCCATCTAGTACCATAGTCTTCCATCATCTTTTCCTCCCACACTCGCTACTAACTTCCTTCCCTCAGATCTTCTAGGATGAAACAAATCCTTTTTTGTGTCATTGTCTCTGTAGAATGGGAGAGGAAGAAAAAAATCACCAAACTCCACAAAATTCATGCTTGCATTGTGCTAGCCTTCTTTGCGACCCTAGATCACAATAGAGTTTCCCTACAATCGGTCTTAAGGAAACTGTCCTATTTCCTAAGGATTTTGATGATAAAATGTAGGAACTAAGATCTAAAACTTTACTAGCACAATACATAAAAATAAATACGCATACGCAATAATATCACAACTTGGATGTCGGGTGACATCCCATGTGTTTTGATTGGGTTGATATTTAACAGTTGCCAGACTGTCAGTTTGACACTAACTTTGACAATTAAATTGGCAAAGAACATTGTAAAATGGAAAATGTTCTTTTCGGTTCAAGAAAAGATCTATTTAATTTTCCTACCGAGTTCTTTTTCGGTAGTGTCACTCCTCTTTCTACTGAGTTCCATTCCGGTAGTGCTACTCTTCTTTCTACCGAGTTTCCATTCCAGTAATATGTATGTTCTTTGTGTCGTGCTACATTCTGGTACTACTATCGTTTTACATTTCTCTTTCCCACCCTCCCATCCATCGTGTGTTTGTCTTCCACGTGCGGGGGGAGGGGGGATGTCATGTGTCGCTTTTCTACACCAACTACTCATTCTCTTTGTAGTTGTTGTACAGGGGGATATAGAGGAGAGAGAGAGAGAGAGAGAGAGAGAGAATAGGGTATGAGGAGAACATGAGAAAGCATATGAGGAGAGAGATAGAGAGATGAGAGTGATGTATTCATGTTATCTTCATGGAGCTTTGTATTCTTCAACACATTTGCTCTTTCGATGTCTTTGTGGCACATCATTTCCATTGAGCAATGCTTTACATGTGAGTTGCTATTTGGGAATTCCCATCGGACATTGCTTTCAAGTGGCGTTGAAGGCAAGGAACGAGGTATCTGATTTCGATGTCGTTTCGATAGCAAGGAAACCGAAATTTTTTGAAATTTCGATAGATGCGACCGTGCCCGTTTCGACGCCAAAATGAGCGAATTAATTTATAAAATTTTACAGGCGTGATCTCTACACCTAAATGCATCGTTTTATGCAATAAAATATATAGATATAGATGGGGGGGTCCTTGATGTGCGAGATAAGTGAACTTTACTGTTTCCTGGAAAATTTTCAAAACTGGGCAAAAAAATTGTTGATTTCGACAAGGCGGTACAGCCGCATGATTTTGTAGCAGATGGTGTCGAAATCGAATTCGAGCAAAATTTTGTCGATTTCGTGGAAACTTCATTCCTTGGTTGAAGGATCTCACAGTTGCGGCATTGACACCAAGCCTTCCGCGTTCATACGGCATTATGTACGTCAGGACAAGAGCTATTGCGGCTAATTCTGGCCTCTTGTTCCCTTTGGTGTTGATAATGTTTCAATTGATCATTCTCGTTGTATTCCCATGAGACAGATGGTTCCTTCTTCATTAGGTTTCTCCAGAGCTCTTCATCTGCCAGCCTGTGCATTATGTGTCTGCAAGGATTTCATCCAGATTTGTCTTCATCGAGCTGCGTCTTCTCCGAGTTGTATCTGTTGACATGGCCATTCTACTGATCTTCTTGGGCTTTTCCTTGATGGTGCTTTCATTCCTATCAAGCCCCCAAGGATCATGCATCAAACTTATGAAACCAATATGCTAGTCATCAGCACCTCGTCCAGCTCGTGTTCGTGCTACGTTATGCAGGTCTTCTGCGCCAATTCTAGTTGGCTACACTTCTCAGATGATTTGAAGACACCGCTATTGCTACATCGACATTGTGCCTCCGTGTTCGTGTCGCATTATGTACATGGGATGTGTTGACTATGCGCTTACACACATTCCTCTTTAGTGAAGATGGTGTAGTCGTGGTACTTCTGATCTTCTGGTCCGATTTGATGGTGGCGAGATTTTATTGTGGCGTTAAGATTCCATATATCAAATGTTCTTCATCCCAGATGCACTTCAAAGACCTTCTCCATAGCTCAAACATTTCCAGCCTGCAGAACACAACTCAAAAGAGGCGTCATCATATGTTTTTAGTTGCGAAGTATTGTTTAAGGGGGAATGACAATTCTTGTATGGGGAGTGACAATTTTATCTTTATCGTCTAACCGAGTCCTGTGTGTCCAATTTAGGACATGAGTTTCATCCATGCTCCAGCTTGAGGAGTGTTAGAATATACTATTAGCCTATTTAGTTAATAGGTTACCAAAAACATATATATGAACGAATCTTAATTGAATAAGAGCTTAAGCATTAGGTTATGAATGTTGGGCTCGCCTAACTATTAAAGTTTTCTGATGAGTAAATGTTGTGTTAAGTGGTGCACAAGGTGAACCTTGTACAATGAGGACAACCAAGGAATGGTGTATCTGATATCGATGCCCGTACAAGAGAGTGGAAATAAGTTTCTATCAGTATACCCAAGAAAATTTTGACAGATGCACTTATGGTTGCTTTGACGCTAAAATGAACGAGTCAATTCATCAAAATTTACAGGTGTAATATCTACACTTCAATGCGTCATTTTAGGCAATAAAATTCAAAATTATATATGTAGGGGGTCCTTCATGTACGAGGTAAGGAAACTGTCCTATTTCCTAAGGATTTCGATGATTAAATGTAGGAATTCAGATCTGAAAATTTACTACGCATTACATAAACATAAAGACAGATATGCAATAATATCACCATTTGGACGTCTTGTGCCATCACCTATGTTTTGATTGGGTTGATATCTAACAGTTGGCAAATTGTCAGTTTGACACTGACTTTGACAATCAAATTGGTAATAAACATCACAAAATAACATAAACAAATAGGTTTACAGAAGTCACAACTCATAAGCCTCATAACACAATAAATAACTCAATTAATAAGCAGAGTGTCCATGTTGAAAAAAGAAAACAACAAAAAAAAATCATTTATTAGTAATTTTAACTTAGTACACGTGTACTGAACTACAACAGAATAACTAACTCATTAGGTAAATACAACACAATTAGGACATATGATGCAATAATACAATATTATAATACCCATATGTATGAGTAATAAAGTTTAGAATTTCATTTTTAAAATGAACTTTTTTAATTAAATCTAGAAAATAATAAATCGATAATTAAAAAGCATTTGGAGATAATTGTTTTAACTTATATACCATTAACATACACAAGCAAGCAAAAATTAAAACTTAGATTTTTATTAATTTTTTGAACTTTTTATAAATTTTAATACAAAACTATATTATCCACTATATTTTTTGTTTTATATTTTCATATTACTCTTTAGTAGAACTTCTTCTGCACAACATAAAGTAAACAACAAATTATAACAGTCATGAATGTATAATTACTAGTACTAGTAATTAGATAATTTACATGATAATAGTAACTATCATGCAGCAATTAGGTAGATTCAGTGATATTATTGTAGATCTATATAATATACTATAGATCTATGTATAATTAGCATCGAACATATCAATGTTGGAGTAGATCTAGGTTTTGGGGGTAGAAAATTGTTTTTAAGGTGAAAGTGGAAGACATTAGTAGGAAAAAGAGATAGAGAGGTTGGAAACGGTAGAAAATGGAAGAAATGAGTTAAACTTACCTTGATTTGGGTTGATGAGCTTCAATCGCCAAAAATCACCGAAATGCACCTTCTTTTCTCATCCAAACAACAAAAACAGTCATTCTCACAAATAAACTGTATATTGTCGATATAATTGCATTTTTAATTAATTTTAGTAGCTTTTATGAATTTTAATACGAAAAATATATATTCCACTATATTTCTTTTATATATTTTCACATTACTCATTACTAGAACTTCTTCTACTGAGCACAAATTAAATAACATTTTATAAGAGTAATTAATGCATTATCGCAAGTACTAGTAATTAGATAAATTTACATGATAAGAGTAACTAATAATGCAGCAATTAGGTAGATCTGGTGATAATATTGTAGATCTATGTAAGATACTTATAGATCTATGTATAACTAGCATCAAACGTACCAATTTTGGAGTTGATCTAGGTTTTGGGGGTAGAAAATCTTCTTTTGGTGAAAGTGGAAGAAACTAGTAGGGAAAATAGATGGAGAGGTTGGAAAAGGTAGGAAATGGAAGAAATTAGTCAAACTTACCTGATTTAGATTGATTTGAGCTTAATCACCAATAATCACCGAAATGCACCTTCTTTTCTCGTCCCAAGGAGCAAAAACAGTCATTCTCACAAACAAAAAATATCACCTATGAAGCACGGATACGCATATGGGCATGGTACGGGTATGGAACAGGTATGGGTACGGGGATACTAAAAAAATTTAAAATATAGAATACGGGTATGGCGTGTATACGGAAAATTTTTATGTTTGTTTTAAATTTTGTAAAAATCAATAATATCTATTCATAAAAATGAATTAAAAACAATCCAATGTCATTCACATAAACATAAAGAAAAGTGATCAAAGGGTTTTAGAAAAGTCAAACTAAGTTTATATGTATGTCATAGCAGTTTATTAGCACTCAAACTGATCAAGAATTTCAGATAGTTTGAAATTATGTTTAGGAACCATACTCTATTGTACATTTAGAAGTGAAAGTGGACATTATATTAAAAACAATTCAATAGAAGTATTTCAGAATCTATATACAAGCATATGCAAACATCAATACGGTAAGACAAGTTGATAGAATTTGAAAAATATGTTGTAGGCTGAGGAGACAAAAGGCGGAGGACGCAGTGCTTACCGTTAAAGGAAAGGAAATGGATATTTTTGATAGAAATCCAAATAAACCACAATGTGGAGGACACAATGTGCATAAAACATGCAGCTCAGCAAACTAAAGCATCGACAAGTACCATATAATGGTGAATGCACTGGTTTGCAATAAAGAACTAGTAAAAATCCATGATTAGGCAAATGAATATCATTTGAAAAGGGAAATCCCATAAAAATGAAGGACATAGAAACAATAAAGAGAAGAAGGAAGATGAATTTAGCAAGGGGAATGGTGGTTTGATTGACTTTAGGGGAGCAGCTGCAATGGCCTTGCTGCTAGCTGCTACTGGGTAGACAGGGCTCAGAGAGAATTCAGTGCCGTGGGTGCTATTTTTTTTTCTCATTTTGACTAGCTGGATATGGCATGGATACGGCTTAGAAGCATCTGGTACGTATCCTGGGGTATCCAGAAAGTATCGGTACCCAATATGTATGCGGTACGGGTACGGCACATATTTTGGAGTATCGGTTCTTCATAGGTAGCAATCAGGTAGATCTAGTGATAATATTGTAGACCTATATGATATATGTATAGATCTATGTATAATTAGAATCAAACATATCAATTTTGGAGTAGATCTAGGTTTTTGGGGGTAGAAAATCATTTTTAAGGTGAAAGTGGAGGAAATTCATAGGAAAAAGAGATGGAAAGATTGGAAATGGTAGAAAATGGAAGAAATTAGTTAAATTTACCTTGATTTGGATTGATTTGAGCTTCAATTGCCAAAAAACACCGAAATGCACCTTCATTTCTCATCCCAAGCAGCAAAAACAGTCATTCTCACAAACAAACTGTATATTTTTCATTATACCACCGGTTTCGGACGATTACATGAAGTAATTGGTGCATTTGCATCGAAACCACCAATATTTGGTGGTATACCCCCCGGTTTACTGATATTTGTGGGCCTATCAGTACACGTGTGTGTTTCTATATCCAATGGCATTGGTATTGGTATTTTTGGCGGTATACGATCGAGTTCTCTGAGTACAATGGGCAACCTACTTAGTATCTTCAGTGTAGACGAGCTTACCCATAATTAGCAACAGTGATGGTCACAGTTGTGTAATCAATCACCTATAAGAGCTAACCTTTGTGGATAATGAGTTAACAAATAACGAAGCAGAAGAAATACATGGAAAAGGGATATAAAACAGTAAACATAATAGAGCACACGAACTACATCAAAATGGGATGAAAATGAGATACATGAACAGATGGCATGGCGAGAGGATTACAGAATGAGGGGTTAATGAGTTATGACACCAATTACTAAAAATTATACCTGGTCTAGGCAATCCTAATCATATATCAGGTAAAAGAAATACTTTTGAAAGTTTGATCTACCTATAAGAGGGATATTCACGGTTTATATAGAAAATATATTTACTTGATTAACAAAAAATCCCTAAGTAGAGAGTTGAGGGACACAGTATCGAAGAAGATCACTAACAATAATATATTTAAATTATTAAGAAAAATACAATTTCTTTTACTTATACAGGAAAAAATAGGATAGGAATAGTTTCCCCAGCCCTATGACATCATTCATCGACACTAATGAGTTTCCCAGGAAATCATATTTGAGTTTATAGCAGGCATATACTTATTAAATAGGCATGGAACAATATTACAAAGGAATGTTATTAGTCCAGAGCATTTAAGTTCAGATATCTGAAAATGATGGGGAGTTGTGGAGATGATGAATCAGAATATAAAATGAACATACCAAATTCCCAGCGCGCTTGGATGAGAGCTATATCTGAATTGGAGATGAGAAACGGTATTGTTTTCATCAAGAAATCAGAATGAGGCTGAAAGTCAGAATCAAAGATTGCTACAAATTCACAGTCTTCGACATATTGATGCCTCATTCCTTCTTTCAGAGCTCCTGCTTTGTAGCCTTTTCTGCAATCCCTGACCTCATACTTAATGTTTATGCCTCTTTTGACCCAATTTCTGCATTCCATTTCAACAAGTTCCTGAATATAAATAAACCAAGCTCAATACCAGGTTACCTCCCACTTACACCGTAAGCCATGGTTTTCAACAACAGTCTGGGAAAGTCATATAATTCAGCCTGGAAACAGTTTATCCACATATTGCGACAAGATCAATCAAAAAGAATCCTACTGTATCTTGTTATGTACTTTTCCCTAATGAAATCCCGTTTTTTAGTAAAAATCCTTGATAGGGGACATAACAAGGATGTTCAACAATAATTTTAATGGGGGACGATCTAGAAATTGAGTTTGACTTAGAGTTAAATTTCAAAAAATTTCGTAGAATTTGAGATTAAAAAAAAAAGAGTTGAAGGCCAAATTTAGAATAGCTCAATGTTTAATACATTAGTACTTGGTAATATGTAGATCTTCTAGGGTACCCTTTTCAGAATTACTCAGCATTGACATTTTCAGAGAGAACAATGTTATTTGTTAGAAAACCCACATGTTAACCTTTTGGTAACCTTCTGGATGACAGCACCTAAAGGCTATGTTCAAAATTTCGATGAAATGGTCAGAATTTTACCCAAAATTTCTGTTCGGTGGCAATCGGACATCGAAATTGACTGACGAAACTCTCGAAACAGGCAGATCATCGAAATTTTTCTTCTACTTTTTCATATACTATGTACTACCTAGAGCATATTTTTTTGCACAGTTTGTGTCTTTAAGTCTATATATTGTGCTTGCAAACTATAATGACTTAATTCATTGATTTTACCATTGAAAATTGACATCAAAAATGCCCATCGAAACAGTTCAGGGTCATTCACTCAAAAATGACGAGACCCCACCCCCCACATATCCAATGTGAAATATTATTACATATTTGAGTAGATCTACATTAGATCATTCTGGTGAAATTTCATAAATTAATTCGTTTATTTTGCCGTCGAAATGCTAGGAACGCATTTATCAAAATTTCTGTCGAAATTTCTGTTTTTGTGGTCACCGAAACAGCATCGAAATCGGATCTCCCTTTGCCTAAAGGACAAACAGACAGTATTCAAGATCAAACAGATTGATTTAAACCTACCCTTGCTAACATTGAAGACACAAGCATGGCAAGGACAGGTTTGACAAACCGAGTAAGCGGGCGCTTAAGGGCAAAATTAAGCGGATGGGTGTCTTGGCCGATTAAGCGGCCGCCTGGGCCGTTTTTTAATATACTGGGTTCCTAAGTTTAAGTTTCTTCCCTTTGCATCCAATAGCTTCTTTTACAATAAGCCATACTGGACACTGGGCATAAAATCAAACAAAACCTTTGAACTGAATAAAACGAAACCAAATTGCTTGGTATGGTTCAATTTGACAGGGTTGAATGGTCTAGTTCGGTTTCTTAAAATTTTCAAATCGACTAGCAACAGTTTGGTTCTGTTTAGAGGTCAGTTTAAAGTTTAAACAATTGACTAACTCATTAGATTACCATAGACATCTTCTTGGACTGGTTGATTTCTTACACTGAACTCTAAACCGGTATGTATGTATATGTATATATATAACTTCCTCTTTCAAACGAGATGAGAAAGTCAATCGTGGACCTAAGCGTCGAAGATGTTTTGCTTGGTAGTTGAGAAAAGAGATGAATGTGAATTTCCCTCTTTTCGGGCTTGGGAGAAGAAAGGACTCCACTTATTGGGAGCTTTCAACATATATTTATTTCATGCGTCCATGTGTGCATGTGTGTGCACGTGTGCATCTCCATACGCATAGTCACAATATACTCCGACTTTTGAAAAGTCGAGTTTTAAACGTGCATTTTTCCTTAGACGTGAGAAACAACCGAATAACTCCCAATTCTTGGATATTGTGTTTTATTCACGAATTATTTACATTTATGTTTTTTTCCCATTTTATACGTTCTTTTCCTGTAATATAATGATTAAAACTCTAACTTAGTTTGAGTTCATATGTGTGTATGTATGTATGTACTATGTAATATATGTATATGTAAGGACCCTGACCTCCGTTTAGGGTTTACCCTGTTTGCTTTGCTTAACCCTGATGCCTTGTTGCTTTCTAATCCCCTCTAGTGGTGATTAGGGTTTGTTTGTGCTTGTTGAGAGTTGGAGGTGCTACTTGCAATTAACCCAAGTCTAGGGTTTGTGGGCAAGTTTGCCATCTTGTGAGGTGTTCCTCCCTCTCCTTGCTTCCTCTAGTGTTGAGGGGAAGGTTTGGGCTCGTTGCTTGAGTTCCTTTGGGCTTGGTTGAGCTCGTTGGGCCTTGTGGTGCCTTCCTTTTGCTTGGTTGGACCTTGTGTCGGGCAAGAGGGTGGTTGTGTCGCCCAGGGTTGTATCGCCCAAGGTTGTGTGGCCCATGATGGTGGTGTATCGTCCAAGTGTGTCGCCCATGGACCTTTGACCATCTTTGACCTCGTTTGTGTCACCACTAGTGGACACTTGGTGCTTGATGCTTGCATGTGGCAATGGCCTTGAACATGTGTTTAAGACATGCTAGAGTGGTGGTTTTTGCACATGGACAAGTGTCCCTAGATGGGCGACACCTTGCTTTGCTTTACTTTGGTTTCTCCTCCATCCCCTTCTATATATGTGATTCCCTTCTCTTGCTAAGGATCCCTTTAGTTCCCTAGTTTTCCTTCTCCTTGGTGCACGGCACACTCTCTTCTCTTGCAAGCTTGGTGGCCGATCCTCCTTGGAGTCTCCTTCTTCCTTGGTGGTGCTTGGAGCTAGGAGCTTGGAGCTTGCTTAAGGCGGGTTACATAACTCCTAACCCTTACTATATTACCATCTTCTATGTTCTTGTTCTTGTTGTTTATGATCGGCTATGTTGTTGTTAGTTTGGTTTCCTTGCCTAGTTGCACCTTGTTGGCCGAACATATGATCTAGGATTTCTTGGTGAGCAATACTCCTTTCTCTCCTTGGTCTTGAGGAGTGAGCTTGAGTTCTAGTAACATGGGCAATACTCCTCTCTCGCTTGAGTTGAGAGGTGAGCTTGTGTTCTAGTAGCTTGAGAAACACCCTCCTCTCACCATGGACTTGAAGGGTGAGCTTGGTGGTAGTTGTGAGCCTTGCTAAGGTTGTTCCTTGTGTTGCCCGTTTGATGATAGATGATGTGCAAGACCCCTCTCTCCTAGTTGTTGAGAGGTGAGCCACCTTCTTGATCCATTAGGGTTTGGTGCCCTTGTGCTTGAGGTTGATGACGATCTTGTGGAGTTGTTTCTTGGCCGTTAAGGTGTTAATAGAGGTGTTGCCCGATATCCCTCTTGACCTTGAGCTTTGGATGACTAGTTGTGGAGGATGATACCCTGGTCTCTGACCTTGTGACGGGCGTCACACTATCACCCTGTTTTGTGGCGGCCGATAGGCCATGAGTTGGTTGGCTGAACGAAAGGTCCCTTGGCCGACTGTTTGAGCTACACCTTCAGACGTTGCCTTATGTGGAGTACTCTGCCCGACACACACACACATGACCTAGATGTAGCTTGGTGTCGTTGTGCTTTGAGGTGGAAGTTGCTAGTTAGTTCTGTGACGGGCGTCACACTAGTCCTATGTGTGTGTCGGCTGATAACCATGCACCTGATGGGCGTTGCTCTACACCCCGTCGCACGATCTGCTTCTTTGTTTAGCTGCACACTTGGTTGTTGTTACCCTTGGTGCTGACGCAGCGTTGCACGATACCACAGTGCACAGCACTGGTGAGTGCACGACACGCCTGACGCAACGTTGCACATTATACCCTTGTGTTGGCCGTTGGACACCGGTGTGCTGACTGTTATGAGTTGGACGATAGATGAGGGTGCCCTGCCCGATATCATTGTGGTGAGGGTAGTAGGTGCTTTTAGTGAGGGTCCTGCCCTTATAGAAACCGATATGTTGTTCTTGCATCACGTTTAGTTTTAAGTAACCTTGGATGTGCACGATATAGTGGACCACATCTATGTTAGAACTTGTGTATATATCACGTTTAGACATGATGATGGCCCTTAATATGCTGAATGGTAATCATTATGGTAAAGCTTGTCCATGTAACTTATCATGACTTTACATATGCATGTGATCCTCCTGAATCATCTGTATAAGTGCTAAGGAAATGGTAATCACATAAATGCTTTGCTTAATAATATGATCAATGTCTGTGATCTCAAGTTGAGGCATGATTGATAAAGCATATAAGCAGCAATGTCACCACTATGTTGATAATATGAACTTCTAAGTTATTCATGATGATTATGTATACTAACCATGCAGGTCTCATACAGATGCATACCCAGGTAAAGGGCTATGAGGTATATATATTGAGTAACTCTGCTGTGATGGTTACTCTTGATAATGAGATAACTTGTATAATGTATTTAACTAAAAGTGCTTGGGATTGCTATCCCATGTTGATGATATAAGCCTTGAGAGGCAGTGGCACTATGTGATAAGGAATTGAGATCCCATGGCAATGTGATGATCCTAGAGATGGATCGGGATGATTGGCAAGAGGCCCAGTGATAACATGTAATGTTGGATCCTTATGATGGATCAGGATGATGTTGATTACAATAATAGCCTAATGTTGAGTTTTATGTTGTTTATTCTTGTTATAGTTTACATGTTATATAACTTGGTTGAATCTTGCAATCCATATAAAAAATACTAATTAATCAGAGTGGAATATATCATGTAGTTGCCCTGGCCATAGATCCATCATCGTCAGGAGCTGGTGATGGTGAAACGGGTTCTCCTGCGGGTTAACCCGGAGCGCATATTATTGAATATGCGAGGTTTCTCCTAGCCTAAAATAGAGAGGGAATCGAGTGCAACTACGGTTGCAGACTCGGGATATGTATATGAGCATGGTGAACAAGCCCATGGCTCAGTGTGATAGAGCATGAATGCGTTCATGGCTCAGAGCACGGTGAACAGGCCCGTGGCTCAGATATACTAGCGCCGTGACCTGTACCGAGGCGGGCTAGAGGACGGGTAGCCTATGGAGCTAACCCTGTGGCTGAGGCCACTTAAGCATGAGACTGCGGTCCTGCTTTGGTTCTGGTGTACTGACCACGAGGTGGGAGGTCGTGGAGTCCAGCTCTTCCATTGACCTTGTATGGCACCGGCTCCGGGTTTCGTAGCCGTCGGTTGGATTTGAGCAGTACGGCTCACTTCCTCAGGGCATAATAATACGTAATCCAGCCGAATAGTATTTACTGCTTAAGGCAAAACACGGAACATTGGTTGAGGTCTTGCTTGTGCAGTTAATCTTGTTATACATGCAGTTACTTATATGTTCCTCATTTATGTGATAAGATCTTATAATTTTATGCTCCATAAAGAGATGATTGATGATACGTCCTCCTTACATCCTGGTAAGCTTCATGGTACGAATAGCCTTACTGTATAGACTGTTATTATTCTACGTTTCACTGTTTATCTTCTGTTGTTGCTTTATCCTCTTGGTTTTATAGTTTTGGCGGAGAGTTATGTTTCTCGCTGGGATTGTGTGTCTGACCCCGCTGGTTTACACCCTTTTTAGGTGTTCGAGCTAGACGTGGTGGTGGTCGCGGAGTTGCGGCCAAGCAGCAAGACGAGCAGTAGGAGGCAAGCGATGGATATGCTGCTGTATTGGATGTTTTGTAGTCGAGTCTTAGAGTCATCCCTATACTCTCAGGTGCTTGGAGGTGTTTTGACGTTGTTTCACGATGCATAGCTGTTGATGTTTTGTATATCCTGCTGCTGGCCGGATGTGGGCCTTTATGTATGTATAAACAGGTGATGAACTCATGTGATGACAGGACAGTTGTTCCTCTAAGCTGTGGACACGTATCAAGGCCTGTATATGTTTATATAACATGTTTCCCCTGCAGGATGAGGACTTAAATGTAATAGTTTCTCAGTTTATTCATTTTCCGCAATCGGTTTTAATTAACTCGTATTTTGGTAATCCGTGGTTTATGGTGTTTTCCGCACGTTTTTCGCGTAACACCTCGTTGTCTGTATGATAGCGGGATGTGTTGTCACAAGTTTGGTATCAGAGCTCTAGGTTCGTTGAGTCTACAGGGACTTAGGACTAGGTTGTGTCTGTTCTTGTGAGTTTCCCAGATTTTCTTACAATCATCTTCTGCCCTCAGCGGAGGAAAAGCCAAGATGTCTGGAAACCATGAAGAACATGCTGCTGAGAACAGCAATGTTACATCAGTTGATGGAGCTATAGGGCAGGCACATGAAGATCGGGTGCCTGAGGTCCCCCAACCTGACCCAGCCATTCTTGAACATCCTGCTTATCAACAGCTTATGGGGCAGATAATGGCTACGATGAATCTCATGGTAGAAAGATTGCTAGTGCCTCCGCCAAGAGCACAGGCTCCCCATGGTGAAACATCGGGTATTGGGAAGACCTTTGAGCGGCTTCGCCGAGTCGGAGCTTCGGATTATGCTGGAACGGCTAATCCAGCGGATGCAGATCTGTGGCTGACAAGTCTTGAGAAGGCTTTTCGGATCCTCGACATCCCCGAAGCAGACAAAGTAAAGCACGCTGTCTACCTTCTGAAGGGTAGTGTTGGTCACTGGTGGACCATCGAGGAAGAGAAGCGACCTGGTGAGGTGATCGGTTGGGAGGTTTTCCGGCGCGAGTTCGTCAGCAGATACTTTTCGAAGACGTATCTGGATGAGAAGATCAGTCAGTTCGAGCGCTTGCGACAAGGAACGATGAACATCACCGAGTACGAGGCCAAGTTCATGGACCTGTTGAGGTTTTGTCCTCACATGGCAGCGACAGATGAAGAACGGATCAGACGCTTTGAGAAAGGTCTGAGTGCTGAGCTGACAACACCTGCTTCTGCGTTAGAGAACAGAGAGCGGTTTGCCACGTTTGTGGAATCTGTCCGGAGGATTGAACGATCAGTAAGGGAGAAAAGAGAATACATGACTAAAAAGAGGCATGCTCAGTTCCAGGGAGCAGAGGTCGTGGACAGCAAGCAACGGCTCGATTCTATGCTATGAGTCAGCCGGAGGCGATAGTCAACCCGCGAGTGGTGACAGGTCAGATGGAGTTATTTCATTCTGATATGTCTTCTTCTTGCTTTATATCTGTTCTGGTTGACCCGGGTGCTACACACTCTTTTATCGCCTATAGTATGCTTGAAAATTGTCATTTACCTGTTAGTTGTAAGAAGGATAGCTTGTTGTTAGAAACCCCTCTTGATGGTCCCTCGATGCTTCGAGAAGAGTGTCCATCTTGTGTCTTATCTTTTTCGGGACACAGCATCCAAGTGGACCTTATATCACTTGATATGCACGGTTTCGATGTGATCCTTGGGATGGATACGTTAGAGAAGTATAAGGTTATTTTGGACTGTGGTTCCAAGCAAGCTGTGTTTGATGATGGCGGTAAGAAGTGGATCTTCCAAGGAGATAGGAAGATTCTTCCGACGTGTCTGGTATCAGCTATGGTGGCAGAGAAGTTGTTACGGCAAGGATGTGAAGCGTTCTTCGCTCACGTGGTGGATACCGTTGTGGCTACCAAGGTGAAAGGTCCTAGCCTCGAGGAGGTGTCGGTTGTCCGAGAGTTTGCGGATGTGTTTCCTGATGAGTTTCCTGGTGTTCCTCCGCCCCGAGAAATTGATTTCGAGATCAATCTGGTACCAGGAACGCAGCCAGTTGCACAGGCGCCGTATAGGATGGCTCCATTAGAGATGGCAGAGCTTGAGAAACAGTTGCAAGAGTTGTTGGAGAAGGGTTTCATCCGACCGAGTACGTCGCCTTGGGGTGCTCCAGTGTTGTTCGTCAAGAAGAAAGACGGATCGATGCGGCTATGTATAGACTACCGGCAGTTGAACAAGGTCACGATCAAGAACAAGTACCCATTGTCGAGGATAGATGATCTGTTCGATCAGTTGCGTGGTGCGACAGTGTTTTCAAAGATCGATCTACGGTCCGGATATCATCAGTTGAGGATTAAGGCGGATGACATACCAAAGTCAGCTTTTAGGACGAGGTATGGTCATTTCGAGTTCGTGGTTATGCCGTTTGGGCTAACCAATGCACCTGTTGCTTTCATGGATTTGATGAACAGAGTGTTCTGTCTGTTCTTAGATCAGTTTGTCGTAGTCTTCATAGATGACATTTTGATCTATAGTTGGGACAGTCTAGAGCATGAGCGACATCTTCAACTAGCGTTAACTCTTCTTCGCCAACATCATTTGTACGCCAAGTTCAGTAAGTGTGAATTCTGGTTGGAAGAAGTGACTTTCTTGGGTCATGTGATATCTGTTGAAGGAGTCAAAGTAGATCCGAAGAAGGTGGAGTCCGTGGCAGATTGGGAGCAACCAAAGACGCCAACAGAAGTTCGTAGTTTCCTGGGTTTAGCAGGATACTACCGGAGGTTTATCAAGGACTTCAGTGCAATTGCGTTGCCGATGACGAAGTTGACTAGAAAGGATGTACCTTTTATCTGGGATGATCATTGTCAGCAAGCTTTCCAGAGTTTGAAGGAGAAGCTGACTAGCGCTCCAGTGTTGGTCCTGCCAGAGCCTGGGAAGGGCTATGTTGTTTTCTGCGATGCTTTCAAGAAAGGTTTAGGTTGTGTGCTGATGCAGGAAGAACATGTGGTTTCTTTTGCTTCGCGACAGCTTAAGAAACACGAGGAGAACTATCCAACTCATGATTTGGAGTTGGCAGCAGTGGTTCATGCGTTAAAGATTTGGAGACACTATCTTTACGGGGAAGTGTGTCAGATCTTTACGGATCATAAGAATCTGAAGTACATCTTTTCACAGTACGAGTTAAACATGCGACAGCGTCGATGGATGGAGTTAATCAATGACTACGACTGCACCATCGAGTACCATCCTGGTAAGGCGAATGTGGTGGCTGATGCGCTTAGCCGAAAGTCTTCTTCTCTTTCTTCAAAGAAGGCACAGTTGAGTTCCCTGGTATGCCATAGACGGGATATGTTTGTTTCCTTGCGGCAGATGAATGTGCAGATGGAAGTTTCCTTGTTAGCTGAACTTTTGGCACAGATGCAAGTCAAGCCTACGCTGAGACAGCAAATCAAAGATGCACAGCAAACAGATGACGCGGTACAATTGATCAGATCAGAGTTCGGCAGCGAAAGCGTGATGGGTTCCATGAGTCTGAAGATGGACTAGTTTGCTATCGTGATAGGATGGTGGTCCCTGATGCTGATGATCTGAGGAAGTTAGTACTTGAGGAAGCACACACGTCGATGTATGCTATGCATCCAGGAGTCACCAAGATGTATCATGGTCTGAAGGACTTGTATTGGTGGCCCGGTTTGAAGAGAGATGTAGCTGAGTTCGTGGCTAGATGTACGGTTTGTCAGCAAGTCAAGGCTGAACATCAGAAGCCGGCAGGTACTTTGCAACCCCTGCCGATACCACAGTGGAAATGGGATCATATAACCATGGATTTCGTAGTTGGTCTACCCAGGACAACTAGGAATCATAATTCCATTTGGGCGATAGTGGACAGGTTGACGAAGTCTGCCCATTTCATACCAGTAAAGACAACGTATACAGCCGAGAAACTCGCTCGAGTATACGTGGATGAGATAGTACGTTTGCATGGTGTGCCAGCGACGATAGTTTCTGACAGAGGTCCTCAGTTCACAAGTCGTTTCTGGGAACAGTTGCACAAAGCGTTGGGAACGCAGTTGAGGTTCAGTACTGCCTTCCACCCGCAGACAGATGGACAGTCTGAAAAGACTATTCAGACTTTAGAAGATCTCCTTCGAGCTTGTGTTTTGCAGTTCCTAGGCAGTTGGGACATACATCTCAGTTTGATAGAGTTTGCCTACAACAACAGTTATCAGCGGAGCATTGACATGGCTCCTTATGAGGCCTTATATGGCAGGAAGTGCAGATCTCCTTTGTGTTGGTATGAGTCTGGTGAATATCAGCTTTTGGGTACTGAGTTAGTACAGCAGATAACAGAAAAGATCAAAGTGATACAACAACAGTTGAAAGCGGCACAGGACAGACAGAAGTCTTATGCGGACAATCGTCGACGACTTTTGGAATTCCAGGTGGGAGACAAAGTGTATCTTAAAGTCTCACCGTGGAAAGGTGTGCTAAGGTTTGGCCGGAAGGGTAAGCTAGCACCCAGGTATATGGGGCCATACCCAGTTATAGCACGTATGGGCAAGGTAGCTTACAAGTTAGAGCTGCCGCCAGAGTTGCACAAGTTACATCCAGTTTTCCATGTCAGTATGCTGAAGAAAAGTCACCCAGATTCTGAAACAGTGATACAGCCAGTTGAAGTTGAGCTTGATGAAGATGTGACCTACGAGGAAGGTCCTGTGGCGATCCGTGACAGAAGAGTTAAGAAACTGAAGAGGAAGGACCTGGTTCTTGTGAAGGTTCTTTGGCATCATCGTGGTGTTGAGGAAGCCACGTGGGAGCTTGAGGAAGAGATGAGGAGGAAGTATCCCTCGCTTTTCTCTTCGGATTTCGGGGACGAAATCCCTTTGTATGGGGTTAGTTTGTAAGGACCCTGACCTCCGTTTAGGGTTTACTCTGTTTGCTTTGCTTAACCCTGATGCCTTGTTGCTTTCTAATCCCCTCTAGTGGTGATTAGGGTTTGTTTGTGCTTGTTGAGAGTTGGAGGTGCTACTTGCAATTAACCCAAGTCTAGGGTTTGTGGGCAAGTTTGCCATCTTATGAGGTGTTCCTCCCTCTCCTTGCTTCCTCTAGTGTTGAGGGGAAGGTTTAGGCTCGTTGCTTGAGTTCCTTTGGGCTTGGTTGAGCTTGTTGGGCCTTGTGGTGCCTTGCTTTTGCTTGGTTGGACCTTGTGTCGGGCAAGAGGGTGGTTGTGTCGCCCAGGGTTGTATCGCCCAAGGCTGTGTCGCCCATGATGGTGGTGTATCGTCCAAGTGTGTCGCCCATGGACCTTTGACCATCTTTGACCTCGTTTGTGTCACCACTAGTGGACACTTGGTGCTTGATGCTTGCATGTGGCAATGGCCTTGAACATGTGTTTAAGACATGCTAGAGTGGTGGTTTTTGCACATGGACAAGTGTCCCTAGATGGGCGACACCTTGCTTTGCTTTGCTTTGGTTTCTCCTCCATCCCCTTCTATATATGCGATTCCCTTCTCTTGCTAAGGATCCCTTTAGTTCCCTAGTTTTCCTTCTCCTTGGTGCACGGCACACTCTCTTCTCTTGCAAGCTTGGTGGCCGATCCTCCTTGGAGTCTCCTTCTTCCTTGGTGGTGCTTGGAGCTAGGAGCTTGGAGCTTGCTAAGGCGGGTTACATAACTCATAACCCTAACTATATTACCATCTTCTATGTTCTTGTTCTTGTTGTTTATGATCGGCTATGTTGTTGTTAGTTTGGTTTCCTTGCCTAGTTGCACCTTGTTGGCCGAACATATGATCTAGGATTTCTTGGTGAGCAATACTCATTTCTCTCCTTGGTCTTGAGGAGTGAGCTTGAGTTCTAGTAATATGGGCAATACTCCTCTCTCGCTTGAGTTGAGAGGTGAGCTTGTGTTCTAGTAGCTTGAGAAACACCCTCCTCTCACCATGGACTTGAAGGGTGAGCTTGGTGGTAGTTGTGAGCCTTGCTAAGGTTGTTCCTTGTGTTTCCCGTTTGATGATAGATGATGTGCAAGACCCCTCTCTCCTGGTTGTTGAGAGGTGAGCCACCTTCTTGATCCATTAGGGTTTGGTGCCCTTGTGCTTGAGGTTGATGACGATCTTGTGGAGTTGTTTCTTGGCCGTTAAGGTGTTAATAGAGGTGTTGCCCGATATCCCTCTTGACCTTGAGCTTTGGATGACCAGTTGTGGAGGATGATACCCTGGTCTCTGACCTTGTGACGGGCGTCACACTATCACCCTGTTTTGTGGCGGCCGATAGGCCATGAGTTGGTTGGCTGAACGAAAGGTCCCTTGGCCGACTGTTTGAGCTACACCTTCATACGTTGCCTCATGTGGAGTACTCTGCCCGACACACACACACATGACCTAGATGTAGCTTGGTGTCGTTGTGCTTTGAGGTGGAAGTTGCTAGTTAGTTCTGTGACGGGCGTCACACTAGTCCTATGTGTGTGTCGGCTGATAACCCTGCACCTGATGGGCGTTTCTCTACACCCCGTCGCACGATCTGCTTCTTTGTTTAGCTGCACACTTGGTTGTTGTTACCCTTGGTGCTGACGCAGCGTTGCACGATACCACAGTGCACAGCACTGGTGAGTGCACGACACGCCTGACGCAACGTTGCACATTATACCCTTGTGTTGGCCGTTGGACACCGGTGTGCTGACTGTTATGAGTTGGACGATAGATGAGGGTGCCCTGCCCGATATCATTGTGGTGAGGGTAGTAGGTGCTTTTAGTGAGGGTCCTGCCCTTATAGAAACCGATAGGTTGTTCTTGCATCACGTTTAGTTTTAAGTAACCCTGGATGTGCACGATATAGTGGACCACATCTATGTTAGAACTTGTGTATATATCACGTTTAGACATGATGATGGCCCTTAATATGCTGAATGGTAATCATTATGGTAAAGCTTGTCCATGTAACTTATCATGACTTTACATATGCATGTGATCCTCCTGAATCATCTGTATAAGTGCTAAGGAAATGGTAATCACATAAATGCTTTGCTTAATAATATGATCAATGTCTGTGATCTCAAGTTGAGGCATGATTGATAAAGCATATAAGCAGCAATGTCACCACTATGTTGATAATATGAACTTCTAAGTTATTCATGATGATTATGTATACTAACCATGCAGGTCTCATACAGATGCATACCCAGGTAAAGGGCTATGAGGTATATATATTGAGTAACTCTGCTGTGATGGTTACTCTTGATAATGAGATAACTTGTATAATGTATTTAACTAAAAGTGCTTGGGATTGCTATCCCATGTTGATGATATAAGCCTTGAGAGGCAGTGGCACTATGTGATAAGGAATTGAGATCACATGGCAATGTGATGATCCTAGAGATGGATCGGGATGATTGGCAAGAGGCCCAGTGATAACATGTAATGTTGGATCCTTATGATGGATCAGGATGATGTTGATTACAATAATAGCCTAATGTTGAGTTTTATGTTGTTTATTCTTGTTATAGTTTACATGTTATATAACTTGGTTGAATCTTGCAATCCATATAAAAAATACTAATTAATCAGAGTGGAATATATCATGTAGTTGCCCTGGCCATAGATCCATCATCGTCAGGAGCTGGTGATGGTGAAACGGGTTCTCCTGCGGGTTAACCCGGAGCGCATATTATTGAATATGCGAGGTTTCTCCTAGCCTAAAATAGAGAGGGAATCGAGTGCAACTACGGTTGCAGACTCGGGATATGTATATGAGCATGGTGAACAAGCCCATGGCTCAGTGTGATAGAGCATGAATGCGTTCATGGCTCAGAGCACGGTGAACAGGCCCGTGGCTCAGATATACTAGCGCCGTGACCTGTACCGAGGCGGGCTAGAGGACGGGTAGCCTATGGAGCTGACCCTGTGGCTGAGGCCACTTAAGCATGAGACTGTGGTCCTGCTTTGGTTCTCGTGTACTGACCACGAGGTGGGAGGTCGTGGAGTCCAGCTCTTCCATTGACCTTGTATGGCACCGGCTCCGGGTTTCGTAGCCGTCGGTTGGATTTGAGCAGTACGGCTCACTTCCTCAGGGCATAATAATACGTAATCCAGCCGAATAGTATTTACTGCTTAAGGCAAAACACGGAACATTGGTTGAGGTCTTGCTTGTGCAGTTAATCTTGTTATACATGCAGTTACTTATATGTTCCTCATGTTATGTGATAAGATCTTATAATTTTATGCTCCATAAAGAGATGATTGATGATACGTCCTCCTTACATCCTGGTAAGCTTCATGGTACGAATAGCCTTACTGTATAGACTGTTATTATTCTACGTTTCATTGTTTATCTTCTGTTGTTGCTTTATCCTCTTGGTTTTATAGTTTTGGCGGGGAGTTATGTTTCTCGCTGGGACTGTGTATCTCACCCCGCTGGTTTACACCATTTTTAGGTGTTCGAGCTAGACGTGGTGGTGGTCGCGGAGTTGCGGCCGAGCAGCAAGACGAGCAGTAGGAGGCAAGTGATGGATATGTTGCTGTTTTGGATGTTTTGTAGTAGAGTCTTAGAGTCATCCCTGTACTCTCAGGTCCTTGGAGGTGTTTTGACGTTGTTTCACGATGCACAGTTGTTGATGTTTTGTATATCATGCTGTTGGCCGGATGTGGGCCTTTATGTATGTATAAACAGGTGATGAACTCATGTGATGACAGGACAGCTGTTCCTCTAAGCTGTGGACACGTATCAAGGCTTGTATATGTTTATATAACATGTTTCCCCTGCAGGATGAGGACTTAAATGTAATAGTTTCTCAATTTATTCATTTTCCGCAATCGGTTTTAATTAACTCGTATTTTGGTAATCCGTGGTTTATGGTGTTTTCCGCACGTTTTTCGCGTAACACCTCGTTGTCTGTATGATAGCGGGATGTGTTGCCACAGTATATGTATGTAATAGTTATATAGTATGCAACATATATGTGTGTGTGCGAGTATATATATATATGGGGGTGTGTGTGCGTGCGTGAAAAACATGTGTATGAGTGCAAAACATATATATACATATATATACATATATATGCAATATATGTATAAAAATGACCGATTTTTTCCCAATCGTTGACCATATTTTTACCGTATTTTAACCTTTTTCACTTGAATTTCCTGCATAAGCGCCGAATCCGAATTTTTCAGCTCAACCAAACGTATCTCGAATATCGAATTTGTGACTATGTCCATGTGTGCATGCACATGCGCGTGTGCGTGCATGCACATGTGCGCGTGTGTGCGTGCACGCATGTACGCATGTGGTGCGCTCATATTGTTTTCTTAGCTTCTTTCTTGATTGGCTTGTATTTATGAAGAAATTGCATCATATAGAGATTTTGGCAAACTCCTATAAATCTCCCTTCTGAGTTTGATAGCCTTTTGGATTACCCCAAAACTTTCTTGGTCATTCTTGTTATGCGGGATGCCATATAACGCCACGTAGTGTTAAGTGTTAACATCAGAATCCAAGTTTCAAGTGCCCTCCTTAAAAGTTTATCATATAAAGTCAAATTGTCTTCTACTCTAAGATTCTACCAGTTACTTCTTATGTCTTGGTTTCTCTATGCTTACTTTAGTTGATGTTTATGTTGATATCCAAAACCAACAACCTATGTTGGGTTTTGAGTTTTACTCTAGGGATCACTCCACTATCCCTGTAGAAGTAATCCATTTGGCTATAGTTATAAACTCTTGAAAGTAATCATATGAGAATCTCTTTTCTTGAAATGGGTATTTGTTAAAACCATATCATAAGAAACTACAAAAAGTAATATCCTCTCTCCTTCTCTAGTCCTGCTGCCATAGCCAAAACCACCATGAACTCTCACAACCAGCATTGCAACTCCCTGCATGACCATTTAAATCACTTCCAATTATGATCATCTTCTCAATCGGTCATACTTGCATCAACTCATCAATGGCTTATCAAAAATCCTTCTTAACCTCCTCGCTAAGGCCAACCTGGGGGCATAAGCACTAATTATATTAACATTGTTCCCCAAGAACAAGCTTAATAGCTAGGATATTGCCACCCATCCTTGTGATTTTGACAGTATCATCCTTCAACATAATACCAACAATAATTCCCCAATTTTTTTGTTGTCAAGACTTGTATAGTAAATTTTGCATCGTGTGTCTCCAAACTATCTGCATTGTTCCCCTATCTACTTAGTTTTCTTCAAGCAAGTTATATTGACATGTCTTCTAATCAAGGTTAGTTTTCTTCAAGCAAGTTATATTGACCTATCTTCTAATCAAGGTATCCATCCACTATCTCTGATTTTCCTATCAAAGACACAATACTCCAGTATCCCACTCTAATCCTTTCACATTTTTTACTACATTCGAGCAACAATGTAGCAAGACTAGCTTCTTTGCCCACACCCATTTAAGGTGTAGAAACCCTTGCTTCTCCTTCCACACAACCGAGCATTTTTGTGTTAAAATCCTTTGTTTATTTATCATGAGCCCACTGCACCCAGGCGCCAATACATCACATCGCTAGGTAGGGATCATCATCATCTAAACCTCAGTATGTTGGGGTCGGCTACATGGATCCTTCGTTTCCATTCAGCTCTATCATGGGCCATATTTCGGTTGAGATGTAGAGATTTAAAATCTCTCTTTAGAAGCTCATTCCATGTTAATTTATGTCTTCCTCTTCTTCTATTTATAGTGCTTGACTCAATAGCGTTGCTTCGTATAGGCACATTAGTCGGTCTGCGTTGCACATGTCCGTACCATCTGAGTCGGCCCTCGCGCAACTTATCCTCAATGCTCGCCACCCCCACTTTATCTTTGATATAATCATTTCTAAAACGATCTTTTCTTGTCTTCCCACACATCCATCTCAGCATACGCATTTCAGCCACGTTCATCTTGTTGAGACTTTGTTTCTTCACCGCCCAACGTTCACTCCCATAGAGCATGGTTGGCCGTATAGTTGTTCTATAAAACTTAAATTTTAACCTGAGAGTATAGTTGTCCAAGGGTCCTAAGAGAGAGTATGCTCACCTCCTTGGTGGGTATGGTGACCACAACACACACGTAACTCCGCCTATGTTTTCGTACGTTTTGTGCAAATATAGCCGGTCCCAAGCCCGAGTAAAGGAGGAGGGTTGGTGGTAGGTTGACAGTCAGCCATAAAAACTTTGTCACTATTTCTATGACATGGATCCTTACAAAAATTTCGCTAGGTAGGGATGCTCCAATGAAATTTTTATCATCAGTGACTAGGTAGAAAATGAGGGAAACATGAGAATAATAAAATCATGTGATTTTAGGCATGAGATTTGTTGGTGTTACATAAATGCACATGCATTTAATATAAACATACTTTGACATATATAGTTTTTCTTAAGAAGTTCTTCAATGCGACAAAAAGACACATTTTGAAACCAAGTTGTGTGGGCTTAAAGAATTCAAATTGTTTTTTACTACACAATTGTGAAAATTATGATGATAAAATCAGTAGAAACTATGTTTGTCATATCAAGTGATTGAAAGTAAAAAAAATGGTGAAATAATTGACTGCTTTTTAAGAAAATGATTGAATGTGAAGAACTTTAACCTACAACAAGGATCATCGGGTGTTACCATGGGACTTCATGGCCCCTTGCAAGAGAAATAATGTATCTAACAAAAACATGTCCTTTACAAGACATCATAAATTCTATTGTATGTACATTTTTATAAGTTTGTTAGAATTATTCTTATCAGATTTATGGAAAGAGATAAACTTTATGGATATTTTTAAGAAAACAAAAGACCAAAATTCATGTGACATGAGATTGCTCATGTAGTGTCCTGATAGAAGGTAGTGAAATATATCCCCAAAACTGTTGATTTCCAAAGTACCCAATCCCAAAGATGCTCCAAGTTTCAAATTCTTACCATGTTGGCCAGCATCAAATGAAATGTGAATCAAGTTGACCAGGCAACTATTGAATAGTTTGCCGAAGCCTAGAATCGTACATGGTTAACCTAGTCAAGCCTTGGTTTTGAATTCTAGCAAATCTTTCAAATTTCAATATCATGACTATCCTAATTAATATAGTATGGTTTGGGTCAAATTTTGGGTCCACCCATCCTACATATTTTTATTTCAAACAAAATCTAGAGAACTAATTACAAGTATGTCAAAATGATAAATGAATGTACACTTTAAACAGAAATTCATAGCATAAAAGAACAATATATCCACATGATGAAATCATAAATCGCCGTACTTTTTACTCTACAAGCATGATGCTATTTCATTTTATAAAAAGAAACAGTGTTATACATTCTTTGTCAAGGTATTGATTTTATCCATGCAAATAGAAAATCCATCCTTTATGCAAGTACCTCAAATTATTGGCTGATTAAGCAGGAGTGTCTGTGTCTATACAAATCATGGTATTTCCTTTCCCTATGTAGATGGTGCATAACAGGTTGAGCTAGATCCTTAGTTCACTATTTTATCATCAAGGTGGCACATTATCATAGTAGGATGATGTACTAACCTAGAAGCCTTCCCCCATATTTCACTGGAATGTGAACATGTACAGAAAATGTGTCCCTTAGACTCCCTAACTTTTGTGCATGGAGGACATCCCTGAGCCATATGAATCCCATGTTTTTGGAGCAGGTCAGCATTAAGAAACCTCCAATATAAGCACTTTCAACCGCTGAAAGGTAGCTTCCTCGAGGAGGTTCTATTTCCAAATCCGTTTCACACAACTTACTTTAGTTAATATTGCACGATACATCTTCCATGCAGCCATTCTGTGAGCAGTATGAAATGATCAGCAAGGGGTCATAGTCCTCAGGGACATGGTATGTACCAGGCTACCAGCTATCTGCTTAGATGTATCTACAACTAGGCAGGTTGTCCCACAATCCAGCTATAAAATGGATTCACTAATTATTTTATTTTGCACAACTTACTTTAGTTAATATTGCACGATACATCTTCCATGCAGCCATTCTGTGAGCATTATGAAATGATCAGCAAGGGGTCATAGTCCTCAGGGACATGGTATGTACCAGGCTACCAGCTATCTGCTTAGATGTATCTACAACTAGGCAGGTTGTCCCACAATCCAGCTATAAAATGGATTCACTAATTATTTTATTTTACATCAAGGTGAACTCCATCAAGGCACCAAAGTTCCAACCATAATCCGATCTTACACCCATTGCCTATGGAATTTGCATGGGATGAATGAAGTAATCCCGATAAAAGAAAACTCATCTCCAGATCCAAGAAAGGCTTTGCTTCTGGTTCGGCACCCCACAATGACGTCTAAAATTACAGAATATTATCTAAAGTTAAATTATGAATATGTAATCTGAATATCACATTGACACTAAGTAGCATGTTTTTTAGATGCCTGACGGCAACTTCAGTAGTCTGGCGAGATATTTTAAAAAGCAAGCTCACTTTTGTGGAAAACCATCTGCCAGATTAGCTGAACATGTATTCCAGCTAGCAAACTGTATCTTCTGTGTTAACAATAATGCTTGACTGGCTGCATTTCTTTATGGACTTCATCCCTGGACACTTGTACATCATAGCTGCACCGTATCAGGCTTAGCATTACGTACACGTTAAAACTTAGATGTTCCATCTGTTTATTTTGGACCTTATATTCTACAGGAGACACAGAATGGAGTTACTTCCTTGGCTCATCAACAATCTTAGTGCCCCATTCTAGTCCCCATGAAAAAATAATAAAGTCAACCGACTTGCACAGCCTTGCAGTGTCTTATAGCACTGAGTTTGCAGATCTTCGCCTTTAAGATGTTTCCCTTACACAGAATGATGTTTAATAATGCAGATCCCACAATACCCCTTTCTGATGATTATGTAATCAGCAGCTCCTAAGTAGGTATTCCTTATTTAGAATTTTGAAAGGGTTAATTATTCTGTCACATTAATCAGAGCACCTGACTGACACCATTTCAGTTTACAAACATAAACAACTAAGACTGATAAATGTGGCGTCCACGTCTTATCCTCTCATAATCCCTCCCACTTCTCATCCATTACTTCTAAAATACTGGGGAGGTTTCGTATTAATTAATATACTGAAGAGCAGAAACCAACCAAGTATTTTGCTAGGAAAACCTAACTCGAGTATTTTATCTCCTTGGAACAGTGCATCAACCCTGCAAATTGCCAGTGCCACTAGTGTGGAAATTATCTATTTAATACTACAAACTGCGCAAACAACAACGGCATGCATGCAAATAATGCAGAAAGGATTGGCAGCTTAATTTGTTACCTGCACTTCTACAAGGGCATTTTTATAAGATATTAAACTCACATTATTTTAATATAAACGGAAAATAATGCACCCAACCCAAAAATGTCAAATTTAAAATTTTGTATTCTATCTACGAGGCAGAGACTTCCAATCCCCTATATGCCAGGTCAAAGTCAACTCCAGATTAAAATTATGTTAAGTTTGATTAATTCATAAAGGGCACGAGTTTTCCGGGTAGAGACACCGCTAGATGTTTAGTTACCCACGGATTGGCAGGGCGAATACGAGGAGAGACAGAGTGGTAAAAAACAGGAAGCACGATGACGGTTTGCCGCCGTCGGCCCAACTGAGACGATTTTGGTGGGTTTAGGGTTTACTCGAGATGTTATCAATAATAAATATCTTTTAAGGTAGGTGAGAAATTAAGGAAACAGTAAAGTCGTCTTCTTCTTCTTTGCGCGGAGGCGGAAGTGGCGTACAAAGGAGAGAAGACACACCTTGACAACGGGATCGGTGGAATCGTCCAGCACTTGGATGACAATCCGATTGGGTGGCCATGTGAGAGCGCAGGCAGCTCCAATAGACTGCTTGTACACCTGCAATGCACATACCCAACGGAATTTATCGCCTCCCAATCAAAAGACGCAGTTCCAGCCAATAGGATGAGCACAGCTGCTGCCTCAAGTCAACGCTAATTGGGCAACAGAGAAAATATCACCTCTTTCTCGTTATACATGGGGATCTGCACGAGGACCTTGGGGTAGCCGGAAGAGTCACATGTTCCGTCGGCGCCGGACTCCAAATCGCCGTCGCCGCGTCTGGCGCTACTACCATTCAAAGCAGAATCCTCCTTTTCTATCAAGCTGCTGTTCTCTTCAAAGGGTTCCCATTTGTACCTCTGCTGGGGCGTGCGCCGGAACAGCTTCACGAAAAGACTGACGGCGGACATGGACAGCGTTTCAATCAGGAGCATAACGGACATGACGAGGCATACTACCACAGCGGCCCATAGCGCCGGAACCACAAAGGTCTTCCTCACGTCCAACCACAGCAGACGAGCTTGCTTCAAAAGGACGGGAATACCGAATTGATCCTTGGCAGAGAAGTGCCAGTCGGGAACGCTGGGAATAGAAATGGGCTCGCCGCCAGTAGAGGCATCGGATGGGAGGAGAAGGGGGTTAACGGAGGCAAACGATTGGAGGGAAGTAGCAGCCAATGTGGATGATAATGATGATGACGCCACTGGAGTTGGGTTTGGGTCGAGACCAGCAGCAGCGACGGCAGCAGAGGAAATGACGGCGGCGATGAGAAAGAGCCGCCTTGCTGCATACATCATTACTGAACCAGCCTTCACCAACTTCTGGAGTAGAAGGAAAAGGGTGAAAAACGAAGGAGGGCTAGAGGTAGTTGTCCTGTGCGGCTGTGCGCACTAGGAAGCGCAGCTGTAGTACTCACCAGATTGGCAGCTTCTTCGTTGCGCAGCCTTCCTCCGTAAATAATCAGAGGGTAGTTGGAAACTGAAAATTCGTAACGCACAGACACAGCCCATCGCATCTTTTCCTATTACTACTGCTTTTCCGCATTACACATGGTATAGTCACATTCTATATGACGGGTTCCTTTTTATTTAATAAACCGATTAATTAGTTGTGTTAGGGTAACAGCAGCGTGTATTAGGTGACATACACGAGCAACGGGGAGGGGGGTAGGCAAAAGGGCGGTAAGAAACACCGAAGCGGGATCCCCTTGAACAACCCGTAACATAGAAAGTATAACAAAAACATGAGCTAAAATGGGGTGGGAGGTAGGGATCAGATCGGGTTGTTGCAGATTTATTAAAGCTGCGGTTCGGGTCACGTCCCAAAGTTTTCACACTTTAAAGATCTGAATCCGGTCTGTGTTATATATTCGAGTTGTGGGCCGGGTTTGGCTCCGACCTATATTGATAATTTCTCACAAAATAAAGATACTCTTGTTTTTTATTCTTTCGTTAAAATTAGTTAATGTTGGAATATTTATAATATAAAAATACACATACTATTTGTTTATGTTCAAATTCTGGGTGAATAATCAGATAAATGTATTATTAAGTTAATTTATAACGACTATTGGACATCAAAGTGATTCAAAATGGCAATTTCTCATTGACTATTTTTCTAGTCTTACATAAGGGCATCACTTTGTATCTTTACATATTATTAGGATTTCTTAGGTGGTAAAATCTTTTACCCATCATTAGAAAATGAAAAGCCGAATTAAGTTGTGTGGTTGAGTAAAAAGGAGAATGTGAGAAATTAGAAAATGATAACATCATGAACATGGTGTAAAATTTATGTAAATTGTCTAATGAAGACAATCACTCATTACAAGGTTGTCTCTTAAAAATGACAATCAACAATTATGTCTATGACTTTTCAGTCTAATATACAAATAAGGTAAATCACTATATTGTATACAGCATTTAGTAAAACTGTTTTCACAATTCAAAAATACAGAGTCTATGTAAGTTTCATGGTTGATCGGAAATGAAACAACAAATAAATTGAGATAAATATGGGCATGAACATAGTTTGATATAAATGTAGAACAATTCTTAATTGTGAAAGAAATAGACAAAGCTCGTTGACCATTGAACTGTGACCTTTTCAATACGGCAATCAAGTATTATGTATAGGTAATTTTACTTTTTCTTATATCATATAATTGTAATATTCAATTACACCATATAATATGTGAAAAATATGAATGTGTGTGTGTGTCGGTCAGGTATTCCGATCCTCACATTTGAATTTACCTTCATCTTAACATGGCCCATGTTTAATTATAGGCCTAAAATCAAGGCGCTAACCCATCCATAGAAAATTTGCGAGTCGGATGTGGGTAGGGTTTCATGGGTTGGGTTGCATCAACCCTTGTGGGAGGGCAGCACTAGGGGCGCCAATAAGAATGAGACAAAGAAAAGGAAAACAAAGCACACAGAAAGAAATAGTATTGCCAACCCACATAGTTAAAAGGGCAGTAACGAAAACTTTGTGTAAAACAGAATGGGATCCCCTTAAACAACCCATAACAAAAGTAAACAAAATGACATGAGCTAAAAGGGGTCATAACGGGACCACAACATGTCATTGTAGGGACAAGCAGGTGGAACCAAAACCATCATCTTCAGCTTTGACATTCGATTGGTGGAACAAAAGGGGTGTTATTGTTCCTCAGGGATTCCCAAGTCCTCATGGTTGTGGGTTCATGTTCATTTCTACATTAAAGTTCATGACACCCATGGGGAGTGGTATCTCGTCATCTTGTCAGAAGGATAAATCATGAAGATGTGTTTTCCCCTTAGATGCAAAGCGAACACCATCCTAGGAAAAAGGAGTGTTCCCAACATTATATAGTGTATAGATGTTAAAGATAACCACAAATAAGTTGGATTTGAAAATTCTATTATTTCTCTTAGTCTACACGTTCTTAAAAATAAATGTCGCTAACTCACTTACTCTGAGTAGTGAAGTTTGGTTCTCGCCAAGTGTCATTGTTGTCGAGATGAAAGAGAGTAATATCAAACTCAAAAGAAATACGCTATTGAGGGTTGGTAAATGTAAAATATTTCCATATTTTGATGGTGTAGTTGTGACGACCCCAATTTCTATATACTTTCCATAGTGACATTCACATATATGCGTGCACTCATATCTATAGATGTCAAAAGGGAAAATATAAGAGATTAAGGTAATAAACTAAAATCAGAGATTGAGCCAAGATCAAAGTCCACATCATCTCATAAAGCCACACAAACATTCATTCATTCATATGGATAAAATAAAGTCATTACATAAGGAGAGAAATATTGTTCTAGAGAAAGATAACATTATTACATAGGATCTCAGTCCTCCTCAACATCAACTAGGAAAATAAACTAATATCTAGAAAGAATGAGATAAGAGGAATAGGTCTATCTAAAATATCCTCCATGCTTATTAATTTATGCCTTCAGGTACTTTGAGCATGCATTTCACTTTGTTGTCAAATGTTCCTTGCACCTAGAAAATACGAGAAACAAAAACATCAACAAAGTTGGTACGTGGTAAAAAGTTACACTAATAAGGTTTTATAAAGGAAAATATTTGAAAAGGAAGAAAGAGAGATAAAACCATTTCTTAAGGCAAAAAATCAGGTAAACATTCATTTTATTACATTCATTTTGATGTGGTTGTACTACACATATTGCACTTGACTTACATCTAGTGTGGGCAATATAATATCATCATACATCTAACATGGGCCAAGGAATCATACATCCATGTTAGGCAACATACATCCACACCAGGCTATGTGCTCTAGTAGCTACAACCCATCATAATCATTTATGTTCTATTAGATTTAGCAAAGTATAACTCATACTAATTCAACCAAGCAATTATATCCAAATATGAGCATTCAAGATATTACATATCATAGGCAACCAGAAATCTAGTCTTATACTTATAAGACCACGTACCTGCTTGTTTAGATCAGATATCCAAGAATTTAGAATCAACAAGGATTAAGTCACCCTGCAAGGAAAGCAAGGGTACAACATTACTATTGGTCCATGTGACCAAGACTAAGATATGTTCTTAGTTATTATTCCTTTCATGTTATCTTATTCAGATCATGGATTTTCCATATTTTAATTGGGTTTTGAGATATTATCAGATATGATCCATCATAAAATAGTTTGATTAAAAGATAGTATTTAATTTAATCAAATAGAAGATTTTCATAATCTAGGGTTTCTAGGATGTTCGGATAAAAAGAAAAGCAACCCTTAGGATATTAATGATTTCATAAAATCAGGGTTCGATTCAGAGTTCAGGACCATTCATGATCACTAATCATCCTATAATAATCTTAAATTTGATATAAAGATGTACATTTAATTACATGTAGAGAGAGAAGATTAGATTTAGGGTTTCTCCTAATTATTTCATCATTTATCTACTTAGACTAGTGTTTTGAGTTATATAGGAAATAGGGTTTCATCTAGGGTTAAATATATTTTAGAAGGTCAGATATCATCAAGGAAAACCATTATTAGTAATTAATTATAATCAAAAAGGTTATTTAGGCTCTAGGCAACTATTTTTGAAATAGGAAACGGATCTAGGTCCTGAAAACATTTTATTTGGATAGAGAATATTTTTTTGATCAAAATGGTATATAGGTTCGTTATAATCCGACATTCCTAGCATTTTCTAGGATTTTTCTAAGAAAACCCATTTTCTTGAATAAAAGAAAAAGAATAAGAGAATTTACCTTGATCAACGGTCAGATCCGACTGGATCAATGGCTTAGGTTGATCCAAGACTTTGCAAGTTCAATCCTGGGTTGCTGACGTGGCGATTGTTGATTGGCCTAACTGTGTGAGTGGCTCCTCCTTCAGTCTTTGTTGACCCGCGACCCTGGCTGATGTGGTGATTGGCCAGTGGTCCACCTGGCGCCCTGGGTCCCGGCCTGGTCAGTGTTTCCTCACACGAGCAGGCTTCAGATCAAGAAAATGCGGAAGAGAAGCTCACTGGCGCCAAGTACGAAAGGGAGCAGAAGGCTCCAATCCGGGGCAGAAAGGAGCCGCCTGAGGTCTCCGCGACCCTGTGATGTCAGGGGGAACAAAAATTTGGAGGGAGGAGGCGAGAAGGAGGAATGCCCAACCGGGGTAGTGTGGCGGTGCCGCGGTGATCCAAAGGGCAATTTGGGATCTCAGGTGATGATGAAGGTCAAAAGGCAGAGGGTTAAGGTAAAGGAGGGTGGCAGCGACGTCGAGGGGGTCTTTTTATAGGCATTTGGGTAGATTTAGGGTTGGTTGGGGTTTCAAAGCCTTTCGGCCGCCGCCGGAGTGAGAAGCGCGAAGAATAGGGAGGTCGTTCTCCTTGATCTGAGGGAGAGTGGGGTCAAGATAAGGGTAGTTGACCTCATTTTGGCGAGCCAAAAGTATCCATTCAGATGAAAGTTCGAGAAAATGAGTGAGGTGGCATCTGGTTGGAGCTCAGGCTCGCTCTCTCCTCCCCGCCCTTTGTGAGAGGTAGAAGACAGGTTCTCGACCCTTGGATCCCTTTGTGATCCAAAGGGGGTGGGATCCTATGGCCAGAAACACACAGACCAGCTATAGAAGCCGCGTGACACATTTATGTGTCACGGTCTGGTCATTTAATCCAAAACTGAGGTCCTAAGTTTGAGAGCAAAGCAAAAATACACATAATTTCAAATGCTTATATCTCCTAATTGGGTGGTCTAATTGCAACAAAATTTAAGGGGTATCTTAATGATGTCAATACGTGACTATGGTATAATTTTGGGGTCCAAATTCGAAAGTTAAACATGGTTATTGACTAACTAAATTAATATATATAATTCACCATTAACAAAACTAGGGTTTGAATTAATTGAATTTTTGTGACTCTTTTCTATTCAAATTAGTGAGTGAGGTATTTGAGGTCATTTTGGTCAAAAATTTGAGAACTAAACTTTTAAGAGAGAGAACATATAAAAAAACTCACTTTGTCACATTCTCCCCTCCTTTTTAAGAATTGTGTCCCCAAAATTCAAGCAGCTTGAAAAAGATGTGGATATTTCTGCTCGACCTCTGACTTGAGCTCCCATGTGGCATCGATTTGATCATGGTGGCTCCAAAGAACTTTCGCCATATCTAAATGCCGATTACTGTGAAGCTCCTTTGTCTTGAAATCAAGGATTTTGATTGGTGACTCAGCATAAGACAGATCATCTTTCAGCTTGAGAGGCTCATGATTCAGAATGTGACTGGGGTCTTTGACATAAGGCTTCAGATTAGATACATGAAAGACATTATGCATGGAACTATACTGAGGTGGCAAAGCAAGACGATAGACACATTCTCCAACCCTTTCAAGGATCTCGAAGGGTCCCACATAATGAGGACTGAGATTTCCCTTATTCTTGGCTAGAGCTCCAATAGGTCGGATCTTCATAAAGACATGATCACCTTCCTTGAACTGACATTCCTGTCGGTGAGCATCCGCATACGATTTCTGCCTATCCTGTGCTCACTTCATCCTTTGCCTAATCAGTGCAACTTTATCTGCATACAGCTGCATCTCCTCAGATTTCATCAAGGAGTGTTCTCTGACATCATCCCAATGTAATGGAGATTTGCACGGTCGACCATAGAGAGCTTCATATGGTGGCATCTCAATACTCGCATGATAGCTATTATTATAGGCGAACTCAGCTAAAGGTAGTTAATGGTCCCACGAGTCTTCCCAGTCAGCACACAAGCTCGTAGAAGATCCTCCAGAATCTGCATTGTTCGTTCTGACTGTCCATCTATCTGCAGATGATAAGCTGTACTGAAGTTCAACTTGGTGCCCAATTCTTCTTGAACCTATTTCCACAGCTTTGAAGTGAACTTTGGGTCCCGGTCCGAGACAATGGACGCTGGAACTCCATGCAGATGTACAATCTCCCATATGTAGAGGTCAGCCAGCTCAGACACTTTCGCAGTGGTTTTCACAGGGAGAAAATGAGCTGACTTGGTGAGACGATCCACTATGACCCATGCAACATCGTATCCTTTCCTGGTCCTGGGTAATCCTACCACGAAGTCCATGGTGATGTGTTTCCATTTCCATTACGGGATCTCGAGGGGTTGCAGTAGACCGCCTGGTCTTTAATGCTCGGCCTTGATTCTCTAGCATGTCAGACATCTGGACACGAAATTGGTGATATCGCGCTTCATGCCTCTCCACCAGAACTGACGTTGTAGGTCCTTGTACATTTTCGTTGTGCCGGGATGAACGGTGTACTTGGACCCGTGTGCCTCAGAAAGAATCTTCGTCTTTTCAGCTGACTGTTCAGAAACCCATATACGGTTCTTATATCGAAGACCACCATCAAGACCCATAGACAGATGTGTATGAGGTTTAGCCAGGAGAGAGGAGAGCTCTGCAAGCTTGGGACTAGCTTTTTGTGCCTCTAGAAGTTCAGAATGCAGGTTGGGTTTGATAGAGATGTTATTGACATGCATACGATCAACCAGGAATTGTGGTCTCCAGCTTGCTAGGTCCTCCATGTTCCTCCATTCGGGTACAGACATGGATGCACCCATAACTCTTTTCCTACTAAGAGCATCTGCAACTACATTGGCCTTACCTGGATGGTAGCCAATAGTGAAGTCGTAGTCCTTCAGGTACTCGATCCACCGTCGTTGCCATAGATTCAGATCCTTTTGCGTCAGAATGTACTTGAGGCTTTTTTGGTCGGTGAAGATATCAAATGTTGCCCCGTACAAGTAGTGCCTCCAGATTTTGAGAGCATGGATGATAGCAGCTAACTCCAAATCATGTGTAGGATAATTCAGCTCATTAGGTTTCAACTGTCTGGAAGCGAAGGCCACTACTTTCCCGTTCTGCTGTAGAACACACCCTAGTCCATGTCGAGAAGCATTGGTGAATATCACAAATCCTTCATTGCCAGATGGTAGAACAAGGACAGGTGCTGACATCAACTTCTACTTGAGCTCTTGGAAGCTAGACTCGCAAGCAGCTGACCAGATGAAATGCTCATCCTTCCGAGTCAACTTGGTCAGTGGTAGTGCGACTTTGAAAAAGTTTGGGATGAAACGACGATAATATCCTGCCAGACCTAAGAAACTCCAGATTTTAGAAGGATTTCGGGGAGGTTGCCAATCAAGTACAACCGAGACTTTGGTGGGATCGACAGATATATTACCCCCAGAGATGACATGACCAAGAAACATGACTTTATCAATCTAAAATTCACATTTAGAAAGCTTGCCATAGAATTTCTGGGCTCGAAGAATCTCAAGGACAGACTTCAAATGCTCTCGATGTTTCTCCATAGAATCAGAATAGATCAGAATATCATCAATGAAGATGACCACAAACTCATCAAGATAAGGTTGGAAGACTTTGTTCATCAAGTTCATGAATACGCCAGGTGCGTTGGTCAACCCAATTGGCATCACCAGAAATTCATAGTGCCCGTAACGAGTTCAAAAAGTAGTCTTAGATACATCTGAAACATTGACCTTAAGTTGATGGTAGCCAGAACGAAGATCAATTTTGGAGAAGACTTTAGCAGTATGAAGTTGATCAAAGAGGTCATCAATACGAGGGAGAGGATACTTGTTTTTAATGGTAGTTTGGTTCAACATGCGATAGTCAATACACATCCACATTGAACCATCTTTCTTTTTAACAAAAAGGATAGGTGCACCCCAAGGGGAAACACTAGGGTGGATAAAACCCTTATCAAGAAGTTCTTGTAATTGTTTCTTCAACTCCATAAGCTCAGCAGGTTCCATCCTATACGGTTCCCTAGAAATCAGAGTGGTTCCAGGAAGAAGGTCTATGGAGAACTCAATGTCTCTGTTTGGAGGCAGCCCAGGAAGCTCCTCCAGAAATATGTCTAGGAAATCACGTACCACCTCCAGTCTTTCTGCAGGCCCATTGTCAGGACAGGTCTCTGAGACAAATGCGAGGAAGACTTTACATCCTTTAGATATGAGCTTTTTAGCTTTAAGAGAGGAAATTATTACATTATTGCAGAATCTGCTTCCCCTAAGAATCACCACAGGACAAGAATGAGGCTGAGAGAGAACTACCATCTTATTTCTACAGTCAATCTGAGCATGATACTTGTATAGCCAATCCATACCAAGTATAATATCAAAGTCTTCCATAGATAAGAGGATGAATTCAAAGGGCATGTCATGATTTTCAAATTTTAGATGGAGGACATCAATTTTCTGTAATGTAGTGAATATTTTGCCACTAGGAGTTGACACATCCAAAATATAACCCAAGTCCCTTATATGTAAGTGCAACATTGAGGCCAGATTTCGAGAGATAAATGTATTTGTGGATCCAGAGTCAAAAAATGCTTTAACAGGATGTCCATTCAAGAAAACAATGCCTACACAGGATAATTATATTTTAAATAATTGAAGGCATTGAACGAGATATTAGATATATGAAAAAGATTTAAGGTTGCGAACACCCTAGCATTGCGGTGTCCCTGAGGGGGTGGAGCACCCGCTGGAGGTTTGCCAAGGATAGACGCATTGGGGCACTTGGCAAGGAAATGTCCCTCCTTGTAGTTGTAGCAGATCGGCTTGGTGTAGCGACAAGGTCCATCATGTCCTCGTCCACAAGTCTTACATTTGTTGCGGTAATCCATCAACTTGTTGTTCTTCTATCCTTTCTTCCCTGAACCTCCTCCTTTTCCTGATCCTTTATTATGGCCGGGGTCGAACTTCTTGAAATTCTCTTCCTCGGTGGTGGTCAACCCTAAATATCCCATACTAGAAGGCTTATGCAATCCCTGCTCCCTTTCCTACTTAAGGGCCATGTCTAGGGCTTCATCAATATTTCGGGGACGGGAGGCTATAACTAGGGTTTTCAGGTGTGCAGAGAGGCAGTCTACATAATGCTCAATGAGGCGGTCCTCAGTTCGGATAGGGGCATAGCGTTCCAGAAGCCTAAACTTTTGGGTATAATCAACCATTGAGAGACTACCCTATCTAAGCTCCATGTACATCTTCTCTTTCCTCTTCCTCTCAGCTATGGGCATGAAACGGTCGGTGAAGAGGGTCTTGAAAGCTTCCCACCCCAAGTTGTCTACTTCCTCTCCCCGGTTCCCACCATAGTTCTCCCACCAAATCTTCGCCCCTCCCTTAAGCAGATGGGTGGCGAAATTGACCTTCTTTTCCTCGGGTACTTCTAGGGTATGGAAGGCATTCTCTATGGAAAGGACCCAGGCCTCATCCTTGTCCATGACTTCGGGTTGGTCTTCCCCCCAAAAGTCGTTAGGGTTGAGCTTAATGAAGTCTATCACCATCACTTCCTTTTTCCTAGGTTCAGGGGTTCCTTTTGTGGCGAGGGTTTCCATAAAGTCTAGAAGGATTTTCTTTTGTTCCTCCCACCTTTCCTTGGCCACGGCATCGGGATCAGGTACGTTGGAGGTTTCAGGCTCTTTTCTCTTCTTAGAGGATGATTCTTCCGAGGCCTTTGAGTTGCGAGTTTTTGGAGGCATCCTGAAATTAATGGAGCATATTAGATTTTGTTCTCATTTATCATATATTTATCATTATTATTGTCATTCATCATTTTCCTTATTTTTTTGAATTTCATTATTCTCCATTACTAATTATTAATGATCTTAATATCATGATGAGTGGAGGATACCCTAAATCCTTATCAGTCGATCCTTAGGACTTTCTAAATAGAGAGACTCCTTCCTAACCTTATAACAGAGGTAAGAGGGAAAATTTATTTTAAAACATTGATGAGAGGGACATTTTTTCCTATAGAAGAGATGAGAGGTAAAATCTATAGATGATAAGGTTCCTAAATTAAGGTACGCCCAAGAATAGGGGACACTAAGGGTATCGGCCAGGTAGACTTATACTGCCATACAGGTAGCCTCGTGGTTGCCAAGCTAAGTGGCTCGGAGACTTTAGTCAGACCCATGGTAGATGCTATCCTAGACACCTCCACCCTTCACATCCCTAACTCAAGGACTACCCTAGACTCAAAATAGGGTGAATGAAGTTCATGTGACTTGATGTGTGAACATTGGCTCTGATACCAACTGTGACGGCCCCAATTTCTACATACTTTCCATAGTGACATTCACAGATATGCGTGCACTCATATCTATAGATGTCAAAAGGGAAAATATAAGAGATTAAGGTAATAAACTAAAATTAGAGATTGTTCCAAGATCAAATTCCACATCATCTCATAAAGCCACACAAACATTCATTCATTCATATGTATAAAATAAAGTCATTACATAAGGAGAGAAATATTATTCTAGAGAAAGATAACATTATTACATAGGATCTCAGTTCTCCTCAACATCAACTAGGAAAATAAACTAATATCTAGCAAGAATGAGATAAGAGGAATAGGTCTATCTAAAATATCCTCCATGCTTATTAATTTATGCCTTCAGGTACTTTGAGCATGCATTTCACTTTGTTGTCAAACGTTCCTTGCACCTAGAAAATACGAGAAACAAAAACATCAACAAAGTTGGTACGTGGTAAAAAGTTACACTAATAAGGTTGCATAAAGGAAAATATTTGAAAAGGAAGAAAGAGAGATATAACCATTTCTTAAGGCAAAAAATCAGGTAAACATTCCTTTTATTACATTCATTTTGATGCGGTTGTACTACACATATTGCACTTGACTTGCATCTAGTGTGGGCAATATAATATCATCATACATCTAACATGGGCCAAGGAATCATACATCCATGTTAGGCAACATACATCCACACCTGGCTATGTGCTCTAGTAGCTACAACCCATCATAATCATTTATGTTCTATTAGATTTGGTGAAGTATAACTCATACTAATTCAACCAAGCAATTATATCCAAATATGAGCATTCAAGATATTACATATCATAGGAAACCAGAAATCTAGTCTTATACTTATAAGACCATGTACCTGCTTGTTTAGATCAGATATCTAAGAATTTAGAATCAACAAGGATTAAGTCACCCTGCAAGGAAAGCAAGGGTACAACATTACTATTGGTCCATGTGACCAAGACTAAGATATGTTCTTAGTTATTATTCCTTTCATGTTATCTTATTCAGATCAGGGATTTTCCATATTTTAATTAGGTTTTGAGATATTATCAGATATGATCCATCATAAAATAGTTTGATTAAAAGATAGTATTTAATTTAATCAAATACAAGATTTTCATAATCTAGGGTTTCTAGGATGGTCGGATAAAAAGGAAAGCAACCCTTAGGATATTAATGATTTCATAAAATTAGGGTTCGATTCAGAGTTCAGGACCATTCATGATCACTAATCATCCTCTAATAATATTAAACTTGATATAAAGATGTACATTTAATTACATGTAGAGAGAGAAGACTAGATTTAGGGTTTCCCCTAATTATTTCATCATTTATCTACTTAGACTAGTGTTTCTAGTTATATAGGAAATAGGGTTTCATCTAGGGTTAAATATATTTTAGAAGGTCAGATATCATCAAGGAAAACCATTATTAGTAATTAATTATAATCAAAAAGGTTATTTAGGCTCTAGGCAACTATTTTTGAAATAGGAAACAGATCAAGGTCCTAAAAACATTTTATTTGGATAGATAATATTTTTTTGATCAAAATGGTATATATGTTCACTATAATTCGACATTCCTAGCATTTTCTAGGATTTTTCTAAGAAAATCCATTTTCTTGAATAAAAGAAAAAGAATAAGAGAATTTTACCTTGATCAACGGCCGGATCCGACTGGATCAATGGCTCAGGTTGATCCAAGACTTTACAAGTTCGATCTTGGGTTGCTGACATGGCGATTGCTGATTGGCCTAACCATGCAAGTGGCTCCTCCTTCAGTCTTTGTTGACCTGCGACCGTGGTTGATGTGGTGATTGGCCAGTGGTCCACCTGGCGCCCTAGGTCCCGGCCCGGTCAGCGTTTCCTCACGCGAGCAGGCTTCATATCCTAAAAATGCGGCAGAGAAGCTCACCGGTGCCGAGTAGGAAAGGGAGCAAAAGACTCCAATCCCGGACAGAAAGGAGCCACCTGAGGTCTCCACGACCCTGCAATGTCAGGGGGAACAGAACTTTGGAGGGAGGAGGCGAGAAGGAGGAATGCCCAACTGGGGCAGTGCGGCGGCGCCGCGATGATCCAAAGGTCGATTTGGGATCTCGAGTGACGATGAAGGTCAGAAGGTTGAGGGTTAAGGTAAAGGAGGGTGGCGGCGACGTCGAGGGGGTCTTTTTATAGGCCTTTGGGTAGTTTTAGGGGGGTGTTGGGGTTTCAAAGCCTTTCGACCGCCGCCGGAGTGAGAAGCGTGAGGAATAGGGAGGTCGTTCTCCCTGATCCGAGGGAGAGGGGGGTCAAGATAAGGGTAGTTGACCTCATTTTTGCGAGCTGAAAGTATCCATTCATATGAAAGTTCAAGAAATGAGTGAGGTGGCATCTGGCTGGAACTCATGCTCGCTCTCTCCTCCCCACCCTTTGTGGGAGGTAGAAGATAGGTTCTCGACCCTTGGATCCCCGTGCGATCCAAAGGGGGTGGGATCCTATGGTCAGAAACACGTGGACCAACTATAGAAGTCGCGTGACACATTTATGTGTCACGACCTGGTCATTTAATCCAAAACTTAGGTCCTAAGTTTGAGAACAAAGCAAAAATACACATAATTTCAAATGCTTATATCTCCTAATTGGGTGGTCTAATTGCAACAAAATTTTAGGGGTAGCTTAATGATGTCAATACGTGACTATGTTATAATTTTGGGGTCCAAAATCGAAATTTAAACATGGTTATTGACTAACTACATTAATATATATAATTCACCATTAACAAAACTAGGGTTTGAATTAATTGAATTTTTCTGACTCTTTTCTATTCAAATTAGCGAGTGAGGTATTTGAGGTCATTTTGGTCAACAATTTGAGAACTAAACTTTTAAGAGAGAGAACATATTATAAAAACTCACTTTGTCACAATAGTCATATTCAAGGAAGATATTGTGATAACCCAGATTTTAGGGCTCTGATAACCAATATAGTATTTTAAGACCATGTATGTCATTTAGATGATTGATCCCAAATTGAGAAATTGTGTATCCAATCATGGATCATTACATGCGTTAAGGTGTGATTGAAGGTGCAAATAAGCCTAACCCAATTCAATTAGGATGGATGTCTCATTTTAACTATTTTAAGCATTTATGAGATTAAACGTCCATTTGGTAATATACATAAATTTGAATGGTTGTATAGTGGTCTTTGGATATTTCATTAAGGGAGTAAGGTTTCAATCACATTGGAATAAGGTCTTGTCGCCTTTGCAACACAATAATCTCATGATACCTTATGGGTCAGGGGGTTGTGTGGGACCGTACGTGGAGGTTGAATAGCTTACAGGTTGTTGCTCACCTCCGAGAATGGAGGAACAGAACACCAGTTGAGGTGTCCCCCTAGATCCGATGAAGCTGGGATGATTAGTGACTCGCAAAACAAACCCCAGCTTGTGAGATATGAAGGGAAGGTGAGAGAGAGACATTAGCCGGGACCTCCTCCTCCTTTTCCCCATTGCTTCCAACAACAGCGAACCCTGGACATGGAGGGAGTCGTCTGCTGTCTCCAATCGCCATCAAGGGTTTAGAGAAGATGGAAACGATATCATCGGAGGGGCAAGTTCCTCCCAAGTTCTTGCTGTGGAGGAGCCTTGCGGAGGTGGTTGCGTTGTCTGCGGATGTGAGCAAGAAGATAGAGATCGCGAGGAGGAGTTCAGACGAGGTGAAGCTCCTCCAGCCGCTAGTAGTAGCCACAATAGGAGGGTCCAAAGCATGGAGGCTTGCAGCGCAATGGATGGCAGTGACCTCACGAAGGTGGAGCGCGGGAGCAGACCTGGCCACGACAGTGCCCAGGTCGAGCAGAAGGAGGCGACTGAGATCCCGGCAGTGGAGGCTCTGTTACAGGCCTCGCGCAAGAAACGACGACACAGGTCATGTAGGATCCCTCGCGAGAGCTCCAGTCGAGCGCCGACGCTCGTATAGGCGGACGGAGGAACTGACGCACCAGAGAGGGATCCAATGGTGGCGGTGCCTCGCCGAAGATGGGAGTCCCGCTCGGGACTCTGGCGGCGCCCGCTGTTCCAGCAGACGACGCACGCAATCGCGAGACAAGGAAGAAGGCGTCTTGGCCAAACCCACTTGAACCGGGTTCATCAAATGAGAACCAGCCGGCCTAGTGCGAGCCAGGAGAGGGAACCAGCCGGTCCCAAGCAAAGAAACGCCAACCCTGGGAGCCACGTGGCAGTCCCCGATTGGCTGCAAAAAGGTAAAATCCTCATATATGCTCAGATCTTAGATAAATCATAGAAAATAACTCTGATGTCCGAAAAATACAAATAATATATCGAAATGCTCAGAAAAATGCGTAGAACAATATGGAAGCAGAATATCAGTCTTTTGTTGCACTAATATCAGAGATATCTTGTTAGTTGTGAAATGCTCATTTGATGGATAATAAATATCAAACAATTGCCTAAAATTATGAGAACATGTCAGTAGACTCATAATTATGTTTGTAATGCATATGATATAAGTTATGGTCATGTTGATGTACGAAATCATGTAATTTGCTTAATATGTCTAATTTGGGCTAATAACCCTAATAAAATGCAATAAATGCATATATGGTCAATAAATGATGAAATTCACAGGACATTCTCATATCTGTAACTTAAAGATAACATGTAAATATGAGACCAATTTTGTACACGGAATTCATGTTGTAAGAAGATGAACCTTGATACATGGGTTGTAACCCTAACTTGAATAATATATATAAACTAGGGTTATTATGTGCACAAATAGGATATGGAACCTAATATTCAGATAATGAATCATAATCTGGAGAATGACATCAGTAAGACAAATATAAGACAATAATGCAAGTAAACGTTGGAATATCCTAATGAGATAATATAAACCCTAATGAACACGACTAGGGTTAAGATGATCAGAATTTGATGATAGTCTGTGGTTTTGTTATTAATCAGGTGATGACTAGAGATGTAGATTATGCAGAATATATATAGGAATCTCTGAACTCAGGTACGTGGGTTTTATTAAGTATAAGACTAGTTTTCATGAATGCATAATGATATGATGTACTTTGGATGCTTGTGTTTGCATATAAATTCTTGGATGTGTATTAGTAGTATATGCTCCGCAAAACATTACAGAACATAAAAGACTATGGATGGTTTGTAGCTACTGAGTGGATATATGCTCCCTCTCTCTCCCTCAATCCTCTCTCTCTCTTCCTCTAAATATAAGGTCGGCACTCGGTCCCCATAGCCCAAGGGGTGGGGAAAAATGAAGTGTGACATCTCTCTCTCTCCCCTCTGAATATAAGGTCGACACTCGGTCCCCATAGCCCAAGGGGCGGGGAAAAATGAAGTGTGACACCACTTAGTAGTACAAACGCATCAAAAGGCATCTAAAAATGTGTTTACCTGATTATCTCTTTAAAGAATGTTTTCTTTTACTCTTTCTTTCTCAAGATTATTTCAACTATGCAAGCATATTAGTATGTATCTTTCTACCCACGTGTACAACACCTTGTGTGTTGATTCATTATTTCACGTATGTTTTAGGTTCAGAGCTAGCTTGGGATAAAAGACGGGAAGTGAGCAGTTGTCCAGGTTGTACCTATTGTGTAGATCCTAGTTTAGCATACATGTTCTTAGACTGTAGAAACTTTCATTCAATATGTAATTGTAAACCATTGTGTAATAAATTCATGTTGTATAAATTTACATGTTGAATGTTGAGAATGTTATGGTTGTATGTTCATGTATGTGTATTATGCTTCCGCATCGCTTTCTGATATGATTGGATGATGTTCTCGGATTCTGACCTCTCACTCCCAATAGGGTTTGGAGAAATCAAAATTCGGGGACGTCACAGTTGGTATCAGAGCATGAATAATAGCTACACCTGACAATTGCTCACCATGAAATATTAAACCTAAATCTCACCTTTCACTTTAAACCTTAGAAACTTAGTAAGTTGTTCTATAGGAATAAGGTTTGACTTAGCCTCTAGGTTAGAACCTAGATGTTCGAGAACTAGGTTTAGACAAGTGTCTGAGACCCCTTCCATATAGAGCTCATATGTATTGGGTAGCTATACTAGTCTACACCTTGTTCTCACCATTTCACTAGGTGACATGGCACTAGACTATCTACTGTGTGTGGGACACTCGAGTTTGCTGATTTGGTTTTGTTTTCCAATCGGCTCGAGCCTCGATAGTTTTCTCTGCCGTCTGCCTTCTCGGAGAAAAACTATATAATATTTTATTACCTATATGTAAATATAAAAATGTGTCCCTCACACTGTAGAGTAGTTAGTGTTCATGCAACCTAAGTGAAAGGGAGTGACATCAGTCTAGAAGAGAGAGTAGTCTAGATTAGATGTCTAGAGCCTTATCAAGATATGTGATACATAGATTAGATGATAGAATGATAGATGAAATAAGCATGTGAAATCTTATCCAAGTTTGATCTTTAATGGTATAAGTTTCCTTATAAAGATTCAAGTTGTATACTTGTCAAATCCAATTTTGTAGAATTTAAGCAAAATCTTGATGATGAAAGTACATTCCCTTTTCCTACTTAAGATAAGCTAAGTTAAGATAGAGATGAGTGCGCATGAGCCTCAATCTCTTATACAAGGAGGATATCTAGTGGTAGGATAAGATATGTGGTGAGCTCTAGAGAGAGTAAGACCCACAGGGAGAAGGTCATAGGACCTAGCCTCCAATATATGAGATATGTGTTAAAAAAAATGTCCTACACTAGATTATTCTCGAGTGTTGAGTTGAGTCCTTATGCATGATTCAAATCTATATGTGAGAATTGGGTAAAAGAAAAGGATGGGTACATGACCCATATAATAAATTTAATCCTTTGGCTGAGTTAGGTCCTAGCTTGAGTGACATATTTTGTGAATCTCATCATTAGTTGCAAGTGAGGTAATATATGAACTCTAGTTATGAGAGTATGATGCTTTGTGCAAAAGATACTCAATATACATGTTCTCCCTTCTTCTTCTTCTCTTTCTAAATATATGATGATAGAAACCTCACTTGAGCTATATAGATGATTTATATATGAGGAGTCACTCGTATAAGCTTGACCCATTCTATTCCCCCCCCTTATATCATACATGTAGCACCCAAGATTGAAATTATGATAAGTTTGACTTTAAAATATTCTTTTCCCCTTCATATAAAACATGAAAGATATGATGCTGAGATCATGGGATAAACTTAGTATATTCTTTTTTTTTCCTTCACATAATACATGCAAGACATAAAAATTTGAACTCATGAACTTGATATAAAGATATTTTTGGATCATAGGATATATGATCAGAAATATAGTTCGTAACTTTGATCCTTCTCAATGTATGGTTCTAAGTTGAGTATGAATATCACACAATAGGGTGAGACCCTAATATATAAAATGAAGATCAATTCTCTTTAGTGATGAAAATCTAGTATGATGTTGATCTAAAACAATATTAATAGGGTTAAGTTTGGAAATTCTAGACAATAATGGCATGAAATCTTGACATCACCTTGTGTTATTTACTAGGGTGAAGGATGAAACCTTGAGCAATACCCTCTCAACCCCAAAGATTGCAAAGGAAAAGGAAATACCTATATCTTAAGGGATTACGAGATGTAAGTCCTAACATAAAAGAATATGAATAAGACATTAAATGATGCTTCAACCTATATATAAGGTGGGGTGGCTACACAACTCTAGATCCTAAGATGTCAACTTCGGATGCATATATAAATACAAGAACTTTGGTAACTAGAAGTGGTGACATTCATGAAGTTGAACTTCTTCATATCACCTTGAGTATAAGTTCAATTGAATTTCGAGGATGAAATTCCATATAAGGTGGGGTGAATGTGATAACCCAGATTTTTGGGCTCTGATAACCAATATAGTATTTTAAGACCATGTATGTCATTTAGATGATTGATCCCAAATTGAGAAATTGTATATCCAATCATGGATCATTACAGGCGTTAAGGTGTGATTGAAGGTGCAAATAAGCCTAACCCAATTCAATTAGGATGGATGTCTCATTTTAACTATTTTAAGCATTTATAAGATTAAATGTCCATTTGGTAATATACATAAATTTGAATGGTTGTATAGTGGTCTTTGGATATTTCATTAAGGGAGTAAGGTTTCAATCACATTGGAATAAGGTCCTATCGCCTTTGCAACACAATAATCTCATGATACCTTTTGGGTCAGGGGGTTGTGTGGGACTGTACGCGGAGGCTGAATAGCTTATAGGTTGTTGCTCACCTCCGAGAATGGAGGAACGGAACACCAGTTGAGGTGTCCCCCTAGATCCAATGAAGCTGGGATGATTAGTGACTCACAAAACAAACCCCATCTTGCGAGATATGAAGGGAAGGTGAGAGAGAGACATTAGCCGGGACCTCCTCCTCCTTTTCCCCATTGCTTCCAACAACAGCGAACCCTGGACATGGAGGGAGTCATCTGCTATCTCCAATCGGCATCAAGGGTTTAGAGAAGATGGAAACGATATCATCAGAGGGGCAAGTTCCTCCCAAGTTCTTGTTGTGGAGGAGCCTTGCGGAGGTGGTTGCGTTGTCTGCGGACGCGAGTAAGAAGACAGAGATCGCGAGGAGGAGTTCAGACGAGGTGAAGCTCCTCCAGCCGCTAGTAGTAGCCACAATAGGAGGGTCCGAAGCATGGAGGCTTGCAGCGCAATGGATGGCAGTGACCTCATGAAGGTGGAGCGTGGGAGCAGACCTGGTCACGACAGTGCCCAGGTTGAGTGGAAGGAGGCGACTGAGATCTCGGCGGTGGAGGCTCTGTTACAGGCCTTGCGCAAGAAATGACGACACCGGTCGTGTAGGATCCCTCGCGAGAGCTCCAGTCGAGCGCCGACGCTCGTATAGGCGGACGGAGGAACTGACGCACCAGAGAGGGATCCAATGGCGGTGGTGCCTCACCGAAGATGGGAGTCCCGCTCGAGACTCTGGCGGCGCCCGCTGTTCTAGCAGACGACACACGCAATCGCGAGACAAGGAAGAAGGCGTCTTGGCCAAACCCACTTGAACCGGGTTCATCAAATGAGAACCAGCCGGCCCAGTGCGAGCCAGGAGAGGGAACCGGTCGGTCCCAAGTAAAGAAACGCCAACCCTGGGAGCCACGTGGCAGTCCCCGATTGGCTGCAAAAAGGTAAAATCCTCATATATGCTCAGATCTTAGATAAATCATAGAAAATAACTCCGATGTCCGAAAAATTCAAATAATATATCGAAATGCTCAGAAAAATGCATAGAACAATATGGAAGTAGAATATCAGTCTTTTGTTGCACTAATATCAGAGATATCTTGTTAGTTGTGAAATGCTCATTTGATGGATAATAAATATCAAACAATGGCCTAAAATTATGAGAACATGTCAGTAGACTCATAATTATGTTTGTAATGCATATGATATAAGTTATGGTCATGTTGATGTACGAAATCATGTAATTTTCTTAATATGTCTAATTAGGGCTAATAACCCTAATAAAATGCAATAAATGCATATATGGTCAATAAATGATGAAATTCACAGGACATTCTCATATCTGTAACTTAAAGATAACATGTAAATATGAGACCAGTTTTGTACACGGAATTCATGTTGTAAGAAGATGAACCTTGATACATGGGTTGTAACCCTAACTTGAATAATATATATAAACTAGGGTTATTATGTGCACAAAAAGGATATGGAACCTAATATTCAGATAATGAATCATAATCTGGAGAATGACATCAGTAAGACAAATATAAGACAATAATGCAAGTAAACATTAGAATATCCTAATGAGATAATATAAACCCTAATGAACACGACTAGGGTTAAGATGATCAGAATCTGATGATAGTATGTGGTTTTGTTATTAATCAGGTGATGACCAGAGATGTAGATTATGCAGAATATATATAGGAATCCCTGAACTCAGGTACGTGGGTTTTATTAAGTATAAGACTAGTTTTCATGAATGCATAATGATATGATGTACTTTGGATGCTTGTGTTTGCATATAAATTCTTGGATGTGTATCAGTAGTATATGCTCCGCAAAACATTACAGAACATAAAAGACTATGGATGGTTTGTAGCTACTGAGTGGATATATGCTCTCTCTCTCCCTCAATCCTCTCTCTATCTCTCTTCCTCTAAATATAAGGTCGGCACTCGGTCCCCATAGCCCAAGGGGTGGGGAAAAATGAAGTGTGACATCTCTCTCTCTCCCCTCTGAATATAAGGTCGACACTCGGTCCCCATAGCCCAAGGGGCGGGGAAAAATGAAGTGTGACACCACTTAGTAGTACAAACGCATCAAAAGGCATCTAAAAATGTGTTTACCTGATTATCACTTTAAAGAATGTTTTCTTTTACTCTTTCTTTCTCAAGATTATTTCAATTATGCAAGCATATTAGTATGTATCTTTCTACCCACGTGCACAACACCTTGTGTGTTGATTCGTTGTTTCACGTATGTTTTAGGTTCAGAGCTAGCTTGGGATAAAAGACGGGAAGTGAGCAGTTGTCCAGGTTGTACCTATTGTGTAGATCCTAGTTTAGCATACATGTTCTTAGACTGTAGAAACTTTCATTCAATATGTAATTGTAAACCATTGTGTAATAAATTCATGTTGTATAAATTTACATGTTGAATGTTGAGAATGTTATGGTTGTATGTTCATGTATGCGTATTATGCTTCCGCATCGCTTTCTGATATGATTGGATGATGTTCTCGGATTCTGACCTCTCACTCCCAATAGGGTTTGGAGAAATCAAAATCCGGGGACGTCACAGATATGATAAATGATTTCTGAGTTAATAGAGCAGAGAGGACACATAAATGGGCCATAACAACTCCTAGAGAAATCTACACCTACATATTGTTTATTGTATCCAATTAGCCAAATAAGGTTTAAAACTCTAGGAGGACACTTGATCCTTCAAAAGTGTCTCCCATAGAGACTTTTGTGACCAAGGCAATAATAGAATTTGTTGCTATATTAACATAGAACGTTTTCCCCCTTGATCATGAGATAGTTGTATTTTTGTGTGGTTGTTGGAGAAGATTTCTTGGATTTTCTAATGATCACTAAGATTTATGTCAACTATGTATCTTGTGAGAGAGTGTTGCCTAAACTGGTGTTCCTTGCATTACAAGGGTGGTTTAATTTAGTATGTATTGATATAAATGACCAATATTTGAACAATTATCTCTCTAAGAGGGCATGGAGTCCCAAAAATAAGAAGTCGTGAGGCTAGTATCATCAATAAGAAGAAAGCAATAACTATGATATCTAGAAAAGACAAATAGACAAATAGGTTATGAACATAGTTTGATATAAATTTAGAAATAAAATTAATTGCGAAAGAAATCGACAAAGCTCATTGTCCTTTGAATTGTGACCTTTTCCATACGACAATTTAGAATTATGTATAGGCAAATTTACTTTTCCTTATAGTATATAACTGTAATATTCAATTACACTGTATAATATGTGATAAATATGAAATTATATATATATATATATAATATTGTGTGTGTTTGTGTATATATAAATATAAGTATACATATACATATACATATATATGTATATATGTATATTTGTGTGTATGTTTGTCAGGTCTTTGGGTTCTTGGGTTTGGATCTTCCTAAATCCTAACCATGCCCATATTTAGTATCGAGCTTAAAGTCAAGGTGCTAACCCATCCATAGATAATTGTGGGATGGATGCGAGTAGGGTTCCATGGGTCGGGTTGCATGTTAAGTCAGGTTGAACCTGACCTAATGCTCAACCCTTGTGGGAGGGAAATACTAGGGGTGCCAATCAGAATGGGATAGAGAAAAGGAAAACAAAGCACACAGAAAGAAATAGTATTGGCAACCCACATAGTTAAAAGGACAACAATGAAAACTTTGTGTAAAACTGAATGGGGTCCCCTTAAACAACTCATAGAAAAAGTAAACAAAACAACATGAGCTAAACAAGTTCATAACGGGACCACAACATGTCATTGCAGGGGCAAGCAGGTGGAACCAAAATTATCATCTTCAGCTTTGACATTCAACTGGTGAAACAAACATGGCATCATTGTGGCTCAAGGATTCCCAAGTCCTTAGGGTTGTGGGTTCATGGCTATTTCTACATCAAAGTTCATGACACCCATAGGGAGTGGTGTCTCATCATCTTGTCAGAAGGAGAAAACATGAAGATGTTCTTTCCCCTTAGATGCAAAACCAACATTGCCCTATGAAAAAGGAGTGTTCCCAACATTACATAGTGCATAGATGTTAATGATAACCACATATAAGATGGATTTGAAAATTCTATTATTTCTCATAATCTAGATGTTCTTAAAAATAAATGTCGCTAACTCACTTACTCGAGTAGTTAATTTTGGTTCGCGGCAAGTGTCATTGTTGTAGAGATGAAAGAGAGTAATATCAAACTCAAAGGAATATAAGCTATTAGGGGTTGGTAAATGTAAAATATTTCCATATTTCAACGGTGTATTCATATTCAAAGAATATATGATAAATGATTTTTGAGTTAATACAACACAGAGGACACATAAATGGGTCACAACAACTCCTTCTAGATAAATCTACACCTACATATTGTTTATTGGGTCCAATGAGCCAAATAAGGTTTAAAACTTTAGGACGACGCTTGACCCTCCAAAATTGTCTCCCATAGAAACTTTTGTGAGTAGGGAAATATAGAATTTGTATGGTATATTAACATAGAACATATTTCCCCCATGATCATGAGATGATGGTATTTTTTGTGGTTGTTGGAGAAAATTGCTTGGATTTTCTAAAATGATCACTAAGATTTATGTCAACTAAGTATCTTGTGAGAGAGTGTTGTCTAAAGTGATGTTCCTAGCATTACAAGGGTGGTTTCATTTAGTATGTATTGATCTAAATGACTAATATTTGAACAATTATCCCTCCAAAAGGACATGGAGTCCCAACAATAAGAAGTAGTGAGACTGGTATCCTCAATAAGAAGAGTGTAGTTTTTATGATATCTCTAAGAGACAAATAGACATTTACTTTTATGCATGAACACACACAAAGGTTTATCTATATAATATTTAAGAGTGATGAATTTGTGCTGAATGATGATCTTTCTTTCAATAGTGCTAACAATAGTCATGTTGAAAAGACATTTTGAGTGTAGTGGAAGATTAAGGATGCCCCAACCACCAAGTGATTTGGGTTGTTGAGGTAATCCCAATTGACAAAAACTATTATTTTCTTCACAATACTGCCCTAGAGAAAATTGGGTCTCATTTTATCCATATACAACTCAGTCTTTTTAGGGAGAAGAAAAAAGATAGGTTACAAGTTGGTTTATTAAGGACAATAAAAAGAAGAGAAGCCTACTCACTCTATTGAGACATATCCTTTTCTAGGTAGCTAGTCTAGTGGTCATTTTGTCGAGGATGGGTTGTTACATGGAACTTGGAAGTTAGACTAGATACATGCATCCCTAAGTATTTAAGTGGAAATGATTCAACCTTGCACTGAACAATGTGACTGAAGCGCCTCATTTTGTCCTCGTTAATGTGACTCCCATCAAGTGCAAATTTATTGAAATTGGTTTGAGTAACGACATATGTTTAAATATTCCCATTATCTAATGTCACTAATGACATTATCATCCTCAAGACGGATGAAAATGTTGTTGTCAACAGCAAACTAGATAACATATTTATGTGAAGATTACTGATGAGGGTGGGAATTTTGTTGTTGACATCCGATCTAAAAATGGAATCCAAAATGTATGTGATGATAACAAACAAATAGGGAGATAGGGGATCACATTGAATGAGCCCCTAGTGTATTTGAAATATCCAAATGGTGATCTGTTAGTGAGAGTTAAAGATTTACTAGACTTGAGGAATGATTAGAGCTAACCAATCTGATTTTTTTTCAAAGAGTTGCAACCTATAAGGAAACAAATTAGTAAGTACCAATAAAAATTGTCAAAAGATTTGTCAAAATCTATCTTAGAATACAACAAAGGCATCTTTATAGATTGATGTTTATGTATAATTTCATGTTTTGTTATATATACATCTTCAATTTTGATTCCTTCTGTGAAGGTTTTTAGTTATGAGCTAATGATATAATGCATCTGAATTTTTCAACCCAGTGTTCATCACTTTGGCAATGATCTTACAAAAGTTATTAATAAGAATTATTGGTTTAAATTAACTAATTTGTATGGGGTTGTCAATTTTCCTTATCAGAATTATGAATGCAATATCAATGTGGCACATATCCACAGAGTTCATCTCAAATAAATTTACAAAGAGATCATATATTTCATTCATAATAGTGTTCTAGTTATGTATGTAAAAATACATATCAGAATCATCCGGTCCTAGAAATTTGCCAACTGCTAAGGATAAGATAGATTTATCTATTTCATTCTGGGTATAGGTCAAAATCAAGAGGTGAGATTTGGTAATTTTTCTTTGGCACAGCTTGCCTCAATTAAAAAGAGTTTCTATTGAGTATTTGCATTTGTGATTAACTAAATTTTGAAAATATGTTGCATCATGGTCTATGGTTTCTGATATGTTTCTAATAATCCCTCTGTCAAAATCATCCATGTGTATCAATTTATTCATGTTGTGATTGTTACAAAACTTAAGAAATAATGTGGTGTTGATATATCCATAGTTTGACCATTATTCTTTTGATCTTTGTTTCCATATTGTCTTTCATCTAGTAGAAGTTGTTGGACATGTTCTTTAATGTTATTGATGTCTAGCTCATTTATGTTTTGTGAGGTGTCTTTAGTAATAAGAAGGTCTTATGGTTGTGTATTTTTTGTGAATGTCATTCAACTTACCTTCCACTCTTTAAGTATATACCTTACTTCCTCAAGGCTTTTTATGAATCCCTTAATCACTACTAGATTCTATTCATATATCCATTTTTTGTAACAATATCCTTATAACAATTGTAGTAAGTCTAAAATCTCTCTGTCATGAATCAAGTTGATCCACGAGATATGTATTTTGTATTCAATATACCAGGCATGTTGTAAGAGATAATGTGTGCTTTATCTACTGATGTATTGAGTTGAGTATGTTATCCTAGAGGTTAGTGCTTAAGAATCTATCAAAAATATCCTAGGAGGAGCCAAAGATCCATGTATAACTGAAGTTACTAAATTTGATGTCAATAATTCCATATATCTCGATATAAACATTGATCATGTTCATGTTGTACTGATGTTTTTGTATGATGTCCTAGTTAAGTGATCTTTCATAACTGAAATTAGTACAATAAATATCCTCACAAATAAGGCAAGGCTTATTTTATCATTCTTTTTTGGTTGACACATTTCTCTACAAAAATGATTCTTATTATGGCTAGGTTCATGATAAACACACGTGAATACCCACATCTTGTTATTGTTGATGTTAAAAAACTTGATTGTGGTGGAAAAGTCACATATAGATATCATAGTGCCACTTGTAAGGCCTAGTGCACTTTTTGAATAGTATTGTTGATAATGTTTCCCTCTAGTACCCTTATAGGTTGTTGGCTCAAAGTAGCCTTAATTTCTTATATAGTGATATTCTTGTTGGTATTATGCCACGAGAGAAATCATACGATGGTTGTAATGGTACACTTTGTAATTGATTTGATAATTAAGAAAGGAAATTCCAATTATTATGCTTCCTTCAGTATGAGAGAATGAATAATAATAATAATAATAATGTACTAAGAATGAATGACTCAACAACATGTGATTTTGGGTTGAGGACCTAAACATGAGATCATGTGTATGCTAAGAGCATCCATTCTTGTCTAGGTCCATAGTTGAATATTATTGAGGAAATTTGGATGACAATATACATTGAGATTGAGATGTGAGTTGATTGATGACAACATATCATTAGTCATTATATTGGATATCAAGTCAAACACATATGTACTTTCTATGATAAAGTGTATTGGACATACCTACCTTGAGTATGATACATGGAAGCCATAAATGGTTGTTCGGGTCATATTTCATGTGACAGTCATGATTATGGCTGTTAGACCTAAAGTCATTACAATTATCATATGTCATTTGGTGTGCTTTAACATTACTCAATGTGACCTTGAATAAGGGCTTCCGTATAGGTAGTGCTTGGGTACACTATTACATGTGTGGATTATTGTGAGTGATGTAGATGGAATTTGTCCCTTCTATTGGAGTGATATCCCCATACTTGATGATTAACACTTTCAATGCACGACCATTCTCATGTGAGTCAACATATAATGTCTAGCTCATATGTATCTCAGATAGTATACTTGAGATCAAGGAATAAATATTTAACATTAAGGATAACATTCCATGCCTTAGATTCAATCTGTATATTGGAGACAAAGGGACTAACGATCATTGTAACACTAGTCATGCTACTAGCTTAAAGTTGTTCTCCAAATTCTCCAATTACTTGGGTGGAAATGAAGCCTTCCAAGATACAAATCATTGTTTGTGAAATTATAATATGGTTATATATATAACTATCAATGTAACATGTAGCCTATAGGGTCATATGCATAGGATAGGCAGGGAAGAAGTGTATAATAGTGTACACATGATTAATTTCTAACTAAAAGGATTTAGGAAATTAACTAAATCATTAATGGACTGACCGAAAGCTCAGTAGATTGATTGGAAAGTCTCGTTTCCTGACAGAACAGACTAGTTGACTGACTAGATTGTGTTGTTGATTGACCAGTCTAAGATATGGCCAATTGGTCAACTAGCTGGCCTAGTCGAAAGTCTGGACAAGATCAACCAATTGATCTACTAGCTAGTCCATTCACGCGACTAGATTGGACTCATAGATCAATTAAATAAGATCATGTTGGGTCTGGCCCACTCCAGTCGATCAACTAGATTGGCCAGTTTCTTGTATGAATGTCCCACGAGGGTCACTATAAAGCATCCCACCCATGTCAATCGATTGATCACACTAAGGCAGTTGAACGGCTGGGTATCCACGAGAGGGTTGTTGAAAGGCAACCACAGTCTTTTTATTTCCCAAGGTTTATTAGAAACCATACTTCCTTGTCTTCCCTATGAATAGTGTGACACCCCATCGGTGCCACATAGAGATTACTCAAAACAAGCGTGAAACTAATACTAAACATCTAGGATTACCATAAAATAGGATAAATTAAAATTGATTCTATATTGTCACAAAAGCAGAAACATGATACATCTGGGTCCACATGAGGCCACCTATATCTCATATATATCAAAGATATATTACTCATCATTATTCACTTGCTCACTGGCCACAAAATGTTACATATAACAACATGTTCACATATATACAACAAAATCTATACAACCATGGCCTACTGCCAAAATTTGTTCCGATATACAACGTATGCAAAACACCCCCAAGGACATGAGAGTACATGAATGACACATAGGACTCTACTACAAAACACTAGAAGCTTATCCAACCTTTAAAAACTACTACTCCTCTTATTGCTCAGCCTCAACCGCATGATCCCTACCTAGTCGTGCACGACCACCTAAAAGATGTGAAAACCCATGTGTTGAGACCAACATCCCAGTGAGAGATATAACTCTCTTCCGCAACTATTACTAACACAGATAAATTAAAGAAGGAAAGTAGAATTACTATCAAGTTGAGTAGATTCATATAAATGATATGAATAAAGCATTCAATATTATTTAAGCAGTTCATGCATCTACAACTGAGTAGTAGAACATCTCCTACTTTAAGAAGGAATATGAAGAACATGTATAAAAGTTGATTTCTCTTACCACATTATAATTCAAGAAATCAGTACAAGAGATAAGGTAAAGGGTCATCCAAAGTAAATCGTGTTTAACCCTAAGCAATATACTAAACAACTATGTTACGTCTTTTATTATTCCCTGAGGAGATGAAGTGTACCACTCATGCTCCAACTGACTACTGCTAGGTCAAAATCAGTGCCATACAAGATCTAGGAGGAGCTGGACTCCTATGATCTCCCACACCCTTAGTCAGTCTGAGTCTGCCGTAGTGACATATAAAGTCCAATTGCAAAACAACCTAGTTTGTCATGGTATATAGGCACAAAACTAGTGAAACTGAGTTTCGAATGCAACCATACTCCTGTCGAGGTATGACCCCAACCATCCTCAAAACATATTATATATATATGTGTGTGTGTGTGTGTGTTGAATCACATCACTTGAGATACAACCTTGACTATTCTCCTACCACGGTATGACCGCAGCCAAACCTGTGAAATACATATACTCAATAGTATGCGACTCCGAGCTTCCACTAAAGGAGAACTTGTTTCACCATCCAGCAAGTACTGACGTTGTAGATGGATCTATGGCACAAGGCAACTACATGATTAGGGTTTTACTTGATTACTTGAGACAATTAAGTATCTTTAAGCATAAATCAAGTTACAACGTATAAACCCTAAACAAACTCTACCAAGATAAAGGCATGTTACAACTCCAAAAGATATAAAATGTATGGGGTACAAATTTGTAACATCATCACATGATACCACTGCCATACAAGGCCATCAACATTATCACATCACTAGGTAATATCAATTCCTCATATCGTCAGTGGAGGATATCATCTCACACTAGCCATTAAGCCTCTGCCAGGTCATAAGACCCAAACATCATAATTCATGCACATCATCATTATCTCATTATGCCTCATAAAGGCTCATAATCATTACCTTGTGTATCATATCAAATGTACCATAGCAACCACACGCCATGATATTTATTCAACCTGCAATATTCAAGTTATATGAATAGGAGAGAGAAACAATGCATCATAATTACATACTATCACTTTGCATAAGGTAGACAATTATACCACAGTCCCATATTAGGGTTAGGGCTTCAATAACATATCTGATTAGGGTTTCTAAGACATCATATAGAATCAACCCTAAGTATCATTACCTCCCACATTCTTGGAACACATAATTCAACCATTATTATCACCATAGTCGACATCATAAGCCAAAACACGTGACCAAGAAATATCATCTACAAAAGGGAGGTAGAAGGTCATAGAAACATGTGGTTTAAGAACATATACCATCATGGTTGAAGACCACACCAGCGACCAGAACATCAATTGGCGATCGAAGAGAGCAAAAAACACCATGGTTGAAGACCATCAACCAACAAACAAAGAGAGCACATGCATGCCTTCAACCGAAGAGAAGACCTAGGTTGAAGAAGACCGGGTCAATTACATCTCCAGCGACCAAAAGCAACAAACTAGGTCAACGCCCAAAGCAAACAAATAAGGGTCAGCAACCAAGGCAATCTCATCGACCAAGAATTACTATCAAGGGTAAACCAAGCGACCAAACTAAGGAAATTCACCTCATCGACCAAACATCACCTCCAAACCTTCAAAAACTTGGAACATAGAATTAAGCATGACCGAAACAGATGGTTATCATCTTGAAAATCAAAATTTCAAGAAAAGAAGTCCATTAAGGAAAACATGTCCAAAACCCTAGAATCAAGCATCACATATGGTCAATCATGAAAACCATGAGATGATAGATGAAAACCATAGGTTCAAGCACATGAAATCAGAACCAAACTCTATATCATGTAAGTTAACTAAACCAACAACCAAGACAACAAAACCAAGGTCAAATTTCATGTAAAACCATCATCATCTCCATCACATAGAATTTGAGCATATGAATTAGGGTTTGGGTAAAGGAACAAATACATGCAAGATCATTATAGGAGCACAAACCCTAAACAAGATACCATTGTCAACAACATGTAATCACATTTTAGGAACAAGTCTACATGTAGAAATTAAGGTGCAATAAAAGTAGGGAAAAGAGTTATATAAACCGCCTTAGATGATGGTGCAACCAACTCCAAGTAAGAAGCTCCAAAAGCAAGAAAGAAGCCTAGATTTGATCTCCTCCATGACCAAGCTAGTCACCACCTCTAAAGGGAAAAAACTCTAGGTTAAAGGTCAAGGGAGAGAGATTCAAAACCCTAGGCCGAGAAAGAAAGGAAGAAGGAGAAGATCTTCATCCCATTGAGGTACTACCATGCAAACCATGGATTCAACATCTAGGGAGAGAAGTTTCTTTAAAAGACCACCATGGAGAACCATGGGTTTGTCCTATAGAAGAGAAAGAGGTAGCATTTTCCAAGGAAATAAAATCAAAAGGAAGGATCACTTACCAATGATCAAAGATCACCAGCAAAGCAACAAGAGAAGATGCTACAACTCAAGATCACCACATGCAAGTTGATTGTCCACCAAATATCCAAGGATGAGATCCTCTTCACCACCAAGCTCTAAAGGCCAATCTCCAAAGATGAGAGAGGGTAAAAGGATCATATGCATGGGAAATGAGAGGTACATATACCCAAAGGTAGAGAGAGATGAAAGGGGGTAGGTCTCATGCACATAAGTGCCACATGTCCCTCATAGAACAAACATGCATCCACTAAAACCATGCAACCAAGATAGATCACGAAAACCAAAGAAAACCAGTGACCTAACTTGGTCCTAGATGACCATCAGTCAAAGGAAACATGACCACAAAGGCTCATGGTCGAACACTTTCAAGCGACCAAACCAAAACCTAGGTCATATTTGACCCAAAAGAGAGTTCCATCCTTCTTTGACCAAAGGGAACTCCACCACACAATCCAAACACCTTCAACTGTAGAAAACACACCAAGAAATGTCAAGGATGGTCACTAAAAGTGTGACGTCCCGCACCACACAAAGCGAGATTACTCAAAACATAACCGCGGAAGAAAGACTAAAGAACAAATTACTAGAAATACTAAAAATTAAAACCATTTTCATAAAACTGCCAAACAACAAGAACCTTCACATATAAGTTCTTTCATGCCTCAAAGCATATACAAGGCATGTTGTCAACCTGTAACCAAAGAACTTTTCCAAAACATATATACATGATTCCACAACATTTGGTAAACAAAAGGGCACATAAAGAAAGCACGTTTGTGAAACATCTACAAAGCGTTCCCAAAGACCTGATTGTACATGGAAGACTCTAGGACTCTATCAACAAAAGACATCCAATAACACTGCCAACCTCATCAGCTACTGGTCCTCCTACTACTCCTCAACCTCCGTTGCACGATCTCTACTTCTTCGTGCTCGTCCACCTAAAAGGGGTGTGGGAAACCCACGGGGTGAGATTCCAAATCTCAGCGGAAGATATAACTCACCACCAACTCTATTATCATCATAGATAAGATAAATAGAGCAACAATATAATTACAATTATGTGAAGAAGGTAATGATTATTAATAGGAAAAGCATTTACTGTCTAATTTATGGAACATCTTAATAATTTAAAAGAAATATGAAGTACATGTATATTTCCTATCAACAACACTATATAAAGATCAAGCAAGGAATCAACCAATGTTTTTGTATTTTGATTCTACACAATATACTACATAGCTAATTACGTATTTCATTATGCCCCGAGGATCTGAGTCGTACCACTCAAATCCACCTGACCACTTAATAAGTTGAAATAGGTGCCATATAGGGTCTAATGGAAGAGACAAAATCCACGACCTCACCTTCCTCAGTCAGTATGAGTGAATATGCAGTGACATCATGGGTCAACTGCTTCCAGCGACATATAGTCTACCTATGTAGATTTATCCCCCTTGGTACAGGTCATGGCGCTAGTGAATTATGACCGTAATCACACTCTTCCAAGATATGGCTTACAACCAATCCCATGATATAGATTAAGGAACTACAATCTAAAGTTTCACTCTTCCAGGTATGGCTCATAGCCAATCATGTGATATAGATTGTGGAGTTGTAGTCTAAAGCTTCACTCTTCCAGGTATGGCTCATTGCCAATCATGTGATATATATACATTCAGGACACAAGAAGATACCTCAACTTGTACCCCACATATTCAACAATATGCGTTCTGAGTTAAACTCATTTCACCATTCAACAAGTGATGACACTGAATGTATATATGACACAAAGCAAGCTACACTATTAGATTCCACTTGATTAATTAGATCAATTTAAACATCTTTAAGCATCAATCAAGTTACAACATACAACCCCTAAACAAGTTATACATAAACAAGGCATGACTCATCACTAGAACATACTGAAAACATATAAGGTACAATTTCATCATTTCATGTCTTTATTTCAACATATATCAGTCACAAGGACTACATATCTTGGGGTAACAACCCCTCACCTCATTAATTGAGTAAAAGATCTCATGCTGGACATCAAGCCATCATTAGGTCATAAGACCTTTTACCTTATCCTTTTGTATCACCATATCACATGTGCCTCACAAGGCTCATCAAACATATCAATATCACCATAGCTCATACATGGCTATGTGCATCAACTAATATTACCTACATGGTTATAAACATATAACAATAAAGCAATACATCTTCAACACCATCATCTCATAAGACTCATGCCATACATTTCACGTTATTACAATTAGTGTTTCACTTTACCCGATTAGGGTTTACAAGGTTGGATCAACAATCTCCCTGTGATTATCACTTTCATCATCATTATGACACAAGTTATAAGATAGAGGTTATAGGAACATGACCCTTATCATCATACACATGAACACCCCATAGGGCATCACATCTTATCATGTGACCCTAACATTAGCATGATGTATCATAAACACTACCACCAGGCACCGATTAGGATTTCCACATATGGTATTAGTTAACCCTAAGTGTCTCTGGTAACCGGGGGGGGGTATCGGCCTACCTACTCAAGGTATGTATCGATTTAGGTATCACTATGGGTGTGTCGGACACTACACCTCAAGGAGAGGGTGTCGGCTAACCCCCTTCTATTGGGCAACGCCATCATAGGGGTGTGTCGGGCATCAAGGGGATAACAGGCATCGCTGGTGTATCGAGTAATGCTCAGGGTGACGAATGATAAGGGTTCCAACAACGCGTTAAGCCATGACGGATAGAGCACGATCGGGTAATGCACATCAAAACAACGCTCCCAGTAGCCGCAACATCAAGTCGTGGCAGCCATAGGGGTATTGGGAAGCAACACCCAAAGAGGGGTGTTGCAAGGTATCAGGCAATGCCTGTGTGTGTGGCATCACAAGGGTGATGGGCTCAACATCATCCCCAAAGTGTGATGGCCAAGGCCAAAATGGCTAACATCCCTCGTCTTACATTGGCCCACTCATACCCAAGGCAGGATGATCTAAACAACATCAGCACATGTCAACCTAGACCTAGCCAAGGTCGTGACGGCCTATCACAAAAGGTGACGTCTAGTGGCATCACAGGTCGTGATGGCCATCGAAAGCATGGTGGTCTAACCTACATGTCGGCCTCCACATACATATCAGCCTCATCATCTCATACCTTAGGATGGCATTACAAGCAAGGTAGAAAGGTGCAACACCAAGGCATCAGCTAACCAGGGTTTGTTTTCCAAAATAGAATGCTAAACTACCCAAAAGAGTTACTAGCATGCAAGCAATAGCAAGTCAAGGATGAAGAACAAGATAGCAAGCAAGAAGTGATAATAATAAAGAGGGTTTAGAGTTATATAACCCACCTCAAGGATAACCACCAAGATCTAAGCTCCAAGGTCAATCTATAAGCTTCACAAGCTCAAGGTAGAAGAAGATCCTCCAAGCTTGATCTCCACAACACCTCCAAGGGAGAAGATAGGACCAAGGTTAAGAGAACATGAGAGGGAAAAAGAAGATACCATGGTCCATGGCTGAGAAGAAGAAATAAAGAGAGAAAGAAGGGCTAAGGATCATGGCTTACCAAGGAAGAAGATGAAAAGAGAACACTACAAGCTTAGGCTCATCCACCAAGCTCCAAGGGAGAGAACTCCTCAAGCTTAAGATTGGACACCAAGGAGAGAATGCAAAGATAACCAAAAGGTTTCTCTTACATTAAGAGAAAGAGATATATATACAAGAGAGATGAAAGAAAGAGCAAGGGGAAGGTGTCACCACCTTAGAACCCTAGATGACACTTATCCATGAAGAAAGGCCACATGCAACACCATGCAACAAGGTGATAATAACCATGCTTTGTCCACTAGGTCACCTTCCTAGGTCAAGGCCGATACACACACCCATTCCCTTCACAAACTGATAGGGATGAAACCATAGATCCATAAACCGATATGGTGCATCACTAGTCACCACAAAATGATAGGAGGTTTCCTCAAGACATCCCCAAACTGATATAAGCCCCCCTCAAGGCTCTCAAGTCTGAGACAACACTCCTAGGCGTAAGACACACTCCAAACATGAGTGCAAAACATCACCAAGGATGTCACCACTCAACCAAGCTGCCCATATATCTCTCACTCCTCTAGATGATGCCAAGAGAGAGAAGGAACATGCTAGAGGTAGCAAACTTGCACATCAACCCCTATCCTGGGTAAATTGTAATTTTCACCAAACATCTCCACAAAACACAAGCACTAACCAAACAAGCTCAAACAAGGAACTCAAGCCTCCATCATTCTCTAATTACATATCAGATGCTTAGAGCAAGGAGCTAAGAAACATACTGAAGCAAAATAAACATGGTTATCCCAAACATGGGTCGGGTCCTTACAAGCCATAAACCCCTTATAGGGATTTTGCCCCAAAATACTAAGGAAAAAGGGAAGAGTACTTCCTCCCCATCTCTTCCTTGAGCTCCCACGTGGCTTCCTCAACACCACGATGATGCCAAATAACCTTTACAAGTACAAGGTCCTTCTTCTTCAACTTAGTTAGGGGTAGGGCGATGGCTCTGAAATCCTCGATGAACCTCCTATAGTAGTTTGCCAAACTTAGAAAATTGTGTACTTCTGTCGGCATCTTTGGCTGCTCCCACTTTGTCACAAACTCTACCTTCTTAGAATCTACGCATACTCCTTCAACAGATATAACATGCCCTAAGAAAGCTACCTACCTCAACTAGAACTCGTACTTGCTAAACTTAGCATAAATCTGGTGTTGTCTCAACACCGTCAACGCCTGATGAAGATGATGTTCATGTTGTTGAATATCACGAATGTATATCAATATGTCATCTATAAAGACCAACACAAACTGACCAAGAAATGGTACAAACACCCTGTTCATCAAATACATGAACGTGGGTGCATTGGTCAACCCAAACGACATAACCACGAACTCCTAGTGACTATACCTCGTCCTAAAAGCAGACTTTGGTATGTCATCCTCCTTGATCCTTAACTAGTGATACCCTAACCTCAAATCTACCTTTGAGAACACTGTTGCACCATGCAACTGGTCAAATAGATCATCTATCCTCGGTAAGGGATACTTATTCTTTATCGTGACCTTGTTCAACTGTATGTAATCTATGCAAAACCTCATAGAACCATCCTTCTTCTTCACAAACAACACTGGAGCACCCCAAGGTGACGTACTCAGCCTGATGAAACCTTTGTCAAGTAGTTCTTGTAACTGTCTCTTCAACTCTACCATCTCTGTCGGTGCCATCCTATATGGTGTTTGAGCTATCAGCTACGTCCCGACGACCAAATTGATCTCAAAATTAATCTCACGGGGTGGGGGAACACCTGGAAATTCCTCAGGAAACACATCCTCAAACTCCCTAGTGACTGACACCTCCTGAATACTAGGACTCCTTGCCTTAATATTTTTCATGTGTGCCAAAAATGCCTCGCAACCTTGTCTCAGAAGCTTCCTTGCTACCATGGCTGATACAAGACACGTTGAAAGAATCTTCCTATCTCCTTAGAAGATCCAAGTCTCACTACCATCCACAAATGTTGCTTACTTGGAACTACAATCTAAGACCACTCTATACTTCGTCAGGGTATCCATTCCAAGGATCACATCTAATCTATGCATATCAAGTGGTATGAGATCCACTTGAATGTTGTGTCCCAAAAAAGAGAGAACACAGGAAGGACACACATCCTGCAACACTGCATAATCAACCAACAAGGTTTATAGCAACAAACTATTCTCTTTATGACTAAAAGGTAAAGGGAAATTACTAATAACTTCATGTTTGATAAAAGAGTGCGTAGCACCTGGATCAACCAAAACAAATATAAAGTAAGAAGAAGACAAATCAAAATGAAATAACTCCATCTGACCTGTCACCACTCGCGGGTTGATCACTGCCTCCAGATGGTACATAGCGTAGAATATAGTTGTTTCCTATTGTTGCCCTCATCCTCTACTTCCCTGAGCAGACAATCTAGCTTGTGACGCTTGACCATGTCCCTGTCCTCCTGCACCACTGTTCTGTTGTCTCTACAAGTCCTGCTGACTCTGCCTCGATTTCTGGGTCACTTCTTTGCCCCTTTTTGGACATTCTCACCTCAGATGTCCAAGTTGTCCACACTTGTGACAAGCCCAGTCGCCATACTATGGCCTAGATGTCCCTATCACAGATGTTGATGCAACACTCTGGGATCCCGTAGGTGGAAAACTACGACCTCTGCCCTTACTCAGAGACCACTGTGTCGAGGCACTAAACCTCTACAAAACTGCCGATGTAGAAAACCACAGCTTCTTAAAGCCTCCTGATGACTGCCCGAGGGACTGTGTAGATCTCTTATTGGCACTTGCCTCTCCTTTCTCCTTCACAGACCGTTCTATCTGCCGAACAAACTCCACAAACACGACAAACTTCTCTCGATTCTCCAAAGCAACAACTGGGGTAGACAACTCAACATTCAACCCCTTTTCAAAATGACGAATCCTCTCATCCTCCATCGCAGCCATGTAAGGACAGAACCTCAACAACTCCATAAACCTTGCTTCATACTCGTTCATCGTTATTGATCCCTATTGAATTCTCTCAAACTAATTGATCTTCTCATCAAGATACATATGAGGAAAGTACTAGCTAACGAAATCATATCAGAACTCCTCCCAACCAACCACAACATCGGGTCTCTTCTCCTCCTCTATGACCCACTAATGGCCATCACTCCCTTTCATAAGGCACACAACATGCTTCATATTATCCTCTTCAGGGTACTCAAGATCTTAAAGGCCTTCTCAAGCTCGATCAACCACAGATCCACATCCGCCAGGTCAGCTGTTCCCACATACTCAACCGCTCCAACACGAAAAAGTTGCTCAAAAGTCTTCCCAATTTCCGAGGAGTCAATATGGGGAACGGGTGCCCTAGGCTGAGGTGCAGGCATCCTATCTACCATATGAGTCACCGTTACCATAAACTGCACAAAAAGAGATTGAAAGGTAGGGTTTTCTATCATGGCTGGGTCAAGCTAGGGGACTTCAGGCACCTGATCTTCTCATTCTTGGTTCCTTGCACTACCACCTGGTGCAACAACACTACTCCCAACAACATGTTCTCTGTGTTCTCCAGACATCTTTAAGCTTTCTATTCTTCTTCTACATAAGCAAAAGTGACTACTAGACATACTGGAGGACACTAGAATAGACACAAACCCTAATCCTAGGTCTCTGTAGACTCAGTGAACCTAAAGCTATGATACCACCACATGTGACGCCCTGTGCCACACAAAGCGATATTACTCAAAACATAACTGCAAAAGAAAGATTAATGAATATATTACTGGAAAACACTAAAAATTAAAACCATTTTCATAAAACTACCAAACAATAAGAACCTTCACATATAAGTCCTTTCATGCCTCAAAGCATATACAAGGCATGATGTCAACCTGTAACTAAAGAATTGTTCCAGAACATATATACATGATTCCACCGCATCTGGTATACAAAAGGGCACATAAAGAAAGCACTTTCAGGAAACATCTAAAAACATTCCCAAAGACCCAAGTATACATGGACAACTCTAGGACTCTATCAACAAAAGACATCCAACAACACTGTCGACCTCGTCAGCTACTGGTCCTCCTACTGCTCCTCAACCTCCGCTGTACAATCTCTACTTCTTCGTGCTTGTCTACCTAAAAATGGTGTGAGAAACCCATGGGGTGAGATTCCAAATCTCAGTGGGAGATATAACTCACCACTAACTCTATTATCATCACAGATAAGATAAGCAGAGCAACAATATAATTACAATTATGTGAAGCAGGTAATGATTATAAACAAAAAAACATTTACTATCTAATTTATGGAACATCTTAATAATTTAAAAGGAATACAAAGAACATGTATATTTCCTATCAATAACACTATATAAAGATCAAGCAAGGCCTCAACCTATATTTTTGTATTTCGGTCCTACACAATATACTACACGGCTAATTACACATTTCATTATGCACTGAGGATTTGAGTCGTACCACCCAAATCTAACCAACCATTTTATAAGTTGAAATCGGTGCCAAACAAGGTCTAATGGAAGATACAGAATCCACGACCTCACCTTCCTCAGTCCGTACGAGTGAATATGCAGTGGCATCATGGGTCAACTACTTCCAACGACGTATCGTCTAGCTGTGTAGATTTATCCCACCTTAGTACAGGTCATGACGCTAGTGAGTTATGACCGTAGCCTCACTCTTTCATGATGTGGCTTATGTCTGATCCCGTGATATAGATTATGGACCTATGGTCTAAAGCTGCACTCTTCCAGGTATGGCTCATATCCAATCATGTGATATAGATTGTGGAGTTGCAGTCTAAAGCTGCACTCTTCCAGGTATGGCTCATAGCCAATCCTGTGATACATATACATTCAGGACACAAGGAGATACCTCAACTTGCACCCACATATTCAACAATATGTGTTCTGAGTTAAACTCATTTCACCATTCAGCAAGTGCTGACACTGAATAAATCTATCGAATAGGGCAAGCCACACTATTAGATTCCACTTGATTAATTAGATCAATTTAAACATCTTTAAGCATCAATCAAGTTACAAGGTACAACCCCTAAACAAGTTATACATAAACAAGGCACGACTCATCACTAGAACAACTGAAAACATATAAGGTATGATCTCATCATTCATGTCTGTATTTCAATATATATCCATCACAATGACTACATATCTTGGGATAACAACCCCTCACCTCATTAATTGAGCAAAACATCTCATGTAGGACATCAAGCCATCATTAGGTCATAAGACCTTTTATCTTATTCTTCTATATCACCATATCACATGTGCTTCACAAGGCTCATCATACATATCAATATCACCATAGCTCATACATGGCTATGTGCATCAACTAATATCACCTACATGGTTAGAAACATATAACAAGAAAGCAATACATCATCAACACCATCATCTCATAAGACTCATGCCATACATTTCACATTTTACAATTAGGGTTTCACTTTACCCGATTATGGTTTACAAGGTTGGATCAATAACCTCCTTAAGATATCACTTTCATCATCATTATGACCCAAGTTATAAGATAGAGGTTATAGGAACATAACCCTTATCATCATACAAATGGCCACCCCATAGGGTATCACATCTTATCATGTGACCCTAACATCAGCATGGTGTATCATAAACACTACCACCAGGCACTGATTAGGATTTCCATATATGGTATCAGTTAACCCTAAGTGTGTCAGGCAACCACTCAGGGGGGGTATTGGCCTACCTACTCAAGGTATGTATCAGTTTAGGTATCACTATGGGTGTGTCAGGCATTGCACCTCAAGGAGAGGGCGTCGGCCAACCCCTTATATTGGCCAACACCATTACAGGGGTGTGTTGGGCGTCAAGGTGATAACGGGCATCATTGGTGTATCGGGTAACTCTCAAGGTGACGACTAATTAGGGTTCTAGCAATGCGTTAAGTCGTGATGGATATAGCACGATCTGGCAATGCACATCAAAACAACGCTCCCATAGCCACAACGCCAAGTCGTGATAACCATAGGTGTATCAGGTAGCAATGCCCAAAGAGGGGTGTCACAATGTATCAGGTAACACCAGTGCGTGTGGCATCACAAGGGTGACGGGCTCAACATCGTCCCCAAAGTGTGACGGCAAAGGCCAAAATGGATAACATCACTCGTCTAACGTCAGCCCACTCATACCTAAGGCAGGACGATTTAAGCAACATCAGCACATGTCGACCTAGACCTAGCCAAGGTCATGACAGACTATCACAAAAGGTGATGGCCAGTGGCATCATAGGTCATGATGGCCACCCAAAGACTGACTGTCTAACCTACCCGTCAGCGTCCATATACATATCGGCCTATACAAGCATATCGACCTCATCATCTCCTACCTTAGGATAATGTTACAAGCAAGGTAGAAAGGTGCAACACCAAGGCAGCAACTGAGCAAGGTTTATTTTCCAAAAAAAATGTTAAACTACCCAAACGAGTTACTATAATGCAAGCAATAGCAAACCAAGGATGAAGAACAAGATAGCAAGCAAGAAGTGATAATAATAAAGAGGGTTTAGAGTTATATAACCTGCCTCAAGGATCACCACCAAGATATAAGCTCCAAGGTCAAGCTCCAAGCTTCACGAGCACAAGGTAGAAGAAGATCCTCCAAGCTTGATCTCCACAACACCTCCAAGAGAGAAGATAGGACCAAGGTTAAGAAAGCATGAGAGAGAAAAAGAAGTTACCAAGGTCCATGGCCGAGAAGAAGAAAGAAAGAGAGAAAGAAGGGCTAAGGATCACAAATTACCAAGGAAGAAGATGAAAAGAGAACACCACAAGCTTAGGCTCATCCACCAAGCTCTAAGGGAGAGCACTCCTCAAGCTTAAGATCGGCCACTAAGGAGAGAATGCAAAGATAACCAAAAGGTTGCTCTTGCATGGAGAGAAAGAGATATATATACAAGAGAGGTGAAAGAGAGAGCAAGGGGAAGGCGTCACTACCTTAGAACCCTAGATGACACTTGTCCACAAAGAAATTCGACATGCAACACCTTGCAATAAGGTGATAAGAAGCATACTTTGCCCACTAGGTCACCTTACTAGGTCAAGCCCGATACACATACCCACTCCCTTCACAAACTGATAGGGATGAAACCCTAGAGCCAAAAACCGATATGGTGCATCACTAGTCACCACAAAATGATAGGAGGTTTCCTCAAGACATCCTCAAACCAATACAAGGCCCCTCTCAAGGCTCTCAAGCTCGAGACAACACTCCTAGGTGCAAGACGCACCCCAAACATGAGTGCAAAACATCACCAAGGATGTCACCACTCAACTAAGGTTCAACCAAGGTGCCCATCTCTCTCTCTCTCTCACTCCTCTAGATGATTCCAAGAGAGAGAAGGAACACTCTAGAGATGGAAAACTTGCACATCAACCCCTATCCTAGGTAAATTGCAATTTTCACCAAACCTCTCCACAAAACACAAGCATCAACCAAACCAACTCAAACAAGGAACTCAAGCCTCCATCATGTCCTAATTACATCTCAGATGATTAGAACAAGGAGCTAAGCAACATAATTAATAAAAACAAATAGGGTTATCCCAAAACATGGGTTTGGGTCCTTACAGAAAGACCAATATCATCTTCGATCAAGACAAGGTCAACATCAACATAGGGAATCCAAGCAAACCCTAGAAACAACATCCAAGGTGTCACAGCTTCTCTCCTCATCTAACTAAGGCACAACAAGGTGCCCCAAAGCAACATCCTCTCTCTCATGATGCTAAAACATGTGAGGCACATCCAACATGTGACAAATTGCAAGATCAACCCACAACATGGGTAAATTGCAACTTAGTCCAAAACAAGCATACATGTAACAAAACTAGTTCAAACATCATCCAAACAGGGCCAAGATGAAAACATAAGCTTGTCAAATGTTATTAAAGCATATAAAGAGATTAAATTAAGTTTTAAGCATCTTCATAAGCAAAGAAAGCACAAAAAAGCACTAAGCTAGGTTAGGGCTCATACAAATAGAGGCATGAAGTCTAAGGTTTTGGAAACAGTTTTGTGAGACCTTTGGACTAACCATCATTACCTAAAAGGAGAGAGAGAAGAGATTGTGCAACACTATCACATTACTAATGAGAAGGTTTCTCCTTTCCCGTCGAATCTTAGAGCATGACTTGGAGTTCCCATCATCCGCATAAACAATATAGAAATGTAGACACATTGGTGTCTACTTTGGGATAATGTCAAAACATCCCCCTCTATCTATATTCATATGAGCACTTATGTCAGATCTACTTTGTGGAAAAGTTATACCTCACATCCCTTCCTTCCTGATATACCATTGCTGATGAGATCTACTTGTGCGAGTGTGGATTAATATTAAGTTTGGTTTCGTCTGTTGCACCTATTACATCCAAAGATCCATACATTGGTATCAAAGCCACATCAATCAATGATATATTAGGTTTTATAATTGATATTCATGAATATATTTTATACCTTGTGCCATTACATGTGATGTGAATGATAAATCAACATGCATCTCATGTTTAATTCCACATACATCTACGTCTAGATTTTGACATGATGGATGGGGTCGACTGTGGAAAAAGGTGATTTTTACTAGTGCACAAAGTGAAATTCCTATACCTTTTTAGGGTGCAACCCCTACATACACTGTCTTATTTGTGTGAATGTCAAAAATATTTCATGGAGATTATCATGTATGAAAAGATGCAATCTTCAATATTTATCTCTGTGTGTGCCATATATTTGTTACTGGAGTCAGGTAACAGACTTTAGTTACCCACATATCCAATTTTATAGTAAGAAGGTACAAAACTATGATGATACAAAAAATTGTAACACAAAGACTTGTACTGTAAATGCATTGTCATTTTTGTATTGTGTTCTCTACCCCAAAATTGTGACCATGAGTGAAGATTTGTAACCAAAATGCTAAAATTGTAACCATAATTGCTGGATAACTAATTTATGTTACCCAAGTGGGAATATATACATCCCCATATATATGTATATATATAAATTGTGTGTGTATAAGGTATGAGATATCTTTAAATCATACACCTCACTATCCAAATATGTCTTTTTGGTGGATGTATGCATGGTTATAGACAAAGACCCCTTCGTGTGTGCATGATGCAGATGTGAGTGGATACTTTTTAGTAGACAAGTACTCATCTTTCATGTCAATCATCATATTTTATTATGTATGTAATGGTTTCTATTCCTTCTTACTCGTTGCGAATTTAATTTGAGGTTTATACATATCATGTAAGTACTAGATAGGAATGGAATAAGTTGTGGAGGACTTGGTGTGACAAGGCAACCATAAAGATCTAAGCAGCATCCATGGAGCCATTGATGCATTGTAACATAAATGTAGGTTCACACGTTGATGGTGCATAATTTGGAATGGACCTTAGGTGGATAGTATTCCTTTTTGACTCAAAACGACTACGTTAGTATGGTCGTAATCAATATATAATCATTGAAGGTTGTTGATATAATATGTGTATGATACATTTTATAATTATGTGGTGTTTGGATATGTATATGTATACATATTAAACTCTTCAAATAAAATATTAAGTCATAGATGCTTTCCAATGTGCAAAACATATGAAAAACTTGATTGGCAAAGTGTGGGCACGCCTAAGTGTGGTGTGCTTGGTCGAAGGGTTGTAAGGGGGTGAATAGAGATAAAAACACTTGCACAAAAATCGTTAGACCTTCAAGTTACTTCAATTAGGCACAATTTCAAATAGTGAATTTGATGGCGATATAAACATGCACAGAAAGGACGAGAGAGATTGAAGTGAGCACTTGAATAATCTGTTTTAGATTGGTTCCACTCTCCAAACTAGGAGAGAGTCAGTTCATTACCTAGAGAGATCAAGCCCTAGGATTTTGCAACCTATGTATACTTATATTCCATTATAAGACATCCAATTGACCTTCATTTTTTGGGACAAAGATACTCAACTTCCCTTTGAGGTCAAATGAGCCAACGACCTTACAACTAAGGTCTTACATATACAAGAGCTAGTCTTCTACCTCACCAAGGTCTTACCCACTATTGCAAGTAGTTGGATGCCTTCACCAAGTATATCCCCTTCTTGCACTGAGTCTTTTCCTTAAATGATTTACCCACTCAGCTCCTTGGATATTCCACCTTGTCCTCCTTCACTCGAAGAAGCTTTATGAACCTTCTTATGTAGCTTGAAGAAGCTTACACCTTCTCCTTCACTTGGATAGGCTTTCACCAACTTGATCTTGAAGAAGGGGGTTGGAAAAAGAGAAGCTTTGAGAGCTTTACAAGCATATAATGAAGTAGCTCTCTCACATAGATCCTATCTCACTCATAATGATGAATTGAAGTGTAATCAAGAGAGAGAAAGGGGCTCAAGTGGACTATATGCACTCAACTATTGCGAGGAACTTGAATAGCATGAATGAGAAACAATGGAATGAACTCCAAGAGGTCCTATAGCTGAGGATGTCCACTAGAGGGTAGGAACACTTAAGAATGTTTTCTAGCCATTTGGGGTGTTGCAATAGATATAATTTTGAGTTTTGCAACACTCTAATAGTTAGAATCACTTTTGCTGCATTTTTTTGTACAGTGCAGTCGATCGAGTTTTCATAAAGGTAACTCGACCGAATGCACTATGCGACAAAGCCAATTTGATGCATCAGTCAAGTTTGTCCTGTGTGCAACTCGACCGATTGCTTGAAATCATTTTTTTTTTGAGTGTAGGTATCCGTCGAGTTCAATGAGTGTAAACTCAACTGAACCAAAGAATTCTCAAAATCCATCAAGGGATCGATCGAGTTTAAATCTCGACCGATCAACAACCTATAATGAATTTTGGAAAATTACTTTTGAGTGATCAAATGTTCGAATTAAGGGTTACTGATTTTTTCTCATCTTAGTTACAAGTCATACCATCAATACAAATGATTACAAAAATAATCTAATGTGATTTGGAGTGTTTCCCATAAAAGTGCATTAGCATTGCTTTTGACTTGATCTAGAACAAGCCATGGCTTGAGTTATTTGATCCTTTTCATGTACCTAATGTCTAAAATCAATCTCAAACAAACATATTGGATACATATGAATGGAATGGTTAAGTCATTATCAAAATATGGACAATGTGTAACACTTAGGTCAACATTCTCCCCTTTTTGACAACGACAAACCATTCCTTAACATATTGAAAAGGATATGAAATTTAAACCTCTACCTTTGAGAAAGGATGTGAGAGTTAAATCTTTACCTTTTGAATTGCAAGGGAATACATTAATTAACAATGTGAATTGCTCCCCCTCAATTCATGATTACCTAACCTGCACAGTTAGTATATCCACAAATAATCATAACACATATACATACTATATGGTCCTCTAGCAAGTCACATGATAAATAAATAATTAATAAGAAAAGGATCATATAAGAAATAAAATAATATGTCTGAGATAACTTCTCCCCCTTTTTCATATCAGAAAAGGCAGGGAGGTAAAGTGTTAAAAAGCACATGTCTTCTCTACAAGCACAGGCTAAAGCAATCAACCACATATAGCACACACCAAATAGAGATGAAGAATAGAGAAACAAACAATACAATGTCATAATCAAAATATGGGATAACATACCAAGAACTCATAAGATATAGTCAATTAAAGAGTTATGATACATAAGATTAAGATTACAACACTAAACATGTCCTCTTGAAAAGAACCACTAACCAACGATTAAATAGTAAGATGATAAAATAGTACGCCTCAGATACAATGCCCAAATATCTTAGTAAATAATAGTATAAAAAGATAGCAACACTTAAATACTATAGAACTAAAACATCTAAGGTATGTCTATTCTATCTATATCAACGGGGTCATCATCAGTAACATCATCATCAGCCTCGGGCTCATAGTCCTCATCATCATCTGAAGGTGCAGTAGAGACAACAACAACCTCACCTTCATCTCCAGAAGAACCAGTAAAACTGTCATGAGAACCATCCTCAGATCCATCATCCTCGGTGCCCTCAACATCATTAACCCCATCCTCAATATCCTGGTCAGACATCTCCTCATTAGTAGGAGGTCTAAAACCATGACTTGACCACCTGTCATTCTGCTCAACCCAAGACATGCTACATGCATGTAATGCATTTGCTTGGTCAAAGGAGGGAGCAAAACTCCCAAGGCTAGCAAGCAGGGTGGAAGCAAGGCTAGCAGGTAGAGCCAACATAGGAAACACACTAGGGGAAAGGGTAGATCCACCATCAGCAACAATGGTGGCACAAAAGCAATATGGGGTGGCAGGTCAAGGTAGAACTGAGTGTATGCATAGGAGGCATAGTCATCTCCAGGGTATGCCTGGTAGGTAGGGTAGGGATAGCTGTAGGATAGGTTCATGGTGGACATCATCTGGAAAAGGTCCTGGTGAAGGTGATCATGAACTTGAAGGTTATACACTTGTTGATGCATCAGATATCCCATGAGTGTTTCATTTGACACATTAAAAGAGGTGTGGCCAGGATGGGGTGGTGAAGGTGGTGGAAGGGCCTGGGTGGAGGTAGAGGCGGAGGCTCCATGTGTGGTAGGGGAGGTAGGTAGGAAGGTCTTCTTGATGGTAGTCTCATTGATGCTGACTCCTTTCTGACTGGATTTGTAGTGGAGATCATGGAAAAGGGATTTTTGAGTCGTAAAAGCAAAGATACCACAAATCAAGGCAGGATAGGGGGGATGGGTGCTAGAGGTATTCTTCCCATAGTCAAAATAGGTCATGTGGTGAAGAATGTAATGAGTGAAAAACACTAGAGGGGGGTGAATAGAGTTTTAAAATAATTTTAACAATTTATTGAACTCAAACAACCACAATTGAAAATTGGAAGAAGGAGACAGGTGTTTAGAGTGGTTCCAACTTTAGCAAATACTAAAGTTGTCAGTCCACTACCCGGTTGCTTACCCAACCGGGATTTTGAAAGTATATATTTTATTACCTTCTCAAGGATTTATACAAAATACAATACTTTCCTTTACACCCTTTGAACAGCCTTCACTTGAAGTAGGTGCACCAACTTTGAGGTAGCCTTCTTGAAGTAACTCCAAGCTCCCCCTTGAAGTAGCCTTCCTCTCTAGAAGTAACCTCCCATTGCACCAGCCTTCTGAAGTAGCTCAAAGTCACCTTCTTCACCAAGAAGATCTCCACCCTCTCCAATCAGCAGCCTCCAACCTAGGAGTAGCAAGGAGAGTACAAACGGTAATAGAGAACAAGAAAGGAAAAAGGAAATTACAACTTATCCTTTGTAGCCCAAGGCTTGATTTGCCTAGATCAAGCGTATAGATCTCCTAACCAAGTGTATGGACTTGTGATTGCAGTGGGTAGGAGATACTAGCCTATAGGACACGAATTTTGAGCTAAGGAAGGAAATGGCCAATTGTCACAATGCTCAAATTGCTCACAAACAGATTGCTCAAAGTATGCTCAAGGATTTCTCAAGTGTAACAAGTGTGTTTGAGTGTCCTATGGCTTGTCCTATTTATAGGAATGGTCTAAGGATGCTTAAGGACGTTCTAGACAACTTCTAGGGGTTTCTAAGTGCTTAACTAGCCGTTAGGTACAAGTTTGTTGCTTTAACAACGGCTAATTAATTAATTCTGCAGTTGCTGTCAGAGACCATCTCGGTCGAGGAATGGTCGACCGAGACACCTACTCGGTCGAACTTTTGTCGACCGACAGGCTCTCTGGAACAAGTGATTTGCAACGTCTATCTCCAACTGCCAACTACCTTGTCAGTTGTGTCTAACGGCTACTTTGGATCTTTCTCGGTCGAGAAGATTGTCGACCGAGAGTGTCTCGGTCGAGGAGTTTGTCGACCGAGATTGATCCTGTTTCAATGTTTCAATTTAGGCACTAATTATATGTATGAGTGTGCATATGTGATCCTATTTGAAGGGGATGACCTATCTAAATGTGGTGTTTAGCTAGGGAGAATCTAACGCTTGATTTACATGAAATCTAAGTACTTGTACATTATATATTTGTACAAGTTTTTACAAGGCGATTACATTTCATGAAAATACAAACATATAAGCATATGGATTTCCCTAATTGCTTTTGTCATCCACCTTGTTCCTGCACACTCAAGTAGCTCGTTAGATCAATAAGAATGAAATGTTTGTCATAATAAAAACAAAGGGATTTATAGATGTCCATTTAGCCAACAATGAGACCATTTGACTCGGGTATTCTTTAAAAGACAATACATAATCACAATGTTTTTTTTTTTGCAATTCTCGCGGCCCGCACCGAAACAATGCTTTACCCCTAGATGTCCAGTCAACTGCTGTGCCTCAACGCATTTCGGGGAGAACCAACTAGCTCTGGGTTCGAGTGGCATTTAACCCCTAACCACAACTCATCCGCTGATTCTTCAACATCAGTCGGTTCAGACCTCCACTTAGTTTCACCCAAGCTTCATCCTGGTCATTTTGATTTCTCGTTGGATGGACATCACATTTAACAACCAATGTGATAAGATGGTTTTTGATATTGGGGGAAGAGGATGACATGGTAGACTTCCTCTTATAAGGGACATTATGCTTCTTTAAAAACTTATGAATATCAGGGAGAGTGATATCATTGCCTATGTAGAAAGCCTCGGGGTCAAGCAGGTCATAATAATTAGGATAGTCAGCCCTCCATGTGTCAGTAACCTCTATACCATTAAATAAGATATTCAAGGAATCTTCAGTGATGGTAAATTTGGTACCGACAATCATGGAAGTTAGAATTACCTGAGAATTAGGTGGTGTCATTGTTCCATTAAAGATTGGCATAGAACTCGTGGACCGCCTTGGTGCTAGTGATACAATTGTGATAGCACCGACACTCTACACACAATGTACTAAGGTGATGGGTGTCAAACACCTCAGCGACCTCCTTTATAGCCTCACTCATGGAGAAATGACGTTCATGTAGAGATCTAAAGGGGAAAGGATTCATAGTGAGGAGTTCCTTATAGCGATTGAGAACTTGTGAGGATGTAAAGGATGTGCTATCAAAGGAAATGGGGAGAGGAGCAGAGGAAGATGAATGTGCTCCAACAGGGATGACTCTCTTCCTATGGTTGGAAGCCATGGAGGCAGATGGAGAAGCAAAGACAATCAAAAGAGAAAGAGAACATCACTAGTAGGTTGTCTAGCCACCTATATAGGTGTGGGAAGAGGCAAGGGAAGCCAAACGGAGGTTGGGAGAGGAGGTACGAACCTAGGGTTTGAGGTCAAGGAAGCTAGAGGTTGGGATCTGTTGACTTTTATCTAGTTGAGAGGGAGAAAAGTTGTCCAATACCCCCTTTTAATTTGGTCCATATCGTCCATCGGTTGAGTTCTGACATTTGGAAACTCAACCGATCGGGTATTTCCATATGACCTTGGTCGAGTTGGTAATTCGACCGATTGACAGTTCGTCTAATAAATAGAAATTTTAATTCCTAGCCTCTATGGTGATAATTAAATTTATTACTTTAACCTATTATGAATTTTAGACATATTGAGGCACATTTCACTCATCATAGAGTAATTTTTTTGTGATAAAATATTCATTTGTGAAAAATACCCCCAAAAAGCAAAACTAGGCATGGAAACAAGGCAAGTATAGCACATAAAAAGCAAGAGATGATAAATTTAAGCAATAAACATATAGGTAAGAGAAAAAATATCTAGAAGGCATGTAAATATCATCAAGAGCAGTAATAAGTAGTTTTAATCTAATAAAAGCAAATTTCTCTCTAGCTAGAGGTTTAGTGAAAATGTCAGCAAGCTGATTCTCTGTGTCTACATGCGTGATAAAAATATCCCTCTTGGCAATGTGGTTACAAAGAAAGTGATGACAGAGCTCTATATGTTTAGCTCTACTATGAAATATAGGATTGCAAGACATGTTATTTGCACTAGTATTATCAAAACAGATAGGAGAAGAATCAAAATGAATGTTAAAGTCCTGGAGCATTTGCTTCATCCATAGGACTTGGGCACAACAACTCCCCGCTGCAATGTATTCAGCCTTGATAGTTGAAAGAGACATAGTTCTTTGTTTCTTAGATAATAAAAAAAACTAGGCAAGGTCCTAGGAAGAAGCAAGTGCCACTTGTGCACTTTCTATCAATCAAACAACTTGCATAATCAGCATCACTATAGGAAATAAGAGTAAAGTCCCTTGACTTGGGATACCATAGTCCAAAATTTTGGGTTTTGGCTAGATACCTCAAAATCCTCTTATACACTATGAGATGTGATTTTATTAGACTTTATTGAAAGCAAGCACACACGCCAACACTAAACATAATATCCGGTTGAGAGGCAGTTAAATAAAGTAAACTTATAATCATACCTCTATAGACCTTCTCATCTACCTTTTCTCCTTGATCATCTCTATTAATCTTGGCGGTGTTTGACATGGGGTGTCCATTGACTTGGTGTTCTCCATCCCAAAGCACTTAAGTAGTTCACTGGTGTACTTCCCTCAGTTGATGAAGTTCCCATCTTTTATTTGTTTGATTTGAAAGCCAAGGAAGAAAGTAAGCTCCCCCATCATGCTCATATTGAACTCACTCTACATAAGAGCACTTAACTCCTTGCAAAGATCAAGGTCAGTTCCACCAAAGATAATATCCTCAACGTAAATTTGAATAATCAAGAAAATGCTAGAAGTGTGTTTTTGAAACAAGGTAGAATCAACTTTGCCAATGATATAGCCATTGTCTTGCAAAAAGTTCTTTAGTTTCCCATACCAAGATCTAGGTGCTTGTTTGATACCATAGAGGGATTTTTGTAATAAATAAACATGGTTAGGCAAATTATCATGTTCAAAGCTGGGAGGTTAAGCAACATATACTTGCTCCTCAATTGTACCATTTAAAAACACACTTTTAGCATTCATTTTATAAAGAAAAAATTATTATGAGTAGTAAAAGAAAGCAACATTCTAATTGACTCAAGTCTAGCTACAGGTGCATACGTTTCATGAAAATGTATACCTTCTTGTTGATTGTAGCCCCGAGCAACTAACCTTGCTTTGTTTCTTACCACTTTTCTGCTTTCATCAAGCTTGTTGCGGTAGAACCACTTGGTGCCAATGATCTTTCTACCACTTGGTCTTGGCACAAGAGTCCACACTCGATTCTTCCAAACGGTTCCAACTCTTCTTACATGGCTAGGATCCATTCAACATCCTTGTGAGATTCTTTGACATCTTTTGGCTCAAGATGGGAGATGAAGGCGCTTTCTTCTTGTTCTTTGTTGTAGGCAGCCCACATCTTCACCCTTTCAAAAGGATTTCCTATGATGATCTCTTTAGGATGATGCTTTGCAAAGTGGGGGGTTGGATCCTTCTTTTCTTCTTCTTCTTTATCTTCTTCATCAACTAACACCTCTTTTCCTTTATTAACAATGTTGAGTTCTTTCAAATGAGGAATCACCTTATCTACAAAATCATCACTAACAATATTCTTAGAAATAGAGGGGTTAGTATCAACATATCTAACATTGATAGATTCTTTTACTTTACACAATTCAATGTTAAATACTCGATAAGCCTTGCTAATAGTGTTATAGCCAAGAAATAAAGCCTTGTAAGACTTCAGATCAAGCTTGTTGAGGGAATCCTTGGTGTTCAAAATAAAACAAGGACACTAAAGACATGAAAGAAATCAATGGAAGGTTTTCTATCACACCATAGCTCATAGGGGGTTTCTTTAAAGATGGATGAGTGAAAACCCAGTTTTGCACAAAACATGAAGTACTAACAGTTTCAGCCCAAAACTTCTTTGGAGTGTAATACTCTAGAAGCATAGTCCTAGTCATTTCCTGTAGTGACCTATTCTTTCTCTCTACAACCCCATTTTGTTGAGGTGTTTGAGGTGAAGAAAAGTTATGTGCATAGCCGGATTCCTTACAAAACCGTTCAAACAAACCATTTTCAAATTCACCCCCATGATCACTGTAAATAGAGACGATCCGACAAGAAGCTTAATTTTCAACTTGTTTGCAAAAAGTCTGGAAAACATCAAGAGTATTGCCTTTTGAAACAAGCAAGAAATTCCAAGTATAGTAGGAAAAATAATTGAAAATCATAATACAATACTTGCTACCATGAAGTGATTGTGTACGCATTGATCCAAATAGATCAATGTGAAGAAGTTCAAGAACTCTTTTGGTGCTAAGGAATCCTTTGGATTTGAATGAGGACTTGGTTTGCTTTCCTTGGGTAAAAGGTTGGCATTCCTCATTCTTTTCAAAATCTAATTTAGTAAGTCACTTCACCAAATCCTTTTTGCTCAACTTCTTCATTTGATGCATATTTACATGACCAAGCCTACGATGCCATAAAGAAATATCATGAGAATTGGCAACAAGACGTCTACCAACAATAGACTTAATAAAGTCAAGCACAATAATATGAAGATTACCATTTCTAGTTCCCTTATATATAACATTGTAGGAGAGGGAATCTAGAAGCAAGAATTCAAGTGAGGTAAAAAGAAAATGATAACAATTATCACAAAGTTGACTAACACTTATTGAATTGTGATGTAGGCCATCCACAAGAAGAACATTCTTGATGCATAGAGAATCACCTACATCACCCTCACCTATCACCTTACCCTTATTGTTGGCACAAAAAGTAACCGACCCTCCTTTCTTCTTTGTGAATTGTTTGAAGTGGCTGATTTCACCTGTCATATGCTTTGAGCAACCACTATCAACAATCCATTTCCTTTTACCTATAAGAAAGGAAGATGTCAGTTTCCAACACAGACTTTGGGATCTAGTATTAGCTTGGGGACCCATTTCATCTTTGTGTTGGTCCTTTTCTCTCTATAAGGACAATAAGTAGAGTAATGGTCATCACTCTTGCAATGCACACAAGGCATAGGGTTCTTAGAGCCATAAAACTCTCTATGGAAACTGGGAGGCCCCTTGCTCTTTTTCTTACCCTTTCCCTTGCTCTTGCTCTTTGGATCTCCCTCTATATATCCCAAACCACTAGTAACACTATGTTTGATAGAGTGATCTATAACTTCATTGAGGGATTTCTTCAAGGAAGCTCTTAGTTTGTTATCATCACTAAGAGTAATGACACCAGATCATCTTGTACATGAAGTAAGTCAGTCTCCAAATAGAGGGCTTTAATAAGATAGGAATCTTTTTCTAAAATAATACTAGCAACTTCATGACTAGGAAATAAAGGTCTATAAGAGAGGTCATTAACTTGAGCAAGTAATATAGTATTTTTAGTTCTAAAAAACAAGCTCATCAAGATAAAATCTATTCTCATCTTTAATAGCATCACAAGAAAGCTTAAGATTATCATTTTTAGTTTTAAGTAAAGTGAGCTTATCTACTAGGGATTGGTTTTATTCCTTAAGACTATCAATGCTCTTAAGGTAGATACCATTCTCTACTTCAACTCCATTGTATTGGATCTCAAGGTCAAGAAATTTCCCTTGCAAGGAATCAATGCAATCAAGATGCAACTTATCATTTTGATTAAGAATATCTATTTTAGCATACAAATCATCTATTATCCTCCCTAACCTCTTCTTTTTAGACTTGCATTCGGAAAAAGAGGAACGAGAAGAATTTAAACATCAATAAGAGTTTCTTTGGATATCCCATGCAAGATTACCTCACTTACCTCACCAATGTCTTCACTTGTAGAGGCCTGAGTGAAAGATGGCATTCTCCTTCATCAGAGCTTGAGCCACTTGAAGAGGATTCTTCCCAAGCCACATGAGCTACATGCTTGCTCCTTTTTTTCCTTCTTATTCTTCCTCTTGTACTTGCCTTCCTTCTTGTAGTCATCCTTCTTGTTGTGGCTGCTCTTGTGGTAATCCTTCTTGGCCTTGAGATATTCATTCTTCTAGTGCCCCTTTTGTCTACATTCATAGCATCTAGGAGTAGAGGATGAGAAATACTTTCCATTGGAGTGCTTTCCCTTTGAGTAGTTTGCTTCATGACCACTAGGGCCATCATTTTCACTAGAGGAGGGTGGAGAGGACCGACAAGCAAATCATTGCCTTCACTTGAGCTTTAAAGGAATTGCCTTTTATTTTCTTTGATTCCTTCTCCTCTTTCTTGTCATCTTCTTCTTACTTGTGTAGTCTTGGCTCATGAGCTTGAAGGTTTCCAATGAGCTCCTCGGTGGCTAACTCACCAAGACTTCTAACTTCTTCAATTGAAGTCACCTTGGGTTCCCATGTCTTGGGAAGAGACCTTAGGATCTTAGAGTTGATAATTCCTCTATCCAAGGTGTGGCCCAAAGCAGCAACCCCATTGATGATGGTGTTGAGCCTTGTGTACATCTCAAAAACTCTTTCCTTCTTGTCCATATTGAAGTTCTCAAGTAGTCCATTGAGCATGTAGATCTTTGACTCTTTAACTTGTTGTGTGCCTGCATAGGTAATGCACAACTTGTTCCAAATCTCATAGACTGTGTCCCAAGATGAGATGCGATTGAACTCGGAGGGAGTGAGGGTAGCATAGATGATGGTTATCACCTTGGCATTGAGTTGTGCCTTCTTGAGTGTAGCTTCATCCCAAGTAGTTGTATCACCCGCCGACTCCTTGTATAGAAGAATCATCACTTTCCACATGTTGTTGTGACGTCATGTGCATGTGCTACTGCTATTTCCTTTTGACTTCCTTTGATTTTCTTCTTCTTAGCCTAGTGTGTGGTGTTTAAATTGAGATTCTCGCTGAGGTGAGGGTTTCAATTTGGACGTCACACATTAGATTAAGTTTTAGAAAATTTGAGGAGAAAATCTGGGGACGTCACAGTCATAGTTCATCCCTTGAAGGTAGAATGGCATCCGCTATTTCCAATAGAGAAAATTTGTGCCATCAAATATCTGTGGGTCTCATAGATAAGCCTCCCTTTAGGTTGAGGGACCCAAGCAAGTTTCCCATCTTCTTGTCCCATGGGAGATGTGTCAGAGAATACTGTGGCTTTGACACCACTTGTTGGATCTAAGGGCTCTAGAGGTGGGGGTGAATAGAGATAAAAACACTTCCACAAAAATTGATAGACCTTCAAGTTACTTCAATTAGGCACAATTACAATAGTGAATTTGATGGCAATCTAAACATGTATAACAAGGATGAGAGAGATTAAAGCAAGCTCTTGAACATGCTTTTTTAGAGTAGTTCTACTCTTCAAACTAGGAGAGAGTCAATCAACTACCTAGAGAGGTCAAGTCCTAGGATTTGGCAACCTATGTATACTTATATTCCATTATAATACATATAATTGACCTTCCTTTTCTGGGACAAGGATACCGAACTTACCTTTGAGGTCAAGGGATCCAACAACCATACAACCAAGGTCTTACCTATCCAAGAGTTAGTCTTCTACCTCACAAATGTCTTACCCACTCTTGCAAGCAGCTGGATGCCTTCACCAAGGAGATCCCCTTCTTACACCAAATCTTTTGCCTTGATGGATTTACCCACTCAGCTACTTAGATCTTTTGCCTTGTCTTCCTCCTTCACTCGAAGAATATCTATGAACCTTCTTCTATAGCTTGAAGAAGCTTGCACCTTCTCCTTCACTTGGAAAGGATTTACCAACTTGATCTTAAAGAAAGGGGTTGGGAAAAGAGAAGCTTTGATATCTTTACAAGCATACAATGAAGTATCTCTCTGACACAGATCCTATATCACTTATAATGATGAATTGAAGTGTAATAAAGAGAGAGAAAGGGGCTCAAGTGGTTTGGATGTACTCAACTATAGCAAGGAGCTTGAATAGCATGAAGGAGCAACCTTGGAATGAACTCTAGGAGGTCCTATTTATAGCTGATGGTCTCCACTAGAGGGTAGGAACACTTAATAATGTTTTCTAGTCATATGGGGTGTTGCAACGGATATAATTTCAAGTTTCGCAACACTCCAACAGTTAGAATTACTTTTTCTGCATTTTCCGTACAATGTAGTCGGTCAAGTTTTCATAAAGGTAACTCAACCGATTGCACTATGCGACACCAATTTGAAGCATCAGTCGAGTTTGTCCTACGTGCAACTTGATTGATCTCTTGAAATTAGTTTTGCTGAGTGCGGGGATCGGTCGAGTTCTGTGAGTGGTAAACTCGACCAAACCAAAGAATTCTCAAAATCCATCAAGGGATCGGTTGAGTTTCAGTCTCGGCCGATCAACAACCTGTAGTGAATTCTAGAAAATTACTTTTGAGTGATAAAACATTCGAATTAAGGGATCCTAATTTTTTCTCATCTTATTTACAAGTAATATCATCAATACAAATGATTACAAAAATAATCTAAGGTGATTTGGAGTGTCTTCCAAAAAAGTGCATTTGCATTGCTTTTGAATTGAAATAGAACAAGCTAGGGCTTGATATATTTGATCCTTTTTATGTACCTAATGCTTGAAATCAATCTCATACAAACATATTAGATACATATGAATGGAATGGTTAAGTTATTATAAAAAAATGGACAATGTGTAACACTTAGGTCAACATGGTGCACTGTTTATCTTGTGGAAGTTTGAGAATAGATATGTTGATCCGCCAAAGTGGGGTACGTATTCTATTTTATTGGCATTTGGGTCAGACTTAACTAGGTGACCTTAATAGGATCAAATACCTAGAGGCATATATCTAGTTATGAAAAAGTGTTATGCATTCATCTATCAAGATTTGCATTAGGTGCAATTGGCAAATATTTCCTACCTAAATAATTAAGTAATGGGTGATCAACCAAAGATGACCCATAATTTAATGAAATACTTATCTTGTCTCACTAGAGTATTATATGATACAAATCTTCATAGTTAATAGTGAGAGTTATTAATTTGAAATAAAATAGTTGAAGATATATATAATCATAGACCAAAACGATATAGATAAAGCCTTTTCACATCAAATATTAACTCATGCATATACCTCTTGTAGATCAAATAGCAACCAACAACAACAACTTTTTTTGTGTTTGGTCCTTTAGAAGGAAAAACTAGATGGAAATAAATTCAAGGACTAGTTCAGGACATTGAGAATTATTCTCATACATGAGCGTAACATCTTTATCATGGATACACCGATACCAAATGAACTGGCTCCCAATGCGCCTAGGATATAAAGGGAAGCTTAAAAGAAGCATTATGATGACACCATGGACATCAAGTGTCTTATTCTATGCTGGATGAATCATAAGCTTCACAAAAAAACATGTGAATATGGATGTGATGAGATGATAAGACATCTTCAAAACATGTAAAAAGGACAATCAAAGCAAGAGAGGTATGGTGTCTCCAAGGCATCATTTAAGTACAAGATGGTAGAATGTGATTCGGTTGGACCCCAGGTACTCAAGTTAAATGGGTATGTGGAAAGCATGGCTAGATTGGGATTTTTTGTAGGATAAGAGTGTCCATATATGAGATCCTACAATATTTACTGGAATCATATAAACAATTTATCATGAATTAATTTATTAATAATTTTGTTAAACCATTGACAAAGATACTTGGCGGTTGAGAACAGATGAGGCGAAAATAAAAGAGAAATTGAAATCCGTGCTAATGTTCAACAAAGGAAAATGAATGTCTGTGGGAAAAGGAAATGCCAAGAAAGGTTCTAAAGACTGGATAAAATTCTTCTGCACTTAAGGCAAGAGGAGGAGCGGGTAAAGAAGGCATTTTTCACCATGTTGGACATTAATAGAAAAGAAATTATCATGTCTACCTAGATGAATTTAAGAGATAGAGGTAGGGAACATAGGTCATCACAAGGTATATAATCATCATCATCTAAGCCTCAGTCCCAACTATGTTGGGTTCAACTACATGGATCCTTCATTTCCATTCAACTCTATCATGGGTCATATTTTGGTCGAGATGTAGAGATTCAAAATCTCTCTTTATAAGATCTTTCCATGTTAATTTAGACCTTTCTCTTATTCTATTAATTGTTCTTGACTCAAGAGTATTGGTTTGTATAGGTGCATTAGTCAGTCTACATTGCACATGTCCATACCATCTAAGTCAGCCCTGGCACACCTTATCCTCAATGCTCGCCAACCCAACTTTATTCCTAATATAGTCATATCTCAAGCAATCTTTTCTTGTATTCTCACACATCCATATAAGCATATGCATTTCATCCACGTTCTTGTTGAGGCCTTGTTTCTTCACCGCACAACATTCACTCCCACAGAGCATGGTTCGCCGTATATTTGTTCAACAAAACTTACTTTTTAATATGAGAGGGATCTTCCAATCACATAATACTCTAGTTGCACTCCTCCATTTCAACCATCCTGCAGTGATCTTGTGACAAATGTCATTTTGGACATCCCCATCTATTTGAATAATAGAACTCAAGTAACAAAGATTTATCACATTTCGGTATATCTACTCCATCCAGCTTGGCTCCAACATTTGACTATGAGATTGGTTAAAATTGCAATGCATATACTCAATTTTTCTCCTACTAATCATCAATCCATCTAATTCTAATGCCTTTCTCCAATGTTCAACTTTATTACTCAAACCATATTTATATTTTGTTAATTCATACAATATCATGAACAAATAACATACACAAGGAATATCATCTTGAACATTCTTTTTCAACTCATAAGAGCGAACATATATGGGCTGAGTGTGGATCCTTGGTGTACCCTGATTGTGTTAGGAAAAGTTTGTGTCTCTCCTCCACGAGTCTTCACACTTGAAGTAAACCTATCACATATGTCTTTAATCAAGTCAATGTATTGGATTAGCATACCCTTTTTCTTCAAAACCATCCAAAACACTTCCCTTGTACTCGATCATAAGCCTTTTCCAAATCAATAAATACCATATAAAGATCTCTTTTGCTTTCTCTATAATTCTTCATAAGCCTCCTTATTAGAAAAATGACATTTGTTGTTGATCTTTCAGGCATGAAACCAAATTGGTTGTTTAAAATTTGCATTATAGATCTTAGCCTCTACTCAATAATCCTCTCCCAAAGCTTCATTATCTGACTCATCAACTTGATACCTCTGTAGTTTGTGCAGATCTAAACATCACCTTTATTCTTGTAGATGGGGACTATAGTACTATTTCTCAACTCATCCAACATCTTCTTGGTCCTCATGATCTTATTAATGTCATTTTTATCCACATAACTCCATCCCCCACACTCTTCCATACATCAATGGGAATACCGTATGGACAACATGCCTTTCTCATTTTCATATTTTTCAAAGCATTCTTGACCTCAAATAGTGAAACTCATTGTGTGCAAATGATATCTCTTGTATTCATGTCATATAAGTCTCTAACATTAGTTACAATATCTCCATTAACAAGCTCATGGAAGTAACTTCTCTACTAGTTCTTGATATCATTATCCTTCACTAGCACTCTACCATCTTCATTTTTTATGCATTTTACTTGACTCAAGTCTTTCCTTTCCTTTCTCTTATACGAGCCATTTTATATATATCCTTTCCCCTTCTCTTGTGTCCAACTTCTTATAAATATCATCAAAGTATCTAGACCTGCCTCCTGAACAACCTTTTTAGCTTCTTTCTTTACTTGCTTGTATCTCTAAAATGTTGTATCATCTCGAGATTTGGGCAAACTCCTATACATATCCTTTTTTAGTTTAAAATCCTTCTATACTTCATCATTCCACCATGAAGTATCAATCTGTGGAGCTCCATAACCTTTGGACTCCCCCAAAACCTCTTTGGCGATCTTTGTTGTGCATGCGCTCATGTTATGCCACATAATGTTAACGTCAGACTCCAAGTTCCAAGTTCTCTCCTTGATGTGTTTATCATGAAAAGTCAATTTCTTTTCTCCTTTAAGATTCTACCACTTGATCCTGCTATCTTGGTTTCTATTATGCTTGCCTTTATTGATCTTCATGTTGATATACAAGACCACCAACCTATGTTGGGTTGTGAGTTCTTCGCTAAGAATCACTTTACAATCCTTGCATATTTTACGACCCACCTGCCTCATTAGGAGGTAATCAGTTTGTCTACAATTGGGCCCTCTCTAGTAATCTTATGAGATTCTCTTTTCTTGAAATGAGTGTTTGCCAAAATTATATCATATGCAACTACAAAATCTAATTTCTCTCTCTTCCGTTTCTACTGCCATATCTGAAACCACCATGAACTCTCTCATATCCAGTATTGCTACTCCCCATGTGGCCATTTAAATCACTCCCAATAATGATCTTCTCCTATGTTAGTATTCCCTACATCAATTCATCCATGTCATCTCAAAAACCCTTCTTAGCCTCCTTGCTAAGGCCAACTTGAGGGGCATAAGTGCTAATAATGTTAAAAAAAATTCTCTTAAGAAAAACCTTGATAGCTATGATTCTGCTACCCATCCTTGTGATCTTGACAACATCATACTTCAACATCTTATCAACAATAATACCTACACCATTTCTAAATTTACCAATATATGTGTACGCTATATTGACTGTTCTTCTCATCATAGTTTCCACTATCTCCAAAGATTTCCCTGTCAAAGAGGCAATATTCCAAGATCCAATTCTAATTACCTGCCTTTATCGAAAATCCTGCCCTTGCACATTTTTCACCACATCCGAGCAATGATGTAGTGGGACTCACTTCTTTACCCAAACCCGTCCAAGATGTTGAAACCCTTGTATATTTTTCACTACATCTGGGCAATGATGCAGCAGGACTAGCTTCTTTAGCAACACTCGTCCTAGATGTGGAAACCCTTATCTGTCCTTCAACACAACTAGGCACGGTTGTGTCAAAACCCCTTTTATATTTATCACTACACCTGGGTGCGGATGCAACATGTCTCTAGATAGGGATGTTGTAACAAAAAATTTATAAGGATCCATGTCATAGAAAGAGTGACAAAGTTTTTATGGTTGGTTGCCAACCTACCACCAACCCTCCTCCTTTACCCGGGCTTGGGACCGACTATATTTGTATAAAATATAGGAAACATAGGCGGAGTTACCACTTCAGGTATATATGTTAAAGAAATAAATTTTATCTACTTCTTCAAAATGGATATTAAATATTGGATGTGGATCTCAAATATGCATGATCTAAATAGAAGTACCTTGAAGAAAGGGGAGGTGAAATTATTTCACAAATGGAGTGAGAGTTGATGCCACTGATGCAGGAACCTACTATTTATCTATGCCCAATGGGCTTGTAATAGAGTTAGGAACTTCTATTATGTACCTTCCAAAAATAGGAACATAAATTCTATTTCATGATTGAAAAGGAATAATTTTGAATCTCATATCAAGAATGGTTGATATTCTACTTATAATGATAAACTATTTTATGGCAGTGCCCCTATTTCTTATGGTCTTTATTTGTTAGATTTTAACACAGATATCTATAAAATAAATACTAAGAAGCTTAAACTTGATGATTCAAAGAAAACTTACATGTGGCATTGTTGTCTATTCCACATAAATTAGAAACACATTTATAGATTCCATAAAGATGGATATCCTTACTCATTTGATTTAGAATCAATCTAGACATGTGAATCTTGTTTATTAGGAAAGATGTTAAAATCACCCTTTAATAGAAACAGTAAAAGGTAAAATGACTTATTATGACTCATATATACTAATGTATGTGAACCTTTTAGTACAAATACCAGAGTTAGATAACAATACTCACTACAACAAAAATATCCATTAGTGACATTTTCTACACATACATTTGTTAAAAAAATGCATGTATACATTCATTTGGATTGACTTTTCTATTTAAACGCCACAATAAGCCCGCTATATGTATTGGAGTACGGACACCACTAATACATGCATTTATACACAACAACGTAGGCAACTTCTTAAGTTACTTTGTTTGCTTTACGCTGATCAGGGTTGTTTTTCCTATTCATTTTTGTAAACCAATTGCGTGTGAAAAGCAACCCCGGTTCATGTGAAAATGCCTCACGCCGCCAAATCAAGAGATTAGCCGCCCCCATCCCATAATCAATTGACAACTTTGGTAACCATTTTCCGCTGATCCATCTCTCAAACTAGATCCTAGGCTACCAAATCATCGTAAAATATTCAGGCATACACACATGCTACCTCCTCCCACCCGTGATCCATCCTACAACCATCAATTTTATGTTTGACGCACGTCATATTTAGGAGGTATCTTACTACGGCGCATGTGAGCGGTAATCTATTTTAGGAGGTTGTCATGCTGCATTGCGCATCCTGTGAGTTCCGAGAAATTGTACATAGAACAACACTCTCAATTGCATCTACAATGCAGCTGTTGTCGGAGGAATCACCATAGTAGATCATCGTAAAATATTCAGGCATACACACACAATGACCTGATCGGATCAAGGATGTTGCACCCACTCTGTTTCTAGCAATTCTTTTTCAGTGCATTCCTTTATCCCTCAGGTACTATGACGTTTCAATCGATGAATAATATATGCCTATATCAGTATGATAATCTATGACAACTAGTTTATCTAATAAAACAAATTTTTTGATTAAATATTTTTACTTTCTTAATTCTGACTTTAGGCAAACAATAGACATTCTTGGGAGCTTATTGTGAGTCTGTTTACTCGAATTACACTATATGTCAACTATCTACCTATATCATATGGAACCAATACATAGATTTATTTTGTTAAACTATTCTAAGCTAGTAAACCACAAAAAGGCGCCGCTACATGCTTGTTACTCATATGATAGGTATACAATAGGTGTTCTACTGAGTATTCAGCTAAAAACTGCTAGATATTTTAAGTTCTAGATTCAATTCTCGTTTTGGTTATTTCTGAACATCTTAATATACATTTCTAAAAGGAAAGCAAATATCCAATCAATTTATGTTGCATACATTAGTATTAAGGGGAGCTAAGATGGGAAGGGGAATCTGGTCTTTAATCTGACTCACAAAATAATTTCCAGAACCCATTCTTTCTTAATGTATGAGCAGGTTGAAGATGACAAATTGGAAATGAACATTTCAGCACATATATTTATCATAATTTTCTTTGTTGGATTTTTTCGTACATATTTGATGATCATTGTTTCTTCCGTAGGTGGCTGAGACTGTCTCAACATCCAAACATAAGATTATCCAGGCTAATGGAAGTATTCATTCCCAATAGTACTTTGTTCTCACATTGGAAGGACATCTTTAATTTTATACAAGCAGCTGCCTGACACAACCGTCCTTGTCCCAAATAATAGCTCTAATACCCATATTATCCTTGTTATTAATTGAATCATCAATATTGCTTTGAGCCAGCCATACGTATGTATTGAACATCTCACCCTTCTTCAAGAGGGCTTGGTTACCCATTCATTTGTGCATCAACATGGTCAGTGGTCCAACATATTAGCCCATGTTTAATGCTCAAAAACTTTGGTTGTGTGCATTACCACGTTTCAAAGTTGAGAGGCAGGATATGACAAAGTGCATCATCTTTTAGTTGTTATCCAGTGACTCCAGCCACATAAAGCAATCAAAGAATGTGTTTAGTGCAACCACATTCAACATTTTGTCTGAGTTTTCCTCCCAGTTGCCTTGCCATTATGTAGTTAAATTGTGCATGTTGAGTTCACTGTGCTCACTTCCACATAGCACAACCCATCTTGTGATATGTCTTGAACTAGGTGGATTCCTATCACCATATGACCTTTCAACGTCCACAATATAAAGTCGAGTTTACATGGGTAATTCAACTTTCCAACGTTTACTTGATCCCCTGGTAGTAGTTGTTGTGACTGCAGACTATCCTATCATGTCCAGTCCATATATAATTTGAAATAAATTTTTTCCATGTATGGTTTGGTACCACCACAAGTTACTCTGCATTGTTGAATCAAGGGATACAAGTGGTGAGATATAATTCAGTTTTTATTCTATAAATGGTTATGTGATAAGGTCCTTGTGCTGAAAACTGCTCGTTTTATGCATATACTTTCTTCTCATCACCAAAAGCATTGTGTCCATTCATCATCGGGTCTAGCGAATATTTTGTTCCGCTATCTAAGCGTTGTTTATGTCTAGTTGTTTGTAACAAAATCCATTAGTTCTCAAATATTTTTCTACCCCGTGCCTACCCCCCTATTCCTTTTTCTTAATTTCTGCAATTTTCTCCATGAAATTCATTTGCTAATTTAAGAAGTCGATATCTCTCTTTTCCTTGCTGCATACAAGGTGGCACTAAAATGCCCTATTACCTTTATCACAGGATGTATGAAAACGTATGTATAGATTATCTAAAAAGAAGATGCCACTACTGACTTAGCGTGTCAAAATGTCCTCTTTCAGTCTTTTATACGTTGTTTGTATTTGCAACACACTTTAGCAGTATAATGAATTTGCTTCCGGAACTACATTATTGGTGATAGCATTGTGTTTTTTTACACATGGACATGATTTGGTATCTATTTCTTCACCAGAGTTGAAATTAAAAGGGATTATGTGGCAATTATACATGTTCTGGAAGGCCACTGTGATGATAAGTATGCGGTTGTATGTAATACTAACCAAAACAATATAGACACTTTTATTCACTCTTGGATGCTCTACGTTTGACACCAAATAAATCAACATTCCTATTCCGATTTAACTCTATTCAAGGCCATATAACTCACTACAGAAACTGTCACGGCAAGCTAGACCATAGTAAAGAAAGATTCATCGTAAATATGTGTAACATGCAAATAATTTAGAGTTTTTTTCCAAAAAGACTTCTATTGCGTGCAAAATGTGTTAGATTTTATAATTTAGCACCATAAACATAATTCTTACTGCTATTATTTATTTTCCAAAATTATCAATGCAATTTGTTGTCAATAATAATGAAATGGCTATTTTTGATACATGAAAAGTTTCTATACTAAAAACATTTAGGTACTTTATGCACTAGCAAGTCACAAAGATCTAAACAAATACAACAACAATGTAAACTCTTTCTGGTGTCTTATCAACAGATTTACTAACTTTCGTTATTTATAATGGTCTGCAACGATCCCATAACAACTATTAGTTGATTTAACGGAAGCTTAAACATATTAGCTAGCTTAAAGTGGATGGACATGCTAGTAGGATGCCTTATCCAGTAACAAAATAGGGCATAACTATTTTGAGTTGCCCATTCGCCTTGTCAAACAATGACCAACTGAACTATTTATTCAACGTAGTCCATGGGTAATGTTTATTGCCTAAAAAAGGCTAGGGAAGAAACTTATGAGGAAAAATCCCCTTGAGTAGAACTGTTTCTTTCTTCCATATCATGGATCTAACTTTTATTTCTCTAACAGTCCCCATTTCTTTCAGAATTTGGCTACATCAAAATGGCAGTTGCACCTTGTTCATTCCTTATTTCGAAAAGAGGGAAAAACTTGTCTACAGAGGCTTAAGGATGTTTACTAGATTATTTGAGTTTTTTATAAGTTTTTGTGAAGCTAGGTTCTCTAATTCATGCTGATAGTTTGCATGCTGAACTACTGGTCGGGGTTCTGATATCTAGCTCTTTTGAGCTCTGTATGAGATCGTTTTGAGGCTCTAGATTGATATGATGTTCTCAATGGGAAGAGTGCTCTCTAGTTCATGCAAAGGACATTATGATCCTTTGTTTCAGTTAATCTGCACAGTCATGAGTTAAAGTTTGTCTTCATCTTTCCTACATGTTGGTTAATCCTCTGGTTGATTAGTTTGTTGGATTTTTTACAAAGCAAGGTGTAGTTAATAAGAGGAAATTGAGTTTTTATTTTGAAACCTCATGTCATGGATCTTAAAGTTTAGTATCTTTACTTCTCCTTCATTTCTTGGAGCAGTTTCTCTAGCTTGTTCAATTCTCCAAAGGAACTGTCTGGAAATCAAAGTTTTGACATGCTCTTTATTCTACAAATTTTGCATAAGAGGAATTACCTCGTGTTTTATTACTGAAGATGCTTAAGGATGTTAACACTAACATCCCTGGAGTTTTTGAGGGTTAGAGCCTGGTCGCAATCCTTGTAGTTGTAACACATGTACCACCATTCCTAATACCACTAGTCACTTCTTCCCTTGAAAATAAGTACATTATGTGAGCTTTATGCCCCCCTTTCTATCTGAAGTTTCTCAGCGATGCAGATTCTATTAGATTAGCTAAGAGATAACATTGCTACCTACATGACATAAATTGGAGTTGAGGTAATGGATGCCTTAGACAAATACCGCCAGAAAGATATAAACATCTAGAAGATCTTCATATAAATTTACTACAAATTTTGTAAAACACTTCAGATTACATACTGACGAAGCATATTACTTTTGTCAATAATATAGACGGACCAAGAAGCATCTTCAAATTCCTTGAGATGGTCAAGGATAACCTTCATCTGCTAGACCTTCATGGTTTTTGTATATAAATCTTATGCCATTTTCTCTTTCTAAGTTTTGGTCAATATTCATTCAAATTTCCAGAAAAAAACTTCTAAAGGACGAAAACTTACATGTAAAGTATATACTTTCCATACTTAGTATAGTTCAGACACGTATATCTGATGATATTTCCTGTTTGATTCATGAGGTTGAGGATTTCAATATTGTTGCTCATAGATTGTTTTCATCACTCAATATTTTTTTAAGAGAGTATATACCATAGTTCTATGTTGGGAGTCATATATGACTTAAATTTCTGTTTAAGCTGAAATGATTGTAAACAACTGCTTTTCTTTCTAAAATTCTAATCACATAGACAATGTAAATACATGATGTTTCATAGTAGATTTGTTTTTTGGCGATTCATATGTACTATAACAAAACATTAATAGTTAGTATTCTTATTTTTTGGATTTAAGTAGACCTAGGCTTAGAATTTTCTTTTGCATCACTCTGTATAGATTTTGGTGAAGAGTCCATCTGTCATGGTGTTGGTTTTGAGTCTAGACTTTCTTTTATGCCTGAACTAGCAGCTTTCTACTCGGGATAAGTTGGATTCCTAGGATAATATTGTCATACCTTCAAGAAAAATTCAATGTTTCTGATTTAGCAGTTTGCATGCATCTTGAGCAATTGAATTATTCTACCACTGCTATACGATTGCTGCAGGTAGTAGCCTGCCACCGTTTGTAGTCACCCTTTTATCAAAGTAGAAGAGAGTGGTAGCTTATTTCGTACATCCTTGGTCTCTGAATGTAGTCATCCTTTTGATAAGGATATTGGTTTCTGAATGCAGTCTATTTGGAATCCAAATGGCTTTGCAAAATATTGATGTTGCAAATAGAGATGACGCCTTCCACATGTATAAGATGACTAGGATGGTAACTAAGATAGAAGGTCATGGAAACAATATCAAAACCAATTTTGTCAACATGGTTAATATTGCAATAGCCCAGGCTAAGCTAGCTTCATACACCACAAAGTATTTCGTTTGTGAACTTGGCCCTCAGTCCATGTTTGATGAGAAAATGGGTGTATCGCTAGTTCCCATGATACTTGGGACATGGGTTTAAATCTTCAATCCTTGCATGTACATATTGGTTCCATATACATATAAATACAAACTTATAGGTAATCAATCATCTGCATTCTAAGGCATCTATCAAGGAGTTTTCCTTCTCCTTTACTTCTTATGGACCAAGGTTTAGAAGGGGATAAGAGTGTTTAAGGGTTATTCTCACCGGCTATTAGTGTGAATATGTTGATGTTGGATCTGTTAAGCTGACACATGTGTGTGCATGTTTTATTTTCATCTTTTTATGAATATATTAGCTTCACTTTCGTGAATTCTGAACATAGTATATTATTCTAGTTACTTGTTTTTAAACAATTGGTTCCTTGTACTTAATTGACAAATTGACCATTCTCTATGTGTAGGAGGTTGATATGCAATTTCATGATTATTTCTCACAAAGTAAGCGAGCTTACGTCAATGTTCTTATGAACAAGATAGGGATTTGAAATTTTTATGTGTGCGTGTCATCTATGCAAGCTAATGAAACAGGATATATGCTAGTTGTAGGATATATGTGTTGGATTTTATGGGAGACAAAGAAGGTAGCGGAAATAAAAATTTTCTTCTCCCAAAACCAGAATAAAAGAATCGCGTCAACGTATATACAATAGGAAGGATGGTTTGTAGAGACATACCTTGTCCCGAGGCTTGCTCGATGACGTTACCTCGCGGCTTGCACGGTCTTCACCTCCGGTCTTGGATGGTGTCTGTGCAGCTCCTGGTCTCATCGGGACTGTCAGGATTGACAGCTGTCCTCCGAGCGGCAGAAGTCTCCCGCATCTGAAGTAGTCCACACGGACCACCTGGAACTCTGATCTCCTTGTCCCATAAGGAATCGGAAGGAGTCGCACCCTCCTATCGGCGTACTAGTCACCAACACACTCTCCTGCAACCAGTTGCTTTTCTACAGTTGTCTTTCCCTTGTTGTGCCTCCCTTATCGGGTAGCACTTGCTCGGGCTCTCTCGGTCACCACAACCAGAGAGAATGACAACTTTGTAGAGCAACTGATGTTCTGAGTTGTTGTGTCTGAGAAGCCCCCAATACCCCTATATATATAGGAGGGTCATGGGACAGGGTTCTCTGCCCCGAACAATGCGGGATTAAAGCAGGAGTAGAAGGGTTCGAGATTTTCCACAAAACAACCAACTACGCCAGCTGAACCGATCGTTTCAAGCATGAACCGATCGGTTGGGGACCTGAGCTGATCGGTTCACACCTGAACCAATCGGTTGGGACACTTGAGCCGATCGGTTCAAGCATGAGACGATCAGTTCAAGCATGAGTCGATCGGTTCGTGGTCCTGGTCCAACTCGAATTGACTTTCATGTTTGTTTCCAACTAATCAAATATTAGTCCTTGTCCAAATCAAATTTGTAAAAGTGAAACAAATATATTTTTGTTCTGACTTTCCAAACGATCTCGGTTGGTCACATGAATCGACCGGTTCAACAATTGAGCCGATCGTTTCATTGACACATGAGCCGATCGACTCACCACTTGAGCCGATCGGTTCATCAACCTGAGCCGATCGGTTCAACCCTGTGAGCCGATCGGTTGGGGCAGTAGACTGTGCAAATCAATCAATTGCAGTTCCAATCAATCCGATACTCTTAATCATCTGGTCCAACACCTTGAACGCTATGATTTTGAGCTATCAATTGATTAAGTGTTTAATTGAACTACTAAACTCCTTTAGCAATCAATCTAAACATCGTTTGTGGATAAACTCCTCTTCCAGGTTAAATCCTATGTGTGTGACCCTACATGCCTATTTCACGTTGGCAGTGAAAGTCCATAACACTTATGACTTCACAAGCAAAGAGCGGTGCCTAGTCGCATATCAGTGCTACCCAAGTGAAATAGAAAGTTGGAGAACAACTTTCAATCCTACAATCCGTGAATGGTGTTACAACGATTGTATAATTCCTTTGTCATTGATATCCCGAATGAACTCAAGGCATGGAACAGTCATCATGTCAACGTTCATTCACTTTCTTCATCTCAGAGTAGATTGAAAGAGATATGTATGGCATCAATATCACATACTGATTCACACATGCGTGCGCACGCCTATCTCAATCCTACTCATCAAGTGGCCATAGATATCAAACTCCCTCAGGAGGAACAAATCCCATATCTATCACTCACCCCTCAAAAGCCCCATGTGTCAAAGCCACCCAATCATCACCTTTATAACAACCCATGTTTCAGGACTGCGTTTGATGATGTCAAATTATTCCCAACGACATGTGTTGAGTGTAGTGATTTCAGGTCAAAGAATCACACTCACCACCATCACTGTGAGAACTGACTGTGACTACCATGTCATGGTTCCATGTGTCAAACTCACGGTGGGTCTGTCCGGTACACTTGTTCTCTAACAAGTACCTATGTGTTTGGTTTGATATCTCCATATCATGACTAACGAGATTCTGTCATCAACCAACACCACAATCTAGTCTTGTGTGTCATTGTTGTCTATCTACCTTCCACAATGACATCCGACTAGGGACATAATAAGAATGTACAAACTCTTAGCATCCATATGATTTCATCGTTCAGGTCCTGAACCTGAAAGCATACGCCATTGAGTGCTGTCATTCTCTAGACATTCAATCTGTTCTATCATTATCTCATATGACTGAACCAGAAAGAATTGGAAGCTTGCCTTTGATGTTTATCAAATCAATCTTAATGTATCCCACCAATCATCCCATGATTGGCTCTCAGGGCATACATACCAACAATATGTCCTCGATTCATCTGTGCAAACTTATGAGCAAGCATTAGGTGAATTGGTTTAGTCTAATCCCCATTGAACAAAAAAAATAGCTTGCTTTTTGAGGATCTTGATATCATTTTGTGATATTGTGCGTAGTTAGGGTAGACTTTCTGATTGTAAACCCCTCTCAGGCATTTAGATAAGGTTTACCTAAATTTTGTATAGTCATAACGCTAATGGTGCATCAAATGTGTGACATAGATTTATTCTGAACATTATATCCATGTAGTGGGATATTCACCACAATGCAAGTCGAGCTGGGGATAATGTAATTTCATAAATTCCCTTAATTGGTTATTATAATATGGACTTTCCACCTACATTATGCATACAAGAACTACTATTAAGTCATACTCTCAATACTTGTAAGGATGCTCTAGAAATATTACTACATGCACTTTTACATATAGACTTATTATCGTCATGAGATAAAAATATACTCTTAAGGATAATGGACCTATGTCATATAGATATGGTTTTGCATTTTTATTCAAATGAGTATTTGAAACCAAATATTGTAGTTAGCTATGAATCAAATTTGTATCTTGATTTGACATCGAACCACTTACCATTAGAAATTGGATGATTGGATCGTCAATTATGATGACAATTGTGATTTCATTCCCATCATTTTTGACACCACTTATTCTAGTTGTGTAAGTACTTTACCTTGATTTACTCTTATTTGATTGACTCACATTTTGTCATCCATCTTATACTAATTGATCTATAATTCTTGCAAGTGAGGTTTCGTCCTTTCCATCACTTTCTAGTGGGTGGAAAGATGCAAGGGTCTATAGATCTTATTCATATTTTCTCCTGGGACCACCATTTAGTCTCCTTATTTTGTACATGTGACTACTTTCTCTACATGGGTAGGAATATGAGACACCATTGGTTATGAAGATGCTTACCACATGACCCTCATACAAACCTATCAGACATCAGAGTGGTATATCCAACTACTCTCTATCTTATGAACTTGTACTTACTCAAATGCCACAATCAATTAATTTGAAATTTAATATGCTTGCTTGATTTTTGTTATTTTTGTGCTGATGATATCTTTGCAAATGCATTTAACAAACTATGGGCATCTCTAAGACATGAGCCCCCCTCCATGACAAAAACCTAGAGTTGTTGAGGCTGAATTTGCTTGAAGTCTTTCCTCATTAAACCAGATGTGGGTGTGTTCCTCTTAGTGTATAAACAATATTATGCTTGTATCTATGATGTCACATATTAACTAAATTGTTTTATTTTATTTTTTTACAGACTAGAAGATGTGAAAACTGTTAAACACATCAATGTATTGGCCAACTGATGAGTAGGTTAGACGCCTGAAGAAATAGATCATGGTTTGGTCTTTTCCCATTTTTTTATAGAAGGATCCCAAAGGATTTGTGAAGATTATTCCCACCAAGCACAAATTCTTGATGTCAATTCGACAATCAAGATAAGTATTTCGAGAACATCAAGTTCACAATGTATTCCTTTTCATTATATTAAAGAATAGATGGTCAAAGAATGTTGAAACATATGTATTAATTAGAAAATATTATATGAAAGAGTGTCTCATGTGTGCTGTATCTAATAAAAAAGGGGAAAGGTAAAATGTCCTCCCAATATAATTTGTATTGTATATAGATTAAAAAAGTTTGATATTCAGAATGTATACTTTAATAAATATGAACTCAAATTGGTATTGGTGGTAAACTTCAACTAAGGAATCGGAAAATGAATCGTTAATATCCACAAAAACACAATCATACTCAATAAGTATCCCATTAGTGGCATTTTTATATATCATTATACTTAAAAGATTTGCTTGATAGAACTTCTTTATACACAATAGTGGTAAAAGCTAATTGATGCAATGGCACTTTTATAAAAGCCAAATGACATTTTAGTGGCATTTATTGAAAGCCATTAAAACCAAAGATGTAGTGGCATTTACAACTTGTGCCACTATCTCTCTAGTGACATTGGTACTAGAGGATTTTTTTAAGTGTCAACCAATGCCACTAAACACTTATAGTGGTATTTATAATTTTCTCCCGGTGTTTGTTAAATGCCACTAATGGGTATTTTTGTTATAGTGACTTCATTACATTTACGATGAACTCATTAGATTTGGCTATGTGTATATAATGAAACACAAGTTAGAATCCATTAAAAAGCTCTAAAATTTATGGATGAATTACAAAATCAACTTGGCAAAATAATTAAAGCACTTTGATTATATTGAGGTGGTGAATACTTAATCCAAGAGCTTGAAGCCCTTTTGATAGATTGTGGAATGTATCACAATGGGCCTCACATGGAACATCACAACATAATGGGCATCTGAAAAAAGGAATGACACCCTATTGGACATGGCATGATCTATTATTAGTTTTATTGTTCTTCTAACTTTATTATGGAGATATGATCTAGAAATAACAACATATTAATCAATCCACATACCTTATAAACCAATTCAAAAGTTACCACATGAGATATGTACTCAAGAACATTCCGATGTATCTTTTATGAAGATTTTGGGATGTGAAGCTTATGATAGGAAATAGTTTTATAAGACATTGGACCCATCTTAAAATTGACATTTTGACTGATATCCTAAGATAACTAAGGGATATAACTTCTATATTATGTATAAAAACAAAGTGTTTGTTGGAAGAATTGCTGTTTCCTAAAAAAGAATTCATTTTTAGAGGAACCAATAGGCAGAAAATAAAACTTGAATAAGTTCAAGTCCAACAAGATAACATAGAACTTATGGAGGCTGACAAAGAACAAGAGGAATCTTAAACTATTGTGGAATCTCAGGTTCCTCCCATAATATAAGAACCTCGAAAGTCTAGTATGACACATCTTGATCCAGAGAGATATGGGTTTATTATGACTCAACAAGATGATGTGTCGGTTATTGATGATGATGAAACACAAATCTACAATGAGGCTATTGAGGGACTAGATTATAAGAAGTGGTTTGAGTCCATGAAATCTTTAGATGGACTCCATGTATACCAACAAGGTATGGTTCTTGATGGATCCACTTGAAGGGGTAAAACCTGTGTAATGTAAATGAGTGTTTAAGAACAAGACCAACATGCATAGTAAATTACATACCTGCAAAGGCCAATTGGTTACAAAAGGTTTCCAAAAAGTTTAGGTTGTTGACTATGATGAAACTTTTTCACTAGTTTTCTTGGTTAATTCCATCATAATCATGCCTGCCATTACATCTTATCATGACAATAAAATCTAGTAAATGTATGTTAAAACTACATTCCTTAATGGAAATATCCTTGAGGATGTGTAAATAGAATAACCCAAAAGGTTTATTTCTCCAAATGAATCCATAAAAGACTTTAAGCTTTAAAGGTCAACCTACAGATTGAAGCAAGCATCTCAGAAATGGAATGTTTCATTTGATGACATAGTCAAACAATTGGACTTTATTCAAAATGAAGATGAACCTTGTATTTGCAAGAAAGTTAGTGTGAGAATAATTTTATACCTCATATTTTGTGTTGATGACATACTATTGATGGGGAATGACATCCCTACTCTACAGTTGGTTAAACATGGTTGGTAAATACCTTCTTCATGAAGGACTTAGGGAAAACATCCTATATTTTGAGACCATGAACCTAGATAAATCTTAATTAACTCTCTAATATTGATTTATTATCTTAGTTAGATGATTGGAAAATAATAGGTGCTCAATTGAATAAGTTGAATCCCTATTTGAAGTTAGGTTTCACTTTGGGTGCATTGGTTTCAAGTTTTCATATTAGTTGTGGACTTAATTGCAAAATCACCATAACATGCGAAATTAACTACAATTTTTTTTAAAATAGTTGTACGTATGCATTTCATGAATTATTAAGTTTCAGAACCAATCATTTAAGAGATGAATCTAGTCTAGACTCCATCATACTTTTTTTTGCCTTGAAATACAGTTTCTTATACAATTGTAGATTGGTGTGCAATTTTACCTTGAGAACCTTAGTGAAAGGTTCAATACAATGACATCCAAATGCATGATATTATTTGGTATCTTGAAATTGATTTGGTTTTATGATTTCAACCTTAGTTGGATTAGGGCTTCAACCCTAACTAGTACGGTGCTGGTAATTTAAGTAGACCAATGGAGTTTCTTGTACTCAACCGTGGATGTTTTGGCTTATGGAAGTGATGGACCAATGAAATCCTTATATAGGACGATTAAAAAATTCCCAAAAACATAAGAATACTATGGATGGTCAATGAGAATGATTCTTTGACCAATGGATGACATGCTTTGATTAAGGGTAATCATAACCACGACTTTTGTACCAATCTGGCTATCCCCACTCCACCCTTTGGCCTATAGGTTCTTTTAACACTCCATAATATGCTGAAATCATGAAAGGATCCGTTTAGGTCGAAGAAAGCTCCAAGGAATGGATGAGAATGGATGGAGCTTTTGATGTTGATGCATGCAGATGTATGTTGTAGATCTAGCATCTTCAAGATGCTTCAAGCTTGGCAAGTTCGTTTCCAGACCTATCATTTATATTTCATTTTCTAGAATCTCTTTTCTTGCTGTTACTCACCTCATTTTCCTCCCTTGGTTGTGTCCCATTAACTTTCATGGTGGAATCTACTCCATCTATCTAAATAACCTCCTTTTTCCTCATTTTGATCTAAGGAAAGTTAGATCTTGCTTGGAGCATAGATTTTGGGGCTTTTAGAAGACTTATCGAGGATATGAAAGCATGTTCATGGCATTATTGAATTGAACTTGTGATTATAACCATAAGAGGAAAGTGATATAGCATTTCTAACATTCTTTTGCCTACTTGTTCATACAAATTCCCAAAACTTGTTCTAAACTTGATTAACATGCCTAAAGATTGAATCTTTATGTATTCTTTAGCTGCTATGCGATATGATTTCAAACTTGTATATCTTCCCCTATATATTACTCATGAATCCCTAATGAAATAGATATTCTTTGTTATAAGGTATTAAATCCAAAATTTATGCATCAATAGTTTATTTTTGTCTAAATATGATTCTATGACATCCCTAGCGTGCTAAAAGATGATGCCTTGAGAAATGTTTTGGATAAGTGGACTATATTCAAGAAATTTATGTTCTTCTTAATCTTTTGAAGTTACTCCTTGATGTCATTTATATGGCCAAATAATCATGTACTTATTGAATTTCGAAATACAAGTGAATTTGCTACTAAATATGTCATCCTAGTGGTGTATTGGTATCATATGAAAGGAAAATGTATATGAATTCTATTTGTAGTTATTGGTAGTTTATATAAAATGTTTATAAGGCATTAATATAACTGTTATGATTCTATAAGTTCCTTTCAATTAGATTTAAAATCCCAAAGTAGGCCATCTACGCATGGAAGTTACACTTTTATGTACAACAATGTTTTCAATGTAGCACCCACATACTTTACAAACTTGAAGCTAAAATTTTATGTGGTGGTGTGTAACCATAACATGAAATGTGATCCATTTTTTTCAAATATTTATGATGTTCTTACATGGTATTGAACCCAATGTGGTCTTATATGGAGAAATTATCCTTTTTATATCTAGTATTGAGATTGTATGCCCTAATGAGTACATGACATTGCATTATGAATCATATGATACTACATGAATATGATCTTCCTCATTTATATCATTGACTGATTACATCATCAATCATATGATACTACCTGAGTATGATCTTCCTCATTTATATCATTGATGAAGGTAAAATAACTTGTATAGTTAAGATATAATTATATTAATGAGGATAATATGTATCATAAGAGCAGTTATCAAATAACCACAAAATAACTTGGGATTTTCTAAGTTGTATGTGAGTTTCAACAAATGATGGAAGTATATATGATAACTAACCTTAATAAGGAGATTCTCTACCTCACATGATGGTTATGTGCTATATACCTCCTCTTTTTACAATGTTAAGGGTTGGCTAAATGAGATATAAAGCATGTAGTTAAAAGTATATTTTGGATATGGGATAAATGTAAATATGTTAAACTTGGTGTGTTGAGGTTTATCCCTTTAGTACAATGACATGTGTATCATCATTGGGATGATGGATGGATCCAATTATTATTTCCATCCATGTTTGAATATGAATAAAGTATAAGATGATGAATAAAATGGTGGTATTTTTAAGAGTGAATGAGTTATTTTGATCTTATGAGTTTGATAACCTTACCTCATCTATTGAGTACTTTATCATAACTAAGTATTCATTGAGGTATGAAGTGATGATTTGGATTGAGCTAGAACTTCTTATAATGTGATAGTTACCCACAACAACCCATTCACTATAATAGTGATGATTAATCTCATTACATGATTATGCTTGTTCAAAATAGTGATAGCATGACCTTATTAGGTATGAGATGATGGACCATGTTTATTGATTCTAATTAAATATTGGAAATGAATTTGATGCCTTGTTTAAGGTTGATGTGATATGACCCAATATTATGTGCCTTCTTATGTCTAAGAATGATGTTGTGGGCCACAATATGACCAAATGTGATATATGAACCCTTATTTGGTGGCATGAGATGTTTTCAGATACATTGTAAATCTTTGGAAGTTGCTATGCTTGAATTAGTTTCTAATCTACTTATATGTTATGTGTGTAACTCAATTGATGTAGTCTAAAAATTATTTAAGTGGACTACTTAATCAAGTGTAACTATAATCATATAATGTCTTGAGTCGTTGACATATATCCCCAAGTCAGTGGGGAAAATAATGAAATGAGTATCTTTGTAGCAACTTGAGGGTTGTGAGAAGGTGTTCAGAGTGGTATATTGTTCTATATATGCGGGTGAGGGGGATGTACATTTTTACCATCCCGATTTCAAGGTTGTAAGAGTAAGGCCGAGGCTATAGCTATGGTAATATGTGATATGTGATATGTGAGCAATATATGATATGTGATTGATAAGAGTTTCATACTACAATGATAGGTGTCATGTCTTGTGTACCCAAAATAGATTTGGTTTGTTATGGACTTGCCATTGAGCTCTTCACTAGTATTTCACTCTTTGCGATCTTTAGGAGTCAAAAAATCCTAAGACTTTATACAGTGCTGATTGTGACTTTGCAATGGCCAATAGTAGTTTGAGTGGTACGCCTCAAACTATCCATAGAAATAATAAAATGTGTAACTCTATTGTGTATGGTATCTATTTAGGTTTACTTGACAAATCACATGGAAGCGCAATTATATTCCTTTACTTATTTCAAGTATTGTATATGTTTCCTACTTTGTACAAGTAAGAATATGGCTCATGTATATACATGGTATATCCTTTTGTACTTACTGATTATACATCCATATGAAGATATTTTGTATTTTCTTAGTATACATATCTGATATGAGAATCAATGCTTGATGCATATTTTTATTTCAATGATATTTAACTATTGATAATAAGATACCTCTAAATAAGTTGATCATAATATGCTTGTAAGAAATAAGGTGTTAGCATTGTCCTGGGACCGAGGGTCTTGCCTATGGTTTTGCTAGAGCAGGGGAAAGAAAGTGTTGATCAAGATGTAACAATAAAGAACATAGTTAAGTCTACAGTGCCCATGTACTCTTACTTTCTTGAGTGATGGGTGTGTAGTTGATGAGATATGTGATATGTTGCTTTATGTAATTCTTTTTTTAAGAATATGAGTTGTATGTTGATCTAACACTTTTATGATGTTGTAGCATCATGGATATATCTCATATTGTAATCTTACTTTGACAAATTTAATGAAGGGATTTTAGTTTTAATCTCTTATTATGTCCTCTCTTGGAATAGCTCTAGCGTGGTGCAATACATTTACATAAGATGTCATGTGAAGTTTTGTGATGGATATATCTCTAGCCAAAACCCAAATCAAATCTATTGTACATAAAAAATGAGTTGAATTTCTTAAATATATATAGAGATAGATCTAGAAGGCTTCTTGGTCTGAGTCAAAGTACATACGTTGACAAAATTTTGAAAATGTTCCACGTGTAAGAATCTAATAGAGAAAAATTACACATGACTCATGGAATAAGTTTCTTTAGAGCTCAATGTACCTACTCTTATGAGGAGAGGACACACATGAAGAAGATTTCATATGCATCTGTAATTGGATCTATCATGTATGCAATGATATGTACATATTCCAACATATTGTATGTCTTGAGCATGACAGCCAGCTAGATCTCAGTGAAGGCCACTATACTATTGTAAAGAACATCCAAGAAGTACCTTAGAAGAAGTAAGGATGTTTCCTTATTTATGGTGGTGAAAAAGAATTGGTTGTATAAGGTTACACCTAAGCAATCTTTCAAACTGACAAGGATGATTACAAATTGCTATCAAAGTTTTGTATTTTTCTTTGATGATGGATCAATGAGTTAGAAAAGTTCCAAGCAATAGATAGTGGATAATTATACAACATACATCAAGTACATTGTTGCCTCCAACACAACAAAGGAAGTTGAATGGATCAATAAGTTCATTGGCAAACTACTTGTCATTCCATCCATTGACAATGTAGTAGAGCTATACCGTGACAACAATGGAGCCATTCAACAAGCTAAGGAACCCATCATACATTAGCATTCCAATCATATACTAAAATATTACCATCTTATATAAGAGATCATAAAATGAGGAGATGTGAATATTCACATAGTACCCTCTGAAAGAAATGGTGTTGACCCTCTAACAAAAACACTTTTATAACAGAAACTGTTGGTATGTATACCCATAGAGCCATCCCGAGCAATTGCATAGAGTCTGATATTAATTAATTCCTAAATATTCTAATTAATCCATGAGCATTTTAATTAACACCTCCTTTCTGTTTATCGAAGGGTTTGGGAAACCCTGCTTCCTTTTATCTCCTATTTAAAGGGGCTTGACGGCCGATGTCTTTACGAGATATTGAGAGAGGCTTTTCAGTTTACACTCACGTACATAAAACCTAGCCATCACCATCTTCAAGAGAGAAAGGAGAGCACCATGATGCTAGCACGTCATCTCACAGAGGCTACTCCTTCCTTCCGGCTTAGGAAGCATGATGTGGTATTCCAGTCCATCTGTGTGGACGAAGTAGAGATGCAGACACTGAGACGCTTGTATTTGGAGGATGTTAATGACTGTCCATATGCGCTATGAGCGGCATACATCACCACATGAAAGGAGCACCACTAGATCTTCTTGCGACACGTTCTTAGGATAGGAGAGAAGTACCATCTGTGTAAGCTAGGAGCATTGCACACCATTGTCCAACAGGACATTGCTGGACTTTCTCCGTGACAAGGTATATCCTACAAACACTCTTTCTGAATACATTATTTTTAATGAGATCCTATTATAGGTTGTGTGGAAATATATTTTATATTGTTGCTTCCGCCGCACATGTTTCCTTCCACAAAACCCAATAGTGGTATCAGAGCAGCATTGATCTACGACGTATTTGGATTTGTTTCGATATAATCAAATCGATGTATACTATTTTTTATGGTTGCATACTATGCAAATTTAAAACTACTAATGTGTATATCTAAGCCTAATTCCACATATGCCGCATGCTTCTATTTTTGACGTTTCGGACGGGGTCGACTGTGGAAAATACTATTTTTCCTAAGTACATGGAAGTAAAATTTCATAGACATTTCATGGGATCTGCCACTGAGAACCCGCCAGGGGCGGCTTCCTCTTGACCCCCGCCCGCTGACCGGGATCCCCGCACAGGGGTTGTACCCCCCATGTACTCCACATAGTCTGCGTGGGAGTCAAAAATGTATTTAATGGGGAATATTTCACATTAAAAGGACTACAACTTTAATATGTTTATACCTATATGTAGATATACCTATGATATCATACACGTCACCTTTAAAATCCATTTTATGAGGTGAATGCATACACAGTTATGGCCTAGAATCCTTTTTTGTGAATGTTGTGAATGAATGTGGTTGTGAATGTTATGGATATGTTTGTTTGTGAATGGTATGGTTGCATAATGGTTGTACAGAGATCCTTTGTATAAAGTATTTGGTTTGCATGCCGATCCTTATCTCTTATTTAAAAGTGTAATTAATTCTTTCTCTTTATATTTGTACTCATATGATGTAATAGAGATAGGATTAGTTTTAGTATTTGTAAACTTGATGTAAGGAGGCCACTTGAAGATCCAACTCCAAGGAGCGTCCATGAAGGAGCAACCCAAAGATTCAATTCTAAGTAACAACCTAAAGATCCAACTCCAAAGAGCATCCATGGAGAAGCAATTTGAAGTTCCAACCTCACGGAGCATCCGTAAAGTTGTTCATTGTAATGTTGATCCTTACAGGTTGATTCACAAGTGTTGATGCATGAGATGCATAAGACCGTCGGGGATACTACTTCTAAACACCAACAAACAACAAAGTGTTTATTGCTAGGACTACTGTATTTCTTGAAAAGGAATTTATTTGCAAATGAATCGGTGGGAAGAATGTAGATCTCGAAGAAGGTTGAGATCAAGAAGAAAGTAGAGAACCCAAGGAGGTACATAAGGAACATGAAGACTCACAAATTGTTGTCGAATTTTAAGTTTCTAATGTAACACAAGAACCTCGTAGGTCTAGTGGGACACAACTTGAGCCTGAGAGATTTGGATTTCTCGTGACTCAAGACAATGATGAATTGGGCATAGCAGATGAGCCAACTTCCTATCTAGAAGCTATTGAGGGACCAAAATATGAGAAATTGCTCGAAGCCATGAGATCTGAGATGGAATCCATGTACACCAACAAGGTATGGACCTTGGTGGATCCACCTAAAAGGGGTAAAACCCATAGGATGCAAGTGGGTCTTCAAGAAGAAGACTGACATGGATGGAAATGTTCAAACCTATACAGGTAGATTGGTTGCGAAAGGATTTCATCAAATTCAAGGTGTTGATTATGATGAGACCTTCTCACTAGTTGCCATGGTTAAATCAATCAGGATCATGCTTGCCATTGCAGCTTATCATGACTATAAGATTTGGCAGATGGATGTTAAAACAACATTCGCTAAAGGTAATTTACTCGAGGATGTGTACATGATACAACCCGAGGGTTTTATCAATCTGAAGGAAGCCAATAAAGTCTATAAGCTACAAAGGTCAATATATGGATTGAAGCAAGCATCTTAGAGTTGGAATCTGTGTTTTGACGAAGTAGTCAAAAAGTATGGCTTTAGTTAAAATGAAGATGAACTTTGTGTTTACAAAAAGGTTAGTGGGAGAACAGTTGTATTTCTCATATTGTATGTGAATGACATACTATTGATGGGAAATGACATCCCTACTCTTCAGACAATAAAAGGTTGGCTAGGGAAGACCTATTCTATGAAGGATTTAGGCGAAGTATCCTATATACTAGGAATCAAGATCTATAGAGATAGATCTAGAAGGCTTCTAGGCCTAAGCCAGAGAACATACATTGACAAGGTGCTAAAGAGATTTAGCATGGAGGGTTATAAGAGAAGTAACTTGCCCATGTCCCATGGGGTTACAATCTCTAAAAACCAATGTCCTAGTTTATGTGATGAATGGGCACACATGAGTAAGATTCCATATGAATCAACAATTGGATCTATCACGTACGCGATGTTATGTACTCATCCTGATGTGTCATATGCTTTGAGCATGACAAGCCGATATCAATAAGATCCAGGTGAATGTCAGTAGACAGCCGTAAAGAACATCCTAAAGTACTTGAGAAGGGCTAAGGATCAATTCTTGGTATACGGTGGTGAGGAAGAGCTCGTGATAAAGGGTTACACAGATGCTATCTTCTAAATTGACAAAGATGACTATAGATCACAATATAGATTTGTGTTTTGTTTGAACAACAGAGCTGTGAGATGGAAGAGTTCCAAGCAAGAGACAGTTGCAAAATCTATAACAGAGGCCGAATATATTGTTGCATCTAATGCTACAAAGGAAGTTGTGTGGATCAAGAAGTTCATTTCTGAACTTGGAGTGGTTCCAAGCGCTAGTGATGCAGTTGAGTTGTTTTGCGACAACAATAAGCAATTGCACATGCTAAAGAACCAAGATCGCATCAACGTTTCAAACATATTATACAATGGTTCCATCTCATATGAGAGATTGTACAACAAGGAGATGTGAAGATTTGCAGAGTACCTACAGAAAGCAATGTGGCTGACCCACTCACAAAATCACTTTCACAGTAGAAACATGACGGACATGTTTGATCACTTGGATTGAGATTCATGAGTGATTGGGTATAAGTACAAGTGGGACTCTGTTGGTATGTATGCCCATAGAGACTATCATTGTGGCATACAACTCATGAAAACATAATTAACTAATGCGGAAGCGTTCACTAAGCAGCGGATTATCAAAAATCACTAAAAATTAAAACCTTTTTATAAAAAGATCCATCAAGCAAAAACTTTCTCACATAGAACAAAAGTAACACATTTACATTCTATTTTTCAAAAGTACATAACTTGTATCATCTCCTTCTGTGAGTTACAAGTATCAGCTGCCTTGTTAAACTAAACATAGGCAGTATGAAAATCTCGAGGCACTGAGCCTAAATCTCGAAAGCACTAACTACTACTCCAAGGACCTGAGAGTACAGAGACGACACATAGGACTCTATCTACATCTATACAAGGCATAACAGCCAGTGTCTCCACCTGAGACTTTACTGCTGTTCCTGCTGCTACTGCTGTCCTTCACCTATTGAAGGATTCCTGCCTCCTCATCCACGTCCACCTAAAAATGTGATTCCCATGGGGGTGAGACAATTGTAAATTGCCCCAGCGAGAGATATAACTCTCCACCAGAAACATTATTATTGCAGCTTAAGAAGATAAACATGAATAGAGGAGTCATATTTATTTGACAGCAGATATTTTAATGTCTAACAGATTAGAACATTATTCTTATAAAAAACATTACAACTATAATTTGATAGAATCAACATGTCACTTATCCTTTAAGGAATATGAAGAACATGTATAACATTTATTCACTACAGAATCATTACCACAACATTAACTCTCTTTAGGCTTAGATCATATATATAATGCCTGACATTGTCATTGGGGAGTCATGGCCTGTAGCCATACTCTTTTCACAAAGTGTTGGGATCTTAGTCCCTCATCTCATCAAGTACATTTCCACTTCTTAACAAGTTCATTATCATGATTATAGAATTTGGGTATTTAAACCCATAACTCACCATAGAACACTTATTTCCACTATCAGGTAACTTCATACCTTCATATCATCTGACCTAGGGACATTATAATTCTTTCTACACAAAGCATTGCACATAGTTCACAAAGCTCATAAACAATCTAAGATAATTAATACATCATGTGACACACAAGACTTATTAATTGTAGGTTACCTCTCACTAAGAAACAAAGCATATGAAGGCTTATAAGGCCTATAGAACATTTTCAGTATACAGAACATCATAGATCATACCTGGCTATGCCCATCATCTCAACATATCTGCATGATTAGTAATCATGGCACCATTACATATCAGTACTATGCAACTAAGGGTTATCTTCTTACATTCATAACCCATTAGTCTGTATTTGAGCTTCACATAGGATTACTTTGTGTTAGAACTTCACATAGCATCACTTTGTACTAGGGTTTCACATAACATTATCATGTATTAGGGATTCACATAGCATTAACTTATGTTAGGGTTTCACATAGCATTACCCTGTATTAGGGATTCACATAGCAATGAATTAATATGAATAACATAAGTATTCAATCATACCTATTTATACTCATCATTCATCATTGAATGTATTATCAACACAAAGTATGAGTTTCTCTCTCATCTTTATCAGAATATGATTACATCATAGTTTATAGGTTTGGATTAACCTTTTTGTAAGGCATGTTAGCCTACATTCACAGAGTGCATTACATCTCAATGTAACCATTGACATGACACATCTCATGTGTCATTCATCCAATTATACTAGACTTATAACACATCAAGGTATACCAGTATTGGGGTGTTGGATGTGATATCTATCATATCTTAAGGTATCACTTCCCTCAACACCATTATCTTTCTTGGGTTTATACACTTAGCTTGTATTAGGGTATTCCCCATCCTAATACTTTATGCACCAGTTCATCACATTTATCATGTAAAGTATTGGTCATTAGTCACTCACTTAGGATATTCAACCATTGCCAATGATATAGACTTACCCTTTTAATCAGGGACTATTAGTATAAGGATACCCATTATCAACCTCTCTAGGTGTTACATTTGCCATAACATTAATCACTATTCCACTATTAGGAATAGCATTCTCCATACTTATAGTTTCAGGATTCACATAGCATATTCCATATATTTGTGGATTTCACATAGTATTACTCTTCAATAGAGTTTTATATAATCATCCTTCTATATCAGGGTTTCACCTAGTATTATGTGAAATTAGGATTTCACAACACATCACCCAGTGCTAGGTCTTCACATAGGATTAGTGGCACTACCCTATATTAGGGTTTCATATATCTTTATCCCAATTTAGGGATTAGGGTTTACCATTCACATCCAGGTGGGGTTTCTCTTTTCTCATACTCAAATTAGAGTTTCCTTCATTGTTACACTAAGTTAGGGTTACATCATCACCCTGGATTTACAATGACACTCAGTTTTATCCTAAATTAGGGTTTCACACATAGATTTACTCTAATTTGGGTTTTACACATAGCATTGCTCTAATTAGGGTTTTACACATAACATTTCTCTAATTAGGGTTTCTCACATAGCATTGCTCTAATTAGGGTTTCTCACATAGCATTGCTCTAATTAGGGTGAAGGCTCATTGATTAGGGTTTCATGATCTCATTATTATAGATCAACCCTTATCACATAGTTTACTCATAATGAGAGAATTAGGGCTTAATTATATAAGCATTCATCTCTCTCATTCTCTCTCTCATCCTCTTTAGGAGGTTAACTACTCCAAGATTAATCTAGGTCAACTCTTCACTTGAGTACACATAGCTAGGGTTAACCTTCACAATGATCATGGGTCTACATCTTTAATAATAACATAGCTGATTGACCTTTGATCATATTAGATGTCCAAATGGTCTAATCAAACAAACCATACATTATATAAAGAATTCAAAAGGATTGACCAATTAAACTTTCATTTCCACAAAGTGATCAATTGGGTTAACCATTGAAATCTTTTATTGCATTAAGTATCTAAATAAGTTCACCATATTGGACCTTCAATTACATGAGATATTCAAATGGGTTAACCATGTTGATCTTCACAAAGTTAATTTCTTAGACCCTCAATGATCTTGGTTCTCATACATGAATTGGTTGAAAACTAATTGAACAAGTTATACTTGAAACCAATTGAAAGTAGGTATTGAAACCGTTTGCACTTTCGGTCTCCAAACGGTTTGAGATCGTTTGGTCCCAAAAGGTCTTGAGACCGTTTGGTCCCAAATGGTCTTGAGACCATTTGGACTCAAACGGTTTTGAGACCGTTTGGTCCAAACCTCCTCAAAACCGCATGGACCAAATATGGTCTCAACCAATCAAATTAAAATAGGGTTTCCAATGTTGATTCCTTCAATCATTGAATTCCTGTATCCAATCATCAATTGGACCTATCACCATACTTCAATTGAGTTAAGTAGGTCAAACTTCAACTGATTTGACCCTCAATTGATCATCAATTAGGGTTTGAATCAATTGAATTAGGGTTTGGAATCAATGATCCTTCAACATTAACCAATGTGAAACTAGTTACTTTAAAACCATTGGACCATCATCCAAATTGGGCATGACCTGACCCCAAACGTTCTTGAGGTCATTCGGATGACCTCCAAACGGTCTTGAGACCGTTTTCCCATGTCAATATCAAAATCCAAGTCAATCAATCAAAGTTTGGATCATTAGATTGATCACCAAATCAGCATTTGATTACACTTCAACTTAGTACCTTTGGATCTTCAATTGCTTAACCATACTCAACCCTAGACCTCCAAATGGTCTTGGGTGACCTCCAAACGATCTTGATACCGTTTGGATGAGCTCCAAAGGGTCTTGAGACCGTTTGTCTCATCCAACCCTTGGATTCTAGTTAATATTCATCAAGGATTGGTCTATTGAGTTGATCATCAAATCAACACTTAATTGCAAAGTGATTTGGTACCTTTAGACCTTCAATTGGTCAACCATGCTTAACCATAGACCTCAAAACGGTCTTGTGTGACCTCCAAACGGTCTTGAGACCGTTTGGGTGATTCCCAAACAGTTTTGAAACCGTTTGGGTCAATCAACCCAAAACATCAACTCATTTCAATGCAAAATCAACACTTAGCCGATTAGGGTTAACACCATATCTTTTGTCCTTCAAACACTTAACCATATCCAAAACTAGACCTTCAAACGGTCTTGGGTGACCCCCAAACGGTCTTGAGACCGTTTGGGTGATCCCCAAATGGTTTTGAAACCGTTTGGGCTAAATAACCCAAAAAGTCAAATCAATCAAGTTGAAAATCAGCACTTAATCCAATTAGGGTTTGCCTAATTAATTAGCCTTCAACTCATGATTCCTTTGTAATTAATACATCAAATTTGGTGGGTTATCAACCAACATAATTAGGAACAGGATTCTCAAACGGTCAACCCTTGGTCAACTCTTTCAAATGGTTTTGAAACTGTTTGCTCTCAAACGATCTCAAACCGTTTGCTCTCAAACGGTTTAGTGAAACCGAATGGGCAAACATGTTGAAACCGTTTGGTCTAGATATTTGGGGAGGTGTGTGATTATGATGATGTCATAATCATCAAGCTCTAAACTCACGAAATCTACTGTGATTTCCATGGATATTGCATCAATCAACCAAACTTAATTTCGGAAATGTAGAAATGATCACCAATTGATAAGGAATTGATTGCAATAATAAAATTAAGGGTTCAAGTTATAAAACCCGCCTCCAATTGAGCTCCAAAGCTTCAAGCTCACGGCAACAATGGTGGATGCAACTCCTTTCACTATTCCAAGGGTCGTCCTCAAGCTTTGAGTGAAAATAATTGGTTAGAATTGAAGAGGGGATCGAGATATGAAGAATTCATGCATTGTTTTTTCGATTTTTACCATGGATTCAAGGTGAAAGGAGGTCAATAACATTAACAAAAGGTTGGGGGTCGTCCTCCTGATCCTCCACAGCTCCTTGGTCGTTTTCCAAGCAAGGGGAAAGAAATAAATCCGAAAAAGCCTTTGTTTTGGCTTGGAAAAGGTACTTTTATATGAAAATTGAGGAGAGAGAAAATCTCTTATAAAAGTCTATTTATTCCAAAATTGTTGCCACCACTTCCCCCCTTGGTTTCTTGCATGAAAGGGCATCTCTATCCCCACCGAGATCCCTTCCATTATCCATGAATTAAGGGAAAAGAAATTAAGCACCTTAACCCTTATAATAAGAATATCCATATTTGACTGGAAATTCTTTTTCTTATTATAATGGTGAGTGGAATTTCACCTCCTTAAGATATGCTCGTGCCTTTGCAAGGTATTAAGCTCATCCACACACATATGAATTCAACAATTTTAATTTTGTATGAAGGCCCTTTAATTAATACATTCATTTTGCCCTAAATTGAATTAGAGTTTCACTTAGGATTAAATCTTGATTATTTTAATATCAAGATTCTCTCTCCTCCAACTTAATTCAAATGATGTGCCCCTCTCATTTTATTTACTCCACATGTTGCCAAGAATCATTAGGGATCTTGTTGAAGTGGTAATTTGCATATTGAGCTCTAGGTTTTGGGTAAATTGCACTTTACACCAAAACTAGGTTCTAATGCACAAGGATTGCTTTACAAGCTTAATCTTGGTGCCCAAGCTTGTGAAAACCATACCACTACATCATATTCATTCTTATGATGTCTCAAAATCCGAGGGACATTTTATCATGTGCAATTTGCAAGTTAACCCCTCAACTTGGGTAATTTGCACTTTAGTCCAAAATAAGCAAACATTGCTTCAACATTGTTCAAACATGACTAAAATTGAAACATAAGTTTCTCATGAGCCCTAATTACTTTTCCCAAGATAAGATTATGCATCTATTCAACCTTATTAGGCAAAACATCTAGGGTTAACACATAACCCATGTCAGGGATGTTACAATCATTTGATGATTGTAATGGGATACTATGTAAATGATTTGTAATACTATATTGATCATATCAATAAAGGCAAGTTTCCAATCTATATGTTTGTGTTTTATATTGTGAGATGACCACAAAACTTATAGATGTATACAAATTAATATAATCAATGACATATGTCTTTGACTTGATGATTTGAACAGTGAGATCATATGTATGCTAAGAGTATGTATGTTGGCAGTTATGGTGGAAATATCCAAAGAAATCAATAACACATAAGATTAGAATGTATGTTGGTTGATGGAAGAATCTTATTAGCCATGATATGGAGATATCAAACCAAATACATAGGTACATGTTAGAGAACAATGTATCGAAGAGACCCACCTTGAGAGTGACACATGGATACCATGATTGGTAGTTAAAGTCATATCTCATAGTGATGGTGGTGATTGTGGTTCTTAGACCTAAAGTCACTACACTTATCACATGTCGTTCAGTGTACTTTGACATCATCCACCATGTTCCTGAATAAGGAAAACCATAAAGATGGTCCTTGGGTGCACTGTGACCCATGGGGATGACTGTGAGTGATGTAGATGGAATTTGTCCTTCCAATGGGAGTTTGATATTCCAGACACTTGATAAGAAAGATTGAGAAATGCATGGCCATGCTGATGCGAGGCAATATGTGATATTAAGATTACATATATTTTAGACAGTCTACTCTAGTTCAAGGAATATGGATTGAATGTTGAAGAGGATGATAGTTCCATGACTCGAGTTCAATCTGGATATCAGTGACAAAAGGAACTATACAATCACTATAACACCGGTCATGAATGATAGGTTAAGTTGTTCTCCAACTTCTCCAATTACTTGGGTGGAAATGAAGTCTTGCTAGATACCAATCATTGCTTGTGAAATCATAATATGGTTACGGACATCACTGCCAATGTAATTTGGAGCGTACCGGGTTACACACATAGGATGTGTTGGAATAGGAGTATAATTGTGAATTTGATTGGAATTGTTCCTAATCACGTTGGTTACTAAAATGTTTATGTAATCCATTAGATCAATATTGGAATATGTTAAAATGTTTAAGCCATTTAATTGGAGTGACTGGCTCTAAGTGCAAGTGGGAGTCTGTTGGTATGTATGCCCATAGAGCCATCCTGAGCAATTGCATGGAGTTAAATATTAATTAATCAATTATTAAGATTAATTAGTTAATTAATATATTCCAAAATATTCTAATTAATACATAAGCATTTTAATTAATACAATCTTTCTGTTTACTGAAGGGTTTGGGAAACCCTACTTCCTTTCATCTCCTATTTAAAGGGGCTTGATGACTGATGTCTTTATGAGATATTGAGAGAGGCTTTTCAGTTTACACTCATGTACGTAAAACCTATCTGTCACCATCCTTAGGAGAGAAAGGAGAGCAACGTGACACTAGCATGTCATCTCATAGAGGCTACTCCTTCCCGTTGGATTAGGAAGTACAATGTGGAGTTCCGATCCATCCGCATGGATGAAGTAGAGATGTAGACACCGAGACGCCTGTGTTTGGATGACATCAATGACCATCCATACACACTACAAGAGGCATACATCACCGCACAAAAGGAGCACCGTCAGATCTTCCTATGACACTTTCGGAGGACGGGAAAGAAGTACCATCCATGTAAGCTAGGAGTGTTTTACACCATCATGTAGGGGGATGTCGCCAGACTTGCTCTGTAATAAGGTATATCTGACAAACACTCTTTCTGAATACGTTATAGTCGATGAGATCCTGTTGTAGGTTGTGTAGAAATATATTTTATTTTGTTTCTTCCACCGTGCATGTTTCCTTCCACAAAACCCAATAGAAACATGACAGTCATGTTAGATCACTTGGACTTGAATTTGTGATTGATTGACTCTACTATAAGTGGTAGACTATTGGTACTATGTCCTGAGAGCCAATCATATAATAATTGTTATGGAACACTTTGTAATTGATCAAATTATTAATAAATGCAGTTTCATTTATTATGTTGTTTCCATACGAGAAAATGAATAAATGTAATAATGTCCTAAGAATGAATGACTCACTCACGTGCTTTTTTGGGTTGAGGACCTGAACATGAGATCATGTGTATGCTCAGAGTATCCATTCTTGTCTAGATCACTAGTTAGATATAATTCTAAAAAGACAACAATAATACATTAAGACTAGTATGTGTGTTGGATGATGACTACATCTCATAGTCATGATATTGGGTATCAAGTCAAATAGATAGGTACACATTATGAACAAGTGTACTAGATAAACCCACCTTGAGTATGATACATGGAAGCCATAAATGGTTGTCAAAATCATATATGATGTGACTATGGTGATTGTGGTCCTACACCTTAAGTTGTTACAATGGTCACATGTTGTTCAGTGTGCTTAACACTACTTAATGTGACCTTGATTAATGGTTTCCATACAGTTAGAGATTGGGTGCAAAATGACACATGAAGATCATTGTGAGTGATGTAGATGGATTTCCCCCTCCTATTGGAATGAGATCACAATCACTCAATGAGTGGGATTATGAAGTGCATGACCATGCTCATGTGATTCTACATATAATCTTAAGCTCATATGTGTAACGTATCTCCTATGTAATACACTAATTTATTAACAATTCAATTTCATGTGCATCATGCTTTCATTTTTCTATCGCCATAATGTAATGCAATAGTCAAATCTGTTGTTATTCTGTGCCTGTATAAGTGCAATGATGCTATTGACATTTACTAATATAATGAAAATCATGACCATTTTTTCTGATGGCCATTTCCAACCTCTTTTGAGTCCTGGACCATGACTTGAAACTAGATGAATCACAAACTTAACTTCTAGGACCATGGCCTAAAATTAGATCAATCACAAACTTAACTTCCATATCTATTTTGGGTCCTGGACCATGACCTAAAACTATACCAATCACAAACTTAACTTCCACATCTCTTTTGGGTCCTCGACCATGACCTAAAACTAGACCAATCATGAACTTAACTTCTTAATATCTTTTTGGTTGTGGACCATGGCCTAAAACTGGACCAATCATAAACTTAACTTCTGAATCTCTTTTGGGTCCTAGACCATGACCTAAAACTGGACCAATCAAGATCACATTTCCAATCTCCTTTGGGTCATGGAACATGACCTAAAATTGTGCCAATCATGTGCTCTATCTTCCAATCTCTTTTAGGTCCTAATAAGACCTTAAACTATACCACAAACTCTATCTTAAATAGGAAACTTTCCTTCTAACAAAAAATCCCTATGCTTAGGTAGGCACTTGCACTTAAGCCTTATTATCAATAGGCACCCCTACTCTCAAGCCCTATATGAATAGTCATTTCATTTTTTAAAGACATACATTTAGGTTGGAATCTACACAATCTAAGTTCTACACCATGTAGTCACTCATAAATTAATCTCTTGATCACCCCTAGGGGATAACTATCGTCTATATCTTGAATCTTGGCCTATGAACCATGCTAGCTACTCAAATTCAAAAGCTCATGATTTGGTTTGACCCTGATGCATCCATGCTTTTAATCCCTATCTTGAATAGGCATACCCTCTTCTGAAAGCACTGTCCTAAATAGACATCTCCTCATTTGAAAGCCCTATCATGAAAGGTATATCCTCTTTTAGAAGACCTATGATGAATAGGCATCTTCACTTCTAAAACCCCTATCTTGAATAGGCATCTCCTCTTCAGAAAACCCTATACTGATTAGGCAACTCCCTTTATTAAAGCCCCATATTCAGGTTGGAATCACCTCAAGTCCTATTCTATATAGGAACTCGCAACAAAACCCTATAACATAGTAGGCATCCCTTTGAAATCCCTACATTTAGGTAGACATCTCTCCAAGTCCCATCCTAAATAGACATTTCCTCCAATTCAAGCCCTACATTTAGGTAGGAATCACCTCAAGCCCTATTCTAATAGGCACTCTTAGCAAATCCCTATAATACTCTGGGCATCCCTTTAAGCCCAATATTTAGGTGGGCATCCCCCGACCCCTATATGGAATTAGAACATCCTCCAGTCTAAGCACTACATCTAGTTGGCACCTTTGTCTAAGCCCTATTCTAAATAGGCATTCCCTCTAGTTTAAGCCCTACATCCAGTAGGCTTCTTTTCTAAATCCCTATCTTGAATAGGCATGACCTCCCTTCAAGCCCTACATTCAAGTAGGAATCTCGCTACCCCTATCTGGACTAGGCATTTTCCTCCAGTCTAGGCCTTACACCCAGTAGGCACCTTTATATAAGCCCTATTTGGAATAGGCATTTCCTCTTATCTAACCCCTGTATCCAATAGGCACCTTCATACAAGCCCTATCTGGAATAGGCATCTCCTCTTCTAAAATTCCTACATCTAGTAGGTACCTTTTTCTAAAGCCATATACTCCAATAGGCACCTACGCTAAAGCTCTATTTCATATGGACATACATCCAAAGACTTTGACAAATTTGATGTATCCTATATCGAATAAGCATTCTTCGTGAGCCAAGTCCTATCCTAAATATGTATCCATATTCAAGATCTACCTCCTTAAACTCTAGACCTATATTCCATTAGGTACATCCCTCAAGCCATACATTCAAGTAGGCACATCCCACAACCCCTACATTTAGGCAGGCACGCCAAGAAGAACCCTACATTTGAGCTGTCACTCCTTGCAAAATACATATCAACAGATAGGCACCCAGATCAAAGCCCGATGTATAGTAGGAAAATCCCTCTCTTGTTCTTGGTTGAGCTCCTTACAAGCATCCAAATGATCTCAAATTTTGTACTATCTATATTTATCATAATAAATTATATCAAAAATTTGTATTTTTCAAAAAGTGGGTCTTGATATGTAAGCAACACGTAAATGTATTGTGTGATGTATACACTCGACATATTCTATAATGACTCCTCTCTGTCTATATATATGTGTGTGTGTGTGGGTGTATTCGGTTAAAATATTTGCGTACCAATTTTTTTAGATTAAATGTACTTGTTGTACTTGGTTTAAAAATATATATATTTTAATTTGGAAGTCACTAGAAAGTGGAAAAAGCAAGATAAGATCGGATTCATAGCCACAATTTGTAAAGCAAGGAAAAAAAGCTCAACTTTTAAATTAGTGGCAAAGTGTGGAAAATTGATTTTGTTTATACCGATAGGCGAATAAGTAAAAGATAGAAATGCATTACCACAAATTGTATTCAGTGATCTTTTTATGAGTGGAGATGTTTAGCACCCCCATATCGCATGGTAAATCGGTATTGAACCCTTTTCTTAATTTTCTTGAGTTCGGATGGTTTCAGGTTGGGTTAAAAGAAAACAAAGTGGTAAAAATACATTTTTATATTGGCCTATCTTTAGGGCTTGGGATGGTTGTGGCATTCTCATAATTGTCCTAAAGATCCTACTTTTTAGATGTTCGGTCCTAATCACCTTAGCATTTCCCACAATAGTGATCTCTCTCTATATCTTATGGTTAATGCATAGGAAAAAATAGGAGATACAATCTTGCAGGTGGCTCGAGCAAGATAAAACATGATTTTCTCTATTCTAATTTTTTATACTTTAGGAACATTTTGGATGAAAGTTAGATTAGTTTATTATGAAAATTGAAATAAAATTCCATTAAATAATGAAGGAATATGAAATTTGGCATTAATTCAATATTATTCTTCATTATTGTAAGAATATATGGATTTTGCGAGGATAAAGGAAATTGAATCAGATAATCCGGAAGAAATCAACATGTTGATAAAAAGATGGAGATACTAGTGAAATATAAACCATGGGGTATGCTTATAGCTATTGACATCACATGATTCAAGTATGATAGGTTCACTTTTAATAAAAGAACTTGTTAGTGAATTTCTTATGCAGCTGCTAAGTGGTCACTGTGTCAAGCTAGCTCCTAACGTAGGTGTAGGCAGTGTCCTGAGTTCATAGTCAGACTAGTTGAAGATGAAACACCATTGTATCATAGTAGAAATAGTTAATATGATTTGCCTATAGTGGGAGTACATGATGAACATAGTCTCTCCTGTGGTTTTAAAAAAGGCAACTGAATATCCCTCAGAGAAAAAAGAATCTCTTATTTAGGATAATCCAATTTGGAAATTAATGAAAAGGGCTCATTAAAAACTGTGTGGATGAAAAAATTGCACTCAACTTCAAATAGGAACACTTTTGTATAGAAACCCAAAATTGGGTGAAAATGGATGGATAAAATAGGTGGAATAATGTGGAAAAAAGTTGAAAAATGTGGGGAAATGTGAAAATATGGAATGAATTCCATCATTATCTAGAGAATAAATTAATTTATAAATTTATTATAAGTGAGCAAAAATGGGATTTCAATAATTTTTGCCTCTCAAGATAAGGTTTTAGATATGATTGAGAACCACATGCTTGACCCGAGTCTGAACCCATTTTTGGTCACAAAAAGTCAATGAGGTGAGACTCATCAAGGATGTTCTGATGAAACTCGTGGAGGGTGTAAAACATAGGTGATGTTTTTTCTTTGAAAGATGGATTGACGCAATCATTCATAAAAATAGTTTGGATTTAGATTATATGTCTAGGATAAGGGTATCCATCGATTAAGGCACTTACCTATATTCGACCAATCATTCATTCCTATGAAGTGTTGATGAGTCATTTGAAGCTTCTCTACTAGATCCAAGTAAAAAAAAGATAGTAGGTTGAGGTGAGTATTGGTAAGGATGTCTCTAATTATTGCTCTAGTTCTTACATCACTACATGTATGATTCTCACACTAACACATGCCTTTGTCAGAAAATCTATATGTGAAAAGCAATAGGATCGATGTTCTATCAAGAGTCATTAAAGTCGAGAGTCTATGATAAATAAAAATTATGGAAACTGTGTGGATATGAGAAGATTTAGAAAAGTCATCATCAAATTCTCTTTTTTCCCTTATTTTTATTATTGCTATTATGATTATTTTTTATTTTTTTTATTTCTATTTGTGATTAAATATCTATGTGCAAGACTTGGTAGAGTGGGATAATCAAGGGTCATGATCACAAAGCTAAAAAGGTAAAAATGTGGCAAGTTTTCCTATATGAGAAAAGTCTTGGTAGATCAAAATAGATAAGATTAGACACTAGACAATTATCTAGATCTAAGTTAGCCTTCACTACCAATGATTGTATATGTTAATTTTTTGCTCCCTAGAGCATCTCTTATATTTATGAGATTGGTCACTATACAAAATTCTAGATCAAATGTGGCCTTTACAATTAATGACTATATCAGTCAGTAGTCTGCTCCCTTGAGCATCTCTTATATTGATAAGATTGGGTACTAAACAAATTTCCAGATTTAAGGTGAGCTTCATGACTAGAAACTATAGTATCCAACTGTGTGCTCCCAAGAGCATGTCTTATTTTGAGTAAAACATGGTTAAACATGATACAAGTAGGGTTTTCCTACAAGACGTAGGGCTTAGATACATGAAAGAAAACATGATCACATATGATGTGAGAAATTATGCAGTTTCAGGTCATGATCCAGGACCCAAAATAGATTGGAAGTTGAAGCTGGATTAGTTTGAGGTCATACTCACTAGAACCCAAAAGATGTGAAGATAAAAACACTACATTTATCTAGTTTTAGGTCATGGTACATGAGCATCTAAGGTTTCACAAAGGCAATGTATCTCTCTTTGATGATTTAGGATCAAATTCTCAAGATAGTCAAGGAAATTTGTCTTCCTTAGAATTACAGAGATTTATACATTTTTAAGGAAGGATTCAAGATCTTCATAGTTTTTACAAATTCTCGATATTTGTTTGCATTTTTTTGAGTTTCCTACAAAATTTATGATTATTAGAAGATTCTAGAAATTGCATTGAAAGTCTAGGGACCTTTTTTACGTAAAAATTTAAAGGAGGGGAATGAGGGGTAATAAGTATTGCCTAACGACCTCCTTCTGCATTCACCATGTGAAGATTCCCTCTAAGAAAACCATGTTTTAGTACTATTTCAACAAAAGTATGAAATTATAAGAATTTGAATTTTAAAATTGAGATATTACTTTGAGAGTCAAATCCTACTATAAGATTTTAATTTAAAGTCTTATTTTCAAAGTTAGATTTGGAGAGGGTTTGAGCCTAGCTAGTAGATTGTAGTGTTTCATGTGCCATATACCCATGATGGATTGTGCCATTCCGTGACTAAGTGGGACAAGGAATCCCAATGCCCTTGAGAAATGGGTATGTCTCAATTGATGTATCTAAAGTCTATACATACAATGATGTTGCTCCACTTATTCGATACATCCCAATCTTTGAAATTCATAAACATGAGGGGTCAAATGATAAGTAAAGTTCCACTCTCTAAGTGACCTCCCATAAATCTTTCCTTGATGTGGCGTTTCATTGTGAATATCTCCAAGACAAATGAGTTCAAGCTACTAATTTCTAATGTGACCCAGCACCATCCCATTTGGCATGTGTCTCTATTACAAGGGAAATCATGTCAGGGCGATCCCCTTCTAGGACCCTCTTAGTCTCACTTTTCGCTTTGCAAATGCAATTTGGACTCCCACCTTGGAGGATTTAGCTAAAATCACCGACTTCCTTTGCATGATAGTTGCCCTATCATCCTAAGGAAGTTTAGTTGGATTGTTCAAATTTGGCTGATCTATTAAGTGTAAGGAAACCCAGAGCTGTTTGATGGTTAACCAAAGAGGGTCACTTTATCTGTTGGGTTTTTATGGGATCCATTCAAGCGTAAAGTATGCTGTGATGTTGGATCTCCAGATAGGCCACATTTACGATCATATACCCTGACCATCTTGACTAAATTATTCTTTGCAAAAACCATTCATACAATAGTCTTAGGTATTACAAAGGCGTTCTGGTGAAAAGAGGATATAATACCCATGATATTGAGTGAGATATATACATTTTTATATGAAACACAATCAACTATGATGATGTGAGGACCTTTCAAGGTTTTTCAGATTTATTTTGGAATGCACATGGACCCTGAGTCTTCAAATACTCATTAATTTATTACAAATTATTATGTGCTGAATCACTTCAAGTGGGTGAAACTCATCATCTACATGAATATTTGGCTCGATGGTTGTCTAGTTTGATACAAGATAAATGTTTGTTGGAAATGGATGAAGTTTTGTCTTGACAATTCACACCATGGAAAATGAATGCCTGATTTTCAGTGGTTGATCATCCTTCTGAGTTGAAATTTTGTGTAGAATACTACCCATTGTAGTGTGGAGATAGTTCAACCATCGTTAGTGATCTTACCAAATTGAAGAGCTTCCATCCTTCTTTAAAAATTTGTTGGTTGATTCTAAAAAAGTTCAATAGTAAGTGGAAAATATGTGGTTGAATCAGAAGATGATGCCTCATGAGACTTTTCCTATTGTCAGATGCTATTCCCCAAGGGACCCATAATGGCTTGAGTCATCCCCTTCAACATTTTGACTTGCAATCCTTTAGTGAACTAGCTTGACATTTTCACTTCTTTAGAGTCTTCACTTTTTGAATGTTTTTTTGTCTTTGCTAGCATGCGGTATCGTTAATTGTTGTGAGAGATATATTTTGAATATACAAAAGAAAGGCTTTTTGTGTTCATGGTATGTAGCAATGGCTATGGGTACTCCCACCATGACGTTTAATCATCCACTTGGACCAAGGTTCCAATTAATTTTGAGGTACTTTTAATTATAAGATTTATTTGATAAATCATGTGACCTGGATTGATCCAGATTTATTGCTTATGTGTTCAGTGTATCAAGGATTGTTATGAGTTTAAGTAATTTAAAAAATGACATCTATCAAACACCTCCTCTTTGTCAATTTTCCTTATGTGTTCAATGTTTTGATCTTCTATTTGTAGACAATTCCTCCTTTTTAACATTCTAGTCCGTTTTTCCAGAAGGAGATCCTTCATTCTAGGGGAGAAGATGGATTGGGAATCTACTGGCCCTAGATGTCACACTATGGTCCAAAGACATCCCATGTAATGGGTGTATATGTAGCAACTCCCTACCTAGTTGGGCCAAGGCGGCAGGTGTCAGAGACACCCCGATAGTCTTTAATTCTGCATTTTTAATGTAATGGTCTATAACAAGCATATGTTTGGATGTTTAGAAGGGTATTTTGACAATTGTCATATTGTTCTTTTGAGACATGTCCATTCACTATGGATCTTTATATTTTATGTCTTTATTGGGAATTTATGCTCAGAGACTTAGTACGGGAGATTGAGGTTCCATGAGAAATGAATGAGTTTTTCCTAATGAAGGTTTCCTAACTTTTTGCTCAGTGATTAGTCTATAAAAATATTGGTTTTACCTCTTTTTGAGAGGTGAGGAATGGATATAAGTAAAGGGGGTTTTGACCTCTGCTTTCGTCCTCCTATCTTACTTTTACCAGGTTGACCTAAGCAAACATCATTTTTAGTGTTATGTGGGTTTCAGTTTGGTGTAGATGTCAGGAATCTTTGATTTTGTGGATCAGATCTAACTTGCCTATGGGGACTCATACTTTTATCAAACCTCTTGAGGTTTTCATGGTTGTTACCATGTGGTTTTGCCTTGTCTCCTCCACAACCATGTGCATTTTCTGATTTCTTAATTGATATTGGTATATTTATGGAATTATCTTAGGTTGGTGAATCATTGGGGTCTCAAGATAATGGTAGTGTGCCTTCCATCCTCAGTCCTATGATTCTACTTTAATCTACCCTCTTCATGGTCATAGGAGACACATTGAGGTACTTAAATATATTTTAGGCTGAAGGGTGGGGTTTTTAATCCCTTACATGGCTCCTTTCTAGAGGCTTGAAGTTGTTGAAGCTTTCTTGTTAGTAGTAGTAGCGACTGACAATAGGCTGTAATTATTGTCTTGAAGACAAATATCCACATCCATGTCTTTTAGGGCATGCTACCCAATCATATATGTCATGGACGATAAAATTGTATTTCCATGGGGTCCAATATGCCCCTAAAATTGCCATTCTAGATGACACAAATCACTTGATCACCTTTTGGAAAATTTAAGATGGACCTTCTAGTTAAATGATTGAGCTGCTCTTGCTGAATAACATTGTGCATGATGTAGAGCTCTTATTTGTCATTCTTCTAGTATATTGAGACAATATAATCTATCCTATACCCACTCAACCTCATGAATTTATTCCTCTTATAATATACAAATTGATTGGATCTAAATCTCTGCTAGCAAGACCCCCTCCACCCTATATACAATTGAATATAGTATAGATCTTGTGGAAGTTCTAATAGAAGTTTTATATGTTTACAAAGACATAGGAAGATGCTCATTCTCGTTAGTGTAGGATATAATTGTCTTCTTGAGGATTTTATCAGGTTTTTGTTAGCGTCTTCTATGGCTCAATTCAATTGGGATGGGTACGGTGATATTCAATGTGTTTAATTACCAAAGGGCTCACATTCTCTTTTATGGTTTAGCTATGAATTTTTTACACTATCATAGATGATCTCATGTAGTGTCCCATATAGACTTATGATGTAATTTTATAGAAATTTGAACACCTATTGAGCCGAATCATCTGTGATAGACACAACTTCCACCCATTTGGAAAATTAGTTGATAGAGATGAAGATGAAGAAATTCACATTTGAAGCTCGAGGATTGATCTTTCCAATCATGTTGATACCCAAAGCTGAAAATGGACAAGACATGGCCATGCTGTGTAGATGTTTGGTGGGTACCTAAATGTAGTCACCATGGATATGGAAGACTAAACATTGAGAGACATTTTGTCTGCAATCTGCTTTCATGGTCTTCCAATACAATCTAAAAAGTCATATCTTCTTTGCTACCATGACCCCACCCATGTATGCGCCGCATATTCCGTTGCAGACCATCTTCACGAGGGCTTCCAAATCTATGTTCCTTACAAACTAAGGGGAGTTTGTGTATAAGGTCTATGATATATATGCCCTTCCCTTGAGACATATTGTATGGCTTGTCGTTTGAGTGATTATTGTTCTCTTTAGGAGTGACCTTTAGGGATGACTAGGCTTTCTAGGTATACTTTGATGTCACAAAACCAAGCCTTCTGTTTGCTATTGATTGCATTTTTTTGATCACACAATAGGAAGGTTGGGAAATCATTTGTGCTTCCAAAGAGAAGCTCTAGTGCCCTCAGATATCAATCCATGAAGCGAGGGTATCCACATCATTAGAAAAGGCATTGTGTTCTCTTGTTACAAAATTGAAGGAAATATGGTCAAAGTCAAACACATGTATTCTTGATAAGGGGATAGATTCCCATGAAGAGTCCCCCATCATTTTAGACTTGAGAAATCACAAGGAGGGAATCACCATATACTTACAGACAATGTAACACCTGGGCCCACTGCCCAAGACTCTAGTAGGGTTTCAGGAATGACGAGTGGCCCCACAGACCACCACTAGCCTTAACCGTGCACTTTGTCCTCACTCATGCACAAGCCGGGGTCAACTTCTCGATTGGTCACCCATCCTAGTACTACTCCAAGATAAGCATGCTTAACTATGGAGTTCTTTAGTGATGGGCTCCCGAAAAAGGAGGTGAACCTTGGTGATATGGGTAGTCCAATCATTCCTTTTAAGAGTGTTTTATCTGAGGCCTCAAATCCTGGGATATTACAATCTCTCCCACTTAGACTCTTGACGTCCTCATCAAGGCTCAACTATAAGGCCTCATAATCTCTTCCCCATTTCAGTGTAGATCCACAATGACCCATGGACACCCAGCTCCCGATCACAGAATACCAGTGCAAGGGTGGCTATGTCAACCATGGAAATCCCTTTCCTACATGCCTGGACTGCACGGCTCAAGACTGGCATGCCATGCCCATGTGGGCCCCACCTACTGGAGGGGAATTGGCTCTAATACCATTTGTAATGCCTGGGCTCACTGCCCAAGGCTCTAGTAGGGTTTCAAGAATGACGACTGGCCCCACAGACCACCACTAGCCTTAACCGTGCGCTCTGTCCTCACTCATGCACAAGCCATGGTCAACTTCTAGACTGGTCACCCATCCTAGTACTACTCTAAGCTGAGAATGCTTAATTATGGAGTTCTTTAGTGATGGGATCCCGAAAAAAGAGGTGCACCTTGGTGATATGGGTAGTCCAATCATTCCTTTTAAGAGTGTTTTATCTGAGGCCTCAAACCCTGGGATGCTACAAACAAGGTGCCCCTTATTATTTGGAAATCTAGAGTTCTAGGATGAATGTTTCTTACCCGTCCATGTTGTTTGTAGTGTTTAACTATAATCATCTCAATACAAGGGTAATTGCTCTCCTTCAGGTCTGAAAGGTCTTGTTACAACCCGTTCCTAGCTTTGTTGGTAATCCAAGAGATTTAAGATAATCTTAATGCTTATCATGTTTTGTTAATAATATTCTATGTTGTGCTTTATCTTAACTTTGGTAACCTTAAATACTTGTTTGGGAACCTAATAATCATGACTTAAGCATACTATAAAGATCCGAGTTGGAGTTACATAGCATTAACCCATACACGTATGCAAGAAGAGAGTTAATAAAATTGAAGGAAATAATTAATAAATAATTTTTCCTTAGAGAATTTTATCAAAATAATATTTAAGGGTTGTATATAATTTAATTATGAATCCAACAAAAAAAGAATAAACCAAATTACAGTTAAAATGAGAGAGTTATGCCCTTTTTAGTAAACATATACAGAGCACCGTGACCGCGGCCGACACCGCGACCGACGCTGTGTCGACACCTCAATCGTGACCGTGACCGACGCTGTGTCAACACCACGACCGTGACCGATGCTGCATCGACACCACGACTGTGACCGGCGCTATGTTGACACCGCGACCCGCGATGCTAGGACCGCGGCCGACGTTGCATCGACACCGCGAACGCCACCGCAGCCGCCTAGGACAGCCAATTGTAAAACAATCATATCTCGAGCTATAATTATCCATTTTCATCAAAATGAAGTGTGTTGGAACCGCGATTCAATCCTCTATCATCCCAGATATCTTGTTCAAGAAGAGGGAGACCTGGAAGGAAATTTATGAGGCAATTTTTGGGAAAGAATGTGAAGAACAGTAGAAATAAAAAAAGGGTTGCTATAGATTCGACTTGGTAAGTAGTTTTAACCGTCGATACTTCCTCCTTTAACCTCTGACCTTCATCTTATACCTACAACAGACCTTCTTTAGGGATGAAAGTAAGAAGAAACTGCTAATTTGCTAGGGTCTTGCTATGGATTTGAGATTTTTAGAGATGGGCTACGTTTTTAAGGTGTTTTCACACCTTAGGGTGAGTGGGTGCTTCCTTTAAATAGTAGATTACATGAAAATCAGTTAAATCATTAATAATTTTCAATTGTTTAGTATGCGAGTATAAACCCTAAGTTGCCTTTTTGATCTAGCTTTTACAAGATGATATGATATGTATTATTTCTCTGTTGTGATGAATTTCAGATTATGAAATCACATTAGAAATGATCACAATCCATCTACATGAGAATTCTTAAACTAATTGTAGAGGTTACATGATTATACTAAAATGTAATATTTTCGGCTATGACTGAAATTGTTTTAGAATTGAATAAAGAAGTTTGCCTAGTTGAATCTCGTTGGTTACAAATGATTGTTTTATTTGTATGCGTATTACATATATGTCAGATAACATCTTGGATTTCATTCGATGACATCAATGTTTGCTTGATATATCAGTAAGGAGGGTAAAAACCTAAATGAATGGAAAGTTGGATGTTTCCAATTAGACATCTTGATTCAATGTTATTCTTGATGTATGATGTTTTAGTAAATGGCGTGGAAACCCTAGTTCAGTTCATTACAAGGTTTCATATATATATTCGATTATATGTGAACTACTGAGAACAATTCTTATTGAATGATGCTATGTTGTATTCAATCTTTATGCGAGTTATGTGATATGTGAATGAGGTAAATGAAACCCTAATGATAGGGTGTTCAATGAAACAAGTATTGTGATATCATTGTTTCTCAGTTTGAGATGTGGTGATGCTGAACAGTTCAGTTGTGGTAAATGTTATCAGATGGGTTATGAAATGAACACTTTACAAAGTTGAACAAAGATACGTTGATGTGATCATTGAATTGTGAATTTAAAGAGTGAATTAGACATGTAGATGCCCTAAACAATGTACAATCCTCGTAGGATGAGGCCTGCACTGTGAGGAGGAAACAATTTCCTGACTGGAGGTAGTCCAGATCGAGGTAAGCTGGAGCATACCAGTAGGGTGCGGGGGTCTTGACCGATAGGATAGACTCCTTACAATTGTGTGGTACCCAACACCAACTGGGGATGCCGGTGGTACCTATGTTACATGTTGAGTGATCAGTGGACAGTAGGTCCATTGATGCACAATAAGCCCGAGGGATTTGACTCACTGCCTGAGTACCTAGGTTGAGAGGTGGAGTTTGAGATATCCGACCGCTTCCATTAGCTGGCGAGAGGCAGACATGCCAAGGCCCCCTACAGACGAGGTCTTACTCAAGAGATAGGCTTAGGAACCCGGGCATGCTTCTAAGCCTTGTACAATGAGATCGTAGCTTACTGTGATTCTTTCACATATTGTGGTACACCTCATGTGGGTTTAGGGCGTAATAAGATAAATGAGAGATTAAACAAGTATGCATAGTTATTCAATTATTCATTGTATGTTTTTGAATTATTAGTTCTCTTTATGATCAATCAAGCATGTTAATATATTGATTTACTCTTGTAGATATCTAGAGTATCCTGCCATATTTTTGATTATGAATGATTAGACTCTTTAAAGCATATTGCTGTTATAATTGATATCAGTTGCTGGGCAATATATTCGTTATTATATAAGTGCTTTAAACTATTTCTTTGAAGTACTCATTCACTGAGTGAGTAGGCTCACCCCTCTACTCATAATTTTTAGGGAAACCACGTGGACTTGAAGAAGGTCAAAGCATCAGAGTAGATCTACCACATGAGTTAAGTATGAGATTAGTTAAGTTCAGTCAGTCCTTGTCACTCTAGGTCCTTGTATAGATGTGAGAGAGTTGTAAATGATGTTTTGTATCTTTGTTTCCTTGATAAGAGAGAATGTATTTGATTTTCATGTTGTATGTACATGGAAGTGTGACAAACAGAATGAATGTATAGATGTATATCATTAATGTTGAGATCATATTAGAGTAATAAAAGTTTAATTCTCTTGTAAAGTTTGTTTATGTGGTTGGATGAAAGAAAACAAAGAGTTTGAAATAAAGGAAAATAAAAAAAGTTGGGAGCGAACTTTGTATTAAGTATAATCCTCAAACTTATGCCGTAATCTTATGATTAGTGGTAATCGTGGGATGCAGACGTGACAACTTTGGTATCATAGCTTAGGCTGAGTCGTCAGGGACCATTAGGATAGAAAGTTAGAGTTATAAGTGTGGCAATTAGGAGTTGATGTGTTAATAGCTCTGGGAATTTTGGGTATTTGGATACCCTGGCCCGGTATCTGGATACTTAGGTTGACCAATATCAAGCTACTCTGTCTATTCTTCTCTGGATGCCCTGGCTAGTATGCAGAGGAAGGATGGGCTAGAGAGAAACCCTAGAAATCTTAGGGTTAGGAGACCAGAAAGTAATAATGGAGTAAGAGATTAAACAAAGAATGTGATACAACTCTTTCTTTATATTGCTTCTTTGATTGGAGATCAATAGAAGTGCTCTTATATGTATGAATTCATATTATCAGTTTGTAGAATATATATGGTTCTTTTATATTATTGTGTATCATGAAGTGATTCAGTTATTGTTTATATTCTTTGTATCAAGTAGACCACCCAGTCAATTTTGATTCACATATCTTAGGGCTTGAGTTGAGATTAACCATCTTCGTCTCATCTTCAATGTGAAAGGGTTGATGCTCCGTCATCATATATTTGGGGATGGGGACATTTTCATACTCTATGTGTTCTCCATTTTATATTTGCACTACTTCTTTGAAGTACAAAAACGGCTAGAGAGCCAAAGTGTCTTACAATTTTACAAACATCAATAGATTTTGTGCTTTTTTAGGATTTTGTGGGTTTATGATTTTTTGATATTTTGTGCAAGAGGGTGTAGCCTTTGTGGAGCATGGATTTACAAACATTATGGGATCTCCACCACATCAGGGTGTCATTCCTCTAACTGGGATTTTCTTGGGCATGGCTCACTTACAAGACATTGTGATCCTCCACACACCAGTTTTAAAATTCATTAGTGTAACCAACCCTCAAACATTTTATTCTAGAGTAGAATATAGAAGCATAAAGATCGAGAGACATACATGAAAAAAATAGTGGAAAATTCATAAAATATTATTCACCATTTTGCGTCCTCTATAGCTAAATATGTGGTAACACAATGTATGGTAACAATGACCTATTACTTCATTTAGCCACTGGACCAAAAATTGGAAATATATAGGATACTTGGGAATCTAATTAAACATTCTGAATAGGGCACATCTTAAATCCTTCTCATATGAACTTAAAAATGATGTAATTTATCATGTAATATTTAGTAAAAATTGTTACACATTATGTGACTCCAACTAGGAGCCATTCGATTGATTAATTTACAATCTTGGTACTTAATGTATTAAAAGGTTTGCCAACAATACTTGGAATGGATGAAGTTGGGCATGAGGGAAAAGAAGACAGATGTCAGATGGATCTGACCATAGAGAAAAACTTGGATAGATCTTGGAGCATAGAGAAAATATTGGATAGGGCTCACATGTAGTAGTTTTAAAACCTATAAAATTTCACATAAGTTGTGAGCACCACATGGATGAGTATCGAATACTAGTAGTTATTAGTGACAATTAATATGAAGTGTGCTTTCATTTTAAAAATTTTATATGACAAAATCCAAACTAGGCCCTACTCATTTCAATGACTTCTTCACTTAGCATAAAGTTGTCATGGCTCTTAGAAGGTTTTACTTGATGATTCCAAAGTGATATGCCTACAAATCAAGTCCAAAATATGTGGTTGGGTCTACTCCATTTATTAATCCAAGATAAAATTTAATTTCAAAAGACAAGTACCACTCACCTTAGTGATGATGAATGGATAGAAATTTTTAGAGTATTGCATATTGATTTAGTTTATCATTGTGGGAGGGGTTAATTTGTAAATAAGATCTTAATTGAAAAAGGTGAGGATTTAGTTGAAGTGGTACCTACATGACTTGAAAAGGAGTATGATATACTACCATACAATATTGGCAGTGAACCCAATAATGAGTACTATAGTCCACAAAAATGAGCAGCTTCTAAAAGAAAATAATTTCTCTAGAAGTAGTATGACTAATTGGGCATATATAGAACCACTAATGATAATAATTACCATGTTGCATATATTTGGAATATATATTAGATTGAACTAGAGTCTTGGACAAGGAATCATTGTGATTCTCAACCTAACTTCCTTATTATTCAAGTAAATTATAAAGGTACATATAATATTATACTAAATTACACGAGTATGTCCACACATTTATCTATTCTCACTTGTCAAGAGGCCTATGATTACACTCTTCTTATATAGGAGTGAAAAATTCCATCTATATAACTAAATGTGTGAAACATGAATCTCATCACACCCACTCACTACTTTTTGGAAACCTTCTTTAATATGACATCAAATAGTTGGTGTGACTTTTTTATATACCTCAAATTCACTAGGATAGAAATGCTAGTTTTTAACTTAACAAATAGATTAAACATATCATTCACAAGAAGGAAAATAATATAACGATATAGTAGTGATCAAATCCAAGTGTATAATATTTTTTGGAGTAGTATCAAAATTTATCTAGTTAGAAAAAAGATGATTAACAACAATATATTGATACATTAAAACCAATAAAGTGTTAGAAGTAAATCAATAAAATGATTGATCTGACATGATAAGAATACTATGATGATATATTTTACACACCACTATCTAGGTCTTCCTATGATTCCCTAGAACTGATATAGTGTAGAGCTATCAACAACCTGTACTTGTTAGTACATAATATTTGGGAATCGGCAAACATCACTCTATATACACATTCGTGATGTTAGGGAGATCACATGGTCACTACTCCAAAGTTGGTTATCCACAAAAGCATAAAACCCAACAATGTGAATTCAACAATATTATTAGAGATCGTCACATGGTAATGATATTGGAAATCCTGATGGATTAAATTAGTTGGTCATCAAACAATGACAATGAAAATTTAATGTTGAATCAATATATAATCATAATTCATGTAACATACAAATTAGATATATGCAAGATAATCATGGAATGTGGGGCTATTCACATACCCTATAAAATAAGATACTATCTATGTTTCAGATACATGAAAGGAGGGATAAGGAGAGGCTAATGGATGAAGTAGAAGCATGAAGAATAAGCTCCATGATGTCCAAAACCACTCCTCAAATAATAGCTACAATATATGGTCACATTTGCAACAATGTGTATCCACACAGAGCCTCTGACATTTGTATATGGATCTTTATAAAATGGCTAGGGTTTTAAAAACCCTTTCATGGATATCCCTTGAGTGGTTTTATATGATGCCCTAAGATTTGAAGTTGATCTGACATTCTCAGACGAATGGGAGCCATCTTATATAATATTTACAATGCTTTTCTTGTGAATTTTTGGACAAACTAGTCAACTAGACAGTAAGAAAAACTATATTATTCCTTTCTAAAATCAACTTTATTTGATTTTATGCAGCTATAGGATTTGAAATGACTAAATTTCGAGTTTTGTGTGAAATGTAGAGCTTATTCTTTAACATGCTACACTTTCTACTCAAATGACTTATTTCACTAGTTGGTCGACTAGTTGGACTACCAGACTTCTAATGAATTTCCCAGTCATCTAGCTAGTGGGACTAGCCAGTTTCTATCTTAGCAATGAAGCATCTTTGGACTTGAGTATTTGGATGAATCGTTGAAGTTTGTGGATTGTTATTTTAATATCTTTTTGGTTGATATTTACTAGATATAAAGTACTCAATACTAGTTTATCTATTCAAACAACTAGTTGGGTAGATGTTTTTTTCCTCATTATGATTGGTTACTCGATCAACTAACAAGGCTAGTTGACTGAATATGCTACTCTAAAGGCACGAATTCTTGCTTCTTCTATGAGGATCCTTACTCAAATTATTGAAGTTGGAGGATGAGAATTTGTCTACACATTACTCATCTTGGTCATTTCATGGAGGAACAATGACTTCCCTCTTTCTCTTGCACCTACCTAAATATAAAACCAAACTAAAGTTCATATAAGTTGTTGAAATAACAAAAAACCTAAACCAAGAAAAAAGTGAAATGTAATATGAAAATGCAAAAGTTTACATGGAATGCCACTAACAATATGGTGGACAATAATTCTTCATTAGTGTAAAATTAAGATGACCCACATGTTACCGTTGTAATAACTTCAGGCTAAACCATCAATATATCATTTTGCATTATGAGCTAATAATGAAAATCATGTAATGGTATACATGTCACTCTCAAGATGGGTGAATCTGGTACACTTGTTGCCAAACAAGTTTCATTGTGATTAACTTGATATACCATGTCTATGGACCATGAAACATGGTCATCATTCACCATACATATTGGTCTCAATGCATCATTGTTTCTAATATAATTATATCTAACAATGGAATGAACATTATTACTCTTGGCCCATTGATATAGATTTATTTAAGTTGTTTTATCATCATTTTAAAGTGTATAATAAATGATAAAAATAGGTGGTCTCCCATAATCCTCCAAACATAAACCGTGGCTTGAGTATACTACTGAAATATTTAGTATAAACAACTTTCATAAACTAAAAGTTGAGCTTTCTCACTTACTTGTTTAACACCATTCTCAAAGGTAAAAAAAATTAGTTTTCTATAAGTTAAACGAGCCATCATCATCTAAAACTCAATCCCAACCTTGTTGGGGTCGACTGCATGAATTGTTCTTTTACAATCAATTCTGTTATGGTTCATATTCTGATCAAGATTTAGAGATTCAAAATATCTATTCATAAGATCTTCCCAAGTTAATTTGTGCTTGATTCTTCTTCTTTTAATCATGATATAATAAATAGAATTTCTTCAGATAGGATACTTAGTGTATGTTTCCATCTCCATACCATCTCAGATGATCCTCATACAACTTGTCCTCAATCCTTGCCACCCCCACTTTGTTCCTGATATTGTCATTTATCAATTGACATTTCCTCATCTTCCCACACATTCATCTTATCATACATATTTTGGACACATTCATTTTCTTTAGATCTTATTTCTTCATCGCCCAACATTCACTCCCATATAAAATGACTGGCCATATAATAGTTCTATTAAACTCACTCTTTAATCCAAGAGGGATTCTTCAATCACATACTACTCCAATTGAGCTGCTCCATTTCATCCAACCTATTATGATAATGTGACAAACATTCTCTTGGACATCACCATCCATTTGAATAATAGAACCCAATTAAAGAAACCTATCACATTTTAGTACATCCACTCCATTCAACTTGGCCCATCATCTAAAATTGTAGATTGACTCATATTTAAATATATACACTTACTTTAACTTCTATTGATCTTAAATCCATTTGAATCAAATGAATTTATTTAAAGTGTAACATTACCATTCAATGTTACTTTGATTTCATCAACCAATACAATATGACCAACAAGTAACATGCATTGAGGAAAATCATCCTAAACATGCTTAGTCAACTCATCTGTAATAAGAAAGAATATATATGGCTTAGTGCCAAGTCCTTGATATACCCCAACTGTGTCTCCTCTTGAAATCCTAAAACTTGTATTTGAATTACCATACATGTCTTTAATAAGTCAATGTATTGGATTGACATACCCCTTTGTCTAGACCCTCCACAACACCTGTAAGAGTAGTCGATCATACTTGAAATGATAAAAACCATACGAAGATCTCTTCTATTTTCTATTTTCTTATCCATACGATTACTTTTTTATAAAAATCACATCTTATAATATTCTTAACATGAATCCAAAATGGTCGTTTGATATTTGTGTTACTAATCTAAGTCATTTATCAATAACCCTCTCATAAAGTTTCATAGTATGAGTCATCAACTTGATACCTTTGTAGTTTATGCAACTTAGAACATCTCTTTTGATCTTGTAGATGGGGACTATAATACTATTTCTTCAATATTTTGACATGTTCTTGGTCTTCATAATCTTATTAATGAATTTATTAACCACATTGCTCCTCCATCCCCCATTCTCTTCCATACATCAATAGGAATGTTGTCTGGTTCACATGCCTTTTTTGTTTCCATCTTTTTTCTCATCTTCAAAGAATTCTTGAAGTCAAATAGGAAAAATCATTGTGTGTAAAATATCTCTTGTATTTTATGTCACATTCGTTTCTAACTATTCAAAGTATCTCCATTGAAAAGCCTGTGAAAGTAGTTTCACTTTTGGTTCTTGATATCACCATCCTTCACCAACACCTTTACAATGTTCATTCTTAATGCATTTTACTTGACTCAAGTCTCTTGATTTCCTTTCTCTTATACGAGTTGTTTATGTATAACTTTCTCCACCTTATCTCAAGACCAATTTCTTATATACTCTCCCCAAAGTACTTGGACCTTGTCTCTTAAACTGCTTTCTTAGCTTCTTTCTTTAGTTCCTTATACCTCTAGAAAGTTGTATAGTCCCATGAATTAAGAAAGATCCTATAATATATTTTTCATATTAAATATCCTTCTATACTTCATTATTACACCACAAAGTCTCTTTCTATGGAGGCTCACACCCTTAAGATTCTCCTAGAACATGTTTTCTACTCTTTTTTGATATGGATCCTAATAAGAGTTAAACCAATAAATGAAAAATATATGGTCGATAGATGTATTATTCCTGTCAATAAATAGTTTCACAAATCTTATACAAAATGGATCACTTTCCATGTAAGCAACACCCATCTAAAATTAATTAGAACTATGATTGGGGTTATTGATTGTACTATACATTTCTCATTGATGAAAACTACATAAATGTGATACCTTGCATGGAGATCTGAAGTTTGGATAACATGACATTGTAATTTATTGTAACCTTTCATATATCAATTATTACATTTAAAAGTATCATAATTATTTGAGACATGTCTGAATGGCCATAAAAATCTCAAATTCAAAACTAGATCAATTTAATTATGGTACACCTTGTTTTGCAATATCATCCATTTGCAAGATTTAACTAATGGGTAGGACAACTGTCATTATGAGCTTTATGTTTTATTGAAATGACAATAAATGCATACTAAAGGCAATATAATCCTTAAATTTGTTGATCCTTGTTATGAAATGTTGATACATCATATCTACCAAACTCAACCTAATATCATAATGTGGAAAATCTTTGAGAGATGAATTAATTATTTGGGAAATTGCATATTAGACCTTAAGTTGTATAAATGTTGATGGGATGATACTGATGATAAATAAATTCAAAAATGCCTTGTAATTTTAACCTATCCCTAATATCATAAGTATATTAATGACATATGTGAGGATTATTCAAAAATATAGTAAACGTATGATACAAACCCTAACAAATGATCTAGGAAAGTATGGGATAAACTCTAACAACATGTCCAACTAAAGGATAATGAGAAATGTTATGCGAAAAGAGTAAGAATATGGTTCTAGTCCCATGCACTAGATTTTACTCTTGCATCTATGGTTCAGATGACACTTTAAAATCTTTCGAATAACCATCTATTGGACATAAATTTGTTGTTTACATTAAACAATGAGGTACTAAAATCCTTTACAGTTGATCAATTGAAGTTGTATATCCTCACTTGTACATCATACATTGTTTATCTTGTTGGGGATTCTAAATTTGCTTTATTATAATACTTCTTCTTGAAGACTTACAATGAGCATGCTCGAGTTCTCTAGCACAATGAGCATGCTCAAATGCTCTAGTACATTATTCATTTTGTCATGTTTATATAGACCAATATGTTTTCCATGAATCTACATAGATGACAAGTGTTTCCCCTACCAATGAGAAGTTTATCTTGCTTTGGCCATTCACATTTTGGATTTTGGAAACACATGAATACCCAAACATAGATAGAAAATATTACCATCCCAAATTATTGTTAATATTGTAGACATTTGTACAAACTTGTTTAATAACTCAATATCCAATTTATCTCTTATTATTCAATGACTTGCCTACAATTCCTATTCATTATGTTCTTTTGATACTCTAATTACATAGTGCACTTATCCACACTTAGATTAAACTAGATTTTATACTGGCCTTCATGATTGGCTTGTGCCTTTTTGTTGGTTCATGCATGATATATTCCCTCAAATGCATAAGCATGCTAGCAAAATCATGGGCCATAGAGAAGAGGAATGTAGCAAGAGTTGAACAAGGAGATTGCAAGAGATGCCTAATGTTTGATACAAAGAATAGATTAAAGAAAATTTTCATGTACTTAAAAATTTACGTTTTAGTTTATTTTGAAATCTTAATGTACTCTAAAGAGTTGTATAAATGTAAAATCTTGTTTATCTTGTTCTGAAACAAGGTTACACTAAAATTTGAACTTGATAATTTCAAAATTTTCATTATCATTCATTTGTGACAATGCTATATCTACTCTTGTTTGGGTTCACAATTGGTAATTACTCACTCACTAAGGAGACAAACTCAAGAGATTATTGAAACCTATTCACTTTTCTCTTGGATTCCTGGGGGATGAAATATAGATAAGGTCATCTTAGAACTCATTTCCTATACACCAATCTCAGGGAATTTTGAAGCTATTAGTTTTTCTTTGTTTGGTTTCACTATTTAGTTGGAAAAATTATACCAAACTTGTTCAAGTATGCTATGACATGATATGTTTAAATTAAAAATATCTAGTGTGTGACATGTGATTATCATTTATGATAATCAAAGGCACATTTCACGTTAGTTTAAGAAAAATGATCTCTTACACCTTCAATATAAAGTGTGTGGTGTTTTTAAAGCACTATGTCAATGTTTTCTGCCACCCATTAGCCATATTTTGTAGAGATAATCATTTTGGTTAAGGTTAGTAGAAACTCACGTGAATCATAATGACCTATATGCTCACAATATGACATATCAATTACATCTTCAAGTGAGGGTGATGTTTAAATACATACCTAGTACATTTTGAGAAGAATTTTAGTCTTTCTTTAGAGATGTTTCCTGATAGAATCCTTACACACGATGCTCTTGGCATGTTTGGTTTTTTTATTACCTTGAAATGTGACTTTTGAAAACATGAGCTATAAAATCTCAATCATATTATCTTCAGTTGTGTTTATTGCAATCTTATATGTGTGCACTTCTGTGAGACTTTTAGTGGAAAGACAAAATGCCTGAGCGACTTGTTATCTAGTCATGGAAGAGCTAAAGCTACCACATGTTTCATCCTTTATCACATGTGACTATAGAGGAGTAGGATGATTTTCCAAAGAATTGATTACTCCCCTGATCATATTTGGGTTAGGAGTTTAGAGATGCATATTTTATGTACAATTGTTTTTTCCTTATTAATTGTATAGTTTCCTTTAAAAATTTACAAAGTTTTTACATACCTATTTGAGGAGTTTTTTCTTGAATAAAAAGGGTAGGGGCACACTTGGTCTAGCAAAAGAAAAAATGTTCACATACATGTGTTTAATCATATTTTGAACATCCAAGTTCGTCAAGACTTAGTATTGTAATAGTGTACATCATATACAATGATTAAAAAAAGAATGACTGCACTAGACATATAAAAAAGATGCACCCATTTATCAAATATTCGATCACTAGAAACTCTAAGAATAAATGAGCTTGACCTGGATTTTTTGTAAGACTTAATGACTTGACATTTATCAGTGAGGTCAGAGTGCATTGAAGAGACTAGTTGATGAGTTAGCCATCATACCTGGTACTTTGCTAGTGCTTGGGTCTAGAAGACAAAACTTGCATATAATCCAAGCACTAAGGATATAATTATCCTAATCTACAACTTTGTTTTGCAAATCATAATCTTTGGTAAAAAAAATGCAAGTCATACTAGCATTTCAACTGTTTTGATATTATCTCATATACTGACTAATGTAGGAAAGAAAAATAAATCAACATAAGGAAACTAGGGGAGTCACAAGTTAGTGAAGGGCCCTTGGTAGAATGATCCAAGGGTTGTACACATGCGATAATTATGAATCCTTGTCAAAATCAATCATTGAGTCAAAATCTTATTAATATGGAGGTCAGTGCAATTAGTGCATTCCCTCTCTATATATAATAGGATATCCAAACAGTTGATATCTGTTGTTATAATAAATATAGGGAATATGTAGAATTTTATCTCATTTGGATATAGTTCTCATCTCATTACTACAAAATAAATTGTACATAACTAATTATAATTGCATAATTTTTTTTAATCTTTGGGTGCATACCCTTAAGTGTTCAAGCAAACTCTTTTTGATAAAAATTAAGACTAGAGATCTTATTCATCCTCATCTCCTCATCTAGGAAAATTAATAAAAAAAAAGGATTTGCATCAATGCTCATAAAGGCATATACAACCCATCAACCCAACAAGAAAAAATAAGGACCACCCTCTCTATCAAAAAACAAAAAGTAAAAACTCCACTAACCAAGGCCCATCTATACACACAGTTCTGGTTAAGTATCTATCCAAGATGTAGTAATGTATGATAAGCCCTTTCTTCCTAAGTTCATCTAGAATGTAGTCTACATCGGTAAGTGGAGAGCCTCAAAAGCAATCACATTCTCATCCAATCAAGAGACCCACGTCCAAGAGAATATGTATAAGAAGTAATGACTTTCTAAACATAATAACTCATAGTGTAATATTCCTCTATCACCTCTTAATCTCCTAGATATAAGAATATAGATGTCAATATATATTTTTGTTCCCCATAACATACTATAGCATAGACCCTCATATAACCCTACGACTAAAATATTGAGATTTTAATCATCAATTTTTCTGTGAGCAATAATAATTGCATGTATCGATGCATATCTATGATTGTTGGCTTTCATCCATTGTATATAAACTAGGACCATCTAGCCCAATCTCTCTTTGATCATGCATGATATACCTCTATTCATTGTTTCAACAAAGTAAGTGGATTTCCCTACAACAATGTTTATCTTAAGGTTCTATATGTTAGAGGGTACCCATTCGATAAAGATAAATTGATGAAACTTTGTTTAAGGCTCAACTTTTCCATGCTGTATTAGAGGATTATAGAGAATCAAATCATTAATCCAAGGAAAACATTTCTTTTGTATTTTATCATTTAGGATTTTCACTAATTCCTCCCAAAGATGCTAAGAAGGGAGCTTTTAGTCTTCATATTTGGCATTGCACGTGTATCTTCATATGGTCACCAAAATGAGGGATGGAAAGCAAGCAAAGAAACAACCTCTCATGTCTGTCTTATGCATGTAAGCTACACTGGTTTAGTAGTTGTTGTAGATGATCACCCCTCCAACACTAGTCAATCATCATCACATTTTCATACTCATCCAAAGAAATTTCACCACATCACTATTGAAGAATAGGTGTTGCGTTGATTCTTCCTATAAAAAAAGGTTGACAAAATGCAGTTGAATCTGGAACCTCTTAACTTTTTTGTTAGTTGTAAAGGACACTTTAGATAATCCAAATGACTTCTTTCTCCTAAGGAAAAGAATCATTGTCCCATATACATAATTTCTTCATTGTGTTACCCATGGAGTTAGTAATCAAGTATTTAGCAATCCAAAAGGAAAAATCACCTAAAGTGAAGGATTAGATGTGTTTACCATCCACCTATGAAACAGATCGGAAGAAGTGAATATTCTAAGTCAAATCTCCTCATTTATTATGATTCCCGATCCCAACCCACCATAGGAATCCAACAATCCCAAAATTTTATATTATCACTAGCAAACCTAACAAAAGGGTGCATACATTCATTACACCATAGGTCAAACTAAAATGAAATATCATCTCTACCAATGATCCACCTACAATAACATATAACTTTTGGGAAGGATATCTAGATACTATTTTAGAACAAAGAAGCAAAAGAGCACCCTTGGCAATTGGTGTAGGTATTTGCTATACTTTTGATTGTAGTAAGAAGTCGAAAGTGAGGAGTTTCTCTGTTTCAAATATCCTAGCAAGCCTTAATTCTGTATGCTTTGGGTGCATATTTTAAATTTGGTAAACCCAAAACTCCCTTTGAAGTTGAGTTGATAATAAATTCCCTATCCACCTAATCCCTTATACATTTAGAACCCTTTAATCTCTATTGAAAAGATGATAACATGGAAATTTATTCTCTTAAGAACACCTGTCTAGATATCCAAAACATCCATAGTATATAGAGAAATGGAAGAGAGAGTATTCTCAAATAAAACCTATCTATTCAAAAAAGACAAAATCATTCCTTTCCATGATGAAACCTTACCATTAATCTCCTCCATTAAGCACTCAAACTTTTCAATATTCTATCTACCTTTAACTATCAATATGCACAAATAATCATAATCATCCCATTGGAAATAAGATGTAAATCCTTGAGAACTAGTGAAGAACCAGCCCATCATCATATTCAATAATATAGCTAGATTATTCTTTATTAACCATCCACCAAGACACTTTTTGTATTCCTTAAATATCAATGTATCAGCTGGAGTGAGAACAATGACAATCTAGTGAACTTGAGGGTCATATAGATATAATAGAATGGGTGGAACAAGATATGGAGCTCTTCTATGATATTGATGCACATGATTTCACTACCAAATTATTGTCTAATTTAGGCATATTTTCATAAAAAATCCTCAATATTCATGTTTTATGTATCTTTTACCTAAATAGCCTGAAATAGCTCTTGTGCATCTATTTTATCTTATTTTTATGCATTTGGTTTGAAATTATTATATTTTAATATTGCCTATTGTGTTGTTTACTTTGTTGCACAAAAATAATGTATAAATGGAAGAAAGTCAGTATCACCAACATCATCTCATTTGTATCGACATGGAAAAAAAGAAGGATTCATGATAGAGATATCACCCTAATGAGGCTCTATACCACTGAGATGCTGATTTTGTGCACTAATAGTTAGCTTGGTTGCTACCACAAGAAGGTTAGAAGACCTTAGTAGAATCTCAGTACCACCAACGATCATCTTGGTGGCACAAAGATAGCCAACCATATTTGAGTATAAAGTTAACTTGGTGGCATAGACTTCCAAGTCAGTGGCATCAAGAGTTTCCTATTGGTTGCGAATAATAAAGTTAACATCCAATGGCTCATTGGATAAGTTGTGTTTTATCCTCTTTGGTCAAAACATAAGAGGACGGGCATAGAAAGGGAAACAACCATTTTATGGTAGGCCAAAGTCTGAGGAGTTGCATGCGAGAGATCTAGAATAAGGTTCATTCAACATCTTTGAGGAGAAATTTGGAGACCGAAACACTATACTGTTGTAGTAGTATTTAGAGGGGATCAAACTTACATCTAGTTACAAGGGTTTTCTTGATTGCCTTTTCTTTTTCTCTTCCTACCCTTCCTTTGATCTCATGTTGAGCATGAGGGAATAAACTCCCTATCCTTTAGGACCAAGGAGTAACCCGATGTTGAGTATGTGCATGTTTGTTTCTAATCTAGAATGTATTGACTTTTGTTTGTACTTTTGTAATTGAAGTTCGTTATTGCCTTATTTATGCTCAATCACCATGGATATGTAATAAATTGTTAATTAATGCAAGAAGGGGATTAATAGTTAGAGAATCAATTATCAACACAATCAATAACTCATTGCGTGAGTGGGCTAACCACTGTGAGGTTTATTCTCCAGAGAGACCACATTGTTTAAGAATCTATATTAACATTGTGATAGTGGATTAGTAACTAGGTTAAAAATGTACAAGAATTCCAGAATACGCGGTTCAAGTTTCATGTGGCAAATACAAAGAAGCAAGATAATTTATGTTAATGGGAGAATATACATGCATAGGTCATACTGTGATAAACTATATCCTAAAGAACTCATATTCTCATCCTAAAACCAATTTAATTCTTTGATATTTAATTTAGTTTTTAGTTTAACCACTCAACTAACTATTTTCTCTGGCCTACCTAAACTGTTTTAGTTAGTACTCACTTCTAGTAGTCCCAATTCCTTGAGATCAACATTCATGCCTCTTTGAGTCCCTTTACTACTCTGACATGTACACTTAGTTTAGAAAACACACTTAAGTCAAGTCAAGATTTTGTTGCCATTACTGGGGATTGGTAGTGCTAGCACTAAGAGTGCCAAAACCAACCACTCTAGGCCATTATTCATTTTTGTTAATTTTCTTTACAATCAAAGTCAATTGCAGAATATTTGTGTTACTTGTGGCTAGTATTCTGTGTTCTCACACTGAGGTTTTTCTTTTCATGTACTCATTTATGATCCAAAAGTGGATCACTGATTACAGAGAATATCACCCATCACCCTCATATTATGACAAACTTTTGGAAAAAGCCCAGAAATACATTACTTAATCACAAGGGCTAATTCCAAGATTACTGCCAACAACACTCGATGTTACATAGTGGACAAGGAAGAGCAAGTCATCATTCCAAAAGAACCTATCATCAAAGAATACAATATGTCTGATGACGAGTAGTCCATTTGGGGGAAAAGAAAGGCATTATATATTACATACCGGTTGGGTCATATAAGGTGACATGCAGTCAATGTGAGATGATAAAAATTTATCCAAGACTTGTTTCTCCAATGAAATTACAATCATTCCATGGGCATGAGGGCGTGATTCAACAAATCAATTGCTTTACTAAGAAGATGACCACATTCCAACCACCATAATATATTTGAAATTGTTTCCTTATTCATTGATGGAAGTGAAAAATTGGTTCCTTAGTCTACCTTCTGAGTCCATTAGTTCCTAGAGTGAGATGATAGACACTTTCTTTGATAGGTACTTTTCCCCTCAGAAGACCAATGACTTGGTGGGAAAATTCATCGCTTCAATCAACTCACAGATGAATCCTATTCAAAGTCTTGGGACATGTACCAAAACATGTTGAGGAAGGTTCCATAGCTTGGGATTGATTTGTATGGTCAAACTGACCTTATACTATGGATTGCATACCAGAGAGAGAACTACCCTAGACAATGCAGGTGTAGGGTTCTTTCTTAATAACAAAGCATCAAAATGTCATGAAATTTTGAGAATAATGGCAAGGAATCAATCCTAGGGAAATGAGTGTGAGTGTTCTACTTCAACTACAAGTGCTAGGGAATCACATGAGATCAAAACTCAGTACACATATGGCTTAGTTAATAAAGCAACTAGATAGGAAGATTGATCCCTCATTTGTAGAAGAGGAAAAAGAGTGCATATATGTGCAATAGTCTAATAATAGGAGGAACTAGTACTCAAGAAGGATCAATCCTAAATTCTCTTGGTAGGATCTAAAGTTTTTTAGTAGGACCCATCATATATGCAACAACCTCGAGAACACCAACAAAATATTTCCCAACACAATCAGAACAGAAGAGGGATAAGGAGGCTAGGCAGACTGGAGTACATGTTTGGGAAATTCATAACAAATACATATTCCTATGTTGGCTAGACTAGGATGGATATACACAATTTGGGGGCTCATATATACAATTTAGAGACCTAGATATCACAAACACTGCAAATATAATTTATATTAAAAAGCCAACCCAACAAGGTTTTTTAGGTAACACTAAAATAATACACCAACATCAACAAGCTAAAATTGAAATTTAAAGTGCACATACTTGCGATACCAAATGGACTCTAGATCAAAACTTTTGCAATGCATACGAGATTTTATTCCTCCTCCTCCTTTTTCCAACATCTTGTCGAAAGACCAAGAGTGCTGGAAAACCATAGAATTGTTTATGTGAGGTTGGTTTAGCAAATCTAGTGACTTTAAGGAGCGATAATTAAATTCCAACCTCTTCGGTTTTGCAAGATGCACCTACTGATACCATTGCCACCATTTCTAATGCCCCAATCATGGAGAAGTTACCTCTTCATCAAGAGTAGGTGAATGTTCTACTTTACAGTGTAATAGTCATAGTCAACAAAGGGGCATCTATGTTGCATAAGTCACAACCATAGACTGATCTTGTTGATCCATATCCTATTACAATGGAGTATTATTAGTTCAAGCTTAGGGGTGGAGACCTTCAAGGAGGTATATGTTTTTCCTCATCGTCGTATGTCCACTCCATCACCATTAGTCCAACCAGACACAGATAATGTCCCATCATTGAATAATCAGAAGCCAACAAACATCTTGCACAAACTTTGCATAGATATTCCTTTCATTGAGTCTATACAGAGACTTCCATCATGTGGGAGGTTTCTAAAATAGATCATTAATATAAAGACGCACATCAAAGACTCATATCATTTTATTGTTGATGAATTCATCAGTTCATTGATTCAAATATGACTGCCAACAAAGACGGAGGGTTAGAGATGTTTCAACATCCCTTATCTAATTTGCAACATAAAGTTTGGAGGGGCACTCTGTGATTTCAAGGAAAGCATCATTTTGATGCCACTTTCCACTTTTAAGAGACTTGGACTGGAAGATCCTACTATGATGAGCATGATGAAATAGCTTGAAGATGATTCTACCATTAGACAAGTGGGGATCTATCAATATGTGCTTATTAAAGTTGATAAGTTCACCTAACTGGTCATCTTCTTTGTGATGGACATGCTGGAAAAGAAGGGGTTAAAATTATTATTAGGATGATCATTTCAAGGCACAATTGATGTTATGATTTTTATGGGTCATAGATACTTGATGCTAGGGATCGATAATGACACGGTGGAATTTAGGTTACCAAATCATTCTTCAACACCCATCAATGACAAACAAAGTTAATTAATTTTACTTAATTAAGCCTACAAATTTAAATAAGGGCATTTACTGGGATGTAACCCACACATTTGGATTTACTTCAGTAGGATTATTTATCATTAATTAGTATGGTGAAACTTGATGATGCTTGATGAGTTTGGTCCATGTGTACGAATAGGGAAAAGTTGGTACCAATGACCCTGAAGTCGGTGACACTGGCACATTATTAGTTTGGAACTGTGATTTTGATAGTAAAATGTTGGTAACACTGATTACCAGATTGGTGGAACCAACTCAGACTTAAGTGGATCATGAAATTTGATGATTCTATAGGTAAAATGGGTGGTAACAAATTAATCTTTGTTACCATAGATATTTTATCAGTTAAGTACTCACATAATCAACTTACTCTTGAGAGATCTTTCTACCACTAGCTTCTAATGGGTGGAACTGAACTTACTATTGCAAGTTGGATAAGTTATGTAGGAAGAACTAGGAGGCACCAACTACACATTGGTACCATTGAGTTACATTTTCTATTTTACTAATATTTTGTTGCGGGAACTCATAGTAACATCTCAGTGGCACCAACACACCAGTCAATACCTCAAGTCTGATATTAATTTTAACATGATTCCATAGGAAAATATCGACGCCTCCTACCCATTAGTTGGTATTACCAAAACCATTTTTTATGTTTATTAATGCATGTATGTAGGATGAATAGTAAATCTCAGTGGAACCTACATGCCAGTCAGTACCATTGAGTTAGAGAAAAGGAACAATTTGTGTCCTCCATTCCAATGACCACATTTATAAAAACCCAACAATGATCAAATAACCAATCCATGGCATTTACAAAGTCAGTACCACTGGCCCAAGTTGGTACCACCAACACAGTTCAATACCACCAACATAGTAAAATATGTAGGTTGGTACCCCTTGCAATCATGGACTTCGGTGTGTTAACCCACCACACAAAATGAAATTACTCAAAAATAAAATCAAAACGTCAATCAAATGCTAATTAATCACATTACCAAAAAGGTACAAAATTAAAACCAATTTAAAAATTTCCAAACATTTTATAAGAAACATCTACACAACGGTCCAACTGCATTATCTATATCCATACCGAGTATCTTTACATAAGTTTCATGGCCTCAACCAAAACCTTTATACAACAGATTTGCCCATATAATTACATCATTTACATTGCTAAAGGCATACTTAGCAAAATATTGAGCTAATAAACATGATATACAAAAATCCCCACCCAGACCTGAGTGTTAAGGGAAGGCTCTAGGACTCTATACTACCCACACCAACCTTCTACAACTACTAATCTCCAAAATACACCTCATCACCACACTATCTCTGAGGCCGCTGTTGATCACCTAAAAGGAAGTGGTAACCCATGTCCCAACGAGAGATATAACTCCAAAGGCATCTATTGCTTATCAGAATTATATATTTAATCTGATTAAGAATATAGTATTACCGAGTTGAAAGATTAGATAACTTGTATAAAGATGAGGCACAGTAAGAGTCAAGAATATATTTGATTTCTCTTACCGTATTATAAATCATCTACAAATTAAAAGAAACAAAGCAAAGATCATCATTCAATGTGATTTTCCAAGTAAGCCTAATGGATATGCTAGATGGTTGGATTACATATTTTATTCATCCCTAGGTAGATTGAGGCATACCATTTAAACTACTAACTGACCACTATGAAGTCAAAATCATCCACACATAAGATCTACGATTATCTGAATCCTAAGATCTCTTCCTCTCATTTAGTATGAGTAGCAAAAGTAGTGGCACATTAGCCCAACTACTAAAATAGCCTAGTCTGTCCTGGGAACACATGGCATAGCACTAGAAACCAAGGTATAAACCCTCAAATCCTAGTTACAATCATAGTCACTCTCAATCACTTCCATATCCAAGACACGGCCTTGACCTCTCTCCAAAACTTGTTATCAAGATGACAGGGATATACCCTCCTTGCATCCGTATATACTCAATAGTATATGTCTCTAATCTCCTTTCAGATTATTCATTTCACTATCCAACAAGTTCTAACACTAGAATAGTTCTATAGACTCAAGGCACTACATGATTAAGGTTACACTTGATTACCTAGATCAATTTAAACATTTTTTTGCTACACCAATCAAGTAAAATACAATATCCTAAATAATCATTGTAAAATAAGTAGTAGATTACACATTTAAAAGATACAAAATATATGAAACATGTTTCTTGTTACTCCATTGTGGTGTATACTAATCCATCATTATCCATAAAGAGAACTAAAGCTCCAACTAGGGCATAAAATAGCCCAAAAGGCCATTCACACAAAAACAACTATAACTTCTTATAGGAACATCATTATCCTCATAATTTTTTGTAGACAGTGTACCAAGTCATAGATAATATCTCACCCAAATCAGCATAAATGTCCATCGGAGGTAAAAGTTATGGCATTTCTATGTCCAATCCTAACCCAGATGAATTATTTTCAGCATTGTATTTTCATCCAGTTATCATATTAGAAACATAATAGTATATAAAAGATTTATAATCATGATATATTAACAACTATACATCCATGTTTAATGTGTGGTAATATTTTAAGCATTGGGTACCAAAGCCAATACCTATATGACATTTATAGGAGACTTTACACCTCTATTTTGAATTTTAGACCTTGCACATTCAAAGAGAAACTCATTTTATAGAAGAGAAACATTCATAAGGTCCAAAGAAGGCTTAATAATTCATATTATCATCATTTTCATGTCAAACAGTGCACCAAATGCCATATTATCTCATATTATGGGTTCTAAAGTAATATTAATACATGCATCTAGAAGATAGGCAAGAAATGCATTTGAAGTTATATAACTCGCTTGGTAGAGAGAAGAAATCCAAAATCTAAGGTGGAATCCCCCAAAATCAGCACCTAGACGTCACACTCGACCCACCAAAGCTCCAAGAATGTCTCCTTGTTTCATGAACTAGGTGGAACTGGAGCAAGGAAGAAGAAAGAGAGTGCTTAACCCATATGAATAGGGTTCTAGCAAGAAACACCAAGAAAGCCTAGGACACTCAAATTCAAGAGGAAGGAGGGAGAAGAACAACATGGAAAAAAGTAAAATAGTAAGGATCTTACACAAAATAAGTAAGGAAAATGATCAATGGCTTGAGATCAGTCCAAGGAGCCTTGGATCTCGCACATGCATCCACAAAAAGCCTATGATCATCGTCCTTGACGGACACTTGTTGACCTCTGGTCTCTGACAAATCTCGTCAGGAACCTTTGATCTCTACTAAAAATCTGCCAAAAGAAATGGAAGGAGAGGAAGAGATGGGGTATTTATAGGTGGATGGGCTTTGGTTCCATTCAAAAATCCAAGCGGTCACTGAAAATCCAAATCCAAATGGGTAATGAAAACTTAAATCCAGGCGGGCACCAAAAATCCAAATCCAATCAGGCACCAAATCTCATTGGGAACTGAGAATCTCATTGGGCACTGAACATCTCATAGGCACCAATGGAAACACTACACCACCTCATAAAGCTCATATAAACCCCAAGACAGCAAGGTTCAAAAGCATCCAAAAAAGATGTAAAATTTTAAATTCTTAAGAACATTAGAAATATATTCAAGCAAACATTCAAATTATATTTTCACCCCCAAAATGGGTAATTGACATAAAGATTCAAAAGTTACATGAAGTTATATAACTGAGAAAACAAGGTCTATTTTGATTCAAATTATAAACACAGTTTCATCATCCAATGTGATATCATAATTAAGAGTTAAATTTCAACACTGAGCATCAAGTTAATACAATTAAGGCAAACAATTATGTTTATAGATTAAACAAGGTTAGGGACCTTACAACGATAAACCCCTAATAAGGATTTCCCCACAAAATCCTAAGCAAACAAGAATGGGTAATTCCTACACATCTCATGCTCTAACTCCCATGTGACTTCCTCTAAGACAAGATGATGCCACAACACCTTCACTCAAGCTATATCCTTCTTCCTAAGCTTCTGCACATGGGGCCCTGCTGCAGACCACCATACCTCCTTACGAGCCAAATGGACCACAAGTTGTCTTTTTTGTTCAAGAACCTGAAGATTCTCTTGCACTGACTTTGCCTAACGAGTTCATCGATAGGCTATAGATTCAAACCCCCTTTCTCTTAAGGTTTAGCAATGGTTTCCCATGCTATACCATGCCCTCTTCCTCCCCACACAAAGTTCGCAATGATTCTGCAGAAGTTGTGAACAGTTGGGTTGGGTAGCTCACACACCCCACACCAGAAACACACCATGGCAATAAGCACGGTCATGGCAAGGAGAAGGCGGCCAACCATAGACATCATCACATCTGACCAACCTTCAATCTTAGATCTCATCAAGTCCTGACATGAAGAGAAATCATCTGATGACCCCTTGCCGCCCGCACTAGATCCTCAACATATGAAACATCGTCATCTAACTCCACTTCCACCAGTTGAATCTTCTGCACTTCATCAGGATGGAACTTCCTCAACATCCAAACATGGAACACATTGTTTAACTGGTACAACTGTGGCAGAAAATCCAACATGTATGCCACCTTCTCAACTTGTCCTATGATAGGGTATGGTCCCATAAACCTAGGAGCCAACTTTCCCTTCTTAATGAACCTCATCACACCTTTCCAAGGGGAAACCTTGAGATACACACAATCTTCAACTTGTAACTCCAACAGATTATGACAGTTGTTAGTATATGACTTTTGTCTATCCAGTGCTACTTTCAACTATTTGCTAAATCACCTTGATGTTCTATGTAGTCTGTTTTACTAGCTCAGGACCCAACAATTGGTATTCACCTGCTTCATACCAACAAAGAGGTGACCTACATTGCCTACCATACAAAGCATTATACGATGCCATGTCTATGATTCTTTAATAATTATTATTCTAGGCAAACCCATTCAAGCTCAAGTGGATATCCCAACTTCCAAAAAACTGAAGTACACATTCCTTAGAAGATTCTCTAGCGTATGTATGGTCCTCTCCAACTGACCATTTTTCTATGGGTGAAAGGCCATACTAAAACTCAACTATGTCCCCAACATTGTTTGTAGACACTCCCAAAACCTACTCGTAAACTGAGGACCCCTATCAGACACTATGGTAGAAGTACTCCACGCAGACAAATTATCTCATCGATGTAGATCTGTGCCAATTTCTCTTATGTATAAGGGGTTTTAATCAGCAAAAAATGAGTTGTCTTCATCAATAAGTGAATGATCACTCAAATGGAATCATGAGCCTTGGTTGTCCTAGGAAGACTAACCACAAACTTCATGGTTATATGGCCCCATTTCCACTACAGAATTGGCAAAGGTTGTAATGTCCACACATGCTTCTAATGTTCTGCCTTAACATACTAAAAGACTGGACACTTGGCAACAAACTCTGCCACATCGAGCTTTAGACCTGGCCACCAATACAAGTCCTTGATATTATGATACATCTTGGTACTTCCAGGATGCATCACACAAGTTGAGGAATGAGCCTCCTCAAGTACCTTCTCCCTTATACCATCAACATTAGGAACCACTGCTCTATTATGAAAACACATAGTCCCACCATTTGTATAATGAAATCCATCATGCTTTCTACTGCCAAACTGTGACCTGATGTTCTATATCACAATATCATCTTTGTGGGCAACCCTGATCTATTGTATCAACATTGGTGTCACATGTAATTGTGCCAACAAGCATGCCAACAAGGAGACCTCCAACTGTACATTCATCTACCAGAGCAATACTAACATATCCCTCTTATGACATGACATGGAGTACAATTGCGCTTTGTTTGTAGATGACGATCAACATGACTTTCTACTTAAGGCATCAACCACTACATTTGCCTTTCCTAGATGATAGTATATCATACAGTTGTAGCTTGATCAACTCCATCTACCTCCTCTACCTCATGTTCAACTCCTACTTTGAAAATATGTATTGTAGATTCTTGCGATCTATGAAGATTTGGCAATTCTCTCCATATAGATAGTGTCTCCAAATATTCAAGGAAAGGACAAAAACTGCTAACTCTAGTTCATGAGTTGGGTAGTTCACCTCATTTTTCTTAAGTTGTCAAGAAGCTAAATAAATCATGTTCTTTTCTGACATCAACACACATACCAACCCATTCTTTGAGGCATCACATAAAATGATGTAGACTTTCCCAAGATTCAGTAACATCAACATTGGTGCATTCATGAACTTCTCTTTCAACGACTAGAAAGAACATTGACACTTGTAATACCAAATAAAAGGAACACCTTTCCTGGTTATCTTGGTCAATGGTAGAGTGACTACACTAAAGTTCTTGATGAACCTTCTATAGTAACAAGCTAAACCTAGGAAACTTCAGACTTCTTTTGGTGTCTTGGGTTGTTCCCACTCAAAAACTGACTCCACCTTCTTAGGATCCGCACAAACACCGCTTGTAAAGATGACATGACCTAGAAAAGACACCTTGGTCAACCAAAACTAGTACTCAAAACTTAGAATACAACCTATGTTGTCTCAACAACTTCAACGCCTGACAAAGATGTTTCTCATGTTGCTGACTCTCCCTAGAGTATATCAATTTATCATCTATGAACCCACCATAAAATGATCATGATATGGCCTAATAACTTTGTTCATCAGGTCCATAAATGCTGTCGGCACATTGGTTACTTCAAATGGCATAACAAGAAATTGATAATGACCATACCTAGTCCTGAAAGTAGTCTTAGGTATGTCATTTGCCTTGATCCTCAACTGGTGATATCCTAACCTCAGGTCTATCTTGTAAAACACTAAAGCACCTCTCAATTGATCAAATAGACCATCTATCCTCGGTAACATATACTTATTCTTCACCGTAACCTTGTTCAACTATTGGTAATCTATGCAAAGCCTCATAGACTTTCTTCTTCACAAACAACAGTAGAGCACCCCAAGGAGAAGTTCTCAATCATATGAAACCTTTCTCAACAACTCATGTAACTACTTCTTCAACTCCTTCATCTCAGTTGGAGCCATCCTACAGGGTGTTTGTGCTATGGGTTGCATACCATCAACTAGATTGATTTCAAAATCAATTTCCCTCAGGGGTGGAACATGTGAAAACTCATTAGGAAAAACATACTGAAACTCACTCACTAAATGTACATCTTGGATACTAGGACTCCTCACCTTTTTTTTTGGATCGGGTAAAATATTACTAAGACCAAAGTATAGGAGCACTATACCAAACTATACAAGGGAAGCAGCAAAAAAAACCACCCCGGGGTGACTAACTACAAAAACCCCATTGTCTTTTCACTATGAGACTCAAACCTTTATAAAGTGCAAGTTTGGCCTTACACACCCAACAGAGTCTATCCATAAGCACATCAAAACACTAGAACTTGTCCAACTCCCTACCCCCATGTACTCTAGTGTTCCTTTCCTGCCAGATAAGGAACGTCAACGCAGATAACCCCAAACTTGCGAACAAACCTAAAGCATGATCCCTAGCCATCTTGGTACGCAGCCAATCCAAAATCTCCATGAGGTTTGAGGGAGGTGAACCCCCCCCAACCACACTTCAAGGTGAAACGAACCCAGAGATATTTGGAAAAATCACAATCAAAGTAGAGGTGCCGATGAGATTCGATCTCCATCAAGCACAACCTGCACCGTGTATCAACCAGCATCCCCCATCCCTCCATCCTATCCGCCATAGGCAAGCGGCCCAAAACACACCTGTAAAGATTGCAACTCCACTTAGGCACCAACCATTTATTCCATACAACCACAAACCAAGGGACATGAGGTCCTACCATCCTCTGAATCCCGGGGACGGCCGCCAAACAGTACCAAGTATTACTATCTAACTGTCTATACTCTTGCTTCACAGTTCTCCATAGCTTGTTCATGCGCCTCCACACCATCGATACCCCCCTCGGAGGTTGAGAATCAAGGCAAGAACCGTAACTAAGTCTCATCCACTTCACCCACAACGAATCCAACTTCCTGAGAAATCTGTCAATCCGAAGATAGGTAGCTCTATCCGCCAACCACTGTGGGTCCAACACCCCCATGCCACCCTACTCCCTTGTCCTAGCAATAGTGGCTGAAGCCACGCCGTGGCCTTTTCCGCCACAGAGGAAACCACTCAAGATACTCCTGGCCTTATCAATGATGAACTTAGGAATTTCTACAAGCTTAGACCAGAAATTAAATTTAGCTGAGAGGACAGCCCTGATCAAAACCAACCTACCAGCAATAGAAATGTTGTTCCCTGCCCACTTGTCCACAATGTATCTAAGATCATCAATCACGGAGCTATAGTGGCTACCATTCCTCCTCCCACCTGATAAAGGTATCCCCAAATACTTCGTCGAAAACACTCCCCTGGTGATACCCACTGCCTTCCTCAGCCTCCCTCTTCTCTGATTACAGGACTGGGAGATGAAAACTCTAGACTTAATTTCACTGATGTACAGCCCGGTCACCTTGGTATCCACCACATGTGCCATAAAAGCTTCACATCCCTATCTCAACAACTTTTGTACTATCACAGCCAACAACAGACAGGTAGGAAGAATCTTCCTATCTCCTTGGAAAGTCAAAGAGACATCACCCTCACAGAACGTCACAAAACCATAGTCCAAAACAACCATATAATTCTCTAAGGTATCCATCCCTAGGATCACATTGAATCCATGCATATCAAGTTGCATGAGAGGCACTTGAATGTTACGTCCTGAGAAAGAAAGAAAGAAAGATGGACACACCTCCCTGAACATTGTGGAACCAACTAAAGGGGTTTATCTCTACTACATACAGATAGGTTACAAATATGTATCACCTCTCTAGTGATACACAAGTGCATAGCACCTGGTCAACCAATAAAGATACAAATGTATTAAAAGATAAGTCAAAATGAAAGAGTGTCATATGAACTATAACGACTTGCAGGTTGACCACTCCTTCCAGATGACTCACAATGTAGAATCTAGCCGTCGCCTGCTGTATCCCTCTTCCTCTACTAGCCGGTCCTGAAGACCCTTCATGTGATGTCTGTCCACGACCACTATACTATTGTTGTTTTTGTTGTTGTGAGGCATACTGGATCTTCCTTGACTACTTCATAACCTCCTAGTTCTTCATAGGGAAAGACCATCTCATGTGCCCTACCTGACCACACATGTAACACGTCCTTGTATCATATGACAACCTAGACGGAACTGTCACAAACACCAACCCAGAATTATTTTCCCTAGATGGTGGAAAGCTACATCCCCTCCCCTTGCTAGGAGACCAACATGATTGCACTTGTGTCCTTAGCTTAGAAAATGTCGACCTTGATTGAGACTGCTGGTACTGTAGTGAAGAAAACCTTGGCTTCTTGAAATTTCTTGATGGTGAACTGAGTAGACCTCTTCCTACCATTGGCTTCTCAATGCTTCACAGCTATCCTCTCTATTCTCTATACAAACTCCACAAAGGTGGAAACTTATCTCAAGACTCTAGAGCCAATGTTGTCCTTGCCAACTCAACACTCAAGCCCTCTTGAACCTTCTAATCCTCTCCTTCTTCATGGCTCCATGTGAAGATAGAACCCCAACAACTCCATGAATTTACCTCATAGTCATTGATAAACCATGATCCCCGACGCAACCATTCAATTTGATCCATCTTCTCCTCTAGATATTTCTCTGAGAAGTAACAACTGACAAACTCCCTTTAAAACTCCTCCCAATTGATTGTCTCTCTTGATCTCTTTTCCCCATCTATGACCCACCAATGTCCAACACCACCCTTCAGAAGGTAGACTGTATGCTTCACCTTGTGATCCTTAGAGATGTTCAGAATCTTGAACACCTTCTCCAACTCTGTCAACCACATATTTGCATCAAATGATTTGATGTGACCTTGTAGTCTATGTCTCCCACTTGCTTTAGCCTCTCAAAGGTCTTCCCTGGACCATGAGATTTAGCATTTGGAGCAGACACCCTTGGTTGAGGTGCAGGCACCCTATCTACCAAGTGCATGATCGTTGCCTAAGCTATCCAAATAGAGACTAAAAGGTTGGATTGACTATCATAAAAGGGTCAAACAGAGGTTGAATGGGCTGTTATGGCACCGTCTCAGGTACTTACCCATTTGGTACCAATCTCGTACTGCCACCTTTAGGCACCATAAAACTACTCTCTGCATGCTCTTCACATTCCGTAGACATATCTTCATAACCATAAACCATGGCCAGATATGTTGGATTACATAATAATAGACAGAATGACCTAAGTCCTATGTACCTATAACTCAATGAACCTAATGCTCTAATACCACCAAATGTGCAACCTACTATGCATGCTAAATGATATTACTATTAAACAAGACACAATGCTAATTAATCACATTGCCAAAAATGTAAATTGAAAATTCCCAAACGTTCTATAAGAAACAACTGCACAAGGGTCCAACTACATTATATATATCCATATTAGGTATCTTTACATAAATTCCATGGTCTCAGCCAAAACTTGTATACAAAAGATGTTGTACACATAATTACATCATTTAGATTGCTAAAGGCATACTTATTGAAATCTTGAGTTGATATACATGATATACAAAACTACCCATCCAGACCTGAGAGTACATGGATGACTCGTGGACTCTATACTAACCACACCAATCTTCTACAACTACTGATCTCCAAATTGTACCTCCTTGCCACATTGCATTTGACGGTACTGCCGATCACCTAAAAAGATGTGGTAACCCACAAGGTGATACCCATGTTCCAATAAGATGTATAATGCCAGAGGCATCTATTACTTACCAAAATTATATATTTAAGCCAATTAAGTAGATACTATTATTGAGTTGAAAGGTTAGATAACTTGCATAAAGAATAGGCATAACCATAGTCATGAATACAAATTAAAAGAAACAAAGCAACGATCATCATCCAATGTGATTCACCAAGTAACCCTAACAAATATGATACAAGAATGGATTACACATTTTACTTAAACCCTGGGTAGTTGAGGCATACCAATCAAACTACTAGCTGACCACTAAGAAGTCAAAATCAACCCCATATTAGATCTGAGATGACTAAAATTCTAATATTTCTTCCCCTCAGTTAGTACAAGTAACAATTCTACTGGCACATTGGCCCAAATAAACAAACAACCTAGTTCATCCTGGGTACACATGCCAAGGCACAAGCAACCAGGGTATAAACCCTCAAATTCAAGTTACGACAACAGTTGTTTTCAATTACTTCTACATCCAAGGCCCAACCGTGACCACTCCCCAAACCTTGGTATCAAGATGACAGGGATATACCCTCCCGACACCTACATATACTTAAAATTATATGAATCAGATCCTTTCAGATTATCATTTCATAATCCAACAATTTCTGATACTGGAATAGTTTTACAGACTCAGGGAACTACATGGTTAAGGTTACACTTGGCTACTTAAATCAATTTAATCATTTATGGCTGCATCAATCAAGTTACATACAAGATCCTAAATAATCTTTGTAAAATAATAAGTAGATTACAACCTCAAAAGAAATATAATGTATGCCGCATGTTTTTGGTTACTCCATAATGGTATAGCATCCCATGATTATCCATAAAGAGGACTAAACCTCCAACTATGGTAAAAAACAACCAAAAAGGCCATTCATACAAAAATAGTAATAACTCATGTGGGAACATTATTATCTGCAATTTTTTTTGAGGGAGTCTAGCAAGTTATAGAAAAAAACATTATCCAAAATTTCAGCATAAATGTCCATCAGACGTAAAATTTATGGTATTTACAAGAACAAGGCTTTTATATGTCTGAATCCTATCCTAGATGAGCTATTTTCCATACTATATTTTGTCTAATTATTATATCATCAACATTAAGCTTTATAATCATCACAAGTTAACCACTATACATCCAAGTTTAATGTGTAGTCTGATTTCTATGCGTTGGGTACCAAATCCAAAACCTATATAAATTTTATATGAGTCATGACACCTATATTTCGAATTTTAGACCTTGGATGTTCAAAGAGAAACTCATTTTACAGAAGAGAAGCTTTCATAAGGTACAAGGAAGGCTTAAGAACTCATATTATCATTATTTTCATGTCAAACAGTACACGAAGGTCATATTTTCTCATATTATGAGTTCTAAAGTAAGATTAATGACATGCATGTAGAAGGTAGGCAATAAATGCATTTAAAGTTATATAACTCGCCTGGTAGAGAGACGATATCCAAAATTTAAGATGGAAACTCCTAAAATCAGTACCAAAATGTCAGGCTCAACCCACCAAAGATCCAAGAACATCTCCTCTTTCCATTAACATGGTGGAACTGGAGACGGGAAGATGAAAATAGAGTCTCCACCCATATACGTAGAGTTCTAGCAAGCAAACACCTAGAAAACTCCAGGACAGTCATCCACAATAGGAAGGATGGAAAAGAACAACAAGAAAATGAGTAACAGAACAAAAATCTTACACAAAAGAAGCAAAGAAAATGATGAATGATGTGAGATCAGTCCAAGGAACCTCAGATCTCATACACGCATCCACAAGAAGCATGTAATCACTGACCTTGATGGACTCTTGTGGACATCTGGTCTCCATAAAATCTCATCAGGCACCTCTAATCTCTACTGAAACTCTGCCTAACAAAATGAAAGGAGAGTAAGAGAGGGGGTATTTATAGATGGGTGGAGGTTTGGTGCTATATAGAAATCCAAGTGACCACCAAAAATCCAAATCCAAGTGGGCACAAAAAATCCAAATCCAAGTAGGCACACACAAAAAATCCAAATCTAGGTGAGCATTGAAAATCTCATTGAGCTTCAAGAATTCATTGGGCATCAAGAATCTCATTGGGCACTGAGAATTTCATTGGGGACTGATACACTGCCACCTCATTTAGCTCATATAAAACCCAAGATAGTAAGGTTCAAAAACATCCAAAGGAAATGTAAAATTTTAGATTCTTAAGAACATATTTAAGCTAGAATGCATTTAAAATTATATTTACACCCCAAAAAATTGGTAATATACATCAAGGTTCAAAAGTTACATGAAGTTATATAACTGAGCAAATAAGTTCTATTTGATTAAAATTATACACATAGTTTCATCATCCGGTGTGACATCATAATTCAAGGTTAAATTTTAGGACTAAGCATCAAATTTATTCAATTAAGCCAAGTGATATGTATATAGATTAAGCAGGGTTATGGGCCTTACAGTAGGGACCCTCAGAAGATATCGAGAGCATACAAATAAGAGTGCATGTTGGTACCACTGACTTCATGTAGGAATCTCGGGAGTGGAAGACATAGTGGAATAAAATTTTCCCTAGTATCCTTTAGGCAGGATCCATCTTATGGAACATACTAGATTAGAGTTTACAAGTTTATACCTTATATTACAAGAACTTCCAATGATTCACATTTTAATACTTAGTGTAGATCTAGACCGTACAATCTACATCTCACTTAAACTCACCAGATCAACAATTAGAACTCCTTTCTAGTATTTCTGGCACTCTGGGGGTCACCTCGATATGCAAGTAGAAAACTATTTTTCTACTATCTAATTGCAGCAATCTGCCGGTAATTTTTAGTGGAAGATCTTGAGAATCCACTAATGATTTTCACAATCCCAAGGTCAGAAAGATGGCCATGTTGACCCCCAGATATGACACCAACATCACCTATGGCATATCACAATGTTCCACCATGCACATGTGTGGAATATTGCATTGTTCTACCACAAAGGTTCTCTGTCTTGATTTGCATGCCCTTCCACATCAAAGACCCTTCCTTGATTTGTGTTCATGGCAGTTTGCATTGTTCTTCCATCCATGACTATGGTAGATTGTGTCATTCTTCCATTACCTCGATCCAAATGTCATTGGTGAAGATCTTTGTCTAGAACGAGTTTGCTGTGTGAACTCATCTTTACTAATTCCAAGAAAGTACTCGAACATGGCCAGAGTTTTTAGTCTATACCTCTCCCTCTTTCTATCTCCAATTCTCTATTAGGATTTTTCAAACCTTGGAGGCAACAATGAGAGAATATGAGTGCATTCCCTAAAGGTCTCCTCTCATATTGTACGTATAGAGGAGAGGACAGTCAGGGTTTGCTAAACCGTGTTTGTCCAAGACATGGACTCCCTGACTTATGGAAAATTATTTCTCAAGTCTGGATCCATATTTTATTTAGGTCCTCAAAATTTACTTTTAGGTCCCTAAATTTATTATAACAATTACAATAAGGTACAATTAAGTCTTTCTTCAACTATCTCTATTTGTTTGACCCTGTAGGCACCATACTAAGTTGGGAATAGATTCACTAATCAATGTTACGATCCATAAGAAATGAGTGGTGTCTAGATACACTTCCTTACTACCCAAGTAGAAGGATTAGTTACACAAGACAACAATGACCAGTGTTACCATGTCGATAATTCTTTTTTCACAGATATCCAGACTGAACTAGAGCATGGACGCATCATCCTCGTTACATTTATTCTAAGTTCCTTGATCTCCTAGTAGAACGGTAAGATACATATGAGCTCAATATCATATACTAACTCACTTGAGCATATCCATGCATTTCTCTAGTCTCACTTATCAGGAGAACTAGGATATCACTTTCATTATATGGGAGGAACAAATTCATTCTACATCACTCACAATGCATATACATATTCTAATCATACCTAATCACTACCTTTATGGAAACCTTCTTTAATATCATGTTGGGTAGTGTCAAAGCATGATGTGATTTTCATATCGCCATTGTAGTGACTTTAGGTTAAAGGACCACAACGCCATTTTCAAATTTTAGAATTGATTATGACTATCATATAATAGACCATGAATCAGTCTCAAGCCAGGCCTGTCTAGTACACTTATTCTCTAACAAGTACCTATTTGCCTAACTTGGTATTTAATACCTATGGCCCATTAGACATGTTCATCAATCACCACATAGACTAGACTCACATGTATTATTGTTATCCAATCCTCAATAATACTCGACTAGGGGCATTTAAGAATATTGTTCTCAACAACCATTAGGATCTCATTTTCAAGTCATGCACTTGAAGTCCCATGTCTTTGAACCAATCATTCTAAGGGTATTTATTGTGTATTGTAATACTGTAATAATAACACATACATAAATAAATTGGATTGTCTTTATTAATCAAATCAAAAGTATAAAATATTCATATAGTCATCATATAATGATTGAATTCTAGGGCATATGCACCAATATTCTCCCACTTTCACTAAAGCCAATAACTCACATATATAATACCAAGCTATATAACATGACCATCATGATTCTACTATGATACCACCTTTGTCAAGGGATGAACAACATTTCTCTCTGTGTTTGTACCCTACTAATCTGTACATCTCCTCGCTCAATGATGTCTCATGTGAGATGGAATAATCAAATACTATGCTTGGAATGTTGATGCTTTCCTTGGCTTGCTCAATGGCCCCATTGCTGTCATAGTATATTTCTACCGTGTCATCAATGTTAGGAACAACTCCAAGTTTTCCAATGAACTTCTTCATCCACACAACTTCCTTTGCAACATCTGATGCAAAAGTATATTCAACTTATGTTGTACAGTCATAAACTACCACTTTCTTGGAACTCTTTCAACTAACAACACCACCATTAAGGCAAACACATAACTGTATTGTGATAAATAATCATCTTTACAATTTTGTAAGCTTACATCAGTCTAACCCTTTATAACCAACTATTCGTCATGTCCATATATCTAGAAAGCATCCTTAGTTCTCAAGTACTTATGGATATTTTTCACTACAATCTAGGCACCTTCACCTGGGTCTACTTGATATTTACTCATCATGCTCAAAGCATGTGAGACGTCAGGACGTGTACATAACATTGCATACATGATGGATCCAATTGCAGAGACATATGAAATCTTACTCATGTGGTCCCTTTCTTCCAAAAATTTGGGCCAAATATGCCTTATAGATACTTACTTGATGAAACACATGTAAGTTCCCTTATACTCTTGAATGCTGAATTGTTTCAACATCTTATCAATGTATCTACTTTGAAATAAGCCAAGAAGCATTATAAATCTATCTCTATAGATCTTGATACCTAAAATATAGGTAGCTTCTCCTAAGTCTTTGACTAAGAAACTATTTTCCAACCATATCTTCACCTTTTGTGGAGTTGGAATATCATTTCCCTTGAGTAGTATATCATCCACATATAATATGAGGAATACTACAATGCTCCCACTAAAATTATTGTAAACACAAGATTCATTTTTATTCTTGATGAAGCCAAACTCTTTGACGGATTCATTAGAACAAAGATTCCAACTTCTAGATGCTTGCTTCAATCCGTAGATTCACATTTTTAGCTCACATACCTTTCCAACATCCTTTGGAGCCTCAAACTCCTTATATTGTGTCATAAGCACATCTTAAAGTATATTTCAATTAAGCAATGCAATTCTGACATACACATGCTAGATCTTATAGTCATGGTATGCTGTAATGGAAAGCATGACCCTAATGAACTTGACCAAGATGATTGGTATGAAAGTTTCATCATTAGTAACACCTTGAACTTATTTAAAACCTTTAGACACTAATCTCCCTTTGTTAGTTTGGACATTTCCATTTAAATCTATCTTCCTCTTGAAGACCCACTTGCACCCAATGGGTTTAACCACTTCATGTGGTTCCATCGAGGTCTATACTATGTTAGTATGCATGGAGTCTATTTAGGATATCATGGCTTCAATCCATTTACCAAATTTTGATCCCTCCATAGATTCCTTATAGATGGTTGGCTCATCTTGATCCATGACCAACACTTCACCATCTTGAGTCATAAGAAATCCAAATCTCTTTAGCTCATGGAGAGTCCTATTGGATCTATGGGGTTCTATGCTTATTGATGGTGTTGATATGCCATGACAACTTGTGATTCCTCCTCATGTTACTCTTCAGGTTCATTGTCATTTTGTGGATCTTGAACTTCTTTGAATTCTATTTTCCTTTGACTAGTATCTATATATATAAACCACTTCTCTCCATAGCTATTAGTTCTAGCAACAAACACTTTGTTTTGGGAAGGTATATATAAATAGTATCCTTTGGTTTCCCTAGGTAACCCCACAAAATAACACTTGTTAGGTTTGGATCCCAAATTCTCAGGAAATGAACACTTCACATCATCTTCACAACCCCAAACCTTCATGAAAGACATTTTGAGTCACTTCTAGTCCATATCTCACATTGAGATATATATTTATCTTCATCCATTTTGTTCCTATTAATTGTATTTTTCCTTTTAATTAAATGTCTTATGTAATATGGTCCTAAGTATAACATGCCCACTACGGTTTGTTGTGTACTTCCTTGTTGTTTCATGTCATATTTATAAGAAAGGAATGCACTTTTTTCAAATATAGAAAGATGGCTACTTTCATCATGGTATTGGAGTGAGACATATAGATGCCTCAAGACGTCTTCCAAGACAGCATTTCTTCCATCTCTCCTCTCCTCCCCACTCATCGACCTCTTTCTTCTCCACTGCTACTGATCACACCAAGGGAGATTTAGTCTCCTTTATAGTCCTATCATCTTCTAACAAGAGGATCTGAGAGAACTACCTATGACCTTTCCACTAGTCTTATGCCCTGAAGACTGGATGTTCGGAAAGCCGTTCTACATCCTTTATATGGTCATCTATGACCATATTATATAGGCATTTATATACATATTATCATATATGATTGGATCTCTCAAACACATCTCTATTTCTCTTAGTTATCTATAAGGTTCACCATCTACTCTAAATCTTTTTTCTAGGCAAAATCTACTATATTGTCACCTTACACAATGTGTGTCTTACCTGAATAGTGTGTCATCATCCATTTCTTTGATGATTCTGTTGTTGTTCTATTATGACACAAGTGACATGATGTGTTAGACATCTTCAGTTGTATTCTACCACAAGTGACACGACATGTCCACTTCCTGACACAAAGTGTTTATGACTGTCTGTCCCTATTTCTACTCGTCTTTTACTTCTCTATTATACCTTGTATTGGTATATTATGGGTTCACCTTCTTTTGCTATTGGGATGTCTAAAACACACCCTAGTGCATAATCTCTATACAATCTAATGGCTCCAACTATGTCCTATGGGAACGTTCCTTCCAGACTCATGCACACTCTATGTGAAAACTTGAGCATCTAGAAGTTCTACATCCACCAAAGGAAGACACATCTGACAAGAAGAAAGATACCGAAGAAGCATGTGATAAATTGAAGGAAAATTTTAAAAATTGGGCTGAACATGAATCTCTAGTTCTCTCCTAGATCGGGAATAGCTATGAGTCACATATCTATGCTAATCTACTCTTTACCAACACCATCAAGGAGCATGGCATCACCTTGCACAAGTGTATTTTAGCAAAGGAAATGCATCCCAAGCATTTGATCTATATAAATGTTTGCATTCACTTAAATTTGAAGATAACTCAACCTTCTCTCCACATTTTGACATCGTCAAAGAGATTTGGGGTGAACTCACACTTCATCACCCATTATCATTTGATCTTGCTAAGATGCAAAAGCAACAAGAGAAAATACAACTTTGTCAAGTCTTGGCATTTGTGTTGGTGTGTATGCCCAGAGAGACAATCATACTATGATTGTAATGGGAAATTAGATACCTAATTTGATAATGATCATGGTAATTCCATCTATTATGTTTGTCTCAATCATGAGATGATGACACTAACATAGTAAATGTCTAAAGAATGATGTTACTCGGTGACATATGTCTTCGTGTTTAGGATTTGGACAATGAGATCATATGTATCATAAGATTACATACATTCTTGTTATCTCCCTAGTCAGATATTACTTTGGAATTAAAATAGACAACAATAATACATAAGACTAGAGTGTGTGTTGGTTGATGAGAGAATCTCATCAGTCATTGGTATGTGATATCAAACCAAACACATAGGTACATGTTAGAGAATAGTGTATCCGTCAGATACACGATGAGAGTGATAAATGGAGACCTTGGAATGGTAGTTAGAATCAACTCTCATAGTGATAGTGGTCACTGTGGTTCTTAAACCTGAAGTCACTACATTTATCACATGCCATTTGATGCATTTTGACGTCATCCAACGTGACCTTAAATAAGGGTTTCCGTAAAGGTGATGCTGGGGTGCATTGTGACACATAGGGATTGAGTGTGAGTGATGTAGATGCCATTTGTTCCTCCTAAAAGAAATTGATATTCAAGCCACTTGACAAGCAAGACTAAGAAATGTATGGACATACTCATGTGACTCAATATCTGATATGTGAGCTCACATGCATCTCATACAGTATACTCTAGTTCACGGAACATGGATTGAACTTTGAGAGGTATTTGATTCCATGCCTCGAGTTTAATCTAGATACTAGAGATAAAGGAACTATATGATTATGGTAACACTAATCAAGGATTTCAAGTTGGGGCTATTATCCAACTTTCCATTTACTTGGGTAGAATGATGTGTTTCTAGATACCCCTCATCACTTGTGATGCCATAATTTGGTTATGGACATTTATTGCCAACGTAATTTGGGACCTATAGTGTCACACACACAAGATACACTTGGAATAGGATTTTATTCATGAATGATGTTTAACTTGACTACTAAAGTATTTAGGTATTCAATTTAAACAACAACAGTTGAGAATTGACTGACTGGACTATGAACCAATTGGTTCAAGTGTTGAACCAATCAATTCAAGTGTTATATTAATTAAGATTTCATCGACTGAACATTACCTGAGTTGGGGGCATGAACCAACCAGTTCAATGTATAAAACTACTGATTCAACTTGTGAACTGTCCGGTTCAATGATCAATTTGATTGGATCAAGGATTGATGTTGATGTCATGTGGTGCATTTAATTGAATATTAAAAATCGATACAATTGCAAGTAGGAAACATGATGACATGACTAGTTCATGTTTTGAACCAATCCGTTCACATGTGAACTGATCGCAACACTTGAACCGATCCGTTTAGCTATTAACCAACTGATTCATGGTTTACATGTTCTATAAAATTCATGAAATTTCATCTCATGGACTCGCGCTTGTTCTAGAACTCTTGACCCTGACCCTCCTATAAATAGAGGGGTAGTCAAGGCTTTCTAGAGACACAACAATTCTCTCTAATAAGTTGTTGTCCTCTCTAGTTGTGGTAACTAGAGAGCCTGAACAAGACCTACCCATAATAGGGAGGGATAGCAAGGGAGATATAACACAGAAGAGTGAATCAACCCTAGTTGGTTGACATTCGAAGGTACAAATCCTTCGTGTTGGCTCTGGTAGCAAAACATGGAGTTCCTGGTGGTCCTTGTGGATTATGAAAGAGGCGAGAAGGCTGTTTCCACCCACTAGGAGGACACAATCAACCACCATCCCTGGTGATCAACTAGGAGGCCATTGTGATAGCCGTCCAGGTGAAACTGAAAGAAAGAAGCACACTTCAACAAAGGATAGTTGCTGGACTTGCTCCGGGACCATGTATATCTCTTGAAACCCTCTTTCCCAATTCATAGTTGTTGATGTGATCTATTATCTAAGGGGAATATGGTAGTAAATTTTTCATTTCCTCTACTGTATCGATGCAACCTATCCTTTTAGTCGAGTCACTTTGTACCTATCCTTGAAGGTTGATCTACTTCGTTCCTCCGAAAAGTAGTATTAGAGCCACATCAATTATGTTTTTGGATTTAACTGATATAATCAAATTGTGGTTTTCATTATTTATTTATTACATGCGATGCAAATATTTAAATGATTAATGTGCATATCTAATCATAGAACACATACAATCCCTATATATATGATATAGTATATATATGAAATTATATGCATCATCCTAAAGTTGGTTTTGATGGTGTATGTTAGCATGGTTATGGCCAATACCCTAGATGTATATGCTTGGTGGATGGTTGTTTATTCCTATTTTATCTTGGTTTTCATACTGAGCCTCTATCTTCTCTTCCATATGTAGAAGTATTAATTCTCGCCTTCCCATGCTCTCCTCGAATGTAACTCGAGGTTTTCCTATTACAATGCAATATTCTAAATAGGATTAGGATAGTTTTAGTTCCTATTATGGTGAATAAGAAATTTTGCACCAGACTAACTAACTATTTCATAAGATGAACTGTTTGGCCGGAGGACCAAGGAGGCCAATTGATAGGAGCCGACGATCGACCGGTGGCCCACCTGATCGTCTAGAAGTGTCTAGACATCGCTTGGACTGAAGACTAGATGACTGATCTAAGAGATCAACTGATCAACCAGGAGGTGAGCCGATTGGTTCAAGATTTGAATCAATCCACCCATATTGGTTCCAACATAGATCTTTATCAACAACAGGTTGCTACATATAATGTGGACCTTGGGTGGAAGTAATTCCTTGTGGCTCCAAGGAATTACAATAGTGTGGCCATAACCATCACTCATTATTTCTAATTACATGTTTTATTTGTGGATATAGCATGTATATGATACATACTATGCGTATGTGGTGATTGGATATGTATATATCTTTATATAAATTCCCTAAAAAAATATTAAGCCTCAAATGCTTTCCATAAGGATCCAATTGGTCTAGTGTAAGTTATAAGTTATGTGGAACTCATTATCTGGAACTCTAGCTCAGTTTTTGAAACTTAAGTTACATTCACTTCCATGCGATTGGTTTGTTGTAATTGCAAATATGGAAATCAATTAAAAATATTATTGATTCCACTGTATGATATATAATAAACAAACATGACAAAGAAATATAGAAAGAATCATGTCCGTATATAATGATAATATATTAAATCATAATAACCTCAAGAAGTGGTCATGATGTGAATATTGCTTTAAAACATTTTAATATGATATAATTATTATTTAATAAAAATATTATGTTTCAAATTACATCAAGATAATTTTATTTCACTTTGTATGTACAAAGTATTGTAATAATATCTACCTTTTATGTGTTTGTAAATATAAATCTTGGTTCATCATTGTTTCGCTAACTGTACAACAATTTTGGTATATTCTTTACATACAGTTATAGTTAATTACTATTTTCTATATCATATTATTTAAACATAAAGAATAAAATTATGTTAGATAATTTGTGTCACATGGTGTAATGTGATTACTTTTTCATAGTGTTCATGTATTTTTTACTTTATAGACCTAAATGATAATTGTAGTTGTAGTGTAAAACATTTTATATGGTGATACTTATACTGTATAGTATTTTGTCATATTATGTTATAATTTTGGTAATAAACAACATCCATACCGCTAACCTTGTCATAAATATTTCATACATGCCATTTATGAAAAATGAAAAATATAATTGTATATGAAATGTTGTCATTTGTTTTGAAACCTATTTTCTGCTCTTTCTAAGAGGGAACTCAAAAACTCTATTTTGTATGTAACTTTGTAACTCGTTGAAAGTCACAAAACTCAAGTTTCAACACTTAAGTTAAACCAATCATGAAAAATTACTTTAGAAACTCCTGTTCATAAGTTTTCTGAACCAATTACAACAAACCAATCAGAACCTTAGCTTCACACATGAAAAGCTCGATCAACCACACTTAGGTTACGCCAAAGTGTGTCGCACCATCCATCTCATGGAAGTGTGATGGTAGATATGTAGATGTACATGTAACATACTAGATCCCAAACCCTACCCTAGAAGTTTGACCTTTTTAGGCTTAGCCAAACAAGGTTGGTGGTATACCTAAAAGATATTTGGTATAACTCTAATGAGCTAATGCATGAATAAATCACCTTAATGTAACCTAATGTTCTCACATTAGTATTAGGCCAATAATGGATACCTAAAATAGTCAAATGACGTAATATTAAATTTGTGCAAATAATCACACATAATTATTTTGGTGATGATTTTAACCTAAATAGATGAGCAATAACGATAATAGTGAAATAATATGATAATCTAAGTAATAATGTGATATTAATGGCCTTATGGAAAATAGTATCCTTTGGTTTCCCTAGGTAACCCCACAAAATAACACTTGTTAGGTTTGGATCCCAAATTCTCAGGAAATGAACACTTCACATCATCTTCACAACCCCAAACCTTCATGAAAGACATTTTGAGTCACTTCTAGTCCATATCTCACATTGAGATATATATTTATCTTCATCCATTTTGTTCCTATTAATTGTATTTTTCCTTTTAATTAAATGTCTTATGTAATATGGTCCTTAGTATAACATGCCCACTACGGTTTGTTGTGTACTTCCTTGTTGTTTCATGTCATATTTATAAGAAAGGAATGCACTTTTTTCAAATATAGAAAGATGGCTACTTTCATCATGGTATTGGAGTGAGACATATAGATGCCTCAAGACGTCTTCCAAGACAGCATTTCTTCCATCTCTCCTCTCCTCCCCACTCATCGACCTCTTTCTTCTCCACTGCTACTGATCACACCAAGGGAGATTTAGTCTCCTTTATAGTCCTATCATCTTCTAACAAGAGGATCTGAGAGAACTACCTATGACCTTTCCACTAGTCTTATGCCCTGAAGACTGGATGTTCGGAAAGCCGTTCTACATCCTTTATATGGTCATCTATGACCATATTATATAGGCATTTATATACATATTATCATATATGATTGGATCTCTCAAACACATCTCTATTTCTCTTAGTTATCTATAAGGTTCACCATCTACTCTAAATCTTTTTTCTAGGCAAAATCTACTATATTGTCACCTTACACAATGTGTGTCTTACCTGAATAGTGTGTCATCATCCATTTCTTTGATGATTCTGTTGTTGTTCTATTATGACACAAGTGACATGATGTGTTAGACATCTTCAGTTGTATTCTACCACAAGTGACACGACATGTCCACTTCCTGACACAAAGTGTTTATGACTGTCTGTCCCTATTTCTACTCGTCTTTTACTTCTCTATTATACCTTGTATTGGTATATTATGGGTTCACCTTCTTTTGCTATTGGGATGTCTAAAACACACCCTAGTGCATAATCTCTATACAATCTAATGGCTCCAACTATGTCCTATGGGAACGTTCCTTCCAGACTCATGCACACTCTATGTGAAAACTTGAGCATCTAGAAGTTCTACATCCACCAAAGGAAGACACATCTGACAAGAAGAAAGATACCGAAGAAGCATGTGATAAATTGAAGGAAAATTTTAAAAATTGGGCTGAACATGAATCTCTAGTTCTCTCCTAGATCGGGAATAGCTATGAGTCACATATCTATGCTAATCTACTCTTTACCAACACCATCAAGGAGCATGGCATCACCTTGCACAAGTGTATTTTAGCAAAGGAAATGCATCCCAAGCATTTGATCTATATAAATGTTTGCATTCACTTAAATTTGAAGATAACTCAACCTTCTCTCCACATTTTGACATCGTCAAAGAGATTTGGGGTGAACTCACACTTCATCACCCATTATCATTTGATCTTGCTAAGATGCAAAAGCAACAAGAGAAAATACAACTTTGTCAAGTCTTGGCATTTGTGTTGGTGTGTATGCCCAGAGAGACAATCATACTATGATTGTAATGGGAAATTAGATACCTAATTTGATAATGATCATGGTAATTCCATCTATTATGTTTGTCTCAATCATGAGATGATGACACTAACATAGTAAATGTCTAAAGAATGATGTTACTCGGTGACATATGTCTTCGTGTTTAGGATTTGGACAATGAGATCATATGTATCATAAGATTACATACATTCTTGTTATCTCCCTAGTCAGATATTACTTTGGAATTAAAATAGACAACAATAATACATAAGACTAGAGTGTGTGTTGGTTGATGAGAGAATCTCATCAGTCATTGGTATGTGATATCAAACCAAACACATAGGTACATGTTAGAGAATAGTGTATCCGTCAGATACACGATGAGAGTGATAAATGGAGACCTTGGAATGGTAGTTAGAATCAACTCTCATAGTGATAGTGGTCACTGTGGTTCTTAAACCTGAAGTCACTACATTTATCACATGCCATTTGATGCATTTTGACGTCATCCAACGTGACCTTAAATAAGGGTTTCCGTAAAGGTGATGCTGGGGTGCATTGTGACACATAGGGATTGAGTGTGAGTGATGTAGATGCCATTTGTTCCTCCTAAAAGAAATTGATATTCAAGCCACTTGACAAGCAAGACTAAGAAATGTATGGACATACTCATGTGACTCAATATCTGATATGTGAGCTCACATGCATCTCATACAGTATACTCTAGTTCACGGAACATGGATTGAACTTTGAGAGGTATTTGATTCCATGCCTCGAGTTTAATCTAGATACTAGAGATAAAGGAACTATATGATTATGGTAACACTAATCAAGGATTTCAAGTTGGGGCTATTATCCAACTTTCCATTTACTTGGGTAGAATGATGTGTTTCTAGATACCCCTCATCACTTGTGATGCCATAATTTGGTTATGGACATTTATTGCCAACGTAATTTGGGACCTATAGTGTCACACACACAAGATACACTTGGAATAGGATTTTATTCATGAATGATGTTTAACTTGACTACTAAAGTATTTAGGTATTCAATTTAAACAACAACAGTTGAGAATTGACTGACTGGACTATGAACCAATTGGTTCAAGTGTTGAACCAATCAATTCAAGTGTTATATTAATTAAGATTTCATCGACTGAACATTACCTGAGTTGGGGGCATGAACCAACCAGTTCAATGTATAAAACTACTGATTCAACTTGTGAACTGTCCGGTTCAATGATCAATTTGATTGGATCAAGGATTGATGTTGATGTCATGTGGTGCATTTAATTGAATATTAAAAATCGATACAATTGCAAGTAGGAAACATGATGACATGACTAGTTCATGTTTTGAACCAATCCGTTCACATGTGAACTGATCGCAACACTTGAACCGATCCGTTTAGCTATTAACCAACTGATTCATGGTTTACATGTTCTATAAAATTCATGAAATTTCATCTCATGGACTCGCGCTTGTTCTAGAACTCTTGACCCTGACCCTCCTATAAATAGAGGGGTAGTCAAGGCTTTCTAGAGACACAACAATTCTCTCTAATAAGTTGTTGTCCTCTCTAGTTGTGGTAACTAGAGAGCCTGAACAAGACCTACCCATAATAGGGAGGGATAGCAAGGGAGATATAACACAGAAGAGTGAATCAACCCTAGTTGGTTGACATTCGAAGGTACAAATCCTTCGTGTTGGCTCTGGTAGCAAAACATGGAGTTCCTGGTGGTCCTTGTGGATTATGAAAGAGGCGAGAAGGCTGTTTCCACCCACTAGGAGGACACAATCAACCACCATCCCTGGTGATCAACTAGGAGGCCATTGTGATAGCCGTCCAGGTGAAACTGAAAGAAAGAAGCACACTTCAACAAAGGATAGTTGCTGGACTTGCTCCGGGACCATGTATATCTCTTGAAACCCTCTTTCCCAATTCATAGTTGTTGATGTGATCTATTATCTAAGGGGAATATGGTAGTAAATTTTTCATTTCCTCTACTGTATCGATGCAACCTATCCTTTTAGTCGAGTCACTTTGTACCTATCCTTGAAGGTTGATCTACTTCGTTCCTCCGAAAAGTAGTATTAGAGCCACATCAATTATGTTTTTGGATTTAACTGATATAATCAAATTGTGGTTTTCATTATTTATTTATTACATGCGATGCAAATATTTAAATGATTAATGTGCATATCTAATCATAGAACACATACAATCCCTATATATATGATATAGTATATATATGAAATTATATGCATCATCCTAAAGTTGGTTTTGATGGTGTATGTTAGCATGGTTATGGCCAATACCCTAGATGTATATGCTTGGTGGATGGTTGTTTATTCCTATTTTATCTTGGTTTTCATACTGAGCCTCTATCTTCTCTTCCATATGTAGAAGTATTAATTCTCGCCTTCCCATGCTCTCCTCGAATGTAACTCGAGGTTTTCCTATTACAATGCAATATTCTAAATAGGATTAGGATAGTTTTAGTTCCTATTATGGTGAATAAGAAATTTTGCACCAGACTAACTAACTATTTCATAAGATGAACTGTTTGGCCGGAGGACCAAGGAGGCCAATTGATAGGAGCCGACGATCGACCGGTGGCCCACCTGATCGTCTAGAAGTGTCTAGACATCGCTTGGACTGAAGACTAGATGACTGATCTAAGAGATCAACTGATCAACCAGGAGGTGAGCCGATTGGTTCAAGATTTGAATCAATCCACCCATATTGGTTCCAACATAGATCTTTATCAACAACAGGTTGCTACATATAATGTGGACCTTGGGTGGAAGTAATTCCTTGTGGCTCCAAGGAATTACAATAGTGTGGCCATAACCATCACTCATTATTTCTAATTACATGTTTTATTTGTGGATATAGCATGTATATGATACATACTATGCGTATGTGGTGATTGGATATGTATATATCTTTATATAAATTCCCTAAAAAAATATTAAGCCTCAAATGCTTTCCATAAGGATCCAATTGGTCTAGTGTAAGTTATAAGTTATGTGGAACTCATTATCTGGAACTCTAGCTCAGTTTTTGAAACTTAAGTTACATTCACTTCCATGCGATTGGTTTGTTGTAATTGCAAATATGGAAATCAATTAAAAATATTATTGATTCCACTGTATGATATATAATAAACAAACATGACAAAGAAATATAGAAAGAATCATGTCCGTATATAATGATAATATATTAAATCATAATAACCTCAAGAAGTGGTCATGATGTGAATATTGCTTTAAAACATTTTAATATGATATAATTATTATTTAATAAAAATATTATGTTTCAAATTACATCAAGATAATTTTATTTCACTTTGTATGTACAAAGTATTGTAATAATATCTACCTTTTATGTGTTTGTAAATATAAATCTTGGTTCATCATTGTTTCGCTAACTGTACAACAATTTTGGTATATTCTTTACATACAGTTATAGTTAATTACTATTTTCTATATCATATTATTTAAACATAAAGAATAAAATTATGTTAGATAATTTGTGTCACATGGTGTAATGTGATTACTTTTTCATAGTGTTCATGTATTTTTTACTTTATAGACCTAAATGATAATTGTAGTTGTAGTGTAAAACATTTTATATGGTGATACTTATACTGTATAGTATTTTGTCATATTATGTTATAATTTTGGTAATAAACAACATCCATACCGCTAACCTTGTCATAAATATTTCATACATGCCATTTATGAAAAATGAAAAATATAATTGTATATGAAATGTTGTCATTTGTTTTGAAACCTATTTTCTGCTCTTTCTAAGAGGGAACTCAAAAACTCTATTTTGTATGTAACTTTGTAACTCGTTGAAAGTCACAAAACTCAAGTTTCAACACTTAAGTTAAACCAATCATGAAAAATTACTTTAGAAACTCCTGTTCATAAGTTTTCTGAACCAATTACAACAAACCAATCAGAACCTTAGCTTCACACATGAAAAGCTCGATCAACCACACTTAGGTTACGCCAAAGTGTGTCGCACCATCCATCTCATGGAAGTGTGATGGTAGATATGTAGATGTACATGTAACATACTAGATCCCAAACCCTACCCTAGAAGTTTGACCTTTTTAGGCTTAGCCAAACAAGGTTGGTGGTATACCTAAAAGATATTTGGTATAACTCTAATGAGCTAATGCATGAATAAATCACCTTAATGTAACCTAATGTTCTCACATTAGTATTAGGCCAATAATGGATACCTAAAATAGTCAAATGACGTAATATTAAATTTGTGCAAATAATCACACATAATTATTTTGGTGATGATTTTAACCTAAATAGATGAGCAATAACGATAATAGTGAAATAATATGATAATCTAAGTAATAATGTGATATTAATGGCCACAATTATTAATTGTGATATAACTCATCAGAAGAAATCCCCAAAAGTAGAATCTAAGTTAAAAATCATGTTTCTGGGGTCCCACTTACCTTGGGAGTCAAGTTTCACATTATTTGCATAATAATAATTAATATAATTTATTTTGGATAGAGAAGATATGAGATTTTCTCAAAATATCAAATAAACTAAAAAAGACTCCAAAAGAGGAAAATAATCTTGGATTCGTAATGTACAGAATAAATATAGCCTTTGGGTGAATTTTCATCCAATTTGAAAGATGTTTGATTAAAGATGAAATTAGGAGAAAGAAAGTGTATAGAACCTTCAAAATATTAAATAAATGCTCAAACAGCCCCAACATGTGAAATTGATGACAAATTCTTATCCAACACATTAAATATGACTTGTATGTGAAGTTTCATAAAATTTGGGGAATCTTAAAGTCATTAATGCATGAGGAAAGAGAAAATAAGATTTGTTTATTTAACATAGTAAAAATTCTCAAAAGGAAAATATAATTACATAATTGGATTCTAAATGCTTTACTTAGCCTATGTGAAAAATTCCACTTAATTTGGTTAAAGTTTGGACCTTCAATTGAAGAAAGAGAAAAATGTAATAATATATCATTGTTCACCTTATTTGAGTTTGATTTGATTAAGGTTTTGATATATATATATATATATATATATATGTCATGTGACCCAGATTCTTTTTATTTTAATCGTGCGGATTAGGTGTTTTCCCTAGTTTCACGGATCCATCTGACGACTCTCCTCTTTCTCCTTCACCCATCCTACTCCAACTAGGACTCTACATGGATGATAATCGTATCTGGTCCTGATCTCTCTCTGGTGATTCCTATCCATTTTGGTCTCTCCTTCACCATACCCTCCACCTTCTGAACAGATAGACCCCTAGTTTTCTTGGGTTTCCTTCTTTAGATTCCTTAACGGCTAGCCTTTCTCAAAGGATCCCTTTTTTCTATTTTCTACTTGTTTCCTAATCCATTCAGGACTACTAACCTATATATGTATGACCCAAACCACTCACGGTGATCTCTTCTATGATTTTACACTGCCCGAATAGGCCCTCTCACCCTTGCGCATCCCTTTGCAACTCCTCTCTCACTCGGCTCTAGGCTTGTCTTCGGTAGTGAGTTCCTGACCTAAACCCCCCCCCCCCCAAACTTTGTTCAAGTTCCATAATTGCACCCTTGCGGAGGACCTTCGACCCCTAATTCATTCCCAGGATAGGTATCCTTCTTTTCCCCCCTTTTTCACTCTTCTCCTTGATCGTGGATCGGTCTTTGGTTTTTGATCCTATATCTTTGGTTTTCCATCGTGTTTAATTCCCACGAATCATATGGTTTTTTTATCTCTTCCTGTGAACTCATCTTTTGCCTACCTTTTGTGTTCATTTGATTTTTGCAAGCACTGCTTCTAAGCAGTCATGGTGGGGAGCCTAAAGGGAGACCTAGACACATTAGGACCCTCTTCCTGGGATCGTTATGACCACTGGGTTCTATCGATGTCATGTGGTCTACTTCTTGGGTCTATCATTTATTTTCTAGCCTTGCTTGGTTCCTTGTCTTGAAGGTCATCGTGACCATGGCACAGAGTTGGAGTGGGATGAATCCCCATGATGAAACTACCTCTCTAACCCTCTCCGTTCTTTGATTTCTTTTTCTTGATCAGGGGCAAAATCATCTTTTTTCCCTAGGTTTTGTTAACATGGACAAATCAAATTGAACCTTTGACCTGATGACACAGTGGTCTCAACTGTGTCAAGTCAGCAGGGCCAGCTCGGTCTCTCTCTCTTTTCCTCTCCCAATGATTTTGCTAACGTGGAATTATCTGATTGGTCGATTTTCAAAAATTCATAACTAATTACTTACTAATAAAAAATACAAATAAATAGTCATTGGATTCAAAAAAATAAGATCTATCTTTTGGTATTCATTTTGGTGCCTAAATCTAATGTTGAAAATCCGTGATTTTATTAGATTAATCTAAATAATTAATAACTTTTAAAATACATAACTAAATATTATAAGTTAGAAAAATATAATAAAATATGTTTTGGTCTCATAATAACATAAACTAAAATGTGGCATAGTTTTGATAACCTAATTCACACATTAAGAAAAAGGTGGTTTTTAGGGTTTGAATAATGTATATGAAATTGACTCAAAATCAACATATATGTTTAATATGATCTTTGGAGATTGAGGCTTGGATCTAGAAGTGACTTTGGACTTTGGACTATGAAGTTGAGGTATGTTTGCATCCCCGATTATTCTTTTAAGCAATTAACCTTTGTTTGTTCTTTCTTTTGGTCCTATGGACAATATCCTATACACGTTTCTCGTATCTTTTGATATCATGGTTCTTGTGAACTATCTTGTTTTTTGTAATCTTGGATATTCTCTTGACTCTTATTTTGTGCCTTGGTGCATGTTGGACTTTTGATGATATGTGCCCACTATGATGCAGATGTCTATTTGTGGATATGTGATATATTTTTCCCACTTGCATGTGGATGTATGTGTTGTCCATTGTGTGATTGTAACGACCGACTCACGAAAACAAAATTAACTTAAGCGGAAGCGAATCATTTGCAACGGATTACTAAAAATCACTAAAATTTAAAACTTTTTGCAAAGAGATCCACACATTGGAAATCCTTTTCATTAAGATCCAAAGTATAATATTTACATTCTGTTCCATAAGGACACAACCTGTACTATCTCTTCTCGAGGATTACAACATCAGCTGTCCTATTCAACATTATATACAGACATCATAAAACCTTAAGGCATCAAGCCAAAATCTCAGACCGATTCAATAAAAACACTGAGTACTGAAGCCGAGGACCTGAGAGTACAAAGACGACACATAGGACTTTCTAACTATATGTCTAGACAGGCAATATCTCCACCTGAGATATTACTACTGTCCTTGATACTGCTCCTGTTGTTCTTTCTCTGCTAAAGGTTTCCTGCCTCTTTGTCCGCGTCCACCTAAAAACATTGGATCCCACGGGGGTGAGACAATTGTAAATTGTCCCAGTGGGAGATATAACTCTCCACCAAAACATTATTATTGCAGTTATATACATAAAACTAGACAGAGGATATGCAATTTAAAGCATTCTCATATTAAAGCATTGTAACTATCTATGATAGAACAATAGATCAACTTTTCTCTTAATAAGGAATAGGAAGAACATGTATATCATTTATCCTCCATATTATACCATCATATCAAACTTCTCTTGTGACACTCATTATCTTGATATGTCACCCATGAGACATTCTTATTTCAACTTATTGGCCTTAGCCAATCTACTAAACAGACTTTGGTTATATTGGACATCAGAGTGTGCATCATCATGTCTTATTCAGGCATTGGTCTATACCAAACCTATATAAATATTCTAGGCATTGGATTACACCAATCCTGTACAACTAGTACAAGCATTAGACTTATATTATTCATGTAAATCCATTCCAAGTATTGAACTATGCCAATCTTGTGCAACTATTCCAGGTATTGATCTATGTCAATCCTGTGCAACTATTCCGGGTATTGATCTATGTCAATCCTGTGCAACTATTCCAGGTATTGATCTATGTCAATCCTGTGCAACTATTCCAGGTATTGATCTATGTCAATCCTGTGCAACTATTCCAGGTACTGGGTTATTACCAATCCTGTATTATTATTCCAGGTATTGGGAGTTAGCCAATCCTGTGTTATTATTCCAGGTATTGGGAGTTAGCCAATCCTGTGTTATTATTCCAAGTATTGGGAGTTATCCAATCCTGTGCATTCCAGGTATTGGGAGTTCGCCAATCCTGTGTTATGATTCCAGGTATTGGGAGTTAGCCAATCCTGTGCATTCCAGGTATTGGGAGTTAGCCAATCCTATTTTATTATTCCAAGTATTGGGAGTTAGCCAATCCTGTGTTATTATTCTAGGTATTGGGAGTTAGTCAATCATGTGCATTCCAGGTATTGGGAGTTAGCCAATCCTGTGTTATTATTTCATGTATTGGGAGTTAGCCAATCCTGTTCATTCCAGGTATTGGGAGTTAGCCAATCCTGTGTTATTATTCCAGGTGTTGGGAGTTAGCCAATCCTGTGCATTCTAGGTATTGAACTATGCCAATCCTATACAATTATTCCAGGTATTGATCTATATCAATCCTAGGTAACCTTTAAAACATTTTGTTACCTCTCACTAGACAACAACCATCCTCATAGCTCATCAGGCCCATAAAGCATCTTGTCACCTCTCACTAGGCAACATAACATATTACTTCATGTAATATAATAGTAACACCTCTATTCCCTCAATAGGGTTAGGGCTTACTATTCATATCATATGATTTCTCATGTCCCATTACCCAATTTAGGGTTAAGGTTTCCCATCTCACATTAGCATTTCATAGTTATCAAAGTATATCAACTTTGAGATGCTAACTGTGAAGTCTTTCATATCTTGATGTATCACTTACCTCATTACTTCCAACTTTCTTGAGTTATCAGCTTATCTTGGATTAAGGTATTTCCAATCTTAATCCTTTCATCCACTAACCTATCACTCTTACCATGAAGTGCATAGCTTACACATATGAATGGTCCAATTATCTTTAATGATATGAACTCATCTCAGGTTAAGGCATTGCTTACAATAAGCTTGCCTATAATCAACCATTTATGATATTTCACCCTTATAAGGTTGTACCCATCTAAATTTTTATTAGGGTTCTAGGTTGTCATCATATTGTCCAAGATTAAGGCTTCATGTATTATAACTTAAATTAGGGTTTCACATACCTTTACCATTTATTAGGGCTTTGGGATTTCACATTCTATCATGCTTCATTAGAGTTAGGAATGCATATAGCATCACCCTTCATTAGGCTTTCACATCTCATTGCCTATACTTAATGTTTACTATTCATTCCAACTAGGGATTTCTCATGGCATCACCCTCAATTAGGGTTCCTCATGGAATCAACCTCAATATGGGATTCACATGGAATCATCCTTATTTAGGGATTCACATGGAATCAACCTCAATTAGGGATTCACATTGAATCAACCTCAATTAGGGATTCACATTGAATCAACCTCAATTAGGGATTCACATGGAATCAACCTCAATTAGGGATTCACATTGAATCAACCTCAATTAGGAATTCACATGGAATCAATCTCAATTAGGGATTCACATTTTATTATCTTGGTTTTAGAGTCACAACATTACCCCAGATTTGGGTTACATCTGATATTGCTCTAAATTAGGGATTGGGGTTCAACAACCTTCTTGATCAGGGTTTCATGATCTCTTTATTATGGATCATACCCTATTCATCACATGATCACTACTCATGTATGAATTCCTTTCCATCATCCTCTCAACTTGATTAGGTTACATCAACCCTTCAATCAAGTACATACAATTATGATTAACATAATGTACCAAGTCATTGTTCTTATAGGCAATTAGGGTTTATCCCTTAATTGGCACAAATCACTTAGGTACTATTAGGGATTCAACCTTTTTACCTTCATTGATTATCATTACTAATCATCATTGGATCAATGGATCATTCATCATCTTAATTCTCAAGAGATTCGATCACATTGGACCTCCATTATATAAGGTATCCAATTGATTTGACCAATAGAATCTTCAATTACAATAGGTGTCCAAGTGGATTAACCAATTGAGTCCTCAATTAATTTTGACTACTTGAGCCCCAAATGGTCTTAGCCATTCAAAGTTCAAACGGTTTGAAACCGTTTGGTAAAGGTGGTCCTTGAGATCGTTTGCTAAAGCAAGTACTTGAAACCGTTTGCTAAAGCACCTTTTGAAACCGCATGGGCTCAACCGGTTTTGGGATCGTTTGGTCCCAAACGGTCTTGAGACCGTTTGGTCCAAACCTCCTCAAAACCGCATGGACCAAAGATGGTCTCAACCTATCAAATCGATTTGGGGTTCTCAATGTTGATTCCTTCAATCATTGAATTCATGTAACCAATCTTCAATTGGACCCATCACCATAATTCAATTGAGTTAATTAGGTCATCCTTCAACTGATTTGACCCTCAATTAACCCTCAATTGATCATCAATTAGGGTTTGAATCAACTGAATTAGGGTTGGAATCGATGATCCTTCAACATTAACCAATGCGAATCTAGTTGCTTTAAAACTATTGGACCATCATCCAAATTGGACATGACCTGACCCCAAACGGTCTTGAGGTCATTTGTATGACCTCCAAATGGTCTTGAGACCGTTTGCCCATGTCAACATCAAAATCCAAGTCAATCAATCATAGTTTGGATCATTGGATTGATCAATAAGTCAGCATTTGATTGCACTTCGACTTAGTACCTTTAGATCTTTAAACACCCAACCATAGTCAACCCTGGACCTCCAAACGGTCTTGGGTGACCCCCAAACGGTCTTGAGACTGTTTGGTCATCATATCATCATCAACCATGTCATTCAATTAGGGTTTGGATCCTAGGATTGGTCACCAAATCAGCACTTAATTGTATTTCAATTTGGTATCTTTGGACCTTCAAACACTTGACCAAACTTAACCCTAGACCTCCAAAAGGTCTTGGGTGACCCCCAAACGGTCTTGAGACTGTTTGGGTGATTCCCAAACGGTTTTGAAACTGTTTGGGTCAATCAACCCAAAGCATCAACTTATTCAATTGCAAAATCAACACTTAGCTGATTAGGGTTTATACCATGTGTTTGAATCTTCAAATACCTAACCATACTCAAACCTAGACCTCCAAACGGTCTTGGTTGACCTCCAAACTGTCTGGAGACCGTTTGGGTGATTCCCAAATGGTTTTGAAACCGTTTGGGTCAATCAACCCAAGTTTCAAACTCAATCACTTATGAAATCAACACTCAACCCGATTAGGGTTTAGGTGATTGATGGACCTTCAACTCATGAACCGATTGGAGTTAATTAATAATAATTGATGGGTCATCAACCTAGATCATTATGATCAAGTTCCCAAATGGTCAACCCTGGTAAAAATCACCAAACGGTCTTAAACCGTTTTCTTCTATGCGGTTTAGTGAAACCGTTTCATTCCAAATGGTTTGAAACCGTTTGCTCCCAAAACACAAACCGTTTGGACATTTGATTGAAACCGTTTGGTCTAGATATTTGGAGAGTTGTGTGCTTATGATGATGTCATCATAATCAAGCTCTAGACCCACGAAACCTGCTGTGATTTCCATGGAAATTGCATCAATCAACCAAATCAATAATTGTAACTAGAGAAATGATCATTATTTGATGGGGAATTGAATGCAATAGCAAAGTTAGGGTTTCAAGTTATAAACCCACCTCCAATTGAGCTCCAAAGCTCCATGTCCACGGAAAAAATGGTGGATGCAACTCCTTTCACCATTCCAAGGCTCGTCCTCAAGGTTTGAGTGAATAGGAATGATTAGAATTGAAGAGGAGATCGAAATAGGAAGAAATCCATAACTTATTTTCGATTTCCACCATGGAATCAAGGTGAAATGGATCAAGAACCTTACCAACAGGTTGGGGGTCGTCCTCCTGATCCTACCAAGCTCCCTTGGTCATTTCCCAAGCAAGGAGAAGAAGTGGGGTCGAAAAATCCTTCCATTTGGCTTGTAAAAGGTTCTTTTATAAAAAATCAATGAGAGAGAATGTACTTTGCAAAAATCCAATTAACCCCAAAAATGTGGCTGCCTCTTCCCCCTCATCTTCCTTAGGGAAGAGGATATCTTGTTTTCCTCTTATTCCTCTCAATTATCCATGATTTAAAGAAAAGCAAATCAAGCACCTTAAATCATTTTATATTAATATCCATATGTGAGTGGATATTTCTTTTTCTTATAAAATTGTGTGTGAGTTATCCACTCCCTTGGATATTTTTGTGGTCCTTGCAAGGCTCAAGGACTTCACACACACATATGAATCAAAAAAATTTTGGTTTTGGTTGAAGTCCCTTTAATTAATACATTTATTTTTTCCTTAAATCAAATTAGGGTTTCAATTAGGATTAAATCTTGATTATTTTAATATCAAGATTCTCTCTCCTCCAACTTAATTCAAATGAGGCGCACCTCTCATTTTTTTGCTCTACTTGATGCCAAGAAACATTAGGGACCTTATTGAAGTGGTAATTTACATATTGCACCCTGGGTTTTGGGTAAATTGCATATTACACCAAAACTAGATTTTCATGCACATACATTGCTTTATCAGCTCTTTCTTGGTATTCAGGCTTCCATAAGCCACACCTCAGCATCATTTTCACTCTCATGATGCTTCAACACATGAGTAACATATTTTCATGCACAATTTGTACTTAAACCCCTCAACTTGGGTAATTTGCACTTTAGTCCAAAATAAGCAAACATTGCTTCAACATTGTTCAAACAAGACCAAAATGGAAATATAAGTTCCTCATGAGCCCTAATTACTTTTCACAAGATAAGATTAAGCATTTAATCACCTTACTTAATTAAAACACCTAGGGTTAAAGTATAACCCAGGTCAGGGATGTTACAAATTGTAAACCCCTAACAAGGATTTCGTCCTCGAAATCCCGATAAAGGAAGACAGATGTATTTTATTCATCATACTATCTAGTCTTCACATAACATCTCCTTATTATGGAGACACCATAAAGCTTGGATCAACACAAAGTGTTTCCATACAAGATTCTCATAGAATCAACACACAAGGCACATGCTCCACTGTTCCTCATCATTGACTATAGAGTCAACTTTGTGTTAAATAACAATTTTCTTATTCAGAGAAGCATCATACATTCTTTATTAATATCATGTTTATGCATAGTATAAACCCCTAACATATGATGTTCATATCATTTTATATAATCAGACTAATTTCATAGTTTGACTACTCCAGGTAGCCAACCTAAACTATCTGATACTTCTCAGATACCAGAATATTTACCTTGGTATCCATCACATGTGTTCAAAACACATCACATTTTTACCTTCCTTTCATCTTGGAATATTAATTGTTACATATGTTCTCATCTTGGGACCAAAGTCCAAGATAAACTGATACTTTTCTAAGTGTCCATCACTTGAACATTTTTATCACATGCACATCAAGTGTCCTAAGACCCACTTGATTGCCATGTCCCTGAAAGGAAAGAAAACAAGGATTCATATTCCTCTTATTTATTCATGTATTTTCAACTATTCATGAACCATTTACTCTTTCTTGCCTTTAGCATTAGAATTTGTAAGGATGATTGCATGTAATTATCCCTTTCTTTATTATTATCTAGCATGTTTATGATCATCTCATGATCTCATCACATTTTCCCATTTCTTTATTATGGGAAAGATCTTTATTATGCTTGCAGAATTATTGAACAAGGTTCATCTCCCTTATTCTTATTCTTATCTTATGAGGAGTACACTTTTAGTTCCTCATACAACATGCTCATCTGAGATTATCTCAGACTCTCTTTCTTATGCATAGGATATGACACATTTATTCATTCCATATTTCTGATTTCATGATACTCATTAGATTGTCTCAGAATGACTACTTGATCAGAGAAATTAGAAAGACAACAATCTAAGAGTTTCCATACCCACTTTGTCATCAGTAGTTGTGTGGCAACACATCCCATTATCACACAGATAATGAGGTGTTACGCGAAAACATGCGGAAATCACCATAACCATAGATTGTCGAAAACACAGGTTAATTAAAACCGATTGCGGAAAACTGATAACTGTGAAACTATTACTTTCCAGTCCTCATCCTGCACAGAAACATGTCATAGATATACATACACGAGATCTGATACGTGTCCACAGCTCAAGAACAGCTGTTCATCCACCACATGAGTTCACCACATGTTCATATACATAAAGGCCCGTATCCGGCCAACAGTAGGATATACAAAACATCATCGACCGTTCATCGTGAAACAACGTCAAAACACTGCCAAGGACCTGAGAGTACAGGGATGACTCTAGACTCTACTACAAAACATCCAAAACAGCAGCATATCCAACGCTTGCCTTCTACTGCTCGTCAAGCTGCTCGGCCGCTACACCACGACCACGACCACGTCTACCTCGAACACCTAAAAAGGGGTTAAACCAGCGGGGTGAGACAATTGAACAATTGTCCCAGCGGGAAACATAACTCCCCACTGCAACTACAGAACCTCAGCAAGATAAACTATAACAGCAGATAACTAATCAACAGATATAACATGAGCAGTCTACGTAAAGCAAGGCTATTCTTATCGACAAGCTTACCAGCTATACAAAAGCATATAACCAGATATATCTCAGGGAATATGATCGACAAGATAATATGTATCCCTATGTAACATGATTATCAGAACAAGATATAATGTCACATAACCTGCTTATCAATATCAGACATATTATCACATAACCTGCAAAGATATTACACAAACAAGGCCTCAACCAATGTTTCGTGTTTATCCTAAGCAATAAGTATTAAACGGCTGTATTACGTATTATTATGCCCTGAGGATTTGAACCGTACCATTCAGATCCAACCTTCGGTTACGAAACCCAAGCCGGTGCCATACAAGGTCGAATGGAAGAGTCAGACTCCACGACCTCCCACCTCGTGGTCAGTACACGAGTAAAACACAAGCAGGACCGTAGTCACATGCTGAAGTGGTCTAAGCCACAGGGTCAGCTCCATAGGCTACCCTCACTCTAGCCCGCCTTGGTATAGGTCTCGACACTAGTAAAACTGAGCCACGGGCCTGTTCACCGTGCTCTGAGCCATGAACGTATTCATGCTCTCCACATCACCTATCCTGAGCCATGGGCCTGTTCACCATGCTCTATATACGTACCTGAGTCTGTAACCGAAGTTACACTCTTACCTCCTTATTTTCAGGCTAGGAGCAACCTACACATATTCAACAATATGCGCTTCCAGGTTAACCCGTAGGAGAACCCGTTTCACCATCACCATGTCCTGACGATGATGGATCTATGGCCAGGGCAAACTACATGATATAATTCCACTATAATTAATTAGTATCTTTTAGATGGATTGCAGGATTCAACCAAGTTATATAACATGCAAGATATAACAGAAAATAAAGAACATTATATTAATATTGAAACCTCATCAACCTGATCCTTCTCAAGGATCCATCATCACATGTTACCACTTGGCCTCTTGCCAACCATCCAGATCCATATCAAGGATCATCACATACCATAGGATATCAATCCTTCATCATGTACTGTCACTGCCTCTCAAGGCTCACATCATCATCATGGGACCAACTCATTGCATATATAATCTCATAGAACAAATATCAAGGTAATGTTACTCATCACATATGTCACATAGCCCTTTCATGGCTACACATCACCTGCATGGTTAGGATACACAATAACCATAGATTCAACATAAGGAAGATGCTCACTATCATGAGCTATCATTCAAGATAATCTATTTATCAATATTACACTATTTGATGATCAAGCTTGTTAAGAACATCATACCATAATCATGCCTACCCTTATCTCAGGATTATACAAACAATCAAGGTATTCACTTTATATAACAATTATGTTGAGTATACAAAGCAACTACTATTGTTACCAAAATCATTATTGTTACCATCCACTAGCATCATTCATATCTTTGTCATTAAGCAACCATCAATGCAACTACCATTTATCATTATCATTAATAAGTTAGCATAAGACTCATATCAATATCATGTCATTACTACTCTTGATACCATTATTACTAATATCAGCATCATCATCTACTATTATCTTCATTGCTATGTCATTAAGAAAACTATTAATGTAACTACCACTTAGCCACATTATTCCAATCATTATCATTATTATTACTTTCTCTTACTAGCAAGGCATCACCTTCATCAACACAACTAACATCACCAACACTATTGACATCTTAGTTATCAACAACATTATCATCATGACTATCATTAATACTACCATTTCATTATTATTGTTACTAAGCAAGGTATTACTACCGAGATTTGGTTATGCATAAGCATCTACTATCATGATACTTGGGACCGTCACCAAAGGACCTAACTACCCTCACCTAAGACCTCACAACCATCACTATATCTAACTTGCTCGGCTAGGCATGGGAAGGAAGCAACGCTACGTTGCACCCAGCGCCCATCCCGCAACGCCCCGTTACTAGAAGGAGTGTCGCACGATACACCCCATCAGGCAACGCCCGTCACAGCCAACACCTGACGCCCGATAACCAAGGGGTAACGCCCATCTAACAACTCCACAACAGCCAGGAGATAGAAGGAGAGAGAGAAGGAAAGGAGAGAGGGAAGTACTCCTGATATCGTGCAACCACTCTCAAGGCCTAACGGCCAACACTCATCCAAACTAGAGGTGTGATGCCCGTCACAGCCCCACTCACTGTCGCGCGTCACTGCCTAGGCCTATCGGCCGACACACCAAGATGCAACGCCCGTCAGGGCTATCGGCCGTTACACTTAGTTGCATGCCATGCAACCCAAACCAAACCATCAAACCAAGCCTTGCCGTCCACCACCAGAACAAAGGCCTATCATCCAAGAGAAGGACAAGAACATAGCTCAACAAGGTATACAAACATATCGGCCAACCAAAGCTTAGCTCACCCTATCGCCCAACACATGGGTAGGGTATCGGCCAACCTCAAGGACTCACCATATCGTCCACCAAGGTACCCTATCATCCATCAAAGAGAGCACCCTATCGTCCAATACAAGGACAAAGGGAACCATGTCGTCCAACCTCAAGGATATCGTCCAACACATCCACAACAAAGGGATATCACCCAACCCTAGGTCACCATCAACCTCCATCTCAAGGGAACCCAAACCCTAGATCACTAGAAACCCTAAACCCTAAGGGTATATCGGCCACCAAAGGAAACTCAAGCAAGGTACCAAAACTAAGAAACTAAGCTAACTATTATCATGTAACAAGGTTATTGCTAGAGGTAAAGGAATTAGGGTTAGAAGTTATGCCACCCGCCTTAAGCTCCAAGCTCCAAGGAAGAAGATGCACTTCAAGCTCCAAGGGATGTCGTCCACCAAAGCTGATCCAAGAGAGGGTATCGGCCACCACTGCAACTCTAGGAGAGTGTCTCGGTCGACACAAGCAAGAGAGGGAGGAGTGTCGTGCACTCGAGGTGGAGGAGAGACCAAAAGAGCAAAGGAAGCCAAGGCAAGGGAAAGAGATACCTATATAGAAAGAAGGGGAGGAGAAACCAAGGTAGATCCATGCTAAGTGTCATCCACCCAAGGGACACTTGTCCTAGGGTTCAAGCCAACACACTAGCACACCAAAAGACACTTGTCCAAGCCATGCACCAAGGCCAAGCCACATGGGCGACACAAGCAAAAACTCCTGCTGGGTGACACAAACAAGCTACTGGGTGACACACCATGGTGTTGGACGACACACACACACCCTAGGTCGACAAAAACTCACCTTAGACGACACAAGGCAAGCCATGGCCGACACAAGGCTCAAACAAGCCCAAACAACACATCTCAAGGCCCAAACAAGCTCAACTCAGGCCCAAAGAGCACAAACAACAAGCCCAAGCCTTCCTCTCAACCCTAGAGGAAGCAAAGAGGGGAAAACATCTCTCAAGATGGCAAACTTGCACACAAACCCTAAACTTGGGTTATTTGCAAGTAGCCCCCTCAACTCTCAACAAAGCACAACAAAACCCTAATCACCACCAAAGGTGATTAGCAAGCATCAAAGCATCAAGATCAAGCTAAACAAACAGGGTAAACCCTAAACGCAGGTCAGGGTCCTTACAAGTTGTATACCTGGCCAGGGTATATAAATACTGAGATTAAGTGGTATGCACTTTGTATGCTATCATATTCCTTCTTTTCATATTATCATAAGCATAAGGTTTAACATCCCTTAATTTTATCCAGACATCTCTTTTATGCCTCATCTTTTCTCAAAGAGGTAAGAATAACATAAAACATTTGTAATGTTTTACTATGCAAAACATAAGTCCTCATAGGACTAAGCAAGGAAAGTTCAATCAATTCCTTTCTCAGTTAATCCAGGAATTCATAAGATTGTCACATTTGAATGACATTATCGTGTCTAACTTGTCATAATTCATGAATTATTCACTACCTCAGGCTAACTCTTCCTCAAAGATTAATTCAACAGGCTAAGGTTGAGCACATACTCAATTTAAGTCCAGAAATTTATCATTTCCTTTTGCTTCAACCTGCAGATGCTGATTACAAATCCTATTGATATCTAAAACATCATCATTGGGACTGGTAATCTAGGTTACACTGCCAATGCTTGATCCACTATATACATTACTATTGCCCTAAATCCTTCAATAGTAATACATAAAGAAGGATTTTCTTATCATAGATGGATCAGATAGGGTATTCTCAGGCAATTGCCTCTCTCTTTCTTGGTCCCATGCACCTCTTCTTGGTGCAACATTGCTGCTTTCAGTAGCAACCTCCTCATGTGACCCAATCATTTTTAAGTTCTTCTTCTCTTATACGAGCAGAAGACACTATCAGATACACTGGATGACACCAGAACAGACTCTACTACCTTAGTCCTATGTCTCTGTAGACTTAGCAAACCTAGAGCTATGATACCATTAAATGTAATGACCGAATCACAAAAGCAAAATTAACTTAAGCGGAAGCGAATCATTTGCAACGGATTACTGAAAATCACTAAAATTTAAAACTTTTTGCAAAGAGATCCACACATAGGAAATCATTTTCATCAAGATCCAAAGTATAATATTTACATTATGTTCTATAAGGACACAATCTGTACTATCTCTTCTCGAGGATTACAACATCAGCTGTCCTATTCAACATTATATACATACAACATAAAACCTCAAGGCATCAAGCCAAAATCTTAGATCGATTCAATAAAAACACTGACTACTGACTCCGAGGACCTGAGAGTACAGAGATGACACATAGGAATTTCTAACTATATGACTAGACAGGCAGTATCTCCACCTGAGATATTACTGTTGTCCTTGATACTGTTGCTGTTGTTCTTTCTCTGCTAAAGGTTACCTGCCTCTTTGTCCGCGTCCACCTAAAAACATTGGATCCCACGGGGATGAGACAATTGTAAATTATCCCAGCAGGAGATATAACTCTCTGCCAAAACATTATTATTGCAGTTATATACATAAAACTGGACAGAGGATATGCAATTTAAAGCATTCTCATCTTAAAGCATTGTAACTATCTATGATAGAACAATAGATCAACTTTTCTCTTAATAAGGAATAGGAAGAATATGTATATCATTTATTCTCCATATTATACCATCATATCAAACTTCTCTTGTGACACTCATTATCTTGATATGTCACCCATGAGACATTCTTGTTTCAACTTATTGGCCTTAGCCAATCTGCTAAACAGACTTTGGTTATATTGGACATCAGAGTGTGCATCATCATGTCTTTTTCAGGCATTGGTCTATACCAATCCTATATAAATATTCCAGGCATTGGATTACACCAATCCTGTGCAACTAGTACAAGCATTAGACTTATATTATTCCTGTGTATCCATTCCAAGTATTGAACTATGTCAATCTTGTGCAACTATTCCAGGTTTTGATCTATGTCAATCCTGTGCAACTATTCCAGGTATTGATCTATGTCAATCCTGTGCAACTATTCCAGGTATTGATCTATGTCAATCCTGTGCAACTATTCCAGGTATTGGGTTATTACCAATCCTGTGTTATTATTCCAGGTATTGGGAGTTAGCCAATCCTGTGTTATTATTCTAGGTATTGGGAGTTAGCCAATCCTGTGTTATTATTCCAAGTATTGGGAGTTAGCCAATCCTGTGCATTCCAGGTATTGGGAGTTAGCCAATCCTGTGTTATTATTCCAGGTATTGAGAGTTAGCCAATCCTGTGCATTCTAGGTATGAGAGTTAGCCAATCCTGTGTTATTATTCCAGGTATTGGGAGTTAGCCAATCCTGTGTTATTATTCCAGGCATTGGGAGTTAGCCAATCCTGTGCATTCTAGGTATTGAGAGTTAGCCAATCCTATGTTATTGTTCCAGGTATTGGGAGTTAGCCAATCCTGTTCATTCCAGGTATTGGGAGTTAGCCAATCCTATGTTATTATTCCAGGTGTTGGGAGTTAGCCAATCCTGTGCATTCCAGGTATTGAACTATGTCAATCCTATACAATTATTCTAGGTATTGATCTATATCAATCCTGGGTAACCTTTAAAACATTTTGTTACCTCTCACTAGGCAACAACCATCCTCATAGCTCATAAGGCCCATAAACAATCTTGTCACCTCTCACTTGGCAACATAACATATTACTTCATGTAATACAATAGTAACACCTCTATTCCCTCAATAGGGTTAGGGCTTACTATTCATATCATATGATTTCTCATGTCCCATTACCCAATTTAGGGTTAAGGTTTCCCGTCTCACATTAGGATTTCATAGTTATCAAAGTATATCAACTTTGAGATGCTAACTATGAAGTCTTTCATATCTTGATGTATCACTTACCTCATTACTTCCAACTTTCTTGAGTTATCAGCTTATCTTGGATTAAGGTATTTCCCATCTTAATCCTTTCATCCACTAACCTATCACTCTTACCATGAAGTGCATAGGTTACACATATGAATGGTCCAATTATCTTTAATGATATGAACTCATCTCAGGTTAAGGCATTGCTTACAATAAGCTTGCCTATAATCAACCATTTATGATATTTCACCCTTATAAGGTTTTACCCATCTAAATTGTTATTAGGGTTCTGGGTTGTCATCATATTGTCCAAGATTAAGGCTTCATGTATTATAACTTCAATTAGGGTTTCACATACCTTTACCCTTTATTAAGGCTTTGGGATTTCACATGCTATCATACTTCATTAGAGTTAGGATTGCATATAGCATCACCCTTCATTAGGCTTTCACATCTCATTGGCTATACTTAATGTTTACTATTCATCCCAACTAGGGATTTCTCATGGCATCACCCTCAATTAGGGTTCCTCATGGAATCAACCTCAATTAGTTATTCACATGGAATCATCCTTAATTAGGGATTCACATTGAATCAACCTCAATTAGGGATTCACATTGAATCAACCTCAATTAGGGATTCACATGGAATCAACCTCAATTAGGGATTCACATTGAATCAACCTCAATTAGGGATTCACATGGAATCAATCTCATATAGGGATTCACATTTTATTATCTTGGTTTTAGAGTCACAACATTACCCTAGGTTTGGGTTACATTTGATATTGCTCTAAATTAGGGATTGGGGTTCAACAACCTTCTTGATTAGGGTTTCATGATCTCTTTATTATGGATCATACCCTATTCATCACATGATCACTACTCATGTATGAATTCCTTTCCATCATCCTCTCAACTTGATTAGGTTACATCAACCCTTCAATCAAGTACATACAATTATGATTAACATAATGTACCAAGTCATTGTTCTTATAGGCAATTAGGGTTTATCCCTTAATTGGCACTAATCACTTAGGTACTATTAGGGATTCAAACTTTTTACCTTCATTGATTATCATTACTAATCATCATTGGATCAATGGATCATTCATCATCTTAATTCTCAAGAGATTCGATCACATTGGACCTCCATTATATAAGGTATCCAATTGATTTGACCAATAGAATCTTCAATTAAAAATAGGTGTCCAAGTGGATTAACCAATTGAGTCCTCAATTAATTTTGACTACTTGAGCCCCAAATGGTCTTAGCCATTCAAAGTTCAAACGGTTTGAAACCGTTTGGTAAAGGTGGTCCTTGAGATCGTTTGCTAAAGCAAGTACTTGAAACCGTTTGCTAAAGCACCTTTTGAAACCGCATGGGCTCAACCGGTTTTGGGATCGTTTGGTCCCAAACGGTCTTGAGACCGTTTGGTCCAAACCTCCTCAAAACCGCATGGACCAAAGATGGTCTCAACCTATCAAATTGATTTGGGGTTCTCAATGTTGATTCCTTCAATCATTGAATTCATGTAACCAATCTTCAATTGGACACATCACCATACTTCACTTGAGTTAATTAGGTCATCCTTCAACTGATTTGACCCTTAATTAACCCGCAATTGATCATCAATTAGGGTTTGAATCAACTGAATTAGGGTTTGGAATCGATGATCCTTCAACATTAACTAATGTGAATCTAGTTGCTTTAAAACTATTGGACCATCATCCAAATTGGACATGACCTGACCCCAAACGGCTTGAGGTCGTTTGGATGACCTCCAAACGGTCTTGTGACCGTTTGCCCATGTCAACATCAAAATCCAAGTCAATCAATCAATGTTTGGATCATTGGATTCATCAATAAGTCAGCATTTGATTGCACTTCGACTTAGTACCTTTAGATCTTTAAACAGCTAACCATAGTCAACACTGGACCTCCAAATGGTCTTGGGTGACCCCAAATGGTCTTGGGATCATTTGGATGACCTCCAAACGGTCTTGAGACCGTTTGGTCATCATATCATCGTCAACCATGTCATTCAATTAGGGTTTGGATCCTAGGATTGGTCACCAAATCAGCACTTAATTGTATTTCAATTTGGTATCTTTGGACCTTCAAACACATGACCAAACTTAACCATCGACCTCCAAATGGTCTTGGGTGACCCCCAAACGGTATTTAGACCATTTGGGTGATTCCCAAACAGTTTTGAAACCATTTGGGTCAATCAACCCAAAGCATCAACTTATTCAATTACAAAATCAACACTTAGCCGATTAGGGTTTATACCATGTGTTTGAATCTTCAAATACCTAATCATACTCAACCCTAGACCTCCAAACGGTCTTGGTTGACCTCAAAATGGTCTTGAGACCGTTCGGGTGATTCCCAAACGGTTTTGAAACCGTTTGGGTCAATCAACCCAAGTTTCAAACTCAATCACTTATGAAATCAGCACTCAACCCGATTAGGGTTTAGGTGATTGATGGACCTTCAACTCATGAACCGATTGGAGTTAATTAATAATAATTGATGGGTCATCAACCTAGATCATTATGATTAAGTTCCCAAATGGTCAAACCTGGTCAACATCACCAAACAGTCTTAAACTGTTTGCTTCTATGCGGTTTAGTGAAACCATTTCATTCCAAACGGTTTGAAACCGTTTGCTCCCAAAACACAAACCGTTTGGACATTTGATTGAAACCGTTTGGTCTAGATATTTGGAGAGGTGTGTGATTATGATGATTTCATCATCATAAATCTCTAGACCTATGAAACCTGCTGTGATTTCCATGGAAATTGCATCAATCAACCAAATCAATAATTGTAACTAGAGAAATGATCATTATTTGATGGGGAATTGAATGCAATAACAAAGTTCGGGTTTCAAGTTATAAAACCCACCTCCAATTGAGCTCCAAAGCTCCATGTCCACGGCAAAAATGGTGGATGCAACTCCTTTCACTATTCCAAGGCTCGTCCTCAAGGTTTGAGTGAAAAGGAATGGTTAGAATTGAAGAGGAGATCGAAATAGGAAGAAATCCATAATTTATTTTCAATTTCCACCATGGAATCAAGGTGAAATGGATCAAGAACCTTACCAACAGGTTGGGGGTCGTCCTCCTGATCCTCCCAAGCTCCCTTGGTCGTTTCCCAAGCAAGGAGAAGAAGTGGGGTCGAAAAAGCCTTCCATTTGTCTTGTAGAAGGATCTTTTATAAAAAATCAATGAGAGAGAATGTACTTTGCAAAAATCCAATTAACCCCAAAAATGTGGCTGCCTCTTCCCCCTCATCTTCCTTAGGGACGGGGATATATTGTTTTCCTCTTATTCCTCTCAATTATCCATGATTTAAAGAAAAGCAAATCAAGCACCTTAAATCATTTTATATTAATATCCATATGTGAGTGGATATTTCTTTTTCTTATAAAATTGTGTGTGAGTTATCCACTCCCTTGGATATTTTCGTGGTCCTTGCAAGGCTCAAGGACTTCACACACACATCTTAATCCAACCATTTTCGTTTTGGTTGAAGGCCCTTTAATTAATACATTTATTTTGCCCTAAATCTAATTCGGGTTTCAATTAGGATTAAATCTTGATTATTTTAATATCAAGATTCTCTCTCCTCCAAATTAATTCAAATGAGGAGCATCTCTCATTTTATTTTCTCTACTTGATGCCAAGAAACATTAGGGACCTTATTGAAGTGGTAATTTACATATTGCACCCTGGGTTTTGGGTAAATTGCATATTACACCAAAACTAGGTTTTCATGCACATACATTGCTTTATCAGCTCTTTCTTGGTATTCAGGCTTCCATAAGCCACACCTCAGCATCATTTTCACTCTCATGATGCTTCAACACATGAGGAACATATTATCATGCACAATTTGTACTTAAACCCCTCAACTTGGGTAATTTGCACTTTAATCCAAAATTAGCAACCATTGCTTCAACATTGTTCAAACAGGACCAAAATGGAAACATAAGTTCCTCATGAGCCCTAATTACTTTTCACAAGATAAGATTAAGCATTTAATAACCTTACTTAATTAAAACACCTAGGGTTAAAGTATAACCCAGGTCAGGGATGTTACAGTGATGGCAACATTATATAATCTGACTATACTTTTTATTTGCCTCTACATTTCACATGCTATGTGATTCAGTAGCACTCGAGTAGTGTAATTGCATTGGTTTTTGGGTGTGTGCCCCTATTTTTGGGATGGAGCTGGTGGTGCCCCATACCCAAGTTTCAAGGATGTGAACCCTTGGCTCAACTTTATATATTGGGAGTTTGGCAGTGCGTCATTCTCTAGCAAGTTTCAAGGATGTGAATCCTTGTCTGCCTTTATCTTTATATTTTTCTAGTGTTATGCTTATGTCACATGCATGCATGTTTGATGATGATTGTGGGGTGTATGTCCTACTTTCTCTATATGTTCTATTGTGGCACAACTTTATTGTTTTGTTTTATGGCAATTATCATTTTATTGTGATTCTTTTCTCTTGATACCCATTTCGGTGGTACTTATTTCTTCTATGGAAAGCTTGTATATTTTGTTGACCTTTATTTCATATATTGATCAATTTCATATTTAGTATGCACATACCAGCCTTTACTGATGTTATCTATTTTCTCTTCTTGCTGGGGTTTGCTTCCAATCCTAGGTGAAGGATGTGGAGGACATGGCATAAAGTTATGGACCTATCTTAAGGAGTTAAAGCTTGGAGACAATCTCGAGGTGGTTTATATTTCCCTATACATGGATCCTTATGATGTACCTTTACATGTAAGTTTAAGAAGTTCCTTTGTAAACTCATTAGAAATTGAATATAGTCAATATATTTATTCCAATGCTATACTTTGGATGTTTTGTATACCACAGATAAGATTTGAAAATTTTACACCCACTCTAACATATCTTTTAGGTGTGTTTGGACTGGAGGTTCTATTCTTCAAATTTTTAGTATGGAATGGTTCCCCTCTGGGATCCCACTCCTTATAGTACCAAAGTAGGGTACATATTCTATCATGTTGGTTTTTGGGTCAGACTTAACTAGGAAGCCTTAATGAGATTAAGTGCCTAGAAGCATGGAGATGGATTGTGAAAAAGAGTTGTGCACACTATCTTCCAAGAGTTGCATGAGATGCAATTGAGAAATATTATCTACCTAAATAGTCAAGTTGTAGGTGATCAACCAAAGCTGACTCATGATTTGATGAAATATGGATCTTGGCTCACTCTAAGATTATGCAATGCAATCTTCAGAATTGATAGTGAGGGCTATCAATTTGAACAAAATAGTCAGAGCAATAACTAATTAAAATCCCACCTTATTAGTATTATCAAGCTTATCAAATCAAATCATATAAAACTGTTTTGACATAAGTTACAAATTTCTTTTTGTAGAATCTAATGTCAAGTAAAAACATGTTTTCTCTACGATTAGTCCTTGAGAAGGACAAGATGAATGAGAACAACTTCCATGATTGGTTCTCGACACAATGAATCATTTGCACTCAAGAGTGCAATCTCTATGTCTTAGAGATACCAGAGCCAAATGAACCCGCTCCCACCGTGCCTAAGGCTAACATGATGCTTATAAGAAGCACTCTGAAGATGTCATAGATGTCAAGTGTCTGACGCTATGCTCAATGAACTATGAATTGTAGAGACAAATGAGAACATGTATGTTATTGAGATGGTTACACATCTTAAGAACATGTATCAAGATCAGACAAGACAAGAGAGATATGATGTCTCAAAGGCATTTTTCAAGTGCAATATGGCTGAAGGATATCTATCAGGTCCCTGTACGCTCAAGTTAATTGTGTATGTGTAGAACCTTGATAGATTGGGATTTCCTTCAGGCTAAGATTCGGCCACATACATGATTATGCAGTCACTTCTAGAGTCATACATCCATTTTGTCATGAACTAAAACATGAATGATTTTGACAAGCCGTTGTCAAAATTATTGGGAATGGTGAGGACAATTGAAGTGCAGATGAAGAAGGACAAACCTAAATATGTGATGATGATCAGCAGAGGGAAGTCCTAGGGAAAAGGCAAAGCTAGCTAGAAGTTAAAGTCTTCTGCACTGAAAGCTATAAGGGGAGTGAATAAGAAAGTGCCACCACTGTCACCAACCTAGACACTGGAAAAGGAACCGTCCTCTTTATATAGAGGATCTCAAGAAGAAGAAGAAGTATATAGATATCTCGACTTTAGGACTCAAGAAAAATTAAGCTAGAACTATACAGAGCAAGCATTGCTTCCATTACTGTTGGAAGCTATCATTCAACTTGATTAGTATGTGATAAAACTAGTGAATTACTATTATGTATCTACCATTGATGAAAACATCATTTACCTTGTTTGGACAACAATATTATGAACAAATTGATGCTTTATTTTAAAAGATGATATCTTGTATGGAAATGACCTATGTCTCATAGTCTATACTTAATAGTTCTAAAGACAAATACGTGTAACATATATACAGAATGACTCGATTACTCAAACATTCAATACCTATAGCATTGTCATCTAGAGAACATAAATAAGAAATGCATTTTTGGAATCCATAATGATGGTTGTCTAGACTCGTTTGGTTAACGAACCAATAGAGACATGAAAGTCTTATTTATTGGGCAATACAAAAAAGAACCTTTCACTAGATGCAGTGGGAGAGAGAGTAATCTATTAGTACTTGGACATATTGATGTATGTAGACCTTTTAAAATAAATTTTAGAGGTAGTTACAAACACCTCATCATATTTACTGATGATCTCAGTTGAAATGGTAGATTATATTCAATGAAATACAAGTATAAATCTCTTGAAGTGTTGAAGGAGATCATGAAGGAAGTACATACCTATCTTGGTAAAAGTATTGAAGACACTTTGATATGATTGATGTTGAAATATTTTAAACCAAGAAGTTTGAGGACCTTCTGGAGAGACTGTGATAATGTATCACAATGAACTACACCTGAAACATGATGATGTACTAGAAAGAAGGTATCACACCATGTTAGTCATGGTGTGATTGTCAATAAAACTAGTTATTCTTTCAATTTCCTTTTTGGCATATGCTTTACACTAAAACAATGTACCATCTAAAATTGTTCAAAAGAACATTATATGAGATATGGCATGGGAGGTGTCCCAACATGTCTTTTATAAAGATTAGGATTGAAATCTTGTGTAAAAAAATAGTTTCTTGAAAAGTTGTGTCCACAATCACGTAAATGTTATTTTGTTGAATAGTACTTTTATACTATAATCTGACAACAAAAGTGTTTATTGCTAGGATGATTGTATTCCTAAAAGGGAACTTAATTCCAAAGGAATTAGTAAGATAAAAATCGAACTCAAAATGTTCAAGACAAATAAGAAAAAATTTAACCTAAAGAGGTATAGTAGGAATAAGTAGAATCACAAATTGTTGGGAAATCTCAAGTTCCATGTGTAACACAAAACTCATAGATCTAGTAGAACATGCCTTGAGCTTGAAAGACTATGATATCTTACAACTCATAAAGATGGTGAGTTGGTCATAAGATGATGAGCCTATAACCTACCTAGACACTATTGAGGAACCAGAACATGAGAAATGGCCTGAGGTCATGGGATCATAGATGGAGTCCTTGTACACCAACAAGGTATGACCTTGGTGCAATTACCTAGAGGGGTAAAACCTATATGGTGTAGTTGGGTATTTAAGAATAAGTCCACAAGAATGGTAGTGTACAAACCTTTAAGAACAAATTTGTTGCAAGAGGTTTCAAACTAGTTGAAAGTGTTGAACATAGATGAAATCTCTTCACCAGTTGTATGGTCAAATCCATCAGGATTATGCCTACCAATGTAGCATAATGAGACTAAGAAATTTGGCATATGGATGTTAAAAACTACATTCCTTAATGGGAATAATTATGAGCATGTGTGTGTGACACATCCTAAATGTTCTATAAATCCATTAATGAAAATAAAGTTTGTAAGCTACAAAGGTCAATCTATGGATTGAAGCAAGCATTTTAGAGTTGGAATCTTCGATTTGACAAGATAGTCAAAGAGTTTGACTTTAGTCAAAATTAAGATGAAATATATGATTACAAAAGTTGAGTGGGAGCATATTTATGTTCCACATAATGATGGGGAATAACATCCTTATACTACAAATATTAAAACCTGGCTAGAAAAGTACCTTCTCTGTGAAGGGTTTAGGCAAAGTATCTTATATGATTGGAATTAAGATCTATAAAGAAAGATCTATAAATCTTCCTAATCTAAGATAGAGAACATACATTGGAAAAATGCTGAAAGGGTTCAACATGTAGAACTCAATGAGAGAAAGTATATCCATGTCCCTTAGGATTAGTATCTCAAAGAGCCTTGTGTCCCAATTCTTGTGAATAATGGGAAAACATGAGTAAGATTCCATATTCCTTCACAATTGGATCTATCATGTATGAAATGTTATGTACTCATCCAGTTGTCTCTTATTATTAGACATGGTGACAGGATATCTATCAGATCCTAGTGAAGGTCACTAAACTACCATAAAGAACATCCTTAAGTACTTGAGAAGCACTAAAAAGATTAGTTCCTTAGTAATGGTAATAAGGAAGAGTTGGGTGTAAATGGTTACATCGATGCAAGCTTCCAAAATGACAAATAAAGTTAATGATCACAATTTGTGTTTGACCTTAAAATGAAAATTATAAGCTAGAAAAGTTCCAAGCAAAAGATAGATGTTTAATCTACATTAGAAGCTGAGTACATTACTTTTTTAAGAACAACAGAGGTTACTGTATGGATCAAGAAGTTCATAGAGATGAACTTGTGGGAGGTTCCAACTGTTGATGACACCATATAAATACTATGACAACAATGGAGCTATTGGATAGGCAAGGAATCTCAGATAGCTTAATACGACACTTCCATCTCATATGATAAGTTGTACAATGAGGAGATGTGAAACTTACAAAATAATGACTACAAGCAAATGTTGATAACCCTCTACATAAGCACTTGTTCAATATAAACATGATGGACATGTTAAGATCACTGGAATAAGATTCGTGGGTGATTGGCTCTAAGTGCAAGTGGGAATCTGTTTGTATGTATGCTCAGAGAGCCAATCATACGATGATTTTAATGGGGAATTAGATACCTGATTTGATAATGATAAAGGTAATTACATCCATTATGTTTGTATCAATCATGCGATGATGACATAGACATAGTAGTTGTCTATAATGTTAATCGATGACATATGCCTTCAAGTTTAGGACCTAGATAATGAGATCATATGTATGATAAGAGTACATACATTTTTGTTATGTCCCTAGTCTGATATTACTGTGGAAGCAAAATAGACAACAATAACATAGAATACTAGAGTGTGTGTTGGTTTATGACAAAATATCATCAACATTTATATGTGATATCAAACCAAACACAAAGGTACATGTTAGAGAATAATGTATCAGATAGACCCACCTTGAGAGTAATACATGGAGACCATGGAGTGGTATTCAGAATCATCTCTCATAGTGATAGTGGTGATTGTGGTTCTTATACCTGAAGTCACTACACTCATCATATGATGTATTTTGACATCATCTAATGTGACCTTGAATAATGGTTTCCATAAAGTGATGCTTGGGTGCATTGTAGCACATGAGGATTGAGTGTCAATGATGGAGATGGGATTTGTCCCTCCTACATGAGATTGGTATCCAGGACACTTAATAAGAGAGACTAAGAAATGTATGACCATACTTGTGTGACTCAATATGTGATATGTGAGCTCACATGCATATCATACATTATGCTCTAGTTCAAGGAACATGGAATGAACATTGAGGGGATGAGAATTCTATGCCTCAAGTTCAATCTGGATATCAAAGAAAAAAGAACCATACGATCATGGTAACGCTAATCACAAATTGTAGGTCCTAGTTGTTCTCCAACTTTCCATTTACATGGGTAGCAATGATGTGTTGCTAGATACCGCTCATTGATTGCGATGTCATAAGTTGTTTATGGACATCCATTGCCAACATAATTTAGGACCTATAGGGTTACACACATAGAATACACCTACAATAGGAGTTTATTCATGAATGATTTTTAAGTTGATCGATAAAGTATTTATGTATTTAATTTAAACACTACAACAGTTGAGAATTCACTGACTGGACTATGAACCAACTAATTCATGCGTTGAACCGATCAATTCAGTGTGTTAGGTTAATTTAAACTACATTGACTGATTGGACTATGAATCGACTGGTTCTGTTCCTCGTGTTACTTATCCTTAGATGGTGCCACTAAGCTCTTCTGACCTTGACAAAACTGATCAAAGTCGCTTCTACTACTACTATTACCCCTCAAGCAAACATTCCCCAACACTCATGTGAGCTCTCATGTCATCAAGCTTATTCCTCTTCATCAAAAGATAACCGAGTTATTGATTTGGGTGCTATAACCCATATGACTGATAATAAGAGACTGTTTACTTATTGATAAAATGAACTTGCCATCCTCTTGTGCATCTAGAAGACGTGTCTACTTCTCTAATTATTCTGAGAGGAAATGTGAATAGAAATCTTCTTAAATCTATCTTTCTTTACCAATAAACTTACTATTTGTCAGTAAAATTACCACAACCTTAAACATTACTGTAACCTTCTTTCCTTACACTATCTCTATGCAAGATCTCAAGACAAATAAAATGAATGGCAGGGGATGTGAAGGTTGTGATGGTTTGTACTAAATGCAGACCTCATGAAACAAATTGGTGGGGGGATATGAAGGTGGATACAGTCTGTACTACATATAGACCTTGTCAAACCCCCTACTACTTTTGTTATGGCACAATCTAGCTCACTCATCAAAGATTCTTGCAATTCAATCATCCTTCTGCTTCTAAATTGAAGTCTTTATTTGAAACTTTGTCTATATAAATTTTTTCATGTCAATCTTGTTATCTTGAAAAACACTATTAGATAGTGTTTCCTCCTTGCCGTAACAATATGTGTCCAAGTTTGTTCTATTTAGTTCATTCTGATGCATGGGGACCATGTTGTATTGATAATTGTACTTGTATATGGCATTTTGTAGCCTTTGTTGATGATTGGTCTTGTGCTACTTAGATCTATTTGAGAAAAGATAGTTCTAAAGTTTATATGTTTTCCTTAATTTTTTGAATGAAATGAAAACTCGATTCTCTACAACTCCTAAAATTGTTCATACTGATAATGCTTCTGAATATGAAAAACATGATTTTCAAAAGATTTGTATTGCCAAGGGTATTATTCACCAAACTTCCTGTCCCAATAGCCCACAACAAAATGGAGTTTCCAAAAGGAAGAACATGCATACGCTTGATATAGATCTCACTCTCCTAATAGAAATGAAAGTACCTAGATTTTATTGGGCTGATGACATCCTTTTAGAAAATTATCTCATCAATTAGATGTGTGCTTCAGAATAAGATTCCTTATGACCTTATTTGTCCCCATGAACCAATCTTTGCTTTACCACCAAAAGTTTTTTTCTATCTATGTTTTGATCATAATCACCAACATGGGAGTGAGAAACTATCGCCCTGTGATTTCTCACTATTTTTTTGGTTACTCTTGTACAAAAAAGGGGTATACGTTTTGATCCTATTGCATGTCATTTGTATGTTAGTGCATATGTCACCTTTTCAAAGATGTATCCTTCTTTCTTCAGCCTAGTAACCAGGTTCCACTTCCACATGTGCCCATTACTGACCCCACTATGTCTGCATGTCTACCTGACCTATTCCCTACTCTAACGTCTTCTAAAATTGAAGATCTACATCAAGACATTGGTAATACTACCAGTTCTATTACAACTTTTGATTCAGACTTTTCCATTGCATTATGAAAGTTACGGTGATATGGTGCCAAGCATTGTATCTCTCATCATGTGTCTACATCTCATTTTAATGCTCCCATGGCTCAACTGACTACTACTTTATCTGCAATTTATATCTAAAAGAATGGTCAAGAGGCACTACTAAACTCTCGGTGAAATGAGCCATGTATGAGGAGATGAATTCACTTCACGTTCAAGAGGCACTACTACACTCTGGGTAGAAATGAGCCGTGGATTAGGAGATGGATGCACTTCACTCCCGTGGGACATGTGACCTTGTTGATCTCCCTACATGCAAAAAACATGTTGGTTGCCAATGGGTTTTTACTGTGAAATATTTGCCTGATGGGTTAGTTGAATGCATAAAGGCCAAACTTGTTGCTAAGGGACACACACAAGAAGCTAGGATTGATTGCTTTGAAATCTTATCTCCTATTTCTCACCTCATTTCTCTCTATATTCTGATTTCTATTGCTATTAAAAAAGGTTGACACTTACATCAACTAGATGTTAAGAAAACCTTTCTATATATAGATTTATAGGATAATGTGTATATGTCACAACCTCTAGGATATGTTGCTCAGGGGGAGTACTCTAGAAAACCATGCCTTCTAAAAAAATCCATTTATGGCCTCAAACAGAATCGTCGAGAATGGTCTAACAAGTTATCCCTTATACTTCACAAATTTGTTTTCATCAATCTGACCATTCTATGTTTGTTAAACACACTACTTCTTCAATCATTATTCTTATTGTTTATGTGGATAATATCATCTTGTCTAGCAGTGAAGTTGTAGAAATTGCTGCTATAAAGAAATATCTTTTGAATCATTTTATAACCACATATCTTGAGCGTCTATGATATTTTCTTGGCATTGAGATAGCACATAACAAGGATGAAGTCTCTTTATCTCAGAGAAAGTATACCTTACACTTTCTTACTGAAACTAGAATGCTTGGTTGTAGACCTATAGTATCCCCTATGAATCAAGCACATCATATATGGGAAGAATCTACTCGGCCCTTAGAAGATAAATTTAGCTATAAATGCTTGGTTGGAAAACTTTTATATCTTACTGTTAATAGGCTAGATATATGGTTTGTTGTTGATGTTATTAGACAATTCTTGGATTTTCCTAGGCAGTGTCACTTGGAAGCTACATGTCGAGTATTGAGATATTTCAAGAATGCACCTAGACAAGGATTGTTTTATAAAGAAATGGGCATCTAGATGTGACTGGATAATTTGATGTCCATTATGTTGGGCGTAAATCTGACATGAGATCCACCTCTGACTATTGTACCTTTGTTGGGGGTAACTTGGTTACCTGAAGGAGAAAGAAACAAAATGTGTTTGCCAGAGCAAGTGCATAATCTGAGTATCGTGCAATGAAACATACTACTTGTGAGCTATTGTGGGTCAAACCTATTCTTTCTACTTTGGATTTCCGATCACTCATGCTATTCCAATGTACTATGATAATCATGCTCTACTTTATTGCTAGTAATCGTGTCTTTCATGAAAGGACCAATCATATTGAGGTGGACTGTCATTTTTTCTAATATATTGTGTTGACTAAGAAAATCACTACCCCTTTTCTCCCTACAGATGAGCAAAATCTAGATATTTTTTACAAAGCCTCTGTCTTGAAAGAGAGTTGAGCAGTTGTGTTGCAAGCTGAGTATGATGGATATCTAATCTCCATCTTGAGGTGGGGTATTAAGATACATATTTATCTTCAACTATTTGGTTCCCTTTAGTTCTATTTTTCCTTTTACTTAAATTTCTTATGTAATATGGACATACGTATGATAGGCCCATTAGGATGTGTTGTGTGCTTTCTTATATTTCCCCTCCTATTTTTAAGGAGAGGACTATACTCTTTTCATATATAAAAAGATGACTACTTTCATCATCTCATATGGTACCTTTGGAACCAATTCAGAGGGAACATGGTTGAGTGTAAATATGACATTTTCTACATCATGTCACATAAGGAATCAAGAAGTCCGACTTGTCTCATCATAAAATACACCATGTTAAAAAATGTACAATTCCTTCTCTATGAAACACCATTATGTTGTGGTGTTCTTGGTGGATTCATTTTTGATACAATACCACACTCTATGAGAAGGTCCTCAAACTCTTGGCTCAAATATTCACCATCTCGATCAGATTGAAACATCTTAATTTTCTAGCTAAGTTGTTTCTCTATTTCATTCTTGAATACCTTGAACTTTTCAAAGGATTCTGATTTGGGTTTAATGAGATACAAATATCCATATATACTAATATCATCAATAAATGCAATAAAGAGTTGATACCTTCCCCTAGTTTTTGAACAAAAAGGACCACATGCATCCGTTTCTAGGAGTTTGGAAAGTTCAATTTCGCTCTCATTGTTTGCAGAAAAGGCACCTTTGACATCTTTTCTAAAAACATTATTCACATGTTTTGATACATTCCAAATAAAATGAGTCTAAGTATCCATCCTTATGGAGTTTAGAAATGTGTTTGCCATTTATATGGACCAAGCGACGATGCTAGAGGTATGTCATGTTTGTGTCATGCATTTTCAACCATTCGTTATTTACTTTATAATCATGTGTTTAAATATCTAACCAATAAAGACTATACGACATCAAAGCACTGCCATAAAACATATCATCCCAAAATATAGAGAAAACTCTATTATTTATTTGGAATGGAAAATAGTTCTTGTCCAAATAGGAAATAGAAATAATATTTCCACTTATGGTAGGTACATAATAGCAATTCTCTAATTGTATTACATGCCCCAAGGGTATAGATAAATTATGTGTCCCTAGAAACACATAAAAAACCTTTTCTCCATTAGCAACTCATAACTCCACAACTCCCTTCTTTAGGGATCTACTTATCTTTAGATCCTGCACATCACAACATATGTGAGGTCCACATCCAATATCCAATACCCATGACGAATAAGTATATAAGTTTATCTCAATAATGTTTATAACTGAGGTGGAGATCTCTTGTCCTTTGACTTCTTAAGTTCCTCCAAGTAGACTGGGAAATTTCTCTTTCAATGCCCAAGCTTGTAACATGGTGAAAATTGCCATTCTTGGCCACACCTCCCTTTGCCTTAAAAGAAGAATATCCAAACTTAGGCCTAAAACCTTTCTTAGCCTTTTTCTTTCCGTTAGCTTACTTTTCACTGCATTAACCATCAAGATCGAATCTTGACCTTCTTCATGTTCAATTCAGAAGACCGCAACATGGTGCATAGTTTTAGCAGAAATTTAACAATTTGATTCATGTTGAAGTTCATGATGAATTGGTTGTATGATTCAGGAAACAATTGCAAAATCAAATCCGTTGCCAACTCTTAGGCCATGGGGAAACCTAGTATCTCTAGGTTCTCCATATACACAATCATTTTGAGTACTTGAGGACTAACTAGATCTTACTCTACCACTTTCTATGAAATAATGACATTGACACGTCATACCTCTCTTGTCTAGATTGGCCTTCAAACAATCCTTTGAGATGCTTAATCATTTCAAAGGACTCCATGTTCTCATGCTACCTTTGTAGGTCATGCACCATGGATGCTAGCATGATGCATGACACATCATTGGAATTATCAAAATACATCTTGAATGCATCCATTTCACACTTAGGCGCACTGGGAGTGGGCTCTTTAGGAAAATCGTGATCTAATATGTTGAGCATGTGCTCATGCATGAGAACAATTTTCAAGTTTTGACACCAATCCATTTTTTTTGTCCAATTGATCTTGTCCTTCTCAAGGAACAATCACAATGAAAGTTATTGTTATTTTCCATGTGATCTATAAATAAAAATAAGTGTGAATTAAAATTTAATTTGAAAAATCTTGCATTTAATTATGTCTTCTATTAAATATTTACTCCCACTATTTTCTTTGAATTAATACCCCTCACTATTAATCTGGAAAGTCATAGTGAATATCTTTTGAGTGGGCCAATGTCCATACTTCATTGAAACATAAGTCAACTTTGACCAGACCACTCACAACTCAATTATTTAGGTAGGCATCTTTTTTCCAATAGCATCACATGCAACCCTTGGATGCATGAGGAACAACCATTGTTAAATTCCACCATATGGAACACCCATCCACATGCCTCTAGGCACTTAATCCTATCAAGGTTACCTATTTAAGCTGCCCCCAATCATTGATACCAACAATACCACATACCCTATTTTGGCAGACCTACACATTTACCCCACGCCTCACTAAGATGTATAATGCACCTCTCTTTGGTGAGACCATATAAATAGATCTAGGCCTTGTTGTGTATGAATGTTGGAAAGCATCTTAGGCTTAATAGTTTAACAAGGTATTTTGTATAATACTATACATATACAGGAACCATATATGTATTTATTATATATCGTACATATATAAATAAGAACTACAAGTGATAGAATGAAAATTCAATGATAATAGCCTCCTAACACAAATTTTCCAAGCTCACGCAAATTTGAGGTCTTCTAATATTACTTGCATCACATGCATAAACAAAATATAATAAACCCTTTCAAAATATCCAATCACCAGTGGAAACCATGGATGATCCATCATTTTTATGATTATTTGACATTCATCCTTCTTCATGTCCCCCATGTTGGATATCCTATATCCTAGACCCCCCTAAAACTATTACATCATATATAGGAGAAACCTCAAGTTACTTTTGAGGCAAATAATATGGGAAGCTATACATTTGGAATTAATAGACAAGGTATGTCATGCAAGTCATATTAAGAATTACAAATAATCAACCACATGTAATAAAAAACAATCACAATTGATTAATGTGATACCATGTTGCTAACAATACATTCAATTAACCAACTCTTTAGGATTGGGCGACAATGGTTGTGACTGGCCTCTGCCAACCCCATCACCAACTAGGCTTGTGACTAAGAAAGCTAGTAGTGCTCCCTTGTTGTCTTTACCCTCATCATCCACATCTTCTCTACAAACACATCCCCCTCAACCCAATCCTTATTAGTCTTATCCCCCTCCTATATGACCTAGCTCAGTGGAACGATCCTCACACGGATGTCATGGTGGGGAGGACTTGGGTAAAAACCCTGCAGAAGCCGATGGAGATGGCCCAAAACTGCATACGATAAAGATTCGTGCAGATCCAAAAGCTCCATTCTTCACAATGAGGATAGGTGATTATGGATGAAGTTCGAAGGCCCTATTGTGGAGGAGATGGATGATTTCAATAAGTATGTTGTCATCATCCAAGTCATGGGAAAGATATATTAGCCTCAACAACTTTATGGGCAGATGCTCAGGTCATGGAATCCTAAAGGTAAGCTTCAAATCTCCCCACTCAATGACACATTTTTCCTGATGATTTTTTCGAATGAGACGGACATGGATGCTTCCCTAGATAGAGGACTATGGTTCTTTGACCCACAACTAGTTCATATGATGGAATTTTTTCTAGAAGAATAGGCCAAACCCCACACCTCACCAAGATGTATAATGCACCTCTCTTTGGCGAGCCCACATAAATCAATCGAGCCCTTGATGTGTGTCACATTGTGGAAAACATCATAGGTTATTTGACAAGTATTTTGTATAATACTATACATATTAAATCACCACATATATATTTATATGATATCATATATATAAACAAGCATCATAAGTAATAAAATGAATATGCAATGATTATGGCCTGCTAGCACAATCTTTCCAAGCTAATGGAAGATTGGGGTCATCTAGGATTACCTAATCACATGCATAAAAAAGATATTAAACCCTCTTGGAGTCTTGAATCACAAGCTGCCACCATGGACGATCTATAATTGTTGATGATTGTTTTACATTCATCCATCTTCACATCCACCATGTTAGATATCCTATATCCTAAACTACCCTAAAACTACTACATAATATGTAAGAGAAACCTTGAGTTACATTTGAGGGGAATAAGGTGTAAAGCTATACATTTGGAATTAATAGACAAGGAAAGTCATGCAAACCATATTAAGAATTAAAAACAGTCAACCACATGTAATAAAAGAAATCACAATGAGGATTTGGCCATTATCACAATGTGGAGACTAGAAACTTTTCATGATTATATTTTTTTATCATTGGATGATGATAGCATGTATATCACGTTAATAATTTTAATCATATAAAATATACACACTATCATCGTCCATTGACAAAAACTCATTTAATAATTGAAAAATCAATAAAGAGCATTAGATGTAGCTCTGATACGACTATATACATCTCAGGAGTGGAAAATATAGTGGAATCAAATTATCCTAAGTATCCTTTGAGCACGATCCATCTAATGCAAGAAAAACATATTAGGATTTACAAGTTTATACCTTATCATGAAGGAGATTTCAATGATTCAACTTGTAGTCATCGGTGCAGATCTGGATCCTCTAATCTATGTCTCTCTTGAATCTCACATATATTAGCAATCAAAACTCCTTTCTAGGGTTTTTGGCACTCTAGGAGTCGCCTCAAAATGTGTGCTGACAATATTTTTCTATCGTTGATAGCAATAATCTGTAGGCAATTAGCACAGATGTCGAGGTCATAGAGATGACTCCCTTGACCCAAATTTGAGCATGCGGTCACCTCTAGTGGATTGCACTATTCTGTCATGCACATGTGCTACATATCACACTATTTTGCCACATAGATTCTTTATCTCTTAATCATCATTCCCTAGGTGGTGGATCACATCGTTCCTCTAGGGAGACCCTTCCTTGATTTGTGTGCATGGTGGATCATGTTGTTTGGTCATCCATGCCTATGACAAATTGTGTCATTCCTCCATCACCTTGATCTGTGTTCCGTCAGTGAAGATCTTTGTTCAAAACAAAATTGTTGCATGAACTTGTATCCATAATATCCACACAAGTGCTTGAAGATGGCCGAAGTTGCTAGTCTCCACTTCTCTTGCTTTCATTTCAAAGTTTCTCTTAGTGTTTCACAAACCTTGGAGGCAACAATGAGAGAATCGGAGTGCAGGCCCTGACCTAAAGGCCTCCTCTCATACCATATATATAGAGGAGTGGAGAGTCAGGGTTTCCTAAACCGTATTTGTCCAGGCTATGGATTCCTGACTTATGGTAACTTATTTCTTAAGTCTGGGTCCATATTTTATGTAGGTCCTAAAAATTTACGTTTTGGTCCCTGGATTTATTATAGCAATTATGATAAGATCCAACTAAGCCTTTCTTCAAGCTATCTCTATGTGTATGACCCTGTAGACATCATACTAAGTTGTCAATGGATTCACTAATCAATATTGCAATCCAAAAGTAATGAGCAGTGTCTAGCTACACATAATTGCTACCTAAGTAGTAGGATTAGTCGGACATGACTAAACCAACAATGACCATTGTCACCATTTTGTATAACTCTTTTGTCATAGATATCCATTTTGAACTAGAGGCATGGACACATCATCCTTAGTACATTCAATTTAAGTTCCTTGATCTCCAAGTAGACTAGAGAGATACATATGAGCTCAGTATCATATACTAACTTACATGAGCATATCCATGTATTTCTGTAGTCTCACTTATCAAGAGGCCTTGTATATCACTCCTGTTATGGGAGAGACAAATTCCTTCAACAACACTCACAATGCTAGAGGGATTTTTTTTTGGTGAACTAAGGGTGTCGTGCCTCTTTACTATAAACTTGAAAAGGAGATTACAAACCATAACCTCAAAAGGGGAAAACTATACAAAGAAAATAAGAAGAAAAGGCAAATCTATATACAAAGCGGATCCAAGTCATTTGTAAACAGATTCCAAAACTCCTCCCGACTGCATTTGAAGCCTCTGAAGGTCCTATTATTCCTTTCTCGCCATATTAATTAGATAATAAAGCAGGCTGATATCTTTTTATCCTTCTTCAATGTAAGCAAATCCTCAAAACATCGTGGAACAAGAAGATTCTTCTGATAGTTACTCCATTTCAACCAAATAGAATAAGAGAATGAGCAGGAGAAGAAAATATTACAGACATCCTCTTCATGTTCTTCACAAACTGGACATCTAGAGGCTAGCTGCCATCCCATTCTTTTGAGGAAATCACGTCATAATTCTACCCAGAAAGGCTTTCCAAATAATAAGGGACAACTCTTCAGAATATCAGACCAAATCCAGGAGCCCCATTTAACTTTTTGTTCTTTGATTCTTACCACTTCCTAGTAATCCTTTAATTTCATGTCTGTCTTGCCTTTAAACATAATGTGATCTTCAAATAAGGATGGAGAAGTCTGTGTATGTAGAAAATTCTCAAGCTGATGAACTCTCCGAAAACTAGGAAGGAGCCACTCACCATTCACAATGCAATCCACAGTTTTACAATTAAACCCCTTACCCAATCTGAACATTAGGTTAGGATCTAATACTTCAATTAATTTCCTTCTCCCCGAGCCCCAAAGATCTATCCAAAATAGGATTACATCCATTACCCAAAAAAAAGTCTAATTCATTTAAGATCATTTCCCTTTGTTCGAGCAATTTCTTCCAGAGCCAAGAGGAGTTGGTTCTGGCCTTGGCCGACCATACAGATTCATCTTTGATGTATCTACCATGTAACCACTTTAACCGTAAGGATTCTTTGTCAGTATCCAGGCACCAAAGGATTTTAAGCAAACTAGCTTTAACCTAATCAGTAATACGCCTAATGCCCAAACCACCCTCAGACTTAGGTCTACAGATGAGGTTCCAAGAAACAGAATGCAAATGCTTTTTATCTTCAGAGTCTTTCCATAAGAAATCATGCATCATATTCTCTAATTTCCTGATCAAAGACTTAGGAAGAGGAAAGGAAGAAGTCCAAAAAATGATATCTATACTACTATAAAAAGAGCGAGTTCATTCTTCACTCTCCTTGATTCTCTCTCTTCTCACAATTTTTCTCAACCTTTTTTTTATATTTTTTCTATTTATTTTTTCTTTCATGATAAAACCAGTTGTTGCAAACCACTCAACTTCTCCGTCACATTTCTTCCTTCAAATGTGCGTTTTGGAGTCAATAAACAACACTTTTCCAAATTTTCTACAAAAAAATTATGAGAATTGCCATTATCCTTTTAGCAAATTTTATTTTTTCAAATATTTAATATATAATAAACACTTTCAATGGGGCACGTGCATGTGCACATGTGTGATAACTAGTATGTAGAAAGGGTGGAGATGACTAACTCCAATCTACCACCTTGGGAAAGTAAGTTACCCTTCCAAGAGTCTAATTTAGAAATGAACTTATCAATAATAGGACCAAACATTCCCTTGGTTAATCTACCAGTAAAGAGAGGAATGCCTAAATATCTCATCGGGAGGTCAGAACATTCGATCTTTAAGATATTAGAAATATCATGGTTCACAACTTTCTTGCTCATAAACAACTGACTTTTGTCATTGTTTAGCTTTAAGCCTGAGGCCAAACAGAACTCATCTAAGATCTTCTTCCAACAAAGAGAATCTTTGTACTTAGCTTTAGAAAACAAAAGCAAGTCATCCTCGAAAATAATATGAAATATACCAGCTTCCCCGGCCTGGATTGGACTTAGGTTAGCACTAGTTACCTCAACATGTATCATAGAAGATAGACCTTGCATAGCTACAACAAATAGATACGGGGAAGGGGATCCCCTTGCCTTACCCCCATTAGAAGCCCACAAGGTTTCAAAAGGAGAACCATTAGTCAAAACCCTATAAGAAGTCGTCTCAAAAGATTCTTGAATCCAATTCAGCCAGCAGTAAGGAAATCCCATTTTAGATAGAAGAAAAAGAATGTAGTCTCTTCTTACAGTGTCAAAAGCCTTAGCAAGATCCACTTTAATACACACATTTCTTTGAGATCCGGATAAAGTAATAAGAACCTCATTGGCCGACAAGATGGCGTCGCCAATCCTTCTGCCTTGGATAAAAGCTACTTGACTCAAATCAATTAAGTCAGGGAGGACCACCTTCATTCTATTTGCTAAAATTTTCATAATAGCTTTATACATAATGTTGCAAAGGGAGATGGATCTAAAGTCCTCAAGACTAGTATCTCCATGATCCTTAGGAATCAAAGTAATCAAAGTGCTATTGCACTCTTTAAGTAGTTTACCCAGACTAAAGAAGTTTTGAATAGTAGAAATAAATTCATCACCAATAACATGCCATAAAAATTTAAAGAAGAGAGAGTTAAACCCATCTGGGCCAGGAACCTTGTCATCCTTCATATTCAAAATAACATCCTCCACTTCTTTTTTAGTGACTATTTCTCTCAGCTTATCAAACTGTTCTTGATTGATTTTAGGGAGCTTCCAATCATCCTTCCACAGGATCAAGCCTTTCGGAGAACTGTTAAAAAGGTTATCATAAAAGCTTCTAATATTGTCACTGATAATATCCAAGTCATAAACTTCCTTCTCATTTTCCATGACATTGATACTATTTCTGATTCTCCTTGTTTTCAAAGATGCATAGAAAAAGGTTGTGCTTCTACCTCCAAGTTTAAGCCATTGAACGTGACTCTTTTGCTTGAGAAAACTTTCTTCATCTTTTAAGGCTCTGACAATATTTTCTCTAAGCACATAAAGTTGTTCTTATTTGATGACGTCCAGAGGATTTTCGTCCACTTTCTTCTAAAGATAAAGTAAGTTCAACTCCAACTCTCTCGCCTTAGAAATAAAATTTCCAACAACCTCTTTATTCCATTTCCTTAAAGCAGTTCTAACAGAGTGGAATTTTTGATACACTCGAAACATAGGAGTACCAGATCATTTTGTATTGTTCCAAGCATGAGAAACAACATTCTTATAAGAATCTTGTTTAACCCAAGAGTTAATAAAATGAAAAGTAGTGGCTCCCTTCTTCCCAGAGGCAAGCCTCAGAATCAACATCTTATGGTCACTCACAATAGCTGGAGCAACTTCACCGCATCCCTGAGGAAATTCAAAAAGGAAACTGATATTCGTAAAGATCCTATCAATTTTTGAAAAGGTACTTTTACCATTTTTTCTATGGTTGTCCCAAGTAAAGAACAAGCCTTTGGTCTCAAGCTCCAACAGATCATTAACAGAAATAGAGTTGTTGAAGTCTAACATGCTTATATTGGAGGGAGGTTTCTTGCTAATCTTTTCATTTAATTTCCTAATTGCCTTGAAATCGCCAAGAATGCACCACTTAGTAGGGTTGGAACTTCTAATAGTGTCCAAGGAATCCCAGAGTAAACATCTATCAGCATCACGATTAGCTCCATAAATAGTAGTTAGCTGGAACGACATCAAATCCTTAGAGACAATACAATGGATATCTTACTCATTATAGAGAGTCATTTTAATATCAACGTCACCCTCAAGCCAGACAATGATGATACGAGTATAAGAGTAGAACTTCACATTATCTATGAAAAGGGCACCCGACCAAATACTTTCAACAAAACCTGCGATATCTTTGTCTTGCAATCTATATTCAAGGATAATGTGGATGTTTGCTTTATTCCTCCTCATCTCATTTTTAATGTGAGGTATTTTGTTTTCCGCTCCCCTCACATTCCAAGATAAGACAGACATAGTCAACCATTAGGAAGGAGGGTTATTCCTTGAACCACCTCACCATCAGGTGTGCCATCACTTCCCTTCGCTTGAGAGTCATCCATTCCCACAAATTTAGAAAGGGGGAAAATTTTGTTCAGGGATTTAGGCATGGACCGAGATGAGCTCTTTGTAATACATTTAGGAACTGTCCTTGATTTCTTCTTGCTAGTTTCCCAACCAGCTTCAGGAGACAATTCATGAGTAACTAAGACCACTTTGTCACCAGCAATAAGATGAACAGATGAAGAAGAAGACTCCCCTTCATTGCTGACCATCACTTGAATGACAAAATCTAAAGTTGGATCAGTGACCTCTTCAACTGCATCAATGAAGAATTTCCCTTCAGTATCTTCTTCCGTCGCTGTCCCTTTAGGAACCCAACTTTTGGTAATCTTCTTTTTAGGCACCCTCTCCTCAAGTTTCTTAGGAACATCACACAATGCAGGCTCATGTCTGAAGAGACCACAACTCGAACACTTGTTGGGCTACCATTCGTAGTCAAATTCAATAGTATCAACTTGCCCCGTCATCACAAACAATCTTGAGGTCCTTTGGGAAGATGAAGTCTGAAGAGACAACGACCTAAATTCTCACATACTCGAGCCTCCTAAATTCTGAAGTCCATTTATCCAGCTTCAAAGGACATCCCAGAATTGAATCTAATGATTAAACATCTCCACATCCCACAATTCGAGGGGGGTATTGTAGATATTAAGCCAAATAGGAATATCAGAGAGCTTAATCTTCTCAAGAGGTTCCCCACGTTCCCATCTCTTGATGATGAGAGGCTTACCCACCACAAACCACGGTCTGTCGTCGATTGCTGTGGCTAGATCTTTGTCATTAGAGAATAAGACAATGAAGAATACTTTGCCACGTGATCTAATCTCAATAGAACCTTTAACTCCCCATACTTGAGCGAGATGGAGAGCTAATGTAGGCCAGTGAGGTTTCAATCCTACCATGTAGCCAGCCGTCGTTCTGCTCCAGCGTGCCAGATTACACTCTAAAATAGATATGGAGTAGTGAAGTTCACCATCGACCATATGAACCTCTATTTTTCTAAGAGTGACTAGGCTCTTTGCATTACTCTTGAATAAGCCCGACCAGTCCATGGAATCCTTAGCAACTGAGACATTGCAAGTAGGTCTAGAGGTTTTTATCTTTGTCAGGATCTGACAGGCCTGGATCTGGAGGGTCAGATGTCGCCTTCGCTTTGGTTGTTTCCCCCTACGTCACCTTTCCTTTCTCGATCGAGCTCATCCTGATCTTCCAGAAGGATTCTCATCACACCCAATCGCTACATTTGTGGAAACCTTATTTAAGATCACTTTAGGTAATGTCAAAGCATGATGATTTCCATATCAACATTGTAGTGACTTCAAGTTGAAGGACTACAACATCACTATCGCATTTGAGAATCAATTATGACTATCATATAACAGTCCCTGAATCACTCTTGAGGTAGGTTTGTCTAATACACACAAGTGCCTTTGTGTTTGACTTGGTATCCAATACCTATGTCCCATGAGACAAACAAGTACTTGGTATCCAATACCTATGTCACCACAAATCCTAGTCTCACATGTAATATTGTTGCCCAATTCTCAATATTACTTGACTAGAGACATTTAATAATATTGTTATTCGAATCCATTAGTATCTCATGTTCAAGTCACACACTTTAAGTCCCATCTCTTTCAACCAATCATTGTAAGGGCATACATTATGTAGAATATTTTCACATTAATCAAGTATGAATCAATAAATTGGAATTGGCTTTATGAATCAAATAAAAAGTACACAATATCCCTATATCCATCATCTGATGTGACTTCTATGGCATATATACCAACACTTTGAAGTTAGTGGCACCAACATTTCACTGATGGGGAGGATCTCCTCCTATATAAGGAGGAGGATTCATATGGATTTTTCACTACTCAAATACTACTTCCTTTATCACTCATCTAAGAGGAGGATTCAAATGGATTTCTCAGTACTCAAGAACTCCTTCCTTGAGAACTCTACTACGAGCTTCCTCAAGCACTTATTCACCAAGGAATTGTTACATCAAGATCCCATATTCTTCATCTATATTTGTCAATGGCAAGTAGGTGGCCCTGACTAGAAGGGTCTACTTCCATAACATCTTTTTTGTTGCTCATCCCCAAGACACTTCTAGAATTTGGGAGTGATGCCCAGAAGAAAAAATGTGCCAAGATGGAAAATCACTATCTCAAGGCCACACATCTTGGAGATGCAGCCTTCATTGGGTAGACCGTCTTCATTAGCAACCTAAGTAGGGTGTGCTTTCCAAGGTATGGCAGTGATCGACCCCTTCTTGGGGGGATAGGCAACATACATGTGAATTATATTGGAAACCTAGTGTCACTGGGGGTGTGTTTTCTTTCACACTGTAGGAAGAGTAGCTAGTGGGAGGCTGCATGGGTGAAATTCCAGATCTACAAAGCCACCAACCATCTCACACTAGAGACATTCAATGTCATATTTGGGTGGGCCAATCATGAAATGAGATGATGCACTAATGACTTTGACCATTATATGGCATGGGTTAAAAGATAGGGATGTCGACCAATGGGAAGATCAGCTGACATCACTTTAGCATCATTGACATTGAGCATACCTTTTCCCCACCTTCTTCATCGACTCTTGAAAAACACCCTATTTTCTAGGTTTACACAGGGGTAAGGGAAGGTCCAGGTAACATACCTACTCATGCTCTAGGCATTCTTCTCACTAGGTTACAATAAGGTCAACCTAGGCACATTGTTCCTTAGACATGCATACTCAGTGGCCAAAACTGAGAAGAGGAAGCTTACCTTCCACTTTTCTAGTCTCATGACAAGGATCACCATCTACCTCAACCTTGATCTCTCCCTCCTATAGTGAGTGGAGTTGAAGGGGTACCTAGATTTCAGGCATTTTCATAATGCCAAGATCATCACAAGTACATAGACAAAATCCATGCCATCTCTAAAATGGGCTAGTGCAATCTTCCAGACCCCATGTTCAATGTCACTAATCAATATCACCTATGTTGACTAAAAAATGATGTGAGAGAAACTAATCAGGAGAAAGAAGACACCCGTGAGGACAACAACATTGAAGTCATGAAGGTAGAATGCATAGGCACAAAATCACAAGAGGCCACACCATTCACCGCATATCTACGGTGCTTCTTCATGTACCATGACCCAATAATAGAAGGGCTCATACTCCTTTGACAACATGTACAACATGTTCAATTCCATTCAGATGAGCCAACAAAAACAACATGCAATGATGACTCAGATAGCATCATATTAGGAGAGGATATTCTAGAACCAAGAGCAACTCTTCATGCAAAAACAAAAAATGTTTACCTTCTCCTAAATAATCAAGAGAACTTCCACTAGTGCCCGCAATGCCTGGAGTATACACAATAGTCTCTCTACAGTCATTATGGCATACAATGCCATTTCATTAGATACCCACAACTACCACTTATGACATACAATCAACCCTAGTACACTGGCACATTCTATCCACCTGATCCAGATTTGTCACTGGGACCATTCTTTTGACCTGGAGTCTGAGTATCTAGTACACCCATTCCACCTCTGGTTTGATTCTTGACGAAGAGGGTAATGTTAGATTCAAGATTGCTGAGTATGGGACGAGGTTTATCTTAAATCCATCTTATCTTGCATATTTTGATCTGAATTGTAATTATTGTCATTATTTTTAATTATAGTGAATTTGTGTTTGCTTTCAATTTAGTTTCCTTTTTGTTTCATGTAATCTAGATATATCTAGTCTAAAAGTGAATTTAGAAGTAAAATGTATGCATGTGTCAATTGAAGTTATGCTCTTCTTGTACCCTTAAAATTGAACATGCTTGTCTATGGCACACTACATGAGAAATTGAGTGGAATTTCAATCTAGAAACATATGTGGCAAAACTAACACCTAATTCTACCATTTGCTCTTGAGTGAAGATGGTGTGTGAGTCCAATCTAACCAAGCAATAGTGTGGTCTTTTTTGGGACTTCAAGAATAGATTTTGGGTCACCTTAACACATGAGTTGATATAATAGAGACATATTATGGTTAGGAAGAGTGTGACTCTTAGTCACATGATCTCATACGCCCTCATTTCATTCAAAAACATCACCATAGAATGAATACATGATTCAAGTCATTTTTCTCTTTTGATCACATTGCATAGCATGGTAAGAAGAATATACTTTTAGCTTTGCATCACAAAAATATAGTTCCATATAAATTAGTTTGCATAACAAAGATTCACATAGTTGCATTTTACATAGCCTGATTCATAAAGGTGTAATGTAAGTTTTTACATCTTTTCTTAATAAATAGAGAAATAAAGTTGTACATATCCTCACTACTTTCCCATGTTTGTGAAAATCCCTAGCTTACACATCATTATGTATGCATAATAAAGGGTGAAAAAAGAGAAAAATCAAAGCATAAAGGAGAATAGAGGAAAAGTACTTAGAAAAGAAGAAGAAGAAAAGGAATCATATCTCTGTGATATATAGATTAAAACTGGAAATTTATGTTAAATCACCTACCACCTCTACTCATTATTAGGATGAGGAAAATACAACATGCATCATTTCACCAGGATTAGTACACATTAGGACACATTTACTTTCTTTACATCCATCACATAGGTGTATAATTTTGTTTTATTGCATAAATGACTTGGATTATGTGTGATTTCTATTCCTTACCACTCATTCCATCCACCCGTTGCTCTTCAAGGTAGTCCACCAATTAATATTTATTCCTTTTCTTTCAATTATACTCAGGAAATTATATCTATTAGATGATATTTTAAATAGAGCAATGTAAATAGGGTGATCTTGTGATACACTCAACTTATTTAGACATTCCATTATATCTCTATACTTCAAGTACTTGTACTGTTATTTATCTATTTTTTTGTTTTAATTTTCATAATTGGTCGCTTATATAATAGATATTTGCTTTGTGGTTTGAGAGGGCCCGTTTGGGTCTGCTGATTCACAAATAGTTAGGATGATATAGTTCACATATGTGTCTCTCTTTTGACCATTTTGACCAAATCCAAAGCAATGTTTCTCAAGGATGAGTGATATTCAAGCTTAGGTAGAGTTTGATAAAAATGTTTTCACTATAAAATTATGGGCTATTTTAGGCATGTTCCATAGGAAATTCTTCAATATTCATGTGTTATATGTATTTTTTGCCTAAATAATCTAAAATATCTCTTGTCCATCAATTTTATTTCATTTTTAGATATTTGTCTAAAAAATATTATATTTTAACATTGTGTAATGCATTATTTTCTTTATCACAAAAAATCAAGTATAAATGAGGTAAAGTTGGTGCCGCCAACATGGAAAAAGTAGGCTTCATCAGTGAGACATCTTGGTCACCGAGATGAGGTACAATACCACTAAGATACTGAGTCAGTGCCACTGAAGGCTAGCTCAGTGGATCAGTCAAGAAGGCAAGAATGTCTCAATAGAATCTTGAAACCACCGATAGTCTTCTCAATGGAACCGAGATAGCCAATCCTATTTGAATATAAAGTCGATGGCACTGACTTTCAAGTCAGTGGCACTAGGATTTCCTGACAGCCATGATTTATATATTCAGCCTCCAATAGTTCATTGGATAAGTCATGTTTTATCCTCTTTGGTCAAAAACTAGGAGGAAGATCATAAAGATGGCATCCACCATTATGCTAGAGACCAGAACCCAAGGATATAGAGATGAGGAGACATGAAGCAAGGTTCATTCAGACACCTTCAAGGAGTAGTTCGACACACGAAATACCGTTTGAATGCAGCAATATTTAGAGGGGACAATATTACACTTGGTTACTTTGATTTTCTCCATTCTCTATGTTTCTCTCCTCCTCCAACCCTTCTTTTGATCTCAGTCAAGCATGGGTGCTTAAAATCCCTATTCTTAGGACCCATGAATAGCTCGGTGTTGACTCTATGCATGCTATTTTCTGATTTAATATAGTTTTCTATGTTTTGGATTTTTCTAATTAAAGTTCGTCATGGCCTTTTTATTGCACTTCATGGATGTGTTACATTGTTAATTACTGTGAGAGCATGATTAATAGGTAGAGAATCCATTATCAACATAATAAACAACACACATAACTGTGGGCTGACCACGATCAAGTTTATTATCTAGAGAAGATTGCACCGTTTAACTTTCTATTTGAACACTGCAAGAGCGGGTTAGCCAATAGGTTAAGAAATATATTATACTACAAGATCAAGTTAGTAATTAGGTCAAAGTGTACTAAACTGTGAGAGTGGGTAATGCAATCTATATATGTCTAATCCAAAGAAGCAAGATAGTTTATGTTAATGAAGAAGAATACATGCATATTCACTTTGATGAATTTGATATCCAAAAGATAACATTATTTTGATCCTAAAAACATGTTAATTTTCTACTATTTAATTTCAGTTCTTAGTTTAATTTCTCAAACACCTCTTCTCTTAGACTTAGCTCATATGTTTTAGTTAGTAAAATTTCCTAGTTGTCCTGAATTCCTGAGATTGACATGGAATCCTATTTGAGTCCCTTTACTATTCTAATGTGTGTATTTACACTTAGAATGAACACATACGATGTGTCAATTATCTATCCAAAAAACCTAGAGAAAGATCTATTTTGAATCGTATGGTCAAAGACCCCTCAAATAGAAAGAAAATGAAGATAGGTATGAGGTTTCCTAGCTTGAAACCATTGAATATTGAGAAAAATCAGATGAGAAGCCACTGATAGATACAATGATCTATGTGCTTGTGAAGAAGCTCATACATAGATTGACAAGGTCTGATACCATAGAAAACTTTTCAATTATTATCTTGAGGGACTTTTGGTTTTCACGGTCATATGCCTTAGACATATCATACTTGATAAGGATGTTCTTCCAATCACCAATTTGTTTCATATCATAAACCATTTGTTTTTGTTAATCGGAAATTTTTAATGATGTATATTCCACTAACAAAGGCTCCTTATAGATGTGAAATCATGTATTGTAGGAATATATCAAGCTTATTATCAAGTATACTCGCTTAGTTCCTCAATGTAACATTTTCAATGGAAATCAACATGAAATCTTTATCAAGTTTGCAAGGATTATCAACCCTGGGAATTAGAACCAAACCACATGACATAATACTCCTATGAGTAAATCCTCCTTTGAAGAAATGTGAATACAAGGATAAGAAATCATCTTTGATAATATTCGAAGCAAGCAAACAAAAGTTCAACCCAAAGTCTTCAGGTCCATGCATCATTAAGGTACCCAACCATTTCACTGTCGATAAAAATCCTACTCAGAAGGATAGAAATAAGAGACTCATTGTCATCAAAAGATAGTGTACAGTTAATAGGAAGCCTCTTTGTATGCAATCATTTGAAGAACCATCATCATAGAAAAAATATTAGAAATGCCTGACATCTGATTGTAAAATCATATAAAAAAGGATCAGTAATAGAAGAAACACCATCCAAATCAATCCTTAATATCTACATTCTCTTTCTTTTAGGCTTCACAACTGTATGGTAAACCTGTGTATTCCTCTCTCCATCGTCCAACCATGAAATTCTAATTTTTTTCTCTTCATATTGATTCCATATACTATAACAAACTCAAATTTATATGTATACCATTCATTAAATATCTAAGAAAATCCTTGGTTTGTCTCCAACGGTTCTCAGAGTAAAGACACATAGATTCATGGTTATAATCGCCAATTTTGTTTTAGGAAAAGATATCTAAGAGGATAAAAATTTTGCATTTTCAAAAAGGTATTTCATAGTGAAAAATAACTTAAGAATATATATGTATATATATATCACAATTTCATCTATTTCACTAGCTAGATGAACAAATGGTGAGATATATTTCTATAAAGTTTTCAAGCATTATAATAAGGGAAAAACATATCAAAATTTTTACTTGTAATGTTTACAAAGACATTCAATTAACATATAATTGAAATATGTATATGTTGGATTCCATTTTTCTTGTTACATAATTTATCAATATGATTCAATTTTAATTCATATTTTAATGTTGAAGGAGTGTTAAATCATTTAGTTTCATAAAATTATTTCAGATGTTTATCATACCAATTGGTACTTTGAAAAGTGGTACCCATTATATGTTGGGAGGTGGAGGGATCTACCAGGTTCGCCACCGAGTGCAATACATGACCTTTTTTTGTTTCTAAAGTTAACTCCTCATCTTATGCACTAGTTAGGTATTAAACCTCCAACATGTAGCTAATAAAGCAACCAAACTTATGGGCCAAGTACATTATTGTGTATTGTACTTTATTAATGGTAGAGAAACTCACCACTTTCAAAACTAGACTAATATATAGATAGGACTAAATCCATATCCATACAACCTAGAAATTCCTATATTTATGAAAATAAATGGGTGTAGAAGCTTTACATAAGAAGGGTGGTCAAAGATTCTAAACTCCAAAGCAATTTCATCTCCTATGATGTCCAATAGATGAATAAAATGGACATGCATCTTTTCTAGATGAGTAGTGATGCACACTCACTCCTCTTCTACATGGTTCTATACCTTTCTTTGGGACCAATAAAATCCACTCAACCTAATTCAAAACACATTTCATGGATTTTAAAATTTGCACCTGCAACACACAAAGGCTTTAAAAGTTTTGAAAATCTACACTCACTTCACAACAAAGTTTTGTGATTTTCTGAAACCACAAATGCAACACATAACTATTTTATATGTAAAATATTTGGAGTAATATTGAAAAATGAATACTGCATTAAAAATGATACTACATACATAAAAAATGAGTATGATACTTGTAGAACTCAAATAAAAATGAGAATTAGACATATTTATATATACATGTAATATTTGAAAGAATGCTACATGCCAAGACAATGGGTATTGTACATGAATATATGTTTTAGACAAAAAAGATAAAAATGTATCGTATCAAAGAAAAATGAGTATTATACATTGAAAAATCATACCATGTACACTATAGTGAGTAATGTATTGGTGGAACAGATATAGAAAAATGAGTATTGCATTTGATAAAATGATATTATGTACACTAAAATGTGAGTATTTCATACTGGACAATGAGTATTATCCAGAATACATTTAATATCAAAAGAATTTAAAACATAATATGTCAATGAAAAATGAATATCACATCAAAAAGTTATAAAATGTATATTAAATGAGTACTGTACTAGTTGAACACCTAATGAAATATGTGATTATCATTTATAAATAATTGAATTGTGTATGTCGAAAATAAGTATTGTGCTTTCTGTACTTATCTCTTAATATATTATTTGTTTCAAATATCCCCACTATTCACTCATTTCCACTCTTCTTTCTCTCCTTAAACTCCACTATGCATCATTTCACACATTCTCTATCTTTAATTTCTTCCACTATACACTCATCTTAATACTTCTCTCACATAATTATCCCTCTAAATTATGTTATTGCACAATTAACTATGAGCAAACCAACGTCCATGTATCAATTTGGAGATATTTTGGATGAAGTCTATCTTTTTTCTTTCAAGATACTTCCATGCTATCATGAGAGAGATTCGTCGGCACCGCGACTCCTTGTATGATAATTGATGTACTTAACAGAAATACGGTCCAACGTTAGGATAATATTTTGAGCTTGATGACTTTAAGATAGGCTTCCTAGGGATTTAACTCAATGGTTAACAACTTGTAGAATTTATCTATTGATCACTTGAAGAGTATGTTTATTTTGTTGGATTACTAAGTTGGAATTTATTATGACTTTAGTAACCTAAATTTAATATTTGCTTTGCTGGAGCAGTAAGAAGTCACAAAATAGTGACTCTTGATTGAACCCTCAGGAAAAGCTTCCTTGATTTACCTGCTTGTCTCACATCCCATAATTTGTGTAATTATACACCAATTGGGAGTTATCCCCCTACTGTTCTTTATTTTTTCTAGATTCTAGAAATTTTTGTAATGTATAAAATGATGGGTTAAGGATTCCAACTCAAAACTAAGGGAAGCCACAATCCATCACACACGTTCGTCGCTAGGGATGTCAATGGTGAGGGTAAGGACTTAACTTGCCGCTAGTCACCAGGTGTTGCGGTTAAGGGTATGAGTAACTCTGCACTACATCAATATCCTTACCCCTGGAGGATATGGGCAAAGAGGGGAATTTAGATGTCATCTAAATTTCTTTGCTAATATTAACAATAATGGTCTGACTAGTACATTTATATATTCAAGTGAAATATGAAGATGCTCAATAATGGCTATTTACTATTCCAAATGATTCTAAGTAATCTTCTATAATATTATACACATGCTTGTGTTATATTGAAAAATATATTATCAATGCATCAGTTGTTCCATATACAAATAGTATTGATCTTAATATTGGTGTATGAACAAATAATTCATTCTCAAAAGAATAAGAGTGCTATGCTAAAATAATATTAAATGGCAATACATCACAACAAGTTATTTTGCAAACACACATACATTATACCCTAAAAAATGTTGTTGGATACAAAAGAATTAAGAAAAAATGAAGTATATAACACAACCACAAATACGTACCAATTGTACATTAAAAATTAATATTTTATAATACATATGTGAACTTTAGGTATTATATAATACATGATCAAATAAGCCCCTGAAGAATAAAAACCGCAAAAAATGTTTAATAGGTGCATAAACTATAAAATCTCATTATTTCATGCATGTGTCTTACACCTTCAAAATTATGTTGTATAAATAATCAAATTAGCCACATAAAAATTAAATAATAATATCGTGTCTTATTTAAAATGATGACCCCATAATATTGAAAATCCATAAACTTAAAAAACTCAATGACATTAAATGAAATATATTATACATAAATATTGACAGATAGTGGGTTAAATGGTATAGGTAATAACTTATCTTTACTCTTACCTACTAAGTTAGAGGGTCAAGGATATAGGGTAGGCGGGTAAAGCGTAGGAAAATCCCTTTACCCTTTCCCTTCCTCGTCCCCTATAGAGCATGAGTAAAGGACAAATGAGTTGACCCTTACCCATTGACAACCTTATCTGTCACACCTTGGGACCGTCCCTATTTCCCGATCCTTGTATCTTTGATTCCTCCCTTCCAAATGCGGCACTAGTTGTGACGATCGAGAATCGATAATGTTTAGCACATGATGAAGAAGGAGTCACCACATAGCATTGCCTTTAACACCACACTAGCAATGAGAATAAGAAAGATCCTCCACACTATACCCCAGAGAAGGAGCCACATCAAAGACAAGGTGGCTTTCAACTGACGGGTCTTTGTTATGTGCAAAAGACCTTTGGGGACCGTTGCAATACATTTTTTCTTCAACCATGGTGACGAGATCTCAAGTATCCAAAAATGATTGCTACATGAAGGGGTACACTGAAGGTTTGGAGACCACATGCTTGCAACATGTCCATGGGACATCTCCCATAATGTCTGAGAATATTGGTGCAATACTTATGTTTCCCTGACATGGGTATGTGATGCCTCAGTTTGTGTGATGCTAGGGCTGCTTGGGGATGCTGCAACCTGTTCTTCAAAGATGATAATAAACTATATTTGGGGATAAATAAAGGACATGTGTTGAGGTTTATTTATCAAATACTACATAATGGTATGGTCTGATGCCCTGTCTTTTATGCATCTGAGCGTATGAGTGATGACCAATTTTTGGAAGTCATGTTTACAATGATTGACTGGAATGTGTTTTAAGAAAATTCCTTTTCAGATCATGGTGGTTGTGAAAAGTTCTCTCAACCAACCCTTTTATCAGACATGGGTTGGAATGCATTGCTGAGAAGAAATATTTTTTTCGAAAAGATGTCAACTTTATTTGGATAGGTCAACATGCCATCTTGACGAATGCAGTCATCCATTCACCCATTATTTGGAAGGAAAAGAAAAATGGTCTTACACGGTGTAATAACTTTAAGTTATGAAAATGTAAATCTTAGTTTGTAATCTAAAAATTCATATTAACATTTCAAAATTTGAAAAGTATGAATAATCAACTACTTTCAATAAAACCATGAATTTTGACTGTTATCAATATTAAAAAATAAATATTTTGAAAATTTAGATTTAAGTTTAACTTTCTATCTAAAACAAATTAAAAGCTACTTCTTTAAATTTTTTATATGAATGTGTATGGTTTTGGTACTAAAAACTTTGAGTTTGAATACAATCATAACAAAACTCCATCAAAAATAATACTTGTAGATTTCTGTAAGTTAACAAATAATTCTCTTAAAAAGTTCAACAGACCAAATATAAATGTTAAAATATTGTGTTTTACTAAATCTACAAAATACACATAAAAATTAAATGTGAGATTTCTAACATTCCAGTTTCCATTGATGTAGTATTCTTAAAATCATGAATATTAAATATGTAGACAAATTTTGACAACCAAACATGCCTTATGTATGCTTGTCTCTACCATGGTTGAGTCCCTCATGCTTTGGTGTTTGACGTCTATATAAAGATCAAAGAGAGAGATTCATAGACCATAAACACATACATTTAATTTTTTTTAATTAACTAGGTAGTAAAGAGAGAAGTACATGAGTTATCTACTTTTTGTGTAGTGTAGTTGGATAGTCTATGCATAAAGTACAAAGAGACATAAACCATTGTCATATACTCATTTATATTTTTCATATATTTTAATTTATATGACAAAACCGTAAACTTTTTCCGTCTGCAGCTTATATGCTACTAATATCTACACGGTTATAAGTTACAACCAATAGTATTCAAAATCGAAGGAGGCGGACGTTCTTCCTTTGGAATTCAAGCTACGAAAATCCATTTCGGACGGACGAGAATAGAGCATGAAGAAGCTTGTAAAAAATTGAAGTTCTTCATTTTGTTACGCCTCCGCTTGTGCAGTTCTGATGATGATATAAAAGAGCAGCTTCGACTTTGGGACTTGGAAATTAGGAGGAATAGTCAATCAAGATTGTAATAAGCTGAAGGAATAATAAAGAAGTCACGAATTTTCCATGCAGGGAAGAAGACAATTGTGTTCCTTACCCTGGGAAATGGAGGATAAGCGTGAGAAAATTTTCCAAACTATCTAAAGATTTATGTACACAAAGTTAGAACGTGTTTGATACATGTGAAATCAAGAGCATAAACTTTGTTGTTACTAAATTGATATAGTAAGGGCAGTGGCGGAGCCACATATTGGGTTGGGGTGGCACGTGCCCCACCCAATTTCCTATAAATATACATTACTTAGTTTAAGATGAGCTGTAATCTAAACAGAAAATACTATTGGTGCCCTACCTCAAGACTTGGATTAATCATTCAATTACATGGTGCCCCCCCCACCAGAATATATTAATGGGAAATGAACATGAAATTTCCCACTAATAAGGTGAAAACTGATGGAGAAAATGCACCACCAAGCTTATTATCTAAAAACTTTATTTTCAGATATTTTTCGCCTCAAAATAAAGTTATTTTCATACAACATCTTACTTTGCTTGTCTCCCCACCCACAAGGTAGTATACTTAGTTACTATTGAGATTAATTTTTTCTCAAGTAAATATTTCTTTAGCAAATTGTTTCAATTCAAAAAATTATTAATGACTAAATATATTTACATCCTATAAATTTTTACATCTAAATCCCTCCCATGACAATTTTTTAAGTAAATAATTTCACACCAAAAATATTCCCTTGAAAAGATCCACAATATGGAAGGTTCTCTACCATATAATACGATACTATATAATAGATATCAAATATTGTGGTATGAACAAAAATTAATTGAAATATGATTTTTTTTCTTTTGTTGCTGATGAGATGAGTGTCATGTCACAATTAACATGTATGATTGATAAAATTAATTATTCTATCTCTCTCTCTCTCTCTATATATATATATATATATATAAGTTAGTATAACTAATATAACAATAAATTGTTTGTTGAGAATTTTTTCCTCAATGATGTTTTTGTTCTAAGATATTGTTGAGAGGTAAAATAATTTTGATTATTTGTCCATAATGATATGAGCGAGCAAGTTACTTTCACATTTATATTTACCTTAATTAAAAAATTGCATCAAATAATGTATGCTATATGGTTCTCCTTATCTATGTCTTTCTTCATACATACATAAACAATAAAGTTTTTAGTTAGTAATAGTTCCTAGTTGTCCCAATTCCTGAGATTGACATTCCATCATGTTTGAGTCCCTTTACTACTCTAACATGTGTATCTTCACTTAGAACACTCACATAAGTTGTGTCATTTATCAATCCAAATAACCTACAGAAAGATCTATGTCGAATCGTCTGCTCAAAGACTCCTCAGAAAGAAAGAAAATAAAGGTATATATGAGGTTTCCTTGCTTGAAACCATTGAATGTCAAGAAAAAATCATATGAGAAGCCACTGATAGATAAATTGAACCATGTTCCTGAGAAGAAGCTCATACATAGGCTAACAAGGTTCGATATCATAGAAAAATTTCCAAGAACTATCTTGAGGGACTTTTGGTTCACATGGTCATATGCCTTAGACATATCATGCTTGATGAGGATGTTCTTCCACTCACCAATTTGTTTAATATCATAAACCAGTTCCTTTGTTAAGTGGATATTTTTAATGATGTATCTTCCACTAACAAAGTCTTCTTGTGGATGTGAACTCATGTATGGGAGGATTATAGAAAGCTTATTATAGAGAATACTTGCTTAGTTACTCAATGAAGCATTTTCAATAGAAATCAACATGAAATCTTTATTAAGTTTGGAAGAATTATCAACCTTGGGGATCAGAACCAACAACATGACATAATACTCCTATGAGTAAATCCTCCATTTAAGAAATGTTAATCCAAGGATAAGAAATCATCTTTGATGATATTCCAAGCAAGAAAATAAAAGTTCAACCCAAAGTCATCAGGTCCATGCATCATTGAGGTATCCAACTCTTTCATTGTAGATAAAAATCCTACTTAGAAGGATATAAATAAGAGACATATTGTCATCAAAAGATAGTGTACAATTAATAAGAAGCCTCTTTGTATGCACAGATTTGAAGAACCATCACTATAGAAAAAAGATTAGAATTGTCGGGCAACTAATTGTGAAATCATATTGAAAAGGATCAGTAATAGAAGAAACATCATCCATCCCAATCCTTGATACATGTATTCTCTTTCATTTAGGCTTCACAATCGTATGAAAAACTTGTGTATTCCTCTCTCCATCCTCCAACCATGAAAGTCTATTTTTTCTCTCCATATTGATTCCAAATACTATAAAAAAACTCAAATTTATATCTAGACCATTCATAAGATATCTAATATAATCCTAGGTTTGTCACCAAAAGGTATATGATTCAAGCCACTGAGATGCATGAATATAATCACCAATTTTGTTTTATGAAAATATATCTAAAAAAATAAAAATTTCACATTTTTTAAAAGGTATTTCATAGTAAAAACAACTTAAGAATATATATATATATGTATATATATATTTATATTTATATATATGTGTGTATATATATATATATCAAAATTTCATCTATTTCACTAGCTATATATATATATATATCACAATTTCATCTATTTCACTAGCTAGATAAACAAATGGTGAGTTCTGTTTCTATAAAGTTTCCTAGCATTCTAATAAGGGAGAAAACATATTGAACTTTTTACTTGTAATGTTTATAAAGACATTCGATCATCATACACTTGCAATAATTATTTGTTGGATTCCATTTTTCTCATTACATAATTCATCAATAATATTTCATTTTTCATTTATATTTTCATGTCGAAGGAGTCTTGAATTATTCTAGTCTCATAACTCTATTTCAGATGTTTACCATACCAACTGGTATTTTGAAAAACTATACCCATTATATGTTGGAAGGTGGAGGGATCTACAAGGTCTGCCACTAAGTGCTATAGATGTCCTTTGGTTGTTGCTAAAGGTAACTCCTCATTCTATGCACCAACTAGGTAGTAAACCTTAAACATGGGACTAATAAAACAACCAAACTTACCGGTCAGGTACATTACTGCGTATTGTACTGTATTAATGGTAGAGAAACTCCCCACTTTTAAAACTACACTATTATATAGATAGGACTAAATGTGGATCCATGCAACCTAGAAATTCCTATATTTCTGAAAATAAATGGGTGTAGAAGCTTAACAATAGAAGGGTGGTTAAAGATTCTAAATTCCAATAGCCATTTCAACTCCTATGATGTACAATAGATAAACAAAACATATTTCCATCTTTTCTAGATGAGCTGTGATACACACTCACCCTTCTTCTACATCTTTCCATACCTTTTTTTGGATCAATGAAACCCAGTCAACGAATTCAAAACAAATTTTATTGATTTTAAAATTGCTCATGAAACACACAAAAGTCTTTACAAGTTTGGTAAATGTACATGCACTTCACAACAAAGTTTTTTGTTTTTCTGAAATCGCACATGCAACACATAACAATTTCATTTGTAAAATATTTGCGATAATATTGAAAAATTAATATTGCATTAAAAATGATACTACAAACATTAAAAATGAGTATGATACTTGTAGAACTCAAATAAAATTGAGCATAACATATATTTATATATATATGTAATATTTGAAAGAATGTGACATGCCAAGACAATGAGTATTGTGCATGAATATACATTTTTGACAAAAAGATAAAAATATATCACATCAAAGGAAAAAAAATATTATACATTAAAAAATCGTACCATGTACATTAAAGTGAGTAATGTATTGGTGGAACACATATAGAAAAAGGAGTTCTGTATTTAGTAAAATGATATCATGTATGCTAAAAAATGACTATTGCATGCTGGACAATGAGTATTATGTGGAAAATAGATTTAATATCAAAATAATTTAGAACTTATTATGTCATGAAAATGAATATCACATCTAAAAGTCATAACAAGTTCATTAAATGAGTAATGTATTGGTGGAACACCTAATGGAATATGTGTTTATCATTTAGAAATAATTGAATTGTGTATGTTGAAAATGAGTATTGTGTTTTCTCTACATACCTCTTAGTTTATTATTTCTTTCAAATGGCCCCACTATACACTCATTTCTACTCTTCCTCATCTTCTTAAACGCCCACTTTGCATCATTCTACACATATTCTCTATTTTTTATTTGTCTCACTATGCTCTCATCTTCAAACTTCTCTCACATAATTATTCCTCTAAATTATCCTATTGTACAATATTAAATGTGAGCAAACCAACCTCCATGTAAAAATTTCGAGATATTTTGGATAATGTATATATTTTTTATTTCGAGATGCTACCGTGCTATCATTAGAGAGATTTGTTGGCACCGCGACTCCTTGTATGACAATTGATTTACTTAAAGGAGATGCAATCCTACATTAAAATAATATTTTGAGCTTGGTGAAATTAATCTATTGATCACTTGAAGAGTATATTTGTTTTGTTGGATTACTAAATTGGAATTTATCATGACTCTAATAGCCAAAAATTTATATTTACTTTGCTGGAGAAGTAAAAAGTCACAAAAAAGTGACTCTTGATCGAACCCTTAGGAAAAGCTTCCTTGATTTTCCTATTTGTGGCACATCCCATAATTTGTGTGATTATACACCAACTGAGATTTATCCTCCTAATGTTCTATATTCTAGATTCTAGAAACTTTTGTAATACATAAAATGATCACTTAAGGATTTCAATTCAAAACTAAGGGAAGCTATAATCCATCACACACGTTCGTCACTAGGGTTGTCAATGGTGAGGGTAGGGACTTACCTTACCCTTACCCACCAAGTGTTGTGGGTAAGGTTATGGGTAATTCCCCACTACATCAATATCCTTATTCTAGAGGATATGGGGGAAGAGGGGAATTTCAATATCTTCTAGATATCTATGCTAATATTAACAATAACAGTATGATTAGTACATTTATTTATTTAAGTGAAATATGAAGATGCTCCATAATGGTTATTTACTATTCAAAATGATTCTAAGTTATCTTCTACAATGTTATACACGTTCTTGTGTTACATTCAAAATCTATTATCAATATAATGGTTGTTGCATATACAAATAATATTACTCTTATTATTGGTGTATGAACAAATAAGTCATCCTCAAAAGAAAAAGAGTGCTACACTAAAACAATATTAAATGACAATATACGTCACAACAAGTTATTTTGTGAACATACATATATTATACCCTCAAAAATGTTGTTAGATATAATAAATGAAGAACAAATGAAGTAGACAACACCACCAAATATATGTACCAATAGTACATTAATAATTAATGTTTTATAATATATCTATGAACTTTAGGTTTTGTATTATGCATGATCAAATAAGTCCCCGAAGAAGAAATTCCACATAAAATGTTTAATATGGTGCATAAACTATAAAATCTCATTATTTCATGCACGTGTCTTACTCCCTCAAAATTATGTTGGTTAAGACCCTTGGTGTCTTACCAAGAGGTCTCAGGTTTGACCCCAGGCCACAGGATGGATAAAATGGCCAATTTTTTTAAATAAATAGCCACATAATATTTAGATAATAATATCGTGTGTTGTTTAAAATGATGACCCCATAATATTGAAAATACACAAACTTAAACAACTCAATGACATTATATTAAATATATTATATATAAATATTGACAAACAATGGGTTAGATAGTATGGGTAATAGTGTATCTTTACTCTTACCTACTAGGATAACGGGTTAAGGATAGATGATATGTGGGTTAAGAGTAAGAAAATCCTTTACCCTTTCCCTTCCTTGTCCCCTATAGCATATGTGTAAAGGATAAATAGGTTTACCCTTACACATTGACAACCCTATCTGCCACACCTTGGGGTTGTTCCCATTTCCCAATCCTTGTGTCTTTTCTTCCTTCCTTCCAAATGTGGAACTAGTTGTGACGATCAATAATCTATAATGTGTATCATCAAAAGAGCCACCACAATACATGGTGAAGAAGGAGTCACCACATAGCACTACCTTTAACACCAAACTAGCACTGAGAATAAGGAAGATCCTCCACATTATGCCCCAGAGAAGGAGCCACATAGAACACAAGGTGTTTTTCAACTGATGAGTCTTTGTGATGTGCAAAAGACCTTTGGGGACTGTTGCAACACATTTTTTGGTGCTCAAGGGTGAATGATGGTGTTGTCGGCAAAATGCCATACTAGAATCAAGGTTGATCTTGCAATGTTCCAAGCATGGTGACAAGATCTCAAACATCCAAAAATGATTGCTACATGAAGGGGTACACTGAAGGTTCGGAGGTCGCATGCTTGCAACGTGTCCATGGGACGTCTCCCACAATGTCTGAGAATATTGGTGCAATGCTTATGTTGTATCGACATGGGTATATGATGCCTCAGTTTTTCTGATGTTAGGGCTGTTTGGGGATGCTGCAAGATATTCTTCAAAGATGATAATATACTAGAACTGGGGATAAATAAAAGACATGTGATGAGGTTTATTTATTGAATACACAGACTGGTATGGTTGGATGCCCTGTCTATTATGCATCTGAGCGTGTAAGTGATGACTAATTTTTGGAAGTCATGTGTATAATGATTGATTGGCATTTGTTTTGACAAGACTCCATTTTGGATCATGGTGATTGCAAAAAGTATTCTCAATCACCCCTTTTGTCAGATATGAATTGGAATGCATTGCTGAGAAGAGTTAGTTTTATATCAAAGAAGTCGACTTTATCTGGATAGGTCAGCATGTCATCTTGAAGAATGCAGTCATCCATTCTCCCATTATTTGGAAAGAAAAAAAATGCTCTTACAAGGTGCAATAATGTTAAGTTACGAAGATGTAAATCTTTGTTTATAATCTAAAAATTCATATTCACATTTCAAATTTAGAAAAGTATGAGCTATCAACTAGTTTGAATCAAACCATTATTATCAAATTTTACCAAAATAAAAAAGCAAAGATTTTGCAAATGTAGATTTAAGTTTAACTTTGAATCTAGAAAAATTAAGAGCTAATTTTTAAATTTCTTAAATATGAGTATCGATGGTTTTGGTTCCAAAAATTTTGAGTTTGAAACACAATCGTAATAAAACTATGTCAAAAATAATATTTGTAGTTTTTTGTAAATTAATGAATAACTCTCTTTAAAAAGTTCAACAAACCAAACATAAATTTTAAAATACGCGCTTGTTAAATCTATAAAATTAAACATAAAAATTAAATGCAATATTTCTAATATTTCAACCTCCATTGATGTAGTATTCTTAAAATCATAGATTTTGGAAAACGCTGGCAAATTCATGCAACCAAACATGCCTTACGTATGTTTGTCTCTAGCATGGTGGAGTCCGTTATGCTGTGGTTATTGACGTCTATATAAAGAGAAAAGAGAGAGATTCATAGACCATAGACACATATATTTAACCCATTTTTTTGAATTGACTAAATAGTGAAGAGAGAATTACATGAGTTATCTATTTCTTGTGTAGTGTAATTGGATAGTTTGTATAAAGGATAAAGAGACAGACACAAGGTCGTACACTCGTTTACATTTATCATACATTTTTAATTTATTTGGCAAAACCGTATACTTTGTCCGTAGATGTTGTAGATGTCTATATGGTTATACGTTACAACCAATAGTATTCAAAACCGAAGGAGGCGGACATGCTTCCTTTGGAATTCAAGCTATGAAAATTTATTTCGGACGGAAGAGAATAGAGTATGAAAAAGCTTGTAAAATATTGAACTTCTTCATTTTGTTACGCCTCTACTTGTGCAGTTCCAATGATGATATAAAAGAACACCTTTGACTTTGGGACCTGGAAATTAGGAGGAATGTTCAATCGAGATTATAATAAGATGAAGGAATAATAAAGAAGTCACAAATTTGCCATGTAGGGAAGAAGATAATTATGTTCCTTGCCCTGGGCAATGGAGGACAAGGGTGAGAAAATTGTCCAAACGATCTAAAGATTTATGTACACAGTGTCAGAACGTGTTTGATACATACAAAATGGAGAGGAAGGGAAGGAAAATGAGTGAAAATGATTAATGTTGTGGCTACCAAATTGATATAGTAAGGGGGAAGATATTGATGGGAAATGAAAATGAAATTCCCTACTAATAAGGTGAAAATTTATGGAGAAAATGTATCCCCCAAGCTTATTATCTAAAAGCTTTCTTTTGAGACACTAGTCGCCTCAAAATGAAGTGATTTTCATACAATATCTTACTTTTTCCTATCCCCCACCCACAAGGTAGTATACTTGTTACTATTAAGATTTATTTTTTCTCAATTACACATTTCTTCAACAATTTGTTTCAATTAAAAAAAGTATCATTGACTAAATCTATTTACCTCCTGTAAAATATTCACACCCAAATCCCTCCCATGGAATTTTTTTAAGTAAATAATTCCTCACCAAAAATATTCCTTTGAAAATATCCACAATATGGAACGTTCTCTACCATATAATATGATACTATATAAAAGATATCAAATATTGTGATATGAAAAAAAATTAATTGAAATATAATTTTGTTGTTATTTTGTTTCCCATGAGAGGAGTGTCATGTCACAAATAACATGTATGATTGATAAAATTAATTATTCTCTATCTCCCTATATATGGTATAACTAATATAACACTATTTTTTGTTAAGAAAATTTTCCTCGATGATGTCTTTGTTGTAAGATATTGTTGAGAGGGAAAACGATTTAGATTCTTTGCTCATAATGATATGAGCAAGCAAGTTATTGTCACATTTATCTTTTCCTTTCTGAAAAAATTGCATCAAATAATGTATGCTATATGGTTCTCCTTCTCTATCTCTTTCTTCATACATACATGAACAAACAAGTTTTTCTTTCTTCTATTTTTTCTCATTCAATTTTAGGAAGGTTTGTTTTTGCTTATTCATAGACTTCTTCACTACACTGTCTTGTGGGGATTTGCTTCTAATTTTCCAGATAATTTTTATTACTCATACTTTGTAGTCACACTATCAATGGTAGGTTGACTTTTCATATGCAACTCAATCTGATCATTTCACTCAGTTACTATCACGCATTAGAAACTTTTTGGTCAAGAAAACCACCCATTCTATCAATACTACATTGAATGGAATTTTATAAACTTAAATATGACATGATCCATACTTAACTTTCTCATTAATTTTTATGATGTGTACCATATGGTTATTGACAAAACTATCATCTTGAGTCAACTTGTGCCTACCTTCAATCATCTAAGGCCAAACTTGACCTGATCCTACTAGACCTTTTCCTTAATTTACCTCAACTCCATCTGAACATGTGTTTCTAGCTAGAAAATCATGAGTCTGACGAATAGGTGTATGATATAAACCCACATAACATGTTCTTAATGGGATATTATCACCAATTTTATGTGACTTGACCTAATCTTCTAGATCTTGAAAAGAAACACCCAACCAACCCGACACCAACTCAATCCAAATCATATAATCCCAAACCTTAACCAATTCTAATCTTGTGTTCTCACTAACCTAATTAGAATTTGACTTAAGCCCTGCATGGTAATAACTTATGGTTCTATTTTCTTGTCAGGTCTGAATTTATACTATATGAGTTGGGTTTAGATCAAACTCGATTGTGGGTAATTTCCTTCAAGAATAGCAACTTTGGGTTATGTGCATATAGAGTTGGTGAGAGATTAGTAATTTTCTCTTTTGTTTTTAATAACAAATTGACTTTTTATTTTAATAAGAGCATGTAATGTTTTGAATGTAATTTTTGACTTTTTTTTCTAAGTAAATATTGATCTTTGTGTAATCTTATTAGATTGTAAGAAAAGTTGAACGCATAGCTGAAAGTTATGTTTTCTATAGAATTATAAATTACATATTAGTTTTTCTCTATTATATTTGAAATTTTGTGGGAATGGTTGTATGTATGTTTTATCTTCGGTATTTTGAATTACCAATTGAGCTTTACGTAGTCTAATACAATTTTATGTATTGCCTCAGCGGGCTTCTGACTCCTACCCGTCTTTGTGCTCACATTGTCCTCTTGTAGTTGCTAGGATTGAAATATTATAGCTAAAGTCGGAGTAAATGGAGGATAAGGTATTCCGCCGTGACACTTGGAATGGTCCAAATTGTGATATTATCTAAGTCAGAAATTAATTATCCATCTTTTTTCATCCTTAGTTTCTCTACTTCCTTAATAACTAGGCATAAACCCGTGCTATGCACGGGCGCTTTAGTAGACAAAAAATGAATACTCGTTGGTTAAAGTTTTAACATTTACAGAAGAGGGTTCAAACTGAATAAGTACACTCTATATACAAATGAGTTCAGTTAATGTCTTCACAGAAGTTACAACCTGAAAAGAGACAACATGGCTTCGTAGAAGCCTTTTTTCACTACAAAATGGAACACTCCTTAGATGCACGAGCTTGAAAATAGTACATCACATCACGTCCGAATTTTTTGAACTACTACAATAGGTCTCTTACAACAAGGTAGATATGACCGGTTAACTAATTCCTAATGAGCTATCTTCACATTCCATTTAAGTGAAGGAATCTGCTTTGTATTTCTATCAATCACTAAGAATTGAGAGAAGTGATCCAAGATTGGTTAGAATAATCATATGTTTGACCATCGATTGGATGGATAAAAATAAACTGATCAGAAACATATAAGAATCAATTAACCCAAGGGAGTCATCATAATAGGATCATCAAATCACATCTCTTAGTATATAATGATAGAACTATATAAATAAATCAAGATGTGGATTGTGTTCAACCAAGATTAAAGCTTATAGATGATGACCATGATGATGACTAAATCTCAGTTGTCCATTTGAATTACCATCACAAGAAGTAAAATAGGAACAGTGAAAATTGTATTAAGATCTTATCCAAATTTTAGCAATCATTTTATACCCTCGGTTCCCTTATGTATTAACGCCACTTTATCAAAGATGTTTCCTAGGATTCTAGGCCCAAGTTTGATAGAGGGATGATGTAAAAGTTATAATGAAAACACATAAAATAAATTATTATCTAAAAAATCAGATAGAAAAGCCAACATTACCTTTCTTGTTTTGAGGACAAGATCATTAAGTCTCTTCGTAAAATGATACAACAGATTTGTTATTCATCATCATAAGCATATACGGTAACGTCCAAGGAGGAAAACAACAATATTTTAGAGACCTGGAATGATAGCGGAGTCTCCTCTCCTTCTAAACAAATACTTTTTCCAATAAGATTGTCATGACCGACTGGCATGAGCTCATACATGGCAGCCACCCCCATTCCGCCTGCCATCACGATTGGCTCAACCACTTAAATAATTGAGAATTAATTTTGGGGAATGTGAGTAATACTATAGTTGTCAAATTCATTCTCAAAGATGTGAAGCACCACAACTTTTGGATTACTACTACCTGACGATCATAGGCAGCCAGCTAACCTGGAGCTTGGTCAAGAGCAATGTTGGATTATCGTCGCTACTCGTTACCAGTGGTATGGGTCAACAGCTAGCAAGGAAGCGGAGAGGAAGAGAGGTACAGTGGCACAAATCAATAATTCATAGGTATCTTGATTGCGAGTGATTAAGAACAAAGTCGGAGATGAAGAAGCAAGTTTGTGACCAAGATAGGCAAATAGGAAAGATAAAAGAGAAAAAAAGATGAAAATTTTATATGCATCCAACACAGAGCGAAGGTACTTGTTGATACCACCGAGAAGAAAAAAATCCACCTCCTTCCTTGCACCCTAACCGGACCGCAGACCTCCTCTGGTTTCTTCCGCCAGAAAACCCTTGCTTAGCACACCCTTGCAACGAAAGATCGAAAGCGACACTGGAAGAACCGAGAGCGCGAGAGACCAATAGAGAGAGAACCTGGAACAAAGAAATCGTGAGAAGATTTGAGAGTTGGCTAGCAGACCGCTAGGTGTTGTTGACGCCGCACCTGACACCGAGGATGTCCTGGCTCGGACATACGTCGATGAGATCCCCGACGCGCCCCTTGTGCTTCCAGTTCGCAGCCAACTCTTCTTATAAAAAGATCGTCTAACAATTATACAGGACCCCATAATAGTTATCTTCCGAAAAAAAGGACTACATCGTAATTTCAAAAAATTGTGTCAAAAATTGCACTGGAACCCCCTCCACGTACTTTCCTATATAGTATAGATGTACTGACCCAAACTTTCATATTTGTCTTTTCTTTACAACTTATCTTATTTATAAGGTGCGTTTTGGCTCTCCCTAGCCCTAGAGCGGCTAGGTCATCCTCTTAGGCGGCGGCTGGCTGGGGGGAGGAGGTTTCTAGACGTTGCAAAATGGCACCCCACTCCCCCTCGGCCTCTTATCGCTCGACATCAGGATTTCTTCTCGGAGATGTGTTGTCGTTTCTCTCCTCTGATTTTCAGGCGTCGACAGTGGAGACGTTTTGTTCTAGCCTTTCAGGTCTAGATCTTGGGCGTCTCAGAGGCTTCTCGACTCCTGCGACGCGTTCTGTTTGCTAAGCTTGCTTGGTGGCCAGTGTGTGGTGCCTCTGGAGCAGTGATCTTCTTCTATCCTATTGTTGAATCCTGCTACGACGAGTTTTCTACCCCCTTTTCTCCTTTACTTACTCTTTGAGATTAGGTTTTTTTGTCTTGTTTTGTCTTTCTCACCGTTAATCGACATTTCTTTCTTGCCGTTAATCGGCGATCCTTTCTCTCCTCATAGTAGGTTACCTTTTCTCGGTTAATTTTATTGTGTAGTTGTATGGCAGCAAGTGCAGAGGCGACTTCCTTTCAAAACACCAGTTTGGTGCAGTTACTATACCACAGATACACGCTCAAGTTGAAGGTATCCTTCATGGAAAGCTGCATTAGCCAGCGAAATAGAAGAGGGATTTATGCATCATTGTTCTTATTAGTTTCCGATATGAGCTTTTGTGGTAGTATGTATCTGTTCTTGATCATTGTGTGGTCTATAAGTTTGTCTTCCTCTTCATGTAGATGTCGTATGACTACTCCGTCATAAAATTAGTTTATTTATAAAAAAAAAATCTTATTTATAAGGTAGTTGTTGGTTAAATTCAATTCTGACTAAGTTTCTCTCTTTCACTAAATAAAGTACTACAACACTGTTTTTACTGTCTTAAATGTATTTAATATTTGTGTGTGCAATGTATAAGGTAAGTATCTATTGGTATATCTACATATTCAATAAATTCACACCCCATACCAACCCCCTCCCCCACGGGTTTAGTTACAAGGTGAGCCAAAACGGTTTTCGACTTTTAGTTTTTGTAAAAGGAAATATCGTGTCGATGTCTAGCTTTGTGGAGTTTCTATCTCTATATATATATTTTGAATGGTGATACGCACATTCTCTCCTATTACTTTTGACATACTCGTTTCTCATGATCAAGCAACAGTTGCTTAGAATTGGGATGAGGTGTCATGTGGTAGGAAAAATAAAGAAAACTAAAAAATAAGAAAAAATAGAATAATAATTTTATTTTATTGGTAACTTTCAATCTGTAATGAATTTTTTGATTAAACAAAAATAATTAGAATCTTTATAAGAACTACAATCTAACAAGACTAATGTCAAAATATAAAAAAAAATATTAAAAATATATTCCACAATGAAGATAATACTCATTTTTTATAAAATAAATATTAAGGTTAGAATTGTATTATGTTTTTTGGGATACTACTCAATTTTTGAATGACATAACTAAAAATGAGTATGACATGTCGTTCTATGAGGATAATATTGATTTTATAACAAAACAAGAAAAATGAGTAATATATCCAAAAAAGAGATATAATACTCATTTTTCAGTTAGTGTGTTATTTTAGAAATGAGTATTATCACTAAAAATATAATACCAAACTCATTTTAATATTTATTTAAAATACAATGACATCAGAAAGTAGTACTATACCAAAAGAACGATATGGTATACTCATTTTTGAGTTAGTGTGTTTATATCAGAAGATGAGTACTATGGTGAATATACAATTTTATTATTATATTATATTTTATTTTTTTAAAGTATGTCGATGTTGGTCTTGTTAATATATTTTTTAAGGAATATACTAATTTTATTTCGTCAAAAACTATATTATAGATTAAAAGTTGTAAGCAATATAATTTTTTCTCTCTTTGATTTTCTCTTTCTTTTGTTTTTTCTTCCCAATTTTCTCTTTTGTCTCACTTTTAATGTTGTACCTCCCCCAAGATAGGGGTATAAAACCAGGTATGAATGGTGTTATAGTCCTCAATTTTTATAAAATTTTACTCTTTCAATTGTTCCCACCTTATACTCATGGTATTAATAGTCTCTCAAGTTTCTAAAATTTGAACCTAGTACATTTGCCACCTATTTTGTCTAAACTTAGTGGGAAAATTGATGATTTTGAAATGCAATCAACATCCCTATCAAACTCAGTCCTGATTCAAACTGCATAAACTCAAATTTGATCTGAATGCAACACAATACCTCTCACGGTCTTTCTTATATTGTAAAAAATATGTTATAATGACTACTTCATATCTTAAGAGAATAAAATAAAAATTACGCATACAACTCTCGACGTACTTTCCTCTATTTTATAGATTGTGTAGATATTCTTTTTACTTCCCTCATATCCCTCTTCTTTCTTTTTCACACCCACATAACAAACTTTACATATTCTCTTTTTTATCTGTTTTCCTAAGACTGTCAACCGGGGGGGTTAAGGTCTTATTCTAATCCTTACCACTTGGTGAGTAAGGATATGGATAATTTCCCAATCCACTGCTATCCTTATCCTTCTATTATACTTACCCTTTTACACATTGAGCGGAGAATTCACATACATGTGTGTTAATACTTACAATGATGATATGCCTAATACATTTATATATATGTGTGAAATGTCAACTTGCTCCAAAATGGCCGTTAACTATTAAATTATGACATGTGTCAATGCACCATCATGTGTTATTGAATCTATGATATAATATTTATGTAAGTAAATGATGGAGCGCCCCGATGGCATATTCAATTACATGTACTATATATTAACTAGTATTGTTTTAAATGATGGCATATTCACACGGTTTTATAAGCCATCACGATATTTTCCAATATTTATGTATAATGTATGATTACACAGTCAACATGTTATACAATCTATAAATTATTTGAAAAGATTTGCAGAATCTTCAAGCCCAAGAAAAATACCGCACGAGATACAACCCAAACATGCACAACAAAAGCTACGACTGCCTACGTCGATAAAGCCAACAACTACCAAATAAATAACCAAGCAGAGAACATGATTGGTAAAGAAGACCATAAAATTCTATGAACCAACTCTAAGAAGATTACAAAGATTGTCGCTCCTTCACAATCCCACGCCCACAATAGAATCCCGTAACCCACTCTCATTCTCTCTCCCCTTTGGCTATATTTTGTGGTTTTCCGTCTTTGACACACGATGTTGTCCTACGTTGGCACATCCGAAGTTACCACACGTTGGAATTCCCACACGTCGGTGCTCCGTATCCAACATTGTCTATCCATATTTATAGATAGGGACTCTCAGTTAGACAATACGAGAGGATACGACAATTCTATAGGGATTAGGAAACGACAATACAAAAGCATAAGGAAATAATGTCTTGGACTACAAGTCTAACATTAATTGTACTCTCATAATATTGTTAGATATTATTTCTTATCCAATTAGCATAAGAGACAAAATTCTAATAATCTCTACCTTGAATCTTATCCGCTGAAGTTGCTCCTCCAAGAAGTCCACTCTCGTTCTTCTATACTTCCGCCCTCAGAAGCTGCTTCCATTTTCAGAAGCATATTACCATGCACATCTGCATGGAATGTGTGTCCAGACATGACTATCTGGACCCTTCATGTGAGAGCTCCTCAAGATGTATAGTTTGAAAAATTGCACCGTCTCCACCCAGGATTGTGTCTTCTTTTAGTCACACCCACTTGAAGACACTGCGTGGTCGGTCCAACCATGACTTTCTCTTTCCAACAGTTGACAGCTTCGCCTCTGCATCTGTTGAAATTTGTAGCGAGTTTGCAATCTCACACCAGACTGCCCGTGAGAGTTGAATATATATATATATAAATCTTCAGGTTCATGACACCTGCCACCCATGCTACTGCTTCATCTACACCTTCCGAGTCGGTAGACCTCTCATCAGCCACTCCTCTTTTGGTTAGAAACAATTCAATTAGTTCATAGAACCAGGTAGCCTTCGTGGTCACTTGCCCCTTGCAAGTAGATAACATGACTCCATCTCGCATTGATATTTCACAATTAGTAGATATACGCCCACCTGATTCCATGATGTTTCCATCACAATTTTTTACCGGATGTCCTCCAACATTAGTTGTCGACGTCATCATGCTTTTTGGTGCCTCCCACGCTTTCTGATTGTCTCACATGAACCCTGTTCTGATACCACTTGTTGAGATTCACGCGGAAGTCCTCCAAGCCCCAGAAAAACACCACACGAGATACAACTCAAGCATGCACAACAAAAGCTACAACTTTCCACGTCGATAAAGCCAACAACTACAAAATAAATAACTAAGTAGTGAACATGATTGGAGAAGAAGACCGCAAAATTCTATTAAACAACTCCAAGAAGATTACAAGAATTGTCGCTCCTTCACAATCTCGTATCCACAATAGAATCCCGTGACCCACTCTCGTTCTCTTTCCTCTTTGGCTATCTTTTGTGGCTTTCCATCTTTGACACATGATGTTGTCCTACGCTGGCATACCGGAAGTTACAACACGTTGGAACTCCCACACATTAGTGCTCTGTATCCAACGATGTCTACCCCTATTTATAGATAGGGACTCTCAGTTAGACAATACAAGAGGATACGACAGTTTTATAGGGATTAGGAAATGACAATACAAAGGATAAGGAAATAATGTCTTGGACTCCAAGTCTAACATTAATTGCACTTTCCTAATATTATTAGATATTATTTCTTATCCAATTAGGATAAGAGACAAAATCCTAACATTATTCAACATGTGTGTCTTAAACCTCTAAAATGAGCATCATTTAACACAATACATAAGAAGTAGATAAAGAATATTGTGTATAATAGTAAATGATGACCAGATAATATTCAATGATCTATATAGACTTAAATAATACAACAACTGTATATTAATATATTATATGTATAAATATTGATGGGTAACAGTTTAGAAGATATGTGCAATGATATATCTTTATTTTCACCTACTACTAAGGTAGCGAATTAGAGGGTAGCAGGTAGGCAGGTACAAATTTAGAATATTATTTATCTTTCCCTTTTCTATAAGGGCAGTGATACACGTAACCAATCCTACACCCGAATCACACCCCACCACTATCATGACATCCCTCTATCACACAGATAATGAAATACCACACAAAAATGTGCGGAACCTCCATAGACCACATATTACGAAAAATATGGGTTAATTAAAATCGATTGCGGAAAGAAGATAATAAAGAAACTATTACATCCAGATCCTTATCATGTAAGGAAACATGTTATATAAATAAACATAAACCTTGATATATGTCCACAGCTCATAGGACCTAATTGTCCCATAGGCACAAAGAGTTCACCACCTGTTTATGTACAGAACAGGCCATACCAGGCCAACAGTAGGATGAACAAGCTACATCAACTATACATCGTGAAACGTTGTCAAAACACCTCCAAGGACCTGAGAGTACATGGATGACTCTATGACTCTACTACCAAAACAACAACATATCCATCTCTTGCCTCCTACTGTTCTTCTTGCTGCTCGGCCACAACCTCACGACCACCACCATGTCTAGCACGATCACCTAAAAAGGTTTAGAACCAACGGGGTGAGACATAGAGTCCCAACGAGAAACATAACTCCCCACCGAATTATAAAACTTCAAGAAAGACAGAACAGATAAAACATATAACTAATATAAGAAGTTCATATATGCAGCATACTGAACAGAACTAACTTTATTAACAAACTTACCAAGATATCTGGGAGGCATATAACCAGATATTTCTTATGGAACATGATTGACAAGACCAGTTATATAAGAACTTATCATAAGATATGAGGAACGTGTAATTAATTGCAAGATATAACTAGGTCAACTATACAAGCAAGGCCTCAACCAATGTTCCATGTTTTGCCCTAATCAATATATATACTATATGGTTGGATTACAATTTATTATGCCACGAGGAAGTGAGCTGTACCGCTCAAATCCAACCTTCGGCTGTGAAGCCCAAAACCGGTGCCATGCAAGGTCAATGGAAGAGTCGGACTGCATGACCCCATCTTCTCGTGGTCAGTGCACGATATCCAAAGTAGGATCGCAATCTCTTGCTTAAGTGGCCTCAGCCACAGGGTCAGCTCTGTAGGCTACTCTTTTCTCTAGCCTGCCTTGGTACAGGTCTCGATGCTAGCATACCTTGAGCCACATGCCTATTCACCGTTCTCCTGAGTCATGAACACATTCATTCTCTATCACATTGAGCCATGGGCCTGTTCACCATGCTCTAACCATACTGAGTCTACAACCAAAGTTGTACTCTAATCCACCTATTTTTGGATAAGAGAAACCCCACATATTCAACAATATGCGCTCCAGGTAATCCCGCATGATAAACCTATTTCACCATCACCAACTACCGACGATGATGGATCTATGGCCAGGGCAAACTATATGAAATGTTCATATGTAATTAATTAGTATATTTTAAGTGAATTGTTGAGGCAACCAGGTTATAAAACATAAACAACATTATGTCACACCATTACCGTCATTATCATATTGCCATGGGATTGTTGGTATGTATGCCCATAGAGCAAGTCATATGATGATTGTAATGGGATACTTTGTAATTGATTTGAATAATAATAAAGGCAATTTCCAATCTATATGTTTAAACTATTTCTGAGATGATGGTGTAACATGATAGATGTCTAAAGATTGTTTTACTCAATGACATATGCTTTTAGGTTCATGACCTAAACGATGAGATCATATGGATGTTAAGAGTATACATTCTTGTTTAGTCCCTAGTCGGTTGTTATTGTGGAAATAGCCATAGACATCAATAACACAGAAGACTAGATTGTGTGTTGGTTGATGACAGAATCTCATTAGTCATGATATGGTGATATCAAACCAAGCACATAAGTACTTGTTAGAGAACAAGGTACCGGACAGACCCACCGTGAGAGTGACACATGGAACCATGACATGGTAGTCACAGTCATCTCTCACAGTGATGGTGGTGAGTGTGATTCTTAGACCTGAAATCACTGCACTCAACACATGTCGTTGGGTACACTTTGACATCATCAAACGCAGTCCTGAAACATGGGTTGTTATAAAGGTGATGATTGGGTGGCTTTGACACATGGGGCTTTTGAGGGGTGAGTGATAGATATGGGATTTGTCCCTCCTGAGGGAGTTTGATATCCTTGGCCACTTGATGAGTAGGATTGAGAAAGGCATGCGCATGCACGTGTGAATCAATATGTGATATTGATGTCATACACATCTCACTCGGTCTACTCTGAGATCAAGGAAATGAATGAACATTGACAGGATGATTGTTCCATGCCTCGAGTTCATTCTGGATATCAGTGACAAAGGAATTATACATTCACTGTAACACCACTCACGGATTGTAGGATGAAAGTTGTTCTCCAACTTTCTACTTTCACTTGGGTAGAAATGATGTGTGACTAGGCACCGCTCTTTGCTTGTGAAGTCATAAGTGTTATGGACTTTCACTGCCAACGTGAAATGAACCTGCAGGGTCACACACATAGGATTCAACCTGGAAGAGGAGTTTTGTCCACAGGCAATGTTTAGATTGATTACTAAAGGAGTTTAGTAGTTCAATTAAACACTCAATCAGTCGATGGCTCAATATCGTATGGTTCAAGGTGTTGGACGCATTGATTGGAGTATCGGATTGATTGAAATTGCAATTGACTGATTTTGCCCAACCTGTGCTCCCAACCAATCGGTTCATGTGATGAACCGGTCGGCTGAGGTTGCTGAACCGGTCGGCTGGAGTGTCCAGGCCGATCGGCTCAAGCCCAGGTTGAAATGACCGGTTCAAGGGTTGAACCGATCGGCTCAACTGGTGCAACCGACCAGTTGGAAAAAAGTCATGTCGGCAAGAATTTTCCTTTGGTTTCAAATTGCCCAATTCGATTGGGAATAACATTGGTATTCGATACCAATTGGGAACAAAACAAAGAAAGTCTTTTTGAGCCGGATTAGGACTATGAACCGATCGGTTCAGGGCACCAACCGATCGGTTGGAGTGCCCCAAACGATCGGCTCAGGTCCAACCAATCGACTCAATGGCCGAACCGATCGGTTCAGTTGTGAACTGATCACTTCAAGTTGCAAACCGGTTGCTTTTTGTGGAAAATTCTCGAACCCTTCTACTCCTGCATTAGTCCCGTATTGCCGGGCACAGAGAACCCTATCCCATGACCCGCCTATATATATAGGGGTATTGGGGGCTTCTCAAGATACAACTCAGCGCAAGTTGATTGCTCTGCAAAGTTGTCATTCTCTCTGGTTTTGGTAACCGAGAGAGAGCCCGAGCAAGTGCTTCCCGCAAAGGGAGGTGCATCAAGGGAAGGACAACTGCAGTTGCAATTGACAGCAGGAGAGTGTGTTGGCGACTAGTACGTCAACAGGAGGGTGCGACTCCTTCCACTTCCTTGTGGGACAAGGAGAGTGGAGTTCCGTGTGGTCCGTGTGGACTACTTCAGAGGCGTGAGGTCACTGCCGCTCGGGAGGACAACTGTCATCCGACAGTCCGGTAGGAGGAGGAGTCTTCAGTCCCGGTGCGACCAGTAGCTGCACAGACACCGTCCAAGACTGGAGGTGAAGACCGCGCAAGGCGCGTGGTATTGTCTCCGAGCAAGCCTCGGGACAAGGTATGATTCACAAATCATCTTTCCTATTATATAGATGTTGACGCGATTCCTTTTGTTCCGGGTTTAGGGAGAAATTTTTTTTGTTTCCGCTGCTTCTCTGCCTCCTATAAAACCCAACAGTGGTATCAGAGCCACGTCAACCTCTCTATGTTTTAGGATTATCGATGTGATCGATTTTGGTTTGTCGCCTTTATTTATTGCATGCGATGCGAATAATATCAGCTTTATACATGTCCAATCCACAAATCCCTAATTTACATATATGATATGTAATATTAATGCACTCAATACGCGTCACCCTTAAACGAGTTTTGTGGTGGATGTGTGGCATGATTATGGACTATAAACCCCTATATCTGTGTGTGGTTGTTTGTGTGGTTGCTTGCATCTCGGTCTGCGCACCGATTCCCTTTCTCCTATTCCTGATGTAACTTGGGGTTTCACAATTCAATTGTAAAATAGGATAGATTTTATTTCCTGTTATGTCAAAGAACGGCGGACAACCTGAAGACGATCGGTTCAAGGAGTGAACCGATCGGTTGGTGATCCAGAGGGCCGGTTCGAGGAATGAGATGAGCGGGTGGCGACATGAGGAGATGCACGATGACCGGTGAACCGATCGGCTGGAGGCGCCAGTCGATCGGCTGGTGGCACCCAGACAACCTACCTGATGGTGAGCCGATCAGTCATGGAGATGAGCTGATCAAACCCAGAAAGGAAGGCACAGATTTCATCATGTACAGGTTGTATGTGATGTTGACCTAGATGACCGTGATTCCTCTTGGCTCGAGGAATCACAGATAGGATGGCCATAATCATTGATTTTTATCGTTTATGCATGTTTTCTGTGGGATATAGCATGTATATGATACATACTATATATTGTGGTGATTGGATATGTATATGTATATAAAAACCAAATCCCTCATTAAATATTAAGTTTTAGATGCCTTCCAAATGCGACACACATGAAAAGCTTGATCGACCAAGTGTGGGCACGCCCTAGCGTGGTGCACCGTCTATCTCGTGGAAGCGTGAAGGATGAATGTGTGGGTCTGCCCTAGCAGGGTGCATGTTCATCGTGTTGGCTTTGGGTCAGACTTAACAAGGTGACCTAGATAGGATCTAGCGCCTTGAGGCATGGAGATGATCATTGCAAAGAGTTGCATATGACATCTTTCAAGAGTTGCATATGATGCAATTGGCAAGAGTTGCCTACCTGAGAGATCTGAGTTGTGGGTGACAGCCCTAGCTGGTCCATGGCTCAGAGGATTTCAGGATCTTGACCCACTAGAAGACTGTACGCTGCAATCTTCCGAATTGATGGTGAGGGCTATCAATTTGAGTCAAAATAGTGGGAGCGGTAATTAATTAAAGGCCTAATTAACTATCGTCAAATTTTATTCAAATCAAATCAAAAAGGTTTTGACAAATGCAAATTTTCTCTTGTAGAATGGCAAAAGAATCATCTTTTAAAATGGGCAAATTAATTGAGAATAAATTCCATAACTGGTTGAGGACTGTGAGAAGTGTTCTGCACAATCCAGATATACCAGGAGCCTTAGAATCCACTCTATGTATGCTTAATGCGTTGGTGAAGAAGAAAGTAGGTAAGGGAGAGAAGTGTTCTCTCGCCAAACCAATTTCTTCTACATGGAGAGGATGGAAGGAACAATGGAAGAAGAAGTCGGAGATAGAGATCTCTACTTCTGGTGTATACGTGATAGAGATTAACTTTACTACTTCTTCGTCATGGGTACTTGATACCGGATGCGGATCTCACATTTGTTCAAATGTGAAGGATCTTAAGAGAAGTAGGCCTTTGGGGAAAGGCGAGGTTGAACTACGTGTTGCCAATGGGGCAAGAGTTGCCGCCAGTGCCGTAGGAACCTATGAGTTAACTCTACCTAGTGGGCTAATAATAGAGTTGAAGAACTGCTATTATGTACCTACCATAAATAGGAATATCATTTCCGTCTCTTGTTTGGATAAAGATGGATTTGAATTTCTTATTAAGAATGGAAAGTGTTCCATTTCTAAAGATGGGATCTTTTATGGCAGTGCCCCTATGTCTTATGGTCTATACTTGATAGACTTGGAGACAAGTGTATATAACGTAAACACCAAAAAGCAAAAACTCAATGACTCAAACAAAACATATCTCTGGCATTGTCGTCTAGGGCACATAAATGAGAAGCGCATTTCTAGACTCCATAAAGATGGTTATCTAGACTCTTTTGATTGTGAATCAATAGAGACATGTGAATCTTGTTTGTTGGGCAAGATGACCAAGACTCCCTTTTCAGGTAAAGGTGAGAGAGCTAGTGATCTATTAGGACTCATACATACTGATGTATGTGGGCCTTTTAGAACTAATGCCAGAAATGGGTGTCAGTACTTCATTACCTTCACTGATGATTTCAGTAGGTATGGCTATGTGTACCTGATGAAACATAAGTCAGAATCCCTTGAAAGGTTCAAGGATTTCATGAATGAAGTACAGTTGCAGCTTGGTAAGAGTATTAAGGCACTTCGTTCCGATCGAGGTGGAGAATACTTGAGCCAGGAGTTTGAGGACCTTCTGCGAGCCCGTGGTATTGTATCACAATGGACTCCGCCTGGAAGACCACAGCATAATGGTGTGTCTGAAAGAAGGAATCGCACATTGTTAGATATGGTGCGATCAATGATGAGTTTTGTTGATCTTCCAATTTCCTTCTGGGGTCATGCTCTTGAAACCGCCGCGTTTATGCTTAACCGCGTACCATCTAAATCAGTTCAAAAGACACCATATGAGATATGGTACGGGAAGCGTCCCGATTTGTCTTTTCTGAAGATTTGGGGCTGTGCAGCTTACGTCAAGAAAGTGTTTCCTGATAAGCTTGGACCCAAATCCGATAAATGTTATTTTGTTGGATACCCCAAGGAAACGAGGGGATATTACTTATACCACCCTACTGACAACAAAGTGTTTGTTTCCAGGACAGCTGTGTTCCTAGAGAAGGAATTTATTTCCAAAGGAAGCAGTGGGAGGAATATAGAGCTTGAAGAGGTTCAAGCCCAATAAGAAAACATTGAACCGGTAGATGTACCAGAGGAAAATGAAGATTCACAAGGTGTTGTGGAATCTCAGTCTCCTCAGGTAACACAAGGACCTCGTAGATCTAGTAGGACTCGCCTTAAACCTGAGAGGTTTGGATACCTTGTAACTCAGGAAAGTGGAGAGTTGATCATAGATGATGATCCAACTACCTACGTAGAGGCTATGGAGGGACCAGATTCTGAGAAATGGCTAGAAGCCATGAGATCCGAGATGGAATCCATGTACTCCAACAAAGTATGGACTTTGGTGGAACCACCCGAAGGGGTAAAACCCATAGGGTGCAAGTGGGTCTTCAAGAAAAAGACCGACATGGATGGCAATGTGCAAACTTATAAAGGTAGATTGGTTGCAAAGGGTTTTCGACAAATTCAAGGTGTTGACTATGATGAAACCTTTTCTCCAGTTGCCATGATTAAGTCCATCAGGATCATGCTTGCTACTGCAGCTTATTATGACTATGAGATTTGGCAGATGGATGTTAAAACCGCATTCCTTAACGGGAATATTCATGAGGATGTGTACATGACACAGCCTGAAGGTTTTGTAGATCCAAAGAATGCCAATAAAGTCTGTAAACTGCAAAGGTCAATCTAAGGATTGAAGCAAGCATCTCGGAGTTGGAATCTTCGATTTGATGAAGAAGTCAAAGTGTTTGGCTTTATTCAAAATGAAGATGAACCTTGTGTGTACAAGAAGGTTAGTGGGAGCTCGACCACATTTCTCATATTGTATGTGGATGACATACTTTTGATGGGGAATGATGTCTTAGCTTTAGAGAAGGTAAAGACTTGGCTTGGGAAAACTTTCTCAATGAAGGACTTAGGAGAAGCATCCTATATTCTAGGAATTAAGATCTATAGAGATAGATCTAGAAGGCTTCTCGGACTAAGTCAGAGCACATACATTGACAAGATGCTGAAGCGGTTCAGCATGGAGAACTCAAATAGAGGCAACGTCCCTATGCTACACGGAGTTACCGTCTCTAGAGCTCAATGTCCCCAATCTTGTGAAGAGAGGGAGCGTATGAATGGGATCCCATATGCATCAGCCATCGGATCCATCATGTACGCTATGTTGTGCACACGCCCAGATGTCTCGTATGCTCTCAGCATGACGAGCAGGTACCAGTCAGATCCCGGGGATGCTCACTGGACAGCCGTAAAGAACATCCTCAAGTACTTGCGAAGGACTAAGGATCAGTTTCTTGTGTACGGCGGTGAGGAAGAGCTGGTTGTAAAGGGTTACACCGATGCAAGCTTCCAAACCGATAAAGATGATTACAGATCACAGTCAGGATTTGTGTTTTGCCTTAATAATGGAGCTGTGAGATGGAAGAGTTCCAAGTAAGAAACAGTTGCCGATTCTACTACAGAGGCCGAGTATATTGCTGCTTCGCATGCAGCAAAGGAGGCTGTGTGGATCAGGAAGTTCATTTCTGAACTTGGTGTAGTTCCCAGTAGCTGTGATGCAATTGAGCTTTATTGTGACAATAATGGAGCTATTGCACAAGCTAAGGAGCCCAGATCACATCAGCGGTCCAAGCACATACTGCGGCACTTCCATCTCATACGAGAGATCGTACATCGAGGAGATGTGAAGATTTGCAAAGTACCAACTGAAGACAACATAGCTGATCCAATGACTAAGGCCCTTTCTCAGCAGAAGCATGATGGTCATGCTAGGTCACAAGGACTGCGTTTCCTTGGTGACTGGCTCTAAGTGCAAGTGGGAGTCTGTTGGTATGTATGCCCATAGAGCAAGTCATATGATGATTGTAATGGGATACTTTGTAATTGATTTGAATAATAATAAAGGCAATTTCCAATCTATATGTTTAAACTATTTCTGAGATGATGGTGTAACATGATAGATGTCTAAAGATTGTTTTACTCAATGACATATGCTTTTAGGTTCATGACCTAAACGATGAGATCATATGGATGTTAAGAGTATTCATTCTTGTTTAGTCCCTAGTCGGTTGTTATTGTGGAAATAGCCATAGACATCAATAACACAGAAGACTAGATTGTGTGTTGGTTGATGACAGAATCTCATTAGTCATGAAATGGTGATATCAAACCAAGCACATAGGTACTTGTTAGAGAACAAGGTACCGGACAGACCCACCGTGAGAGTGACACATGGAACCATGACATGGTAGTCACAGTCAGCTCTCACAGTGATGGTGGTGAGTGTGATTCTTAGACCTGAAATCACTGCACTCAACACATGTCGTTGGGTACACTTTGACATCATCAAACGCAGTCCTGAAACATGGGTTGTTATAAAGGTGATGATTGGGTGGCTTTGAAACATGGGGCTTTTGAGGGGTGAGTGATAGATATGGGATTTGTCCCTCCTGATGGAGTTTGATATCCTTGGCCACTTGATGAGTAGGATTGAGAAAGGCATGCGCATGCATGTGTGAATCAATATGTGATATTGATGTCATACACATCTCACTCGGTCTACTCTGAGATCAAGGAAATGAATGAACATTGACAGGATGATTGTTCCATGCCTCGAGTTCATTCTGGATATCAGTGACAAAGGAATTATACATTCACTGTAACACCACTCACGGATTGTAGGATGAAAGTTGTTCTCCAACTTTCTACTTTCACTTGGGTAGAAATGATGTGTGACTAGGCACCGCTCTTTGCTTGTGAAGTCATAAGTGTTATGGACTTTCACTGCCAACGTGAAATGAACCTGCAAGGTCACACACATAGGATTCAACCTGGAAGAGGAGTTTTGTCCACAGGCAATGTTTAGATTGATTACTAAAGGAGTTTAGTAGTTAAATTAAACACTCAATCAGTCGATGGCTCAATATCGTATGGTTCAAGGTGTTGGACGCATTGATTGGAGTATCGGATTGATTGAAATCGCAATTGACTGATTTTGCCCAACCTGTGCTCCCAACCGATCGGTTCATGTGATGAACCGGTCGGCTGAGGTTGCTGAACCGGTCGGCTGGAGTGTCCAGGCCGATCGGCTCAAGCCCAGGTTGAAACGACCGGTTCAAGGGTTGAACCGATCAGCTCAACTGGTGCAACCGACCAGTTGGAAAAAAGTCATGTCGGCAAGAATTTTCCTTTGGTTTCAAATTGCCCAATTCGATTGGGAATAACATTGGTATTCGATACCAATTGGGAACAAAACAAAGAAAGTCTTTTTGAGCCGGATTAGGACTATGAACCGATCGGTTCAGGGCACCAACCGATCGGTTGGAGTGCCCCAAACGATCAGCTCAGGTCCAACCGATCGACTCAATGGCCGAACCGATCGGTTCAGTTGTGAACTGATCACTTCAAGTTGCGAACCGGTTTCTTTTTGTGGAAAATTCTCGAACCCTTCTACTCCTGCATTAGTTCCGTATTGCCAGGCACAGAGAACCTTGTCCCATGACCCGCCTATATATATAGGGGTATTGGGGGCTTTTCAAGATACTACTCAGTGCAAGTTGATTGCTCTGCAAAGTTGTCGTTCTCTCTGGTTTTGGTAACCGAGAGAGAGCCCGAGCAAGTGCTTCCCGCAAAGGGAGGTGCAGCAAGGGAAGGACAACTGCAGTTGCAATTGACAGCAGGAGAGTGTGTTGGCGAGTAGTACGTCAATAGGAGGGTGTGACTCCTTCCACTTCCTTGTGGGACAAGGAGAGTGGAGTTCTGGGTGGTCCGTGTGGACTACTTCAGAGGCGGGAGGTCACTGCCGCTCAGGAGGACAACTATCATCCGACAGTCCGGTAGGAGGAGGAGTCTTCAGTCCCGGTGCGACCAGGAGCTGCACAGACACCGTCCAAGACCAGAGGTGAAGACCGCGCAAGGCGCGTGGTATTGTCGCCGAGCAAGCCTCGGGACAAGGTATGATTCACAAACCATCTTTCCTATTATATAGATGTTGACGCCATTCCTTTTGTTCCGGGTTTAGGGAGAATTTTTTTTTGTTTCCGCTGCTTCTCTACCTCCTATAAAACCCAACAGGGATCTCAATCCTTCACCACATAATGCCACTACCCCTCAAGGCTTCATCATCATACATCATCATGGGATATCAATCCCTTATCTCATCATCAAAGGATAACACCACAATCAGGCACTCAGCCTTTATCAGGTCACCAGACCTTTCTCATCATACTGGGGGTGCATGTTATCTCATCAACAAGGAACATCATTATTTTGTGTCATACAAAACACATACACCTCATAGCTCTTACCAGGCTATGAATTCATTTGATAATGCCTACATGGTTAGAGTGCATATCCGAAGAGTTATCTTGATCAGCAAATACTGATCTTTAGAGAACATATTATGAATATCATGTCATTAAGATTTAAGGTGCATAAGATTCGAACAACATCCATTATCATAAACACATGAAGCATAAAGTTGTAGATGGTATGTCAAACAACTTATATTATTGTTACCAAACCGTGAGCATCCACCATGCCCTATATATCATAACATCATGAACACAACCCTGATCTTGTCATCACATCAACCTTAGGTAGCCACCACGTTACTGGGTACAACCCAACTATCATATCTCATCATCAGAACCAAAGATGTGGGCTCAAGACAACAAGTTCACCAACTTAGGGTTACCGAGTTAGGCGCATCCCTCACCAAAGGTCTCGTCTACCCTCACCAAAGGTATCGCCTACCCTCACTAAAGGGATATCAGGTAGAGCACCATCCCTCACCCAAATGATATCGGTCACCACCAAAACCCTAGGGCACCAAGCCACATATGGGGAAACCAACACTATCATCATATCGACCAAGAACCTATATCGCCCGCTAGGGTTAGGTTTAGGGTTTTCCATGTTGGGAAACCACCAAAACCATATCGCCCAAGGAACACCACTACCATCCATCAAGCGACATCATGGGCAGCCCACCATGGCGCCCAAGGAGCTCACATATCACCCAAGGTAGCCCTATCATCCAAGCTAGGGTTTGGGACTCTCTATCGGTCAAGGCACCATATCACCCATCAAGGTTACACCAACCAAGATTTCATATAGGGAAACACCATATCGGCCAAGGACATATCACCCAACTACATCTTGGGTAAAGGTCCATATCGGTCAAGAGGTCAACAAGGTGTTCACCTACCATATCGCCCAAGCTCAACCCCAGAAGAGGGATATCGGGTAGAATACAACTTAGGGTATCGTGTAAGGGTTCAAAGGCCATGATGGGTTGGTCATCTTCAACCTCAAGACTGCCACCAAGAAGCCCTAAAAGATCAAGAGAGTTGTCTCACCTCTCAACAACTAAGTGAGAGAGGGGTTTTGCACAACTTCCATCACCTATCGGGCGACAAGGAGGTCCATCACCATATCGGCCATCCAACCCAAAACTCCACTCACCATTGAATTTAGGAGACCCTAGGCTCACCTTTCAACAACTAAGTGAGAGAGGGGTTTTGCCCAAAGAACTCCACATCCAATGGTTTGGCCAACCCAAGGCAAACATCTCAACAAGATCTAGGGTACATCTAAGGCAACCTTATCACCATTAAAGCAAGAGACATAGCTAGAAGATGACATGGCCGAAACATATAGCAAAGTAACATGATAAAGAAGTAGTATAGTAGGGTTAGGAGTTATGTAACCCACCTCAAGATCTAAAGCTCCAAGCTCCTAGCACCAAGCTCCAAGCTCCAAGGCACCACCTTCGGCCAACACAAAGAAGAAGAACTTGTAACCACCATGGCTGAAGATAAGGGAGAAGAAGAAGGTGCCAAGGAAAGGGAGAGATACCACAAGAGAAGGAAATACAAACTTGCAAGGTGTGCCGCCCAAGACACTAGCTGTATCGGCCACCACTTGCTCCTTTCTTCTCCTAGCTCAGACACCAAAAGAAGGGAAGCAACTAAAGGAACCAAAGAGACCTAGCAAGCGAGGGGGGTCGTTTATATACTAAGGGGTGAAGGGGAAGAGCAAGGCAAGGTGGCACCCGCCCCTAACACACTTGTCCAAGGATTGTGCCACATGCTAGAACCCCAAAAACACACGCCCATGAGGTGCCACCCACTTAGCAAAGCAACATCCACTTGTCCAAAGAAGGTGACACAAACGAGGCTAGGTGAAGGGTGTGTGTCACCCAAGATGGCAACCCAACACACCATGGCCAATACACCTCCTTGCCCGATACAACCAACACTCCCTTGGCCGATACACCAAGGTCCAACCCGATATCAAGCCTCAACAAGGCTCAACAAGGCTAAAAAAAAGCTCAACAAAGCTCAACAAAGTCGAAAGCTACTCAATCAAAGATACCAACCCATCCTCTCAATCCTAGAGGATGCAAGGAGAGAGAAAGACATCTCTCAAGGTGACAAACTGCACACCTACCCTAAAACTTAGGTAATTTGCAAGTTGCACCTCCACCTCTCAACTAAGCACAAAACAAACCCTAATCACAACTTCAGGTGATTAGTAAGCATCTAAACACAGGGTTCAGACAAAGCAGACAGGGTAAGCCCAAAGCAAGGGTCAGGGTCCCTACAAGCCATAAACCTCTAAAAAAGGATTTTGCCCCCGAAATCCGAAGAGAAAAGTGAGGGATACTTCTTCCTCATCTCTTCCTCGAGCTCCCACGTGGCTTCCTCAATGCCACGATGATGCCAAAGAACCTTTACAAGCACCAGGTCCTTCCTTTTCAACTTCTTCACTCTTATGTCAAGGATCATCACTGGACCTTCCTCATAGGTCACGTCTTCATCAAGCTCAACCTCAACCGACTGTATCACTGTCTCTGTGCCTGGATGACTTTTCTTCAGCATACTGACATGGAACACCGGATGTAACCTATGCAACTCTGGCGGTAGTTCTAACTTGTAAGCTACCTTGCCAACACATGCTATTACCGGATATGGCCCCATATACCTAGGAGACAACTTGCCTTTCCGGCCAAACCTCATCACGCCTTTCCATGGTGAGACCTTGAGATACACCTTGTCTCCCACCTGGAATTCTAGAGGTCGTTAGTGATTATCTGCATACGACTTCTGTCTATCCTATACCTCTTTTAATTGTTGCTGTATCACCTTGATCTTCTCTGTTGTCTGCTACACTAACTCAGGACCCACAAGCTGATACTCGCCAGACTCATACCAATATAGAGGAGATCTGCACTTCCTACCATATAAAGCCTCATAAGGTGCCATGTCGATACTCCATTGATGACTATTGTTGTAGGAAAACTCTATCAGACTGAGATGCATGTCTCAAATGCCTAGGAACTACAAGACACAAGCTCAGAGAAGATCTTCCAAAGTCTGAATAGTCCTTTCAGAATGTCCATCTATCTACCGGTGGAAAGCGGTACTGAATCTCAACTCCATTCCCAATGCTTTGTGTAACTGTTCCCAAAAATGACTCGTGAACTGGGGGCCTCTGCCGGAAACTATCGTTTTGGGCACACCATGCAAATGCACTATCACATCCACATATACCTGGGCAAGCTTTTCTACTGTATACGTTGTCTTCACAGGTATGAAATGAGCAGACTTCGACAACCTTTCCACTATCACCCAAATGGATTCATGATTCCTAGCTGTCCTCGGTAGATCAACTATGAAATCCATGGTTATATGATCCCATTTCCACTGCGGTATCGGCATGGGCTGTAACGTACCAACTGACTTTTGATGCTCAACCTTAACCTACTGGCATATCACACACTTAGCCACAAACTCATCCACATCTCTCTTCAAGCCAAACCACCAATATAGGTCCTTTAGATTATGATACATATTGGTGACACCTTGATGCATAACATACATTGACGTGTGTGCTTCCTCAAGCAGTAACTTCCTCAGATCATCAACATCGGGGACCACCATCCTATTATGATAACAAACTAGTCCATCCTCAGACTCATGGAAGCCATCATGCTTCTTGCTACCAAACTCTGTCCTGATCAACTGAACATAACATATTCTTGCTGTGCTTCTATGATCTGTTGCCTCAAAGTAGGCTTCACTTGCATCTATGTCAATAGCCCTTCCAACAAGGAGACTTCCAACTATACATTCATCTTCCGCAAAGAGACAGACATATCCCGCTTATGGCATATCAAATAACTCAACTATGCCTTCTTCATAGGAAGGGAAGAATACTTCCTTCTAAGCGCATCAGCTACCACGTTTGCCTTATCAGGATGATACTCAATGGTGCAATCATAATCATTGATCAGCTCCATCCAGTGACACTATCACATGTTCATCTCACTCTGCGAGAAGATATACTTCAGGTTCTTATGATCTGTAAAGATCTGACACACCTCCACATAAAGATAGTGTCTCCAAATCTTTAACGCATGGACCACCGCTGCCAGCTCCAAATCATGTGTTGGATAACAGTCCTCATGTTTCTTAAGTTGTCGCGAAGCAAAAGAAACCACATGATCTTCCTACATCATCACACATCCTAATCCTTTCTTGGAAGCATCATAGAAAACAACATAGCCTTTCCCAGGCTCTAGCAGCACCAACACTGGAGCACTAGTCAACTTCTCCTTCAAACTTTGGAAAGCTTGCTGACAATGATCATCCCAATCGAAAGGTACATCCTTCCTTGTCAACTTTGTCAACGGCAACGCGATTACACTGAAGTTCCTTATAAACCTCCAGTAGTATCGCTAAACCCAGAAAACTACGAACTTTAGTCGGCATCTTCAGTTGCTCCCATTCTACAACTGACTCCACCTTCTTGGGGTCCACTTTGACTCCTTTTGCAGATATCACATGACCCAAGAAAGTCACTTCTTTCAACCAGAATTCACACTTACTAAACTTGGCATACAACTGGTGTTGGTGAAGGAGAGTCAACGGTTGTCGAAGATGATGTTCATGCTCTTGACTGTCCCGACTATAGATCAAGATGTCATCTATGAAGACCAAAACAAACTAATCTAGAAACGGATGGAACATCCTATTCATCAGATCCATGAAAGTAGCAGGTGCATTGGTTAGCCCAAATGGCATAACCACAAACTCAAAGTGACCATACCTTGTCCTGAAAGATGACTTTGGTATGTCATCATCCTTGATCCTCAACTGATGATATCCTGACCGTAGATCGATCGTCAAGAACACTGTAGTACCACACAACTGATCAAACAGATCGTCTATCCTCAATAAAGGATACTTGTTTTTTATCGTAACCTTGTTCAACTGCCGGTAGTCTATGCACAAACGTATCGATTCATCCTTCTTCTTTACGAATAGAACTAGAGCACCCCATGGCGATGTTCTTGGTCTGATGAAACCTTTATCTAGAAACTTCTGCAACTATTTCTTCAACTCTACCATCTCTACTGGAGCCATCCTGTATGGTGTCTGAGCAACTGGATGTGTCCCTGGCACTAGATTGATCTCAAAGGCAATCTCTTAAGGTGGAGCAACACCAGGAAACTCATCGGGAAACACATCGGAAAATTCTTTGACAATAGGCACATCCTCAAGGCTATAACCTTCTACCTTGATTGTGGCAACACATCCCAATATCACACAGACAGCGAGGTCATACGCGAAAACGTGCGGAAATCACCATAACCACAGATTACCAAAACTCGGGTTAATTAACACCGATTGCGAAAAATGGATAAACTGAGAAACTATTACATTCCAGTCCACATCTTGTAGGAAAACAGGTTATATAAACATATACAAGCCTTGATACGTGTTCACAGCTTAGAGCAACAGCTGTCTTGTCATCTCATGAGTTCATCACCTGTTTATGTACATAAAGGCCCACATCCGGCCATCAACATGATATACAAAACATCAATGATTATACATCGTGAAACAGCGTCAAAATACCTCCAAGGACCTGAGAGTACAGGGATGACTCTAAGACTCTACTACAAAACATCCAAAACAACAACATATCCATCACTTGCCTTCTACTTCTCTTCTTGCTGCTCGGCCGCAACTCTGAGACCACCACCACGTCTAGCTCGACCACCTAAAAAGGGTGTAAACCAGCGGGGTGAGACACACAGTCCTAGTGAGAAACATAACTCCCCGCCGAAACTACAAAACCTCAGATATATATATATATATATATATAAAGCAGATAACTGATAAGAAGTATAACAGGAGCAGTTATAAAATAAAGTTGTTCATACATAGCAAGCTTACCAAATGTACTCAAGTATTTCTTTATGGAACATGATTAACAAGATAAAATGTATTGCCACCTAACATGAGGAACATATAAGTAACTGCAAGATATGATAAGATTAACTACACAAACAAGGCCTCAACAATTGTTTCGTGTTTGTCTTAAGCAGTAATACTATTCGGCTGAATTACATATTATTATTATGCCCTGAGGAAGTGAGACGTACCGCTCAGATCCAACCTTCGGTTACAAAACCCAAGCCGGTGCCATACAAGGTCAATGGGAGAGCCAGACTCCATGACCTCTCCGCCTCATGGTTAGTGCATGAGTACAACACAAGCAGGACCACAGTCTCATGCTGAAGTGGTCTTAGCTACAGGGTCAGGCTACCCTCTGCCTAGCCCGCCTCGGTACAGGTCTCGGTGCTAGTGAAACTGAGCCACATGCCTGCTCACCGTGCTCTGAGCCATGAACGCATTCATGCTCCTCATATCACATATCCTGAGCCATGGGCCTGTTCACCATGCTCTTATCACAATTGGGCTACGGGCCTTAATCTGCACCCTGAAGTCTACAACCAAATTTGCACTCTTACCTCCTCACTTTAGGCTAGGAGAAACCTCTCATATTCAACAATATGCGCTCTGGGTTAACCCGTAGGAGAACCCATTTCACCATCACCAATTCCTGACGATGATGGATCTATGGCCAGGGCAACTACATGATATATTTCACTGTGATTAATTAGTATATTTTATATGGATTGCAAGATTCAACCAAGTTATATAACATGCAATTATAACAAAAGTAAACAATATAAAACTCAACAGTTTGCTCTTACTACAATTCACATCATACTGATCCATCACAAGGATCCCACATCACATGTTATCAGTTAGCATCTTACCAATCATCTAGATCCATATCAAGGGTCATCACATGCCATGGGATCTCAATCCCTTATCACATAGTGCCACTACCTCTCAAGGCTTACATCATCATCATAATGGGATAGAAATCATGTTCATTATAAGATTATTTCAATATCAAGAGTAACAATTACAGCAGGGTTACTGAACATATACATATACCTCATAGTCCTTTTATTTGACTATGCATCACCTGCATGGTTAGTGTACTTCAATAATCAAAGGTTTAACAGAGAGACCATGCTATCAATACAAGGTGACATCAAAGATTAGATATACTTTCTCAATCATGTTTCAACTTATGATCATGGGCATAGGGTACATCATTAAGCAAACCTTCTTACATGCTTATCATTTTCCTTAGCATTGTACACATAATCATGATGATCAAGTTCATGCATATAGTCATGTTAGATATAAAGGACAAGCATTACCATTACCATTACCATTAAGTAAGCAAGGAGTCACCGTCGTGTTAAGCAAGGACATATACAACTAATCTGCTTTCCATGATACACAAAACCCTCACTAAAAGCGCTAGGAACCCTCAGTAGAGGTTGTATCGGGCAACCTACGCTCACCCATTGCTCATCACACAATGAATGACACAAAGGCAGCCAACAACGCTGCATTACCACTCAGGCAACCAAGTGTGCAGCAGGGCAATGATGCATCAGTGTCGCGCACAAGGGGGTGTCGGGCACCCAGCCCTATCGGGCAATGCCCGTCATAAGACATGCTATCAGCCGACACAAGCCAAGGTGATGCCCGTCACAGGCTGCTCAGCAACGCCTGTCACAAGGTGACTATCTAAGGTCATGCCACAGGAGATATTGTTCAAGGGAGTAACTCACCCATCCTATCATGCAACCAACTGAACCACAGCCTAATGGCCGTCACAGGGTAAGGTGAGGTTGTGACGCCCGTCACCAGAGCAAGGGATATCACCTGTCACAACAGGCCTATCGTCCATCACTCCCTCACTTTTATTGTGCAAGGCTAGGTCAAGAGGGTTGTCGGGCAGCACCTCCCCAAGCTCACAACGACCAAGGTACCACTTACAAGGTCATCTTCTACCTTAAGCACAAGGTCACCTGAAACCCTAGTGGGTCAAGAAGACGGCTCACCTCAATCGACTAAGAAAGAGGGGTCTCGCACATTAACTATCACCAAACGGGTCACAAGGAAAACCCTAGAAAGAGTCACCACTAATACCAAGCTCACCCTTCTAGTCCATGGTGAGAGGAGAGTGTTGCTTAGGCAACTAGAATACAAGCTCACCTCAATCGGCTAGGAAAGAGGGGTATTGCTCATGATACTAGGAGCTCAAGCTCACTCCTCTAGACCAAGGGGAGAAAGGAGTATTTCTCACCAAGAAACCCTAGATTAAAGGATCGGCCAACAAGAAAACTTAAGCAAGATACTAGTCTAACAACATATAAACAAGATCATAGAAGGAGATAGTGTAGTTAGGGTTAGGAGTCATGTAACCCGCCTTAAGCAAGCTCCAAGCTCCTAGCTCCAAGCACCACCAAGCAAGGAAGAAGGAAGCTCCAAGGATCTCAGCCACCAAGCTTGCTCTTCCAAGGGGGTATCGGCCAACAACTTGCAAGGAGAAGGGTGTGTCGTGCACACCAAGGTAGAGAGGGAAAACTAAGGAACAAAAGGGACTCTAAGAAAAGGAAAGGAACCACCTATATCAAAGGAAAGGGAGGAGAAAACAAGGTGGAACCAAACAAGGTGTCGCCTACCTAGGGACACTTGTCCTAGTGCACGATCCACCACTCTAGCAAGCCCTAAACACTTGTCCAAGGTCATTGCCATATGCAAGCATCATGCACTAAGTGTCCACTAGTGGTGACACAAAAGAGGTCAAAGCTTGGTCAAAGACTCAAGGGCGACACACTCCAGCACCATGGGCGACACACCACCAGCACCATGGGCGACACAGACCCTGGGCATCACAAGCTCAGGCTGATACAGCTTGCTCTTGCCCGACACAGGGCACAAGGAAGCAAAGGCAACACTCAACAAGGCCCAACAAACTCAGCCAAGCCCAAAAGAGACTCAAGCAACAAGCCCAAACCTTCCTCTCTACTCTAGAGGAACCAAGGAGAGAGAGGAACACCTCTCAATGTGGCAAACTTGCCCACAAACCCTAGACTTGGTTTATTTGCAAGTAGCACCTCCAACTCTCAACAAAGCTCAAACAAACCCTAATCACCACCAAAGGTGATTAGAAAACAACAAAGCACCAAGGTTAAGCAAAGCAAATAGGGTAAACCCTAAACGAAGGTCAGGGTCCTTACAGACTAACCCCCTACAAAGGGATTTCGTCCCCAAAATCAGAAGAGAAAAGTGAGGGATACTTCCTCCTCGTCTCTTCCTCAAGCTCCCATGTGGCTTCCTCAATGCCACGATGATGCCAAAGAACCTTCACAAGAACCAGGTCCTTCCTCTTCAGCTTCTTAACTCTTTTGTCAAGGATCACCACAGGACCTTACTCGTAGGTCACATCTTCATCAAGCTCAACCTCAACTGGCTGTATCAATGTTCCCGAATCCGGATGGCTTTTCTTCAGCATACTAACATGGAACATTGGATGTAACCTGTGCAACTCTGGAGGCAACTCTAACTCGTAAGCTACCTTGCCAATACATGCTAAGACTGAGTAAGGCCCCATATACCTGGGTGAAAGCTTACCCTTTTGGCCAAACCTCAGCACACCTTTCCACAACAAGACTTTAAGATACACTTTGTCTCCTACCTGGAACTCCAAAGGTCGTCGGCGATTGTCTGCATAAGACTTCTGCCTATCCTGTGCCACTTTTAACTATTGTTGTATCACTTTGATCTTCTCTATTGTCTGATGTACTAACTCAAGACCCAAAAGATGATACTCACCAGACTCATACCAACACAAAGGGGATCTACACTTCCTTCCATACAAAGCCTCATAAGGAGCCATATCAATGCTCTGCTGATAACTATTGTTGTAGGCAAACTCTATCAAACTGAGATGCACATCCCAGTTGCCTAGAAACTACAACACACAAGCTCGAAGGAGATCTTCCAAAGTCTAAATAGTCCTTTCAGACTGTCCATCTGTCTGCGGGTGAAAGGCGGTACTGAACCTCAACTGCGTTCCCAACGCTCTGTGCAACTGCTCCCAGAAACGACTCGTGAACTGAGGACCTCTGTCCGAAACTATCGTCGCTGGTATACCATGCAAACACACTATCTCATCTACATACACTCGAGTGAGCTTTTTTGCTGTATACGTCATCTTCACAGGTATGAAATGGGCAGACTTCGTCAATCTGTCCACTATCACCCAAATGGAATCATGATTCCTAGTTGTCTTGGGTAGACCAACTATGAAATCCATAGTTATATGATCCCATTTCCACTGCGGTATCGGCAATGGTTGCAACGTACCTACCGGCTTCTGATGCTCAGCCTTGACTTGCTGACAAACCGCACATCTAGCCACGAACTCAGCTACATCTCTCTTCAAGCCGGGCCACCAATACAAGTCCTTCAGACTATGATACATCTTGGTGACACCTGGATGCATAGCATACATCGACGTGTGTGCTTCCTCAAGTACTAACTTCCTCAGCTCATCAACATCAGGAACCACCATCCTATCACGATAGCAGACTAGCCCATCCTCGGACTCATGGAACCCATCATGCTTTTCGTTGCCGAACTCTGATCGGATCAACTGTACTGCATCATCTGTCCACTGTGCATCTTTGATCTGATGTCTCGACGTAGGCTTGACTTGCATCTGTGCTAAAAGTCTAGCTAACAAGGAAACTTCCATCTATACATTCATATTTCACAAGGAAACAAACATATCCTGTCTATGGCATACCAGAGAACTCAACTGTGCCTTCTTCGAAGAAAGAGAGGAAGACTTTCTGCTAAGCGCATCAGCTACCACATTTGCCTTATCAGGATGATACTCGATAGTGCAGTCGTAATCATTGATCAAATCCATCCATCGACGTTGTCGCATGTTCAACTCGTGCTGCAAAAAGATATACTTCAGATTCTTATGATCCGTAAAGATCTGACACACTTCCCGATACAGATAGTGTCTCCAAATCTTCAATGCATGAACCACCGCTGCCAACTCCAAGTCATGAGTCAAATAGTTCTCCTCGCGTTTCTTAAGCTGTCTTGAAGCAAAAGAAACCACATGATCTTCCTGCATTAGCACATAACCTAAGCCTTTCTTGGAAGCATCACAGAAAACCACATAGCCCTTCCCAGGCTCTGGAAGGATTAACACTGGAGCACTGGTCATCTTCTCCTTCAAACTCTGGAAAGCTTGTTGACATCGATCATCCCAAATGAAAGGTACATCCTTTCTCGTCAACTTCGTCATCGGCAACACAATCATACTGAAGTCCTTGATAAACCTTCGGTAGTATCCAGCTAAACCCAGAAAACTACGAACTTCTATCGGCGTCTTCGGTTGTTCCCAATCCGCAATGGATTCCACCTTCTTCGGATCTACTTTGACCCCTTCAACAGATATCACATGACCCAAGAAAGTCACTTCTTCCAACCAGAACTCACACTTACTGAACTTGGCATACAACTGATGTTGGCGAAGAAGAGTCAACGCTCGTCGAAGATGTTGCTCATGCTCTTGTCTGTCCCGACTATAGATCAAGATGTCATCTATGAAGACTATAACAAACTGATCTAAGAACAGACGCAACACTCTGTTCATCAGGTCCATGAAAGAAGCAGGTGCATTGGTTAGCCCGAACGACATAACAACGAATTTGAAGTGACCATACCTCGTCCTGAAAGCTGACTTTGGTATGTCATCCGCCTTTATCCTCAACTGATGATATCAAGACCGTAGATCGATCTTTGAAAACACTGTAGCACCACACAACTGATCAAATAGATCATCTATCCTTGGTAATGGGCACTTGTTCTTGATCGTGACTTTGTTCAGCTGCCGGTAATCTATACACAACTGCATCAAACCATCCTTCTTCTCGACGAACAACACAGGAGCACCCCAAGGCGACGTGCTCGGTCAGATAAAACCTTTGTCCAACAACTCTAGCAACTGCTTCTTAAGCTCAGCCATCTCTACTGGAGCCATCCTGTACGATGTTTGTGCAACTGGCTGCGTACCTGGGACCACATTGATCTCAAAATCAATCTCTCAGGGTGGAGGAACACCAGGAAACTCTTCAGGAAACACGTCGGCAAACTCTCGGACAACTGACACCTCCTCAAGGCTAGGACCTTTGCACCTTGGCATCCACAACGGTATCCACAACGTGAGCTAAGAACGCCTCACATCCCTGTCGGAACAACTTCTCTGCCACCATAGCTGATACCAGACACGTCGGAAGAATCTTCCTATCTCCCTGAAAGATCCACTTCCCTCCAGCATCATCAAACACTGCCTGCTTGGAACCACAGTCCAAAACAACCTTATACTTCTCTAAGGTATCCATCCCCAGGATAACATCAAAACCATGCATATCAAGTGGTATAAGATCCACTTGAATGTGGTGTCCTGAGAAAGACAAGACACAAGATGGACACTCTTCTCGAAGCAACGAGGAGCCATCAAGAGGGGTTTCTAACAACAAACTATCCTTCTTACAGCTAACAAGTGAACGACAGTTTTCAAGCATACTATAGGTGATAAAAGAGTGTGTAGAACTCGGGTCAACCAGAACAGATATAAAGCAAGAAGAAGACATATCAGAATGAAATAACTCCATCTGACCTGTCACTACTCGCGGGTTGACTTTCGCCTCCGGCTGACTCATAGCATAGAATCGAGTCGTTGCTTGCTGTCCACGACCTCTGCTTCCTTGAGCAGACGATCCAGCTTGAGATGCTGAATCACATCGTCGTCCTCTGCTACCACCGAGATTCTATCTATCTGATCCTTGATGATTCTGCCTCGGCTGCAGCGTCACTTCAACATCTCTATTTGGGCAGTTGAACCTCCAATGCCCGATCTGACCACACAGATGGCATGCTCTATCATCAACCCGTGGCCTAGATGGCCCTGTCACTGCCAAAGAAGTTGTACTGTGTGCCTTAGATGGTGAAGAAGCATAACCTCTTCCCTTACTCGGAGACCACTGAGACGGTCCACGAAAACCTCTCATCACTGACAGTGTTGCAAACCTTGGCTTCTTGAAGCCACCAAACCTCTGCCCCTGGAACTGAGCAGGTCTCTTCTTAGCCATAGACTCTCTCTTCTCCTTTACTGATCGTTCGATCCTCCGAACAGATTCCACGAACGTAGAAAACCACTCCCGGTTCTCCAACGTAGACACAGGTGTTGTCAACTCAGAACTCAGACCTTTCTCGAAGCATCTAATTCACTCTTAATCTGTCGCCGCCATGTGAGGACAGAACCTCAACAGATCCATGAACTTTGCCTCATACTCAGTGATGTTCATCGTTCCTTGTCGCAGGCTCTCAAACTGACTAATCTTCTCATCCAGATACGTCTTCAGAAAGTATCTACTGACGAAAAACCTCCCAACAGATCACCTCACCGGGCCGCTTCTCTTCCTCGATGGTCCACCAGTGACCAGCACTACCCTTCAGAAGGTAGACAGCATGCTTTACATTGTCTACTTCGGGGATGTCGAGGATCCAGAAAGCCTTCTCAAGACTTGTCAACAACAGATATGCATCCGCTGGATCAGTTGTTCCAGCATACTCCGAAGCTCTGACTCGGCGAAGCCTCTTGAAGGTCTTCCCAATACCCGATGCTTCACCATGGGGAGCCTGTGCTCTCGGAGGAGGCACTGGCAATCGCTCAACCATGAGATTCATCATAGCGATCATCTGCCCCATAAGCTGTTGATAGGAAGGATGTTCAAGAACGGCTGGGTTAGGTTGGGGGACCTCAGGCACCTGACCTTCATGTGCCCGCCCTACAGCTCCATCAACTGATGCAGCATCGATGTGCTCAACAGCATGTTCTTCATGGTTTCCAGACATCTTGGCTTTTCTTCCACTGAGAGCAGAAGATGATTGTGAGAAAATATGGAAGACGCACAAGAACAGACACAACCTAGTCCAAGATCCCTGTAGACTCAGCGAACCTAACGCTCTGATACCAAAACTTGTAGCAACACATCCCACTATCACACAGACAGCGAGGTGTTATGCGAAAACGTGCGGAAATCACCATAACCACAGATTACCAAAACTCGGGTTAATTAACACCGATTGCGGAAAATGGATAAACTGAGAAACTATTACATTCCATTCCACATCTTGTAGGAAAACAGGTTATATAAACATATACAAGCCTTGATACGTGTTCACAGCTTAGAGCAACAACTGTCTTGTCATCTCATGAGTTCATCACCTGTTTATGTACATAAAGGCCCACATCCGACCATCAACATGATATACAAAACATCAACAATTATACATCGTGAAACAGCTTCAAAACACCTCCAAGGACCTGAGAGTATAGGGATGACTCTAAGACTCTACTACAAAACATCCAAAATAGCAGCATATCCATCGCTTGCCTTCTACTGCTCTTCTTGCTTCTAGGCCGCAACTCCGTGAGCACCACCACGTCTAGCTCGACCACCTAAAAAGGGTGTAAACCCGTAGGGTGAGACACACAGTCCCAGCGATAAACATAACTCCCCTCCGAAACTACAAAACCTCGGATATATATATAAAGCAGATAACTGATAAGAAGTATAACAGGAGCAGTTATAAAATAAAGCTGTTCATACATAGCAAGCTTACTAAATGTACTCAAGTATTTCTTTATGGAACATGATTAACAAGATAAAATGTATTGCCACCTAACATGAGGAACATATAAGTAACTTCAAGATATGATAAGATTAACTACACAAACAAGGCCTCAACCAATGTTTCGTGTTTGTCTTAAGTAGTAATACTATTCGGCTGAATTACGTATTATTATTATGCCCTGAGGAAGTGAGTCGTACCGCTCAGATCCAACCTTTGGTTACGAAACCCAAGTCGGTGCCATACAAGGCCAATGGGAGAGCCAGACTCCATGACCTCTCCGCCTCATGGTCAGTGCATGAGTACAACACAAGCAGGACCACAGTCTCATGCTGAAGTGGTCTTAGCCACAGGGTTAGGCTACCCTCTGCCTAGCCCGCCTCGGTACAAGTCTTGGTGCTAGTGAAACTCAGCCACGGGCCTATTCATCGTGCTCTAAGCCATGAACGCATTCATGCTCCTCATATCACATATCCTGAGCCATGGGCCTGTTCACCATGCTCTTATCACAATTGGGCTACGGGCCTGAATCTGCACCCTGGAGTCTACAACCGAAGTTGCACTTTTACCTCCTCACTTTAGGCTAGGAGAAACCTCGCATATTCAACAATATGTGCTCTGGGTTAACCCGTAGGAGAACCCATTTCACCATCACCAATTCCCGACGATGATGGATCTATGACCAGGGCAACTACATGATATATTTCACTGTGATTAATTAGTATCTTTTATATGGATTGCAATATTCAACCAAGTTATATAACATGCAATTATAACAAAAGTAAACAATATAAAACTCAATAGTTTGCTCTTACTACAATTCACATCATACTGATCCATCACAAGGATCCCACATCACATGTTATCACTTGGCCTCTTGCCAATCCTCCAGATCCATCTCAAGGGTCATCACATGCCATGGGATCTCAATCCCTTATCACATAGTGCCACTGCCTCTCAAGGCTTACATCATCATCATAATGGGATAGCAATCATGTTCATTATATGATTATTTCAATATCAAGAGTAACAATTACAGCAGGGTTACTCAACATATACATATACCTCATAGTCCTTTTATTTGACTATGCATCACCTGCATGGTTAGTGTACTTCAATAATCAAAGGTTTAACAGAGAGACCATGCTATCAATACAAGGTGACATCAAAGATTAGATATACTTTCTCAATCATGTTTCAACTTATGATCATGGGCATAGGGTACATCATTAAGCAAACCTTCTTACATGCTTATCAGTTTCCTTAGCATTGTACGGATAATCATGATGATCAAGTTCATGCATATAGTCATGTTAGATATAAAGGACAAGCGTTACCATTACCATTACCATTAAGTAAGCAAGGAGTCACCGTCGTGTCAAGAAAGGACATATACAACTAATCTTCTTTCCATGATACACAAAACCCTCACTACAAGCGCTAGGAACCCTCACTAGAGGTTGTATCGGGCAACCTACCCTCACCCATTGCTCATCACACAACGACTGACACAAAGGCAGCCAACAACACTGCGTTACCACTTAGGCAACCAAGCATGCAGTAGGGCGACGCTGCGTCGGTGTCGCGCACAAGGGGGTGTCGGGCACCCAGCCCTATCGGGCAACACCCGTCACAAGACATGCTATCGGCCGACACAAGCCAAGGTGATGCCTGTGACAGGCTGCTCAGCAATGCCCGTCATAAGGTGACTATCTGCCAAGGTCATGCCACAGGAGATATCGTTCAAGGGAGTAACTCACCCATCCTATTGTGCAACCAACTGAACCACAACTTAATGGCCGTCACAGGGTAAGGTGAGGTTGTGACGCCCGTCACTAGAGCAAGGGATATCGCCCGTCACAACAGGCCTATCGTCCAGCACTCCCTCACTTGTATTGTGTAAGGCTAGGTCAAGAGGACTGTCGGGCAGCACCTCCCCAAGCTCACAACGACCAAGGTACCACTTACAAGGTCATCTTCTACCTTAAGCACAAGGTCACCCGAAACCCTAGTGGGTCAAGAAGACAGCTCACCTCAATCGACTAAGAAAGAGGGGTCTTGCACATCAACTATTACCAAACGGGTCACAAGGAAAACCCTAGAAAGAGTCACCACTAATACCAAGCTCACCCTTCTAGTCCATGGTGAGAGGAGAGTGTTGCTTAGGAAACTAGAACACAAGCTCACCTCAATCGGCTAGGAAAGAGGGGTATTGCTCATGATACTAGGAGCTCAAGCTCACTCCTCTAGACCAAGGGGAGAAAGGAGTATTTCTCACCAAGAAACCCTAGATCAAAGGATCGGCCAACAAGAAAACTTAAGCAAGATACTAGTCTAACAACATATAAACAAGATCATAGAAGGAGATAGTGTAGTTAGGGTTAAGAGTTATGTAACCCGCCTTAAGCAAGCTCCAAGCTCCTAGCTCCAAGCACCACCAAGCAAGGAAGAAGGAAGCTCCAAGGATCTCAGCCACCGAGCTTGCTCTTCCAAGGGGGTATCGGCCAACAAATTGCAAGGAGAAGGGTGTGTCGTGCACACCAAGGTAGAGAGGGAAAACTAAGGAACCAAAGGGACTCTAAGCAAAGGAAATGAACCACCTATATAGAAGGAAAGGGAGGAGCAAACAAGGTGGAACCAAACAAGGTGTCGCCTACCTAGGGACACTTGTCCTAGTGCACAATCTACCACTCTAGCAAGCCCTTAACACTTGTCCAAGGTCATTGCCATATGCAAGCATCATGCACCAAGTGTCCACTAGTGGTGACACAAATGAGGTCAAAGCTTGGTCAATGACTCAAGGGCGACACACTCCAGCACCATGGGCGACACACCACCAACACCATGGGCGACACAGACCCTGGGCGTCACAAGCTCAGGCCGATACAGCTTGCTCTTGCCCGACGCAGGGCACAAGGAAGCAAAGGCAACACTCAACAAGGCCCAACAAACTCAACCAAGCCCAAAAGAGACTTAAGCAACGAGCCCAAACCTTCCTCTCTACTCTAGAGGAAGCAAGGAGAGAGAGGAACACCTCTCAAGGTGGCAAACTTTCCCACAAACCCTAGACTTGGGTTATTTGCAAGTAGCACCTCCAACTCTCAACAAAGCTCAAACAAACCCTAATCACCACCAAAGGTGATTAGCAAGCAACAAAGCACCAAGGTTAAGCAAAGCAAATAGGGTAAACCCTAAACGAAGGTCAGGGTCCTTACATTGATATCCACAACATGAGCCAAGAACGCTCTACAACCTTGCCACAACAACTTCTCTGCCACCATAGCTGACACCAAACATGTTGGAAGAATCTTCCTATATCCTTAGAAGATCCACTTCTCACCATAGTTAGCGAACACCGCTTTCTTGGAACCATAGTCTAGCACAACCTTATACCTCTCTAAGGTATCCATCCCAAGGATTACATCGAATCCATGCATATCCAGTGGTATGAGATCCACTTGTACGTTGTGTCCCAAAAAGGATAGAACACAAGATGGACACACCTCGCGAAGCATCGAGGAACCATCAAGAGGGGTTTCTAACAACAAGCTATCTTTCTTACAGCTAACAGGTAAAAGACAAATATCAAGCATACTACGAGCGATGAAAGAGTGTGTAGCACCCAGGTCAACCAAAATAGATACAAAGCAAGAAGAAGACAAATGAGAATGAAATAACTCCATCTGACCTGCCACCACTCGGGGGTTGACTATCGCCTCAGGCTGACTCATAGCATAGAATCGAGTCATTGATTGTTGTTGTCCACATCCTCTTCTTCCTTGAGGAGATGATTGTGCTTGCGATGCTTGACCGCGTCCTTGCCCTCTTTTACCACTAGACTGCAATCTATCTGATCCCTATTGATTCTGCCTCGGTTGTTGCATCACTTCGACATCTCTCCTTGGGCAATTTGACTTCAAATGCCCTGTCTATCCACAATGATAGCATGACATGTCTTCTATCTATGGCCTAGATGGCCCTGTCACTGCTACTGAAGTTGTACTGTGGGCTCTAGATGGTGAAAATATGTGCCCTCTTCCTTTACTTGGAGACCACTGTGATGGCACACTGGAGCTCTGCATCGTAGAAGGTGCAGAAAACCTCGGCTTCGTGTGGCTGTCAAACCTCTATTTCTGGAACTGAGCAGACTTTTTCTTGGACATGGTCGCTCTCTTCTCCTTAACTGATCGGTCAATCCTTCGGACAGACTCCACAAACGTGGCAAACCACTCCTAGTTTTCTAAAGCAGCAACAGGTTTCGTCAGCTCATCACTCAGACCTTTCTGAAACTATCTGATTCTCTCATCATCTATCGCCACCATGTGAGGACAAAACCTCAGCAAGTCCATAAACTTGGCTTCATACTCAGTGATGCTCATGGATCCTTGGCACAGACGCTCAAACTGACTAATATTTTCATCCAGATAGGTCTTCGGGAAGTATCGACTCACGAACTCCCATCAGAAGACATCCCAACCGATCACCTCACCAGGCTGTTTCTCCTCCTCGATGGCCCACCAGTGGCCAACACTACCTTTCAGAAGGTAGACATCATGCTTGACTTTGTTTGCTTCAGAGATGTCAAGGATAAGGGAAGGCCTTCTCAAGACCTGTCAGCCACATATCTACATCCGCTGGATCAGCTGTTCCAGCATAATCCAAAGATCCGACTCGACAAAGCCACTCGAAGATCTTCCCTATACCCAAAGATTCACCATAGGGAGCATGTGCTCTTGGCAGAGGTACTGACAATCTTTCCACCATGAGATTCATTGTAGCCATTAACTTCCCCATAAGATGTTGATAGCTAGGGTTTTCGAGAATGGCCGGGTCAAGCTGGGGGACCTCAGGTACCCGATCTTCATGTTCTTGTACTCGTACTCCATCAACAGATGCAACATCACTTCTCTCGACAGCATATTCTTCATGATTTCCAGACATCTTTAAGCTTTATCTTCTGCTAGGGGCAGAAGGTTATTGTAAGAAAATCTGGAAAACTCACAAGAACAGACACCAGCCTAGTCCTAGATCCCTGTAGACTCAACGAACCTAGAGATCTGATACCAAACTTATCATGACATCCCACTATCACACAGACAATGAAATGCCACACAAAAATGTGCGGAACCTCCATAGACCACATATTACCAAAAACACATGTTAATTAAAACCAATTGCAGAAAGCAGATAATAAAGAAACTATTACATCCAGATCCTTATCCTATAAAGAAACATGTTATATAAATAAACATAAACCTTGATATATGTCAACAGCTCATAGGACCTAACTGTCCCATAGGCACAAAGAGTTCACCACCTGTTTATATACAGAATAGGCCATACCAAGCCAACAACAGGATGAATAAGCTACATCAATTATACATCGTGAAACGTCGTCAAAACACCTCCAAGGACCTGAGAGTATAGGGATGACTCTAGGACTCTACTACTAAAATAGTAGCATATCCATCTCTTGTCTCCTACTATTCTTCTTGCTGCTCGACCACAACCTCACAACCACCACCACATCTAGCATGATCACCTAAAAAGGTTTAGAACCAGCGGGGTGAGACACACAGTCCCAGCGAGAAACATAACTCCCCACCAAACTATAAAACTTCAGGAAAGCTAGAACAGATAAAATAGATAACTAATATAAGTAGTTCATATATGCAGCATACTGAACAAACTAACTTTATTAACAAACTTACCAAGATATCAGAGAGGCATATAACCAAATATTTCTTATGGAACATGATTGACAAGGCAATTTATATAAGAACTTATCATAAGATATGAGGAACATGTAATTAATTGCAAGATATAACTAGGGCAACTATACAAGCAAGGCCTCAACCAATGTTCCATGTTTTGCCCTAATCAATATATATACTATACGGCTGGATTATAATTTATTATGCCCTGAGTAAGTGAGCTGTACTGCTCAAATCCAACCTTCGACTACGAAGCCCAAAACCGGTGCCATACAAGGTCAATGGAAGAGTCGGACTCCATGACCTCACCTCCTCATGGTCAGTGCACAATATCCAAAGCAGGACCACAGTCTCTTGCTTAGGTGGCCTCAGCCACATGGTCAGCTCTGTAGGCTACCCTTTTCTCTAGCCTACCTTGGTATTGGTCTCGACACTAGCATACCTTGAGCCACAGGCCTATTCACCGTGCTCCTGAGCCATGAACACATTCATGCTCTATCACACTGAGCCATGGGCCTGTTCACCATGCTCTAACCATACTAAGTCTACAACTGAAGTTGTACTATAATCCTCCTATTTTTGGCTATGAGTCTGAAACTTCCTTCGTAACTCCCGGAACTTCTTCGTAATGGCACCGTTCCATGCCTCATTTCATAAGGAACCTCAAAGTGGCCCTATTTTCATTATATTCCATCTATATCCCAATTCCATTCATTTAATATCCCTTTAGTATCATTGACATAAGAGATGTCATTTATAATCTATCTCTTTCCGTATATAGAAAGTTAAGAAATCATCATATAATAATCGAGAAATTGCAATAGAAAAGTAACAAGGGAGGTTTGTGATGATTTTGAAATCTTTTCTACTAGGTAATCTATTATCCTTATGCATGAAGATAATCAATTCGGTCGTTGCGGTCAGACTCTATTATGGATTTTTGACCACATTCTCCATAGGGAACCCTGCATATTCAACAATATGCGCTCCAGGTAATCTCACAGGATAAACCTGTTTCACCATCACCAGCTACTGACGATGATGGATCTATGGCTAGGGCAAACTATATGAAATGTTCATCTGTAATTAATTAGTATATTTTAAGTGAATTGTTGAGGCAACTAAGTTATAAAACATAAACAACATTGTGTCACGCCATTACTGTCATTATCATATTGCCATGGGATCTCAATCCCTCATCACATAATTCCACTGCCCCTCAAGGCTTCATCATCATACATCATCATGGGATATCAATCCCTTATCTCATCATCAGAGGATAACACCTCAATCAGACACTCAACCTTTATCAGGTCACCAGACCTTTCTCGTCATACTAGGGTTGCATATTATCTCATCAACAAGGAACATCATTATTCCGTGTCATACAAAACACATACACCTCATAGCTCTTACCTGGCTATGAATTCATTTGATAATACCTACGTGGTTAGAATGCATATCTGAAGGGATAGCTTGATTAGCAAATACAGATCTTTAGAGAACATATTATGAATATCATGTCATTAAGATTTAAGGTGCATAAGATTGGAACAACATCCATTATCATAAACACATGAAGCATAAAGTTGTAGATGGTATGACAAACAACTAATATTATTGTTACCAAACCGTGAGCATCCACCATGCCCTATATCTCATAACATCATGAACACAACCCTGATCTTGTCATCATATTAACCTTAGGTAGCCACCATGTTACTGGGTACAACCCAACTATCATATCTCATCATTAGAACCAAAGATGTGGGCTCAAGACAACAAGTTCACCAACTTAGGGTTACCGGGTTAGGCGCATCCCTCACCAAAGGTGTCATCTACCCTCATCGAAGGTATCTCCTACCCTCACTAAAGGGATATTGGGTAGAGCACCATCCCTCACCCAAACGATAACGGTCACCACCAAAACCCTAGGGCACCAAGCCACATATGGGGAAACCAGCATATCATGCAACCACGCACAAGAGGGTATCAGGCAGCCATGTACAAGAGTGTATCGGGCAACACTATCATCATATCGGCCAAGAACCTATATCGCCCACTAGGGTTAGGTTTAGGATTTTCCATGTTGGGCAACCACCAAAACCATATCGCCCAAGGCACACCACTACCATCCATCAAGAGACATCACTGGCAGACCACCATGGCGCCCAAGGAGCTCCCATATTGCCCAAGGTAGCCCTATTGTCCAAGCTAGGGTTTGGGACTCTCTATCGGTCAAGGCACCATATTGCCCATCAGGGTTACATCAACCAAGACTCCATATCAGGCAACACCATATCAGCCAAGGTCATATCACCCAACTACATCTTGGGTAAAGGTCCGTATCGGTCAAGAGGTCAACAAGGTGTTCACCTAGCATATCGCCCAAGCTCAACCCTAGAAGAGGGATATCGGGCAGAACACAACTTAGGGTATCGTGCAAATGTTCAAAGGTCATGATAGGTTGGTCATCTTCAACCTCAAGACTGCCACCAAGAATCCCTAAAAGATTAAGAGAGTTGGCTCACCTATCAACAACTAAGTGAGAGAGGGGTTTTGCACAACTTCCATCACCTATCGGGCAACAAGGAGGTCCATCACCATATCGGCCATCCAACCCAAAACTCCACTCACCATTGAATTTATGAAACCCTAGGCTCACCTCTCAACAACTAAGTGAGAGAGGGGTTTTGCCCAAAGAACAAAGAGTTTGCATTGAATGCTCAACCTTGGAATGAAGCCCAAGGGGTCCTATTTATAGCTGGGGATGCCTCTTAGCCTTTGGGAACACTTGAGAATGAAAAATAGCCGTTTTGTGTCTTACAATGGATATATTTTCACTTGTTGCAACTCCACAACTGCTAGAAGCACTTTTCTGCACTTTTCCGTACAGTGCAATCAGTCGAGTTTCTATAAGGGTAACTCGACCGATCAAGTAAATGACAAGGCCGATACTCAAATGATCGGTCGAGTTTGTCCTAACAAAACTTGACCGACCATTAGGAATCAAAATGGTCAGTTACTTGATCAGTCGAGTTCTGTGTAAACACAACTCGACCGATGCAATCTCCAAAAAATTGATCAAGGATGATCGGTCGAGTTTTCAGGCTGGGAAACTTGACTGACAAAGTTCCTATAATAAATTTTCAAAGTTGCATCTAAAGTGATCTAACATTCGATCTAAGTGATCCTGATTTTTTCTAAGCTTAATTACAAGTCATACAATCATTACAAGTGATTTACAACATGATTCTAATGGATTTACATCATATTACAAAAATTTGCACTTGTATGACTTTGACTTGACTTTTCTCCAATTTGATGCGCAAGTTAGGGCATTTGGAGTGTGTCTATACCTAATCTAAAAACAATCAGGTAGAGGCATTAGACACCAATGTGTGGAATGGTTAGTCATCATCAAAACACGAGTTTAGTCAATTTAGATGTAAGTCAGCATTGACCTAATTGACCTTGAGTCAACATTCTCCCCCTTTTTGAAGATGACAAACCATTCCATAAATGTATTGAAAGCTGTTGAGTAAAATCATACCTTCGGAGAAACCTAGGGGTTTCAATAGGATTGAGCTCATATGCTCCCCCTCAATTGATGCGCATGGAGTTCTCATACTCCCCCTCAATTGATGATGTTTCTTCTGCATGGTTAGCTTTCATAACATTTATAGAATACTATGTCTTCTACTCATATATGTTCGACACATATATGTCTTCTCCCATTTACCTTCTCCCCTTTATATGGACATGCTTCTCCTCTTCATGTAAGACATGCCTTCTTCCTCTTTTGTCAAAAGAAGACATACCTTTCTCCCCCTTTGTCATTTCAAAAAGTGGGGTTATGAAGAAATAAGAAACACCACTTGTTAAAGGAAAGGAGATAACAAAATTTATAAAAGGAGAGTAGAAGAGCACAGATAGGGGCTTGTCCAAGCATAGAAAGAAAAAGCAAGTTAAAGCATATACTTGAACAACCCACAAAGCAAGATAAGGTGCTGCAGAAAAATAATCAAGCACAATTTTGACCCTCAAGATGACAAAATTTGACCAAAAACCATTAGAGCTCATTAAAAGCATTTAGTCTTGCTCAGAAGGTTGTTTCTGCATGAAAAACACTACTCTTGCATCAAAAACTAACATTGGAGAAAAATCTGCATAAAAATATCAAGTATGCTCCAAATTCTACATATAATGTAGTTCTTTGTGTCCTGCATCACAGTGTTATGCAAGCAACTCAAGATAGTAGATATGCAATTCAAGGAACAATCTTGAGCATGCATGAGACAAGATACAAGCATAGCATATAAAAGATGCCAATTTTAAACAAGGCTAGAACTAGATGTATATGAACTACTAGTAGATGTTATCACAAATTAGGACTACTAGTAGGATCTAGATCATAGCAAGAGATACCAAAAGATACACAAGATAAAGCAAGCTATGAGTAGATGTAGAGATATATCCAAACAAACAGATATGCAATTTTAGAAGCATGAAAGGATATAACTCACATACAAATATGCATCATTACCAAAAGATGATCACCACTAAGAACCTCAAGGCTGTATCAAAACAAGATATACACCTAGATAGATGTAGAAAGTTAGAGTACAACAGAAGCAATTTTAGACACAACCAAGAGATCCAAAGAGATCATCATCAATACCTGCAAAACAACTCAAAGCAAGTAATTGCAACATATAGATATACCAATTTAGAGCAATTTGAGAGATAGAGTTGTAAGCAAGATAGGCAATATAGAACATGGAAATATGCATATATAAAGGTACCGAATGAGAGTGCCAAAGAATAAGGCTATTGGTTGAGAAAATCTAGTTAAGAGGGAAATTCTCATTCAATAAGCCAAATGTATATTCTGTGCACAGTGTTATCGGTCGAGTTCTGTGCATTGACAACTCGACCGATGACAGCTGTTGGCAACACCCATTGGTGCCTATCGGTCGAGTTTCAAATAGGGCAAACTCGACCGACAAAGCAGCTATCACAAGGCACATATATTTCATATAAACATATTTAAAGGCATGCTAAAAATACAAACCATATCCAAACATGTCTAAGAAAGTTGGTAATGCACTATAAAAGCATTAGAAACAGTTTTTTAGCAAGAGTGTGAAGAGAAACACAAAATACCACTTTTGACTCAAAACCACATGCATAGTGCACACTAACTTGACAAAAAAAAGTTAGAAATGGTTATAAGCAAGAAAACATTACCTTTGTTCTTACCATTCCTTTTTCCACTTGTTGTCACCCTCTACACATCTCACCTTTCTTCTTTCATGTGGATTGAGAAGTCAATTTGCAATTCAATAGCTCAAGTCAATCCATTTGCAAGTACCTATAAGAAGAAAGATGAAATGGTCCCCAATCATGTTTTTGGGTCCGGAGGAGTTAGTTTAGCAACCCAAGTCCTATTGCTCTTGGTTGCTTTCCTAAAAGGACAATAAGTAGAATAATGACCAATTTCATTGCAATAGTTGCATGTGCCCATAGTCTTGGAACTAGAGGATTCTCCATGGAATATTGGAGGCCCTTTACTTTTGTTGTTCCTTTGACTACTATCATATCCTAAACCATGTCTACCAATTTGTTTAGTAGTATGGTGTAGGATGTCATTAAAATTCTTCTTACCAACTAAGAATCTTTGCAAAGAAGATCTCAAACTATCATTATCATGCATAAGAGAGGTAATAGTAGAAGACAAATGATTGATATTATCTCTAGCATGCAAAATATTATTTTCTAAGCAAAGAGATTTAGCTAAATAAGAATCTCTATTAATGTGAAGAGCATCAACATCATTCTCTCTATTAGTAGAGCTAGAACAAGATTCATGCACATTGATTTTAGCAAGCAAGGAGGCATTTTCTGTTTCAAATTCTTGCAAAACAAAATCTTTGTCCTTGTTTTCAGATTTAAGAACATCAATATGATGCATGAGAGAATCAACAATTAAAGCATGCTCTTCATTAGAACTAGGCATGAGAGGTTGAGCTTCTAGAAATCTAATCTTATCAAGCAAACTAGCATTTTCAAGTTTAAGAGAATCTACTTGACTAAGACAAGCATTTTTATCATCAAGCAAGAAAGAATTAGCATGTTCAAGATCATCTACTTCTACATGCAAATTATCAACAATTCTAGCAAGCTTTTTCCTTTTCCTTTTTGAAGACTTAAGAGAGGCACAAGTATCATGAATAATAGCAATCAAAGATTCTTTATCTAAAGAGTTTAGATTTACATCATTTGAGTCCTTACTTGTTGATGCCATAAGAGCAAAATGGCATTCTCCTTCATCACTAGAGCTTGAGCTTGATCCTTCACTTGAATATTCACTTGAGATTGAGTTGGAGGAGCCACTTGAGCTTGAGTGCCATTTCTCCTTATTCTTGTGAAGATGGGTCTTTTTGCCTTGTGAGCAATCTTCCTTGTAGTGACCCTTCTTTCCACATGTGAAGCACCAGATGGAGGAGGACTTGCCTTTGTAGAGTTTACCCTTGGAGTACATGGCATCTTCTTTAACTTGAGAGGATGGAGAGACTTGTTCCATGATAGCTTCAATTTGAGCCTTCATTTCAGCCTTCTTCATTCTCTTTAGCACTTTCTTCTCTTGTCTTTCTACTTCCTCCCTCTTGTCAAGTGTGGCTTCATGTGCTTGTAGATTTCTAATGAGCTCTTCAATAGGAATATCCTTGAGAGACCTTGTTTCTTCAATGGAAGTCACCTTGGGTTCCCATCCCTTGGGGAGAGTTCTAAGGATCTTTGAGTTGATCTCTCCACTAGACATAGGATGACCTAGAACCGCAAGACCATTCACAATGGTGTTGAGCCTTGAGTACATGTTGGCTATCCTCTCCTCCTTTCCCATCTTGAAGTTCTCAAGCAGCCCTTTGAGCATGTAGACTTTGCTTTCCTTCACTTGATTTGTCCCTTCATAAATGATGCATAGCTTTCTCCATACCTCATAGGCTGTTTCACATGAAGAAATCTGGTTGAACTCGGAGGGGGTAATGGAGGCATAGAGGATGTGCATGGCCCTAGCATTCAAGGTGGCTTTCTTCAAGGTAGCTTCATCCCATTCTTCAATCTTTGTCTTTGGTAGCATGTATGGGCTGTTCACCATTTGCCACATCTCAAGACTTGATCCTTGGATGTAGAATTGAAGCCTTCTTCTCCAATAGAGGAAATTGCTCCCATCAAAGATTGGTAGGCTGATCAAGTATCTCCCTCCTTGGTAGTCACCCATCTTCTCCTACTTGTTGAAGTATGCTTGGAGAAGACCCGCTCTGATACCAATTGTTGGATCCTAGATGGGTGATTAGGTGCTCTAGAGGGGTGTGAATAGAGCTAAAAGAACTTAAACAAAATTCATTAGACCTTCAAGATACATGATAAGATAATGTTGCTACATAGGTAATTTGAGTGAAACTAAAACATGCATAGCAAGGATGAGAGAGATTGAGCAAACATAAGTAGACAAGCTATTTAGAGTGGTTCCACACTTCAAATTAGAAGTATGTCAGTCCACTTACCTAGAGAGGTCAACCTCTAGGATTTCCTAACCATTGCATTCTTATATTCATTCATAAGACTTACAATACATGACCAAACAAAGGAATTACCTACCCAATACAAAGAGTCTTCAACCTTACCAAGGACTTACCCACTTTGCAAGGAGTCTTCCACCTTCTTCCAAGGACTTACCTACTCTTACACAAGTCTTCAGCCTTGTAGGAATTACCCACTCTTCTTGGATCTTCCGCCTTTGACTTCACCTTCACTCGGAGAAGCTTCCACCAAGGACTTACCCACTTGAGCAAGGAGTCTTCTGCCTTCACCAAGGGCTTACCCACTCTAGCTCCAAGTCTTTATCCTTTATCTTCACCAAGGGACACCTTCCCTTGTTCTTCTTCACCTCTCTTAGCTAAGAGAGAGAACCTTCATCTTCATGATAGGAATGAGAGATGGGGAGGTGGTGGAAGTGAGAGCCTTACAAGATATACATGTAGGACTAGCTCTCTTACAAATCTCCTACTCACTCTAATGGATGTAGTAAGTGATTAAGCTTAGAGAGAGAGGAGGCTATAGGAAGCACTCAACTATAGAATAGGAACCTCACATAGAGTTTGCATTGAATGCTCAACCTTGGAATGAAGCCCAAGGGGTCCTATTTATAACTGGGGATGCCTCTTAGCCTTTGGGAACACTTGAGAATGAAAACTAGTCATTTTGTGGCTTGAAATGGATATATTTTCACTTGTTGCAACTCCACAACGGCTAGAAGCACTTTTATGCACTTTTCCTGTAACATCCTCAATTTCATAGCTAAAGTAAGTCTTTAATGCGGGGTTTTGAGTAAAGGCATGCCAAGGGATGTAATGAATGTAACCATAGCTAGGTATGTAATTTAAGTTCACAAAATGTGTAATACAAGCCATCTGATCAACCAATACATACATAATGACTTAAATGTGTATGATTGTAGTCAGTTGTATATGAATATAAATGAATTACTCCTATGAACAATAAGGTGACGAATATATAATATGATGAGTCCAGTTCATGACTTGAGCCTTAGACCTAGCTTAGGTCTTCATGTTATGTAACTAAAGAAATATTGATCACATATGTCATACATGAGCTATTATATTGATTGAAGACTTATTTTCATGATTTGGAATACAATCAAGCTCATGGACCCTTTGAAATACTAAGGGGTTGGCCATGTGCCCTAGAGCTCAATTCCAGCCCTATTGGACCAATTGAGTTTTACAGATAGGTCCTTCGAGTATAAATTTAAAATTATGTATTTAGTGGTCATAATGAATGCTCAAAATATTTTTAGTAGAATAATAATTAGAATATAAGATGATGGGAAAAAAAATTAGATGATTGTGATGTATATAGTGGCCTAGGTAATTAAATTAGTAAATATAATGTTTTTATTTAAATAACATGTTTGGAGTGGTTTTATAGCTAGTTTTTACTTAAAAGCTTGCTCATGTGAAGTTGATGATAATATATCGGTTACCCCAAAATTTGAGTTCAAATGGGGTCATGTAGTGGTCTGTAGAAATATTTCTAGAAATTGGAGTTTTAGACAAAAGAAATTAAAAAAAAAGAGAACCGGGATTCCTTCCCCTCGCACGAACAGAGCCGCACGTAGGGGTATACAGCGGCTGAACAGAGTCCCCCCTAAAGAGGGGTACTTGCCCAAGATTCGGATGATAAAAGGCTATAAAAGTCTTAGAATCTATGAAGATAGGGTTAGACAAGTCCATAGCTAGGTTTTCGCTCGAAGTTGAGAGACAAGAGAGAACCAACGGAGAGGTTTAAGCGGCGGCCAGAGGGGGGCGGCTGTGAGTTCTGTGGAGCCAAGAAGCTTCGACTTTGACCACCCTGCACGCATAGATGGTGTCGCCGAGATTAGGAAGGGTCATTCGGAGTCGTTGACAACTGGATCTTGCACGGTGGTGGTCTGAATAGGGAGCCCATGGCTGACGCCACCATGCTATGTTCCTGAACTCGGAACAGGGGATTCACGAGGTAGAAGATGACGGGAGGATGTGCCGGCCCTAGATTACATGAGGCCCTGGCCGTCAGATCATATCTTGACGGCCGAGATTGGCCAAGGTTAGGTAAGTTTCTAAAAAATCATATCTTGAGATTCAAAACTCAGAATTTAACAAACAAGGTACCTATGGAAAGCTATTCGAGTGTACTATCCTATAAAAATAGTTTCAGAGTATGATTTTGATGTCTGCTATTTATTATATTCTGGGTAGACAAAACTATATGATTTTGATGTTTTGCCAATCAAAAATAGTAAACGCCTTTAGAAATTCATACAAATTTTACTGAATGTGTATTTTGATATGTTTAACATTAATTCAGATCCTGATCTTTCATATATGAAGTTTTATTAAGGTTTTTGATATAAACCCTAATAAGGGTATTTTGGGTATTTCACCCATGAGATGATTTTTTTTAAATGACCTAATATTTTATACATGATCTTACTACATTGCGTGATTAATTTTCTAAAGATTTGATGGATTTTCTTGTGTTATCATATTTGTATTAAGATTTGGACCTGAGTGACCATTATGTGAGGGTAATAGATGATTATCTTGAAAATAAGTGGTATATGTATGGCTAATTAGGTCTAATATTATTAGCATGATGGTATTATATTTTGATTTTCTAACCAAGTCAGTAAGTTTTCTAATATGTGACTATGTTTAGTAATTATGCTCATCATATGAAGTATATGTTCATATTAATGCATAAGACGATTTATGTTGAGTATAAATATTATAGTAACTACACAATAAGAGTTTATTTTATTTTAAAGCCAAGATTTTATGGTGAGTATAAAGTTATGTTTAAGAACCTGAAGTTGGTATATATAGTTAGGAAGGCGGGGTGTGAGATTTAGAAATAGAAAGAGGGAACATGCTCTTGGATAATAAAACTATGATGATATCCAGGTTATTAAAGTTATGGAACTTAGAATGGAGACTTCCTTATTGATGCCATCTGTATAAGAGGTAAGTGGTTCATGCCCATGAGTATTTATGTTTATCAAACCAAGTACATTTACATGCTTCTTAGATAAGACCTCCATGTCCTACATTCTGAGTTAAATATGTAAGAAATATTTTATGTGCTTATGATTGTAGAAATTCATATGCTCAATGCCTTAAGTAGTGATGTGTCACGGAATGATTCTAGATCATGAAGTTAAGTTCATAAGAAGGATAAGAAAATATAGTTCTATCATATCTCTTAAATATAGATGTAACCATGTATTGAGATTTCAAATAGGAACATGTCATCAAGGTTTCTCATATATGTAGCGATCTAAGAAATTAAGAAGTGCTATAGATTCCTTAATAAGGTTGATGTTTAAAAGTTAATTATTATGTGAGAATATGGGTGTCTCACATGGTAGACCATGGCCCAATTTCTAGGATAAATGTACTAGTGGCATTAAAGATATTGTAACATGAGTTCGTGATGATATTATCAAATTATGAGATATTAAGTCATGATTGAGTTGCACGATGAGAATCTATATGATTGCTACCTTAAGGTTTAAGATTTAAGTTCATACAAATGTATTGAGATCAGACTTAATGAGATTAAATTGAGTATGATTAAGATGCAAGTTAATATTTTCTAAGGTTTCTATTATATGGTTTATGATTTTAAGACTTAAGTCCATTAAGATCAGATTTTGATGAGGTTTTAACAGAGAATGAGTTATCTTACCAAGAATCAGATATCATACTTTAGCTATACACATTACTTAAGTTACTTTTGTATATTTAGTATTTTTATAATCATTTCAGATCTTGTCTCATAAGACATTAGACTCATGTGTGATATAATTGGTATAATGAAGTAATCTTACCAAATCAGAGTTTTAGAATAAAGTTTACCTTGATAATGAGATGCATGATTAAATCCGATAATGGATTCAATTTAGAACTCAAGAATAAGAGATTTAGATTCAGACTTAGACTTCTCACTGTGTGAGTAACCATATTTTGAATAAAAGATACATGATAAGGATTTTAGACCAAATCTCAATTATGGAGTAATTGAGATCCATATTCACATTCAGTTGTAGATTCAGTTTATCGCTTAAGAATAACAGATTCAGATTTAGAATTCAGTACATGCTCAATACTCAGTAATCAGTTTCAGATAAGTTCAGTTTTCAGTATTCAGTAAAGCTATCAGTATTCAGCTTCAGTTCAGATTAAGAATTAAGTAAGTTTAGACTTAAGATAATTAAGTCAAAACCTTCACATAATACATTATATGATAAGTCCTCATTCAGTTAGTCCCGGGATGATTCAGAGGCATCTGTTGCTAATTCAGAGGAGTGTTTACTCCAATTCAGAGGTGTTGCGGCACTAATTCAGGACGTAGTCACGCCAATTCAGAGACACCTCAGTGTCATTCATAGGCATGTAGTGCAATTCAGGGTACCTTGGTACCAAGCAGGGCGTAGATGCGCCAATTCAGGAGGACTTATTGTATAATGGTGGCCACAGTCAGATAAAAATCGTAAGTAAAAGATATCATAGATTAGAGATGCCCATATTCTCATCCATGAGTAATGATGAGAGGGTATTAGATAAGATAAGTAAGACCTAGGCACTTTGGCGTAGGTCATGAGATCCATGTACCAGGGTACATGTCTCTTGAGAAAGATAAGATAGAAAGATATAAATTTCAGATTAAGAAATAAGAGATTTTATGTTTTAAATTTTACTCAGAGCTTGATAGTAATTTGTCGTTTATAATGTCAATTTCAGATTATTGGTCATATAAATTTTTAGAATACTCATGCCACTTACTCTAACGAATGTTTTTCCCAATGCATGGCTGGGGACGCGATGTCCGCAGGGTTTGGAGCATTGGAAGATTTAAAGAACAAGAAAAGGTGTAGCAGGTTTTTAAGCTTGCCTAGTGGGGTGCCATCTACCTAGATGATCCTGAGTATCGACATCTTTTATGATGAACTTATGTATAAACATGATGTAGTTTTATGTTGATAAAAGCTATGTATGAATCAGTTTTACTAGTTTTGCAAAGTGTTTCGTTTACTTTTATTGCAATGGTTATCATGTTTGTGACACTCCCAGATGAAATTTTTTTTTATTGCTTCCACTCATGTGTTATGAAAATCTGGGTGTTACAATATGGTATCAGAGCAATTTGGTAAATGGCCACTAGGCAAACATGATTCTCATAGTCACCCTAGAGTGGAGAGGTAAGATCAAGGTTTAGGGATAGATTCCAAAAGAAGCATACCATAACCTAGAGTGATTAAGGGGCTTAAGCTCAGAATAGATAGATATCTTAGAGGCAGGAGTCAACCCAGTTCAGATCTAAAGTAGCAATCTAAACCTAGCTAATGAGACAACCTCTTCATTCTCAATGGTTATGGCCAACCAATTGAGGATTGAAGAGGGATATCTTAAGCAGTAGACCTTTTATGCATCTCTCATTTCTTACTGGTCCATGTGGTATGGGACACATGTATCAGTGGGTGAGTGAGAGATAGCATCTCAGGATCCCACATCTCTAGGTATGTGCTTGATCACCACATATCTAGGATTGTAGGAGTTACCTGAAGGACCTTAGATTAGACAGTCATGTACAACTAATGTTAGAAAGTCATGACAAGGTTGAGATGGATGCCCTAAGTATAAATCCAAGTTTAGTTTCACAAACACTAAGTATGAGTTGAGAAGTAGATTAAGGTAATAGATAATGCTCACATAAATATTTTATGAAATACATTACATATCTCTCTTCATGCAAAATTTTGAACATAAGTATACATTAATATGTCAATCATCAATAAATGAAGAGGTAAGCAGAACCCTAAGGTGGGTAGTAACCTATAGAAATTTCGAGGACGAAATTTATTTTGAGGTGGGTAGAATTGTAACATCCTCAATTTCATAGCTAAAGTAAGTCTTTAATGCGGGGTTTTGAGTAAAGGCATGCCAAGGGATGTAATGAATGTAACCATAGCTAGGTATGTAATTTAAGTTCACAAAATGTGTAATACAAGCCATCTGATCAACCAATACATACATAATGACTTAAATGTGTATGATTGTAGTCGGTTGTATATGAATATAAATGAATTACTCCTATGAACAACAAGGTGACGAATATATAATATGATGAGTCCAGTTCATGACTTGAGCCTTAGACATAGCTTAGGTCTTCATGTTATGTAACTAAAGAAATATTGATCACATATGTCATACATGAGCTATTATATTGGTTGAAGACTTATTTTCATGATTTGGAATACAATCAAGCTCATGGACCCTTTGAAATACTAAGGGGTTGGCCATGTGCCCTAGAGCTCAATTCCAGCCCTATTGGACCAATTGAGTTTTTACAGATAGGTCCTTCGAGTATAAATTTAAAATTATGTATTTAGTGGTCATAATGAATGCTCAAAATATTTTTAGTAGAATAATAATTAGAATATAAGATGGTGGGAAAAAAATTAGATGATTGTGATGTATATAATGGCCTAGGTAATTAAATTAGTAAATATAATGTTTTTATTTAAATAACATGTTTGGAGTGGTTTTATAGCTAGTTTTTACTTAAAAGCTTGCTCATGTGAAGTTGATGATAATATATCGGTTACCCCAAATATTGAGTTCAAATGGGGTCATGTAGTGGTCTGTAGAAATATTTCTAGAAATTGGAGTTTTAGAACAAAGAAATTAAAAAAAAAGAGAACCGGGTTTCCTTCCCCTCGCACGAACAGAGCCGCACGTAGGGGTATACAGCGGCTGAACAGAGTCCCCCCTAAAGAGGGGTACTTGCCCAAGATTCGGATGATAAAAGGCTATAAAAGTCTTAGAATCTATGAAGATAGGGTTAGACGAGTCCATAGCTAGGTTTTGGCTCGAAGTCGAGAGACAAGAGAGAACCAACAGAGAGGTTTAAGCAGCGGCCAGAGGGGGGCGGCTGTGAGTTCCGTGGAGGCAAGAAGCTTCGACTTTGACCACCCTGCATGCATAGATGGTGTCGCCGAGATTAGGGAGGGTCATTCAGAGTCGTTGACAACTGGATCTTGCACGGTGGTGGTCTGAATAGGGCGCCCATGGCTGACGCCACCATGCTATGTTCCTGAACTCGGAACAGGGGATTCACGAGGTAGAAGACGATGGGAGGATGCGCCGGCCCTAGATGTACATGAGGCCCTGGCCGCCAGATCAAATCTTGACGGCCGAGATTGGCCAAGGTTAGGTTAGTTTCTTAAAAATCATATCTTGAGATTCAAAACTCAGAATTTAACAAACAAGGTACCTATGGAAAGCTATTCGAGTGTACTTTCCTATAAAAATAGTTTTAGAGTATGATTTTGATGTCTGCTATTTATTATATTCTGGGTAGACAAAACTATATGATTTTGATGTTTTGTCAATTAAAAATAGTAAACGGCTTTAGAAATTCATACAAATTTTACTGAATGTGTATTTTGATATGTTTAACATTAATTCAGATCCTGATCTTTCATATATGAAGTTTTATTAAGGTTTTTGATATAAACCCTAATAAGGGTATTTTGGGTATTTCACCCATGAGATGATTTTTTTTAAATGACCTAATATTTTATACATGATCTTACTACATTGTGTGATTAATTTTCTAAAGATTTGATGGATTTTCTTGTGTTATCATATTTGTATTAAGATTTGGACCTGAGTGACCATTATGTGAGGGTAATAGATGATTATCTTGACAATAAGTGGTATATGTATGGCTAATTAGGTCTAATATTATTAGCATGATGGTATTATATTTTTATTTTCTAACCAAGTCAGTAAGTTTTCTAATATGTGACTATGTTTAGTAATTATGCTCATTATATGAAGTATATGTTCATATTAGTGCATAAGACGATTTATGTTGAGTATAAATATTATAGTAACTACACAATAAGAGTTTATTTTATTTTAAAGCCAAGATTTTATGGTGAGTATAAAGTTATGTTTAAGAACCTGAATTTGGTATATATAGTTAGGAAGGCGGGGTGTGAGATTTAGAAATAGAAAGAGGGAACATGCTCTTGGACTAATAAAACTATGATGATATCCAGGTTATTAAAGTTATGGAACTTAGAATGGAGACTTCCTTATTGATGCCATCTGTATAAGAGGTAAGTGGTTCATGCCCATGAGTATTTATGTTTATCAAACCAAGTACATTTACATGCTTCTTAGATAAGACCTCCATGTCCTACATTCTAAGTTAAATATGTAAGAAATATTTTATGTGCTTATGATTGTAGAAATTCATATGCTCAATGCCTTAAGTAGTGATGTGTCATGGAATGATTCTAGATCATGAAGTTAAGTTCATAAGAAGGATAAGAAAATATAGTTATATCATATCTCTTAAATATAGATGTAACCATGTATTGAGATTTCAAATAGGAACATGTCATCAAGGTTTCTCATATATGTAGCGATCTAAGAAATTAAGAAGTGCTATAGATTCCTTAATAAGGTTGATGTTTAAAAGTTAATTATTATGTGAGAATATGGGTGTCGCACATGGTAGACCATGGCCCAATTTCTAGGATAAATGTACTAGTGGCATTAAAGATATTGTAACATGAGTTCGTGATGATATTATCAAATTATGAGATATTAAGTCATGATTGAGTTGCACGATGAGAATCTATATGATTGCTACCTTAAGGTTTTAAGATTTAAGTTCATACAAATGTATTGAGATCAGACTTAATGAGATTAAATTGAGTATGATTAATATGCAAGTTAATATTTTCTAAGGTTTCTATTATATGGTTTATGATTTTAAGACTTAAGTCCATTAAGATCAGATTTTGATGAGGTTTTAACAAAGAATGAGTTATCTTACCAAGAATCAGATATCATACTTTAGCTATACACATTACTTAAGTTACTTTTGTATATTTAGTATTTTTATACTCATTTCAGATCTTGTCTCATAAGACATTAGACTCATGTGTGATATAATTGGTATAATGAAGTAATCTTACCAAATCAGAGTTTTAGAATAAAGTTTACCTTGATAATGAGATGCATGATTAAATCCGATAATGTATTCAATTTAGAACTCAAGAATAAGAGATTTAGATTCAGACTTAGACTTCTCACTGTGTGAGTAACCATATTTTGAATAAAAGATACATGATAAGGATTTTAGACCAAATCTCAATTATGGAGTAATTGAGATCCATATTCACATTCAGTTGTAGATTCAGTTTAGCACTTAAGAATAAAAGATTCAGATTTAGATTCAGATTTAGAATTCAATACATGCTCAATACTCAGTAATCAGTTTCAGATAAGTTTAGTTTTCAATATTCAGTAAAGCTATCAGTATTCAGCTTCAGTTCAGATTAAGAATTAAGTAAGTTTAGACTTAAGATAATTAAGTCAAAACCTTCACATAATACATTATATGATAAGTCCTCATTCAGTTAGTCCCGGGACGATTCAGAGGCATCTGTTGCCAATTCAGAGGAGTGTTTACTCCAATTCAGAGGTGTTGCGACACCAATTCAGGGCGTAGTCACGCCAATTCAGAGACACCTCAGTGTCATTCAGAGGCATGTAGTGCCATTCAGGGTACCTTGGTACCAAGCAGGGCGTAGATGCGCCAATTCAGGAGGACTTATTGTATAATGGTGGCCACAGTCAGATAAAAATCGTAAGTAAAAGATATCATAGATTAGAGATGCCCATATTCTCATCCATGAGTAATGATGAGAGGGTATTAGATAAGATAAGTAAGATCTAGGCACTTTGGCGTAGGTCATGAGATCCATGTACCAGGGTACATGTCTCTAGAGAAAGATAAGATAGAAAGATATAAATTTCAGATTAAGAAATAAGAGATTTTATGTTTTAAATTTTACTCAAAGCTTGATAGTAATTTGTCGTTTATAATGTCAATTTCAGATTATTGGTCATATAAATTTTTAGAATACTCATGCCACTTACTCTAACGAATGTTTTTCCCAATGCATGGTTGGGGACGCGATGTCCGCAGGGTTTGGAGCAGCGGAAGATTTAAAGAACAAGAAAAGGTGTAGCAGGTTTTCAAGCTTGCCTAGTGGGGTGCCATCTACCTAGATGATCCTGAGTATCGACATCTTTTATGATGAACTTATGTATAAACATGATGTAGTTTTATGTTGATAAAAGCTATGTATGAATCAGTTTTACTAGTTTTGCAAAGTGTTTCGTTTACTTTTATTGCAATGGTTATCATGTTTGTGACACTCCCAGATGAAAAAAAAAAATTTATTGCTTCCGCTCATGTGTTATGAAAATCTGGGTGTTACATTTCCGTACAGTGCAATCGGCCGAGTTTCTATAAGGGTAACTCGACCGATCAAGTAAACAACAAGGCTGATACTCAAATGATCGGTCGAGTTTGTCCTGACAAAACTTGACCAACCATTAGGAATCGAAATGGTCAGTTACTTGATCGGTCGAGTTGTGTTTAGTTTCTATAAGGGTAACTCGATCGATCAAGTAAACGACAAGGCCGATACTCAAATGATCGATCGAGTTTGTCCTAACAAAACTTGACCGACCATTAGGAATCGAAATGGTCAGTTACTTGATCGGTCGAGTTCTTTGTAAACACAACTCGACCAATGCAATCTCCAGAAAATTGATCAAGGATGATCGGTCGAGTTTTCAGGCTGGGAAACTCGACTGACAAAGTGCATGTAATCAATTTTCAAAGTTGCATCTAAAGTGATCTAACATTCAATCCAAGTGCTCCTGATTTTTTCTAAGCTTAATTACAAGTCATACAATAATTACAAGTGATTTACAACATGATTCTAATGGATTTACATCATATTACAAAAACGTGCACTTGTATGACTTTGACTTGACTTTTCTCCAATTTGATATGCGCAAGTTAGGGCATTTGGTGTGTGTCTATACCTAATCTGAAAACACTCAAGTAGAGGCATTAGACACCAATGTGTGGAATGGTTAGTCATCATCAAAACATGGGTTAGTCAATTTAGACGTGAGTCAACATTGACCTAATTGACCTTGAGTCAACAGTAATGAGCATAGTCTTGTACACATGTGAATTGACATGTGTACAATTTTCTTCAATGTGTTCACATGGTGTGCAGGCATGTACACACAAACTTTGCAATGTGTACACTCTTGTACACATGAACTTTGCAATGTGTACACTCTTGTACACATGTACTTTGCAATGTGTACAATCTTATACACATGTGCTTTTCCATGTGTAAAGTTTTGTACAATGTGTACATGTGGTGTTCAGTCTTGTACACATGAACTTTGTAATGTGTACAATCCTGTACACATTTACTTTGCAATGTGTATAGTCTTGTATAGATGTACTTTGCCATATGTACAATTTTCTGCAATGTGTACACATGGCGTACAGTCTTGTACACATGCACTTTACAATGGCTACAGTCTTGTACACATGTACTTTGCAATGTGTACAGTCTTTTACACATGTGAATTACCATATGTACAGTTTTGTGCAATGTGTACACATGGCGTACAGTCTTTTATACATGTACTTTGCAATGTGTACAATCTTGTACACATGTACTTTGAAAAGTGTACAATCTTGTATAGATGTGAATTGCCATGTGTACAATTTTTTGCAATGTGTACACATGGTGTATGGTCTTCTAGACATGTAATTTGAAATGTGTACAATCTTGTGCAATGTGTACACATGGTGTACAATCTTCTAGACATGTACTCTACAATATGTACAGTCTTGTACATATGTACTTTGAAATGTGTACAATCTTGTACATTTTTACTTTGCAATGAGTACAGTCTTTTACACATGTGAATTGACATGTGTATAGTTTTGTGCAATGTGTACACATGGTGTACAATCTTCTAGACATGTACTTTGCAATGTGTACAGTCTTGTACACATGTACTTTGCAATATGTATAGTCTTGTACACATGTGAATTGCCATGTGTATAGTTTTGTACAATGTGCACACTTGGCTTATAGTCTTGTACACATGAACTTTGCAATGTGTATAATTTATTACACATGTATTTTGCAATGACTACAATATTGTACACATGTACTTTGCCATGTGTACAGTTTTGTGCAATGTGTATACATGGCGTATAGTGTTGTACACATGTACTTTACAATGTGTATAGTCTTGTACACATTTTACTTTGCAATGTGTACAGTCTTGTACACATGTGAATTGCCATGTGTACAATTTAGTGCAATGTGTACACATGGTGTACCATCTTCTAGACATGTACTTTGCAATGTGTACAGTCTTGTACACATGTTCTTTGCAATGTGTACATTCTCATACAAATGTACTTCAATGTGTACACATGGTGTACAGTCTTGTACAAATGTACTTTGTTGTACACATGTTTGTTTCCATGTGTGCTATTGCGTATAGTCTTGTACACATGTATATTGCAATGTGTACTATTGTGTACACAAGCGTACTTCCATATGTAATGTTGTGCATTGTTTGGTACATGCTTGTATAGTCTTGTAGATAGTACTTTGCAATGTGTACAATCTTGTACACATGAACTTTGGAATGTGTACAATCTTTTACATGTGTACTTTGCAATGAGTATAGTCTTGTACACATGTGAATTTCCATGTGTACAGTTTTGTGCAATGTTTTCACATGGTGTGCAATCTTGTACACACAAACTTTGCAACGTGTACACTCTTGTACACATGTACTTTGCAATGTGTACAATCTTGTATACATGTACTTTACAATGTGTACAGTCTTGTACACATGTACTTTGCAATGAGTATAGTCTTGTTGTGATGACCCTGAATTTTAGGATGTTCATACCCAATATAGTTCTTGAAGACAAACCTATAATAAAATAGATATCTATGGACCATGGTGTGTTATACAGTCAAATTAACAAAGTTGAAGTTATGTTGATTATTTGGAGGATAATTGATGTGTACCATAGCCCAATATCTTTATATATGTACCATTTTGTAGTATTAATGACCTCGTGTATCAATTAGAGTATACATGAATCAAGATGGTTGACTTATGCATATTGTGATGCATAATGATCAATATAATGGGATAGAATATGTTTCATCATGGTTTGAGGATTAATGTGGATTTTGGACTACAATGTGACTTCAGTTTATGGTCTAAAAAACATGTAGTGCATCAACCTCCTTGAGGCTGTGTGGGCCATCCTAGCTATAGATACGAAAACTAAGTTTGACCCTAAGGGTGATCATCATGTGATCCATATATCATCTCTCACCCCAAAATGAGTGGAGTTGTTAGAGCTAACTGAATGGCTGCTTGGTAGTCTTAATCCTTGGTAGCTAGCATTGTTTTATAGAGTCAATTGATGCGCAATGTAAGGATCTTCCCAACTACCCATGAATCATGGACAACAGATAAGTAGAGATACATATCAACCCCATCAATCCCTCATGGTTCACCGTAGACAACTAGATCCTATAGACTAGTGAGGGCTAGCCCATGAACACAACAGTCGATGAACCTCGAGAGGAATATGTCGCTCATCCCCATCACTTGCACATACCCCTACTAGGTTCAAAAGGATACTAAGGATCTCCTCTGACCTTGGGAGATCAATTTAAGCGCATCAAGAGCAACGACTTTATGGGAAACGGCCACAGGTCGATATGAGGCCATCAAAGATGATGACTCCTCATTGCAGATCAATAGTGTGATAGTGCCAATCGGAAAGCACGCCTGTCTGCTAGTCATGACCATTAAAGTTGATGATATTGTGGAGATGCAACCAGCATAAGACCTCACCTTAAAAATCATCCCTTTTCCCCTTGTCATCTTTTGCAATAGCAGACTTGCAGGGTCTCTCACCCTGTAAAGAAGTGAAAACACTTCCTTACAAAAATTTGAACAATGAAGCCTCCAGTCCAAACACACTCAGAAGGTATGTTGGAGTGGGTGTAAAATTTTCAAATCTTTATATAATGGTAACAAAAGACCAATGTATAGCAGCGGAAGAAAATATTTGACTATTCAATTATAAAATAAAGGGTTACAAACTTACATCACAAGGATCCATGTAGAGGAAATCTAAACCACCTCAAGATTGTCTCCAAACTTAACTTCACAATCTAAGTCCAGGTCAACAAGCCTTGTCATCCAAGTCCTCCACCTAGGGTTGGAAGCATACCCCAGCAAAAGAGAAACAAGAGGGAGATACATCAGCAAAGGCTGGTATGTGCATACTAAAAAGCAAATTTGAGCAATTTACAAAGAATAAGGGACATCAAAATAAAAGGCTTCCCGTGCAAGAGTTAAGTACCACCCAAATGGGTATCAAGAGAAAAGTAACATGGCAAAAGGGATACTTGCCATAAAATATATAAAAGGATTGTGCCATAAATAAATCCACTACCATGGTGGGAAACAAAGCACAAGTAGGGCACACACCCCACAATCAACATCCTGCATGCATGTGAGATAAACATAGCCCTAGAACAATATAAACACAATTGGCGGCCAACCCCCATAAAGCTGAAGCCTGATAGAGAAAGGAATACTGCCAATCTCCCAAATATATAAAACGGGTGAAGACACACATCTTGCCCTGGGTATGAGGTTCCTTTCCGTCCCAAAAAGAGCAGGAATTATCACATCTGCTATAGAGAAAACCAATGCACTTACACTACTCTAGTGCTACTGAATCACATAGCATGTATAATGTAGAGGCAAGTAGAAAGTATAGTCAGATTACAATGTTGCCATCACACAATGGACAACACAAACATATAAACATCCACATCATAGTGGGCATATATCAACAAGTAAAATCCACATCACAGTGCGTATATATCATCAAAAGTACAACTTGCACCAAGGCAATAAGATAAGATTCCAAGAGAATATCCATGATCACACGATCAATAACAAATAAAAGATACTTCACATGAAGCATGATTTCAAAAGAAAAGAGCAATGTGTATAGGCTATTGTCCATAGAACCAAGAGTAAGACAAAAATAGGATAATTGCTCAAGAAGAATAATTAGGGATGCAAACATACCTCAACTTCTGAGTCAAATAGATCCAAAGACACTCCTAGGTCCAAGCCTAGGCTTCCAAAGCACCTATTAGCATATATGTGGAATTAGGGTTAGATTTATATTGATTTCATAAACCCTATAAACCACCTTTTATTATTATGTGAATTAGGTTTCCAAAACTATTTCATATTTTAGTATATGTCATTAGGAGTCCAAAACATATTTTATTATATTTTTCTGACTTATCAGTATTTAGTTATGAATTATACAAGTTTTTAACTTATTAATTAGTTCCATTAAAATCATCTGTTTAAAACATCATATTTAGGTGACAACCAACACCATAAGAAAGCTTGCATTTTTCTGAATCCAACGAGTATTTTTCCATATTTTACTGATCATCCACTAATTAGTTATTGATTTTTGAAAATCGTCCAATCAGATAATCAGATAAAGCCACGTCAGATTATCACTTACAAGAAAGCACAAGAGGGAGAGAGCCAAGCTGTGACTTGAACCAAAGAAAGGTGGCCAAGTCACGCCATGTCAGCGAAGCGCGGACCCGCTACAAAGCAAAGAGAACATGGTCCAAAAGACCAAAACACCCTCGCTAAAAAAAACAAAACTGAAGAAGGCAGGAGGGTAGATAGGTAAAACGTTCCTGGCCCATCTTCTTCCCAAGATCGTTGCGCCATGGCAGCGATAGCAGGTCGATGGCTAGGTTGGGCGATTTCGCAACACATGAACAAACTCTGAGATGAGGGTACCGGAAGAAAGCCCAAGCGAAAACAAAGCGAACCATACCTTCAATTCACGCGGAGGTGGTGAGGGAAGAGAGAGCGACCCACCGCAAAATCCAAGACCTCCGGTTGATCTCCGACGACACACGCATAGGCTCTGGCTCAATTGGGTTTATAGAATCGCTACAAAGACCTCCAAAGAGCTGAGGATAGAACTATTTATAGATAAGGATGGGCAGGGAGGCGAGTATCCAATGGCCCGAACTTGCTTGTTGTGTAAGATTTGGGGTTTCCATGAAAAAAGAAATATATCCTATGATCAAGAGCTTAAAAGATGCGGCCCGCTCTCCCGAACACAATGGGAGAAAAATATCGAGAAACCATCAAGGGATGACCGAGAAAATCGAGTTGGAAGATTCAAGGGAAACCAGTTACTGTAGCTCTCCGTTTACATGTCCTACCCAAGGTAGGAGACAGGTCAGGAGCCGCACGATCTAAATCCGATGGTTAGAGACAAATCACAAAATCACGACCCCTGTGACAGGGAAAAACATTATCCAAAACCAAATCGATTAAAGTGAAAATTAACATTATTTTCTTTTCTCTCTTTCCTTAATTGAGGGTGCAAACGAACCCCAAATTAAGTAAAATTTTGCACAGAGGTTAATTAAAGGATTTAGATTCCGAATCTCCAATTAGATTTCACTTTTGGAAAATTTAGATGTATTATTTAGCATATTCTTTGTTTCTCTTTCTTAATGCATTAATGGCACACGAATTATCCAAATTAGGTGAAACTTGACCCACAAGTCAACTTAAGGGTTCTGAATACGAATTTGCCATCAATTTTACATATTGGAGTTGTTTGATTATTTAATTAATATTTTGAAGGTTCTACACACTTTCTCTCTCCTGATTTTACCTTTTAAGCAAACTTTCTCCAAATTGGATGAAAATTTACCCAAAGGCTATATTTATTATGTAGATTACGAATATAAGATTATTTTCCTCTTTTGGGGTCATTTATTATTTAATTTGATATTTTTAGGGAAAACACACATCTTCTTTTCCAAATTGAATTAAATGAATTATTATTTTGTGAATAATGTGAAACTTGACTCTCAAGGTAATTGGGTCCCAAGGAACATGATTTTAAACTTAGATTTTACTTTTGGGGTTTCTTTTTATGAGTTATGCCTTATGGCCCACTAATGGCCCATTAACTACATTACTTAACCAATTAAGTTCTTTGTCATCATATTTTCTCCAAATGAATTATATGACGTATTAGATTACATTATTCATGCATTAGCTTATAGGGAACATTCTAACCTTAACCTTGTTTGGAAAAAACCCAAAAGGTCAAACTTCTAGGATAGGGTCCAAGATCCGGTATGTTACAACACTCCACCCCTTAAAAGGATTTCGTCCTCAAAATCTATTGATCCAAACATCAACAATTAACTACTCTCCACCCCTCAAAGGGTTCAACCTAACAAGTCAAACTAAACAACTTTTTATATCTACCCACATCTCTTAGTTGTGAAAGTTTTAGAGATTTATATGTTTTTTCAGGTATCCAACTAAAAGTCACCATCTAGGGTTGAGTTATAGGTCCTTGTGTCTCTAACCTATCAACCCTACATGAACATCCAAAAACTCATAGGGTAGGTCAACTACACCTTTATTTCAATCCTAATCATAAAACTAGGGTTAGATTCTACTCAAACTAGAGTTTCTCTTCATTGTGACTTAGTTCAAGAAAACATCGATAAATCTGAGAAATTTTTGTACATATAGTAATATAATTGAAAATATATTTTCCTTCGAAGAATCATACGATATGAAACAATGGTGAGCTCAAAATCAAAGCGAAAACCAAGTCACAATATGTCCATATGAACACTTCCTCATAACCTATTCTTGTCCTTAAACCAAACCTTATTGCATAAAGATAATCATTGATCAAATCTAGGGTCAACATATCACTTAGAGGTAACTAACTAAGTCAAGGATTCTATAGGGAGACAAAATTGAAATAGTCGATTCCGACTACCATGGGCTCTGATACCATGTTGTAAATAAGTGAAAACACTTCCTTACAAAAATTTGAACAATGAAACCTCCAGTCCAAACACACTCAGAAGGTATGTTGGAGTGGGTGTAAAATTTTCAAATCTTTATATAATGGTAACAAAAGACCAATGTATAGCAGCGGAAGAAAATATTTGACTATTCAATTATAAAACAAAGGGTTACAAACTTACATCACAAGGATCCATGTAGAGGAAATCTAAACCACCTCAAGATTGTCTCCAAGCTTAACTTCACAATCTAAGTCCAGGTCAACAAGCCTTGTCATCCAAGTCCTCCACCTAGGGTTGGAAGCATACCCCAGCAAAAGAGAAACAAAAGGGAGATACATCAGCAAAGGCTGGTATGTGCATACTAAAAAGCAAATTTGAGAAATTTACAAAGAATAAGGGACATCAAAATAAAAGGCTTCCCATGCAAGAGTTAAGTACCACCCAAACAGGTATCAAGAGAAAAGTAACATGGCAAAAGGGATACTTGCCATAAAATATATAAAATGATTGTGCCATAAATAAATCTACTACCATGGTGGGAAACAAAGCACAAGTAGGGCACACACCCCACAATCAACATCCTGCATGCATGTGAGATAAACATAGCCCTAGAACAATATAAACACAATTGGCAGCCAACCCCCATAAAGCTGAAGCCTGATAGAGAAAGGAATACTGCCAATCTCCCAAATATATAAAACAGGTCAAGACACACATCTTGCCCTGGGTACGAAGTTCCTTGCCGTCCCAAAAAGAGCAGGAAATATCACATATGCTATAGACAAAACCAATGCACTTACACTACTCTAGTGCTACTAAATCACATAGCATGTATAATGTAGAGGCAAGTAGAAAGTATAGTCAGATTACAATGTTGCCATCACACAATGGACAACACAAACATATAAACATCCACATCATAGTGGGCATATATCAACAAGTAAAATCCACATCACAGTGCGTATATATCATCAAAAGTACAACTTGTACCAAGGCAATAAGATAAGATTCCAAGAGAATATCCATGATCACACGATCAATAACAAATAAAAGATACTTCACATGAAGCATGATTTCAAAAGAAAAGAGCAATGTGTATAGGCTATTGTCCATAGAACCAAGAGTAAGACAAAAATAGGATAATTGCTCAAGAAGAATAATCAGGGATGCAAACATACCTCAACTTCAGAGTCAAACAGATCCAAAGACACTCCTAGGTCCAAGCCTAGGCTTCCAAAGCACCTATTAGCATATATGTGGAATTAGGGTTAGATTTATATTGATTTCATAAACCCTAAAAACCACCTTTTATTATTATGTGAATTAGGTTTCCAAAACTATTCCATATTTTAGTATATGTCAATAGGAGTCCATAACATATTTTATTATATTTTTCTGACTTATCAGTATTTAGTTATGAATTATACAAGTTTTTAACTTATTAATTAGTTCCATTAAAACCATATGTTTAAAACATCATATTTAGGTGATAAAACCAACACCATAAGAAAGCTTGCATTTTTCTGAATCCAACGAGTATTTTTCCATATTTTACTGATCATCCACTAATTAGTTATTGATTTTTGAAAATCGGCCAATCAGATAATCAGATAAAGCCACGTCAGATTATCACTTACAAGAAAGCACAAGAGGGAGAGAGCCAAGCTGTGACTTGGACCAAAGAAAGGTGGCCAAGTCACGCCATGTCAGCGAAGCGCGGACCCGCTACAAAGCAAAGAGAACATGGTCCAAAAGACCAAAACACCCTCGCTAAAAAAAACAAAACTGAAGAAGGCGGGAGGGTAGATAGGTAAAACGTTCCTGGCCCATCTTCTTCCCAAGATCGTTGTGCCATGGCAGCGATAGCAGGTCGATGGCTAGGTTGGGAGATTTCGCAACACATGAACAAACTCTGAGATGAGGGTACCGGAAGAAAGCCCAAGCGAAAACGAAGCGAACCATACCTTCAATTCACGCGGAGGTGGTGAGGGAAGAGAGAGCGACCCACCGCAAAATCCAAGACCTCCGGTTGATCTCCGACGACACACACACAGGCTCTGGCTCAATTGGGTTTATAGAATCGCTACAAAGACCTCCAAAGAGCTAAGGATAGAACTATTTATAGATAAGTATCCAATGGCCCGAACTTGCTTGTTGTGCAAGATTTGGGGTTTCCATGAAAAAGGAAATATAGCCTACAATTAAGAGCTTAAAAGATGCGGCCCGCTCTTCCGAACACAATGCGAGAAAAATATCGAGAAACCATCGAGGGATGATCGAGAAAATCGAGTTGGAAGATTCAAGGGAAACCGGTTACTGTAGCTCTCTGTTTACATGTCCTACCCAAGGTAGGAGACAGGTCAGGAGCCGCACGATCTAAATCCGATGGTTAGAGACAAATCGCAAAATCACGACCCCTGTGACAGGGAAAAACATTATCCAAAACCAAATCGATTAAAGTGAAAATTAATATTATTTCCTTTTCTCTCTTTCCTTAATTGAGGGTGCAAACGAACCCCAAATTAAGTAAAATTTTGCACAGAGGTTAATTAAAGCATGTAGATTCCGAATCTCCAATTAGATTTCACTTTTGGAAACTTTAGATGTATTATTTAGCATATTCTTTGTTTCTCTTTCTTAATGCATTAATGGCACACAAATTATCCAAATTAGGTGAAACTTGACCCACAAGTCAACTTAAGGGTTCTGAATACGAATTTGCCATCAATTTTACATATGGAGTTGTTTGATTATTTAATTAGTATTTTGAAGGTTCTACACACTTTCTCTCTCCTGATTTTACCTTTTAAGCAAACTTTCTCCAAATTGGATGAAAATTTACCCAAAGGCTATATTTATTATGTAGATTACGAATCTAAGATTATTTTCCTCTTTTGGGGTCATTTATTATTTTATTTGATATTTTTAGGGAAAACACACATCTTCTTTTCCAAATTGAATTAAATGAATTATTATTATGTGAATAATGTGAAACTTGACTCCCAAGGTAATTGGGACCCAAGGAACACGATTTTAAACTTAGATTTTACTTTTGGGGTTTCTTTTTATGAGTTATGCCTTATGGCCTACTAATGGCCCATTAACTACATTACTTAACCAATTAAGTTCTTTATCATCGTATTTTCTCCAAATGAATTATATGACGTATTAGATTACATTATTCATGCATTAGCTTATAGGGAACATTCTAACCTTAACCTTGTTTGGCAAAAACCCAAAAGGTCAAACTTCTAGGATAGGGTCCAAGATCCGGTATGTTACACACCCCTAGAGATCCAGGGAGCTTCGTGGCTCATAGGTTACCGGCAAGATCGCCTCTACCAAGAAGGAGGAGCGAGGGATGCATCGAGGTCTGTTGTTATTTAACCATCACATGAAGTCAATGCTAGGCATCACAATGGAGACTCCATGAGACAGGGTTGCAGAGCTTTGAGTACCTAGAGTTTTCCGCTATCGTCCTCTTATCTGCTGCACTTTTGTCATCACCACGATGTGAGTTTTGGTGAGTGATGTGAAGGAGCGAGGTGGGTCCAGGGCAACACCAGAGTCCTCCCAAACGTGACGACTCTCACGCACACGGAGATTGGAGGACAAAAATCTTTAGGGCCTGAATCTACCTTGATTCCTCACCAAGATTTCACACTGGATCTCATCCTTTACGCTGGTGCTAGATCTGTTGAGCAAGATGTTCTTGAGACCCTCCACCTTGTGAGAGGCTATGCATCATCGAGAATCTGAACAAGGACAATGGCCTTCCCTATTTGTGAGATATCCCAGAGCCCCTACACTTCTCATTCATGACAGTAAAGACTTGGGATCGTCTCTGTGAAGAAGACCACCGTCGGCCTTGAAAACACGAGAGAGGGTGATAGAGAATAAGACCGACCAGCTTAATGTTAATTCAACTGGTCCAACAAGTACCAAGCCAGGGATTGGCTGGCCTAGGTTGGACCAATCTGCTGAGTCGTACCCCACCTGATGCCCATCGTGGACCACTCACAGACTGCCATCTCAGACAGTGGGACCCACAACTCAAGGCAATTCCTTTTAAAAATCTCAAAAATATACCAAATTTTAGAAAATTCCCTATAAATAGCTCCCTTGGCCAATAAATTCACCAAAAATAGCACTAGATTGAGAAAAATGTCCACTTTATTATGAAGCTCCTATTTCAGACTTTTGAGACACTTATATAGATGATATTTATATTCATATGAGAATGCTTCATTTAAATGGCATAATTAGAAAACAGTTGAGATTAAATCTCATAAAAAAAATTTTGAACCCTGATATCATCTAGAAACTAAACATGGACTCCTATGTTGATATTATTGAGGAATTTTAGGCCTCTTCTCATTATTGCCTAATTACATGTTTAATCCTCATATTAATTCTAGAAAATAGAGAAAGTATCAAAAAATTATGAAATTCATACCATACCTTAATAATGACGTCTGGATCAGAATAAAAATATCAGACATAAGTTCTAGGTTGTTTGAACCTAGATTTGGTCAAACCCTAATTTGGACCTAAAATACCATTAATCACGGTGACTCTTCTATTAATGATCATTCACTATTATTAATCAGGTGACGACCAGATATCTAGATGATCAAGGATTATTAGGAATCTCTGAACTCAAGTACGTGGGTTTTATTTAAGTATATGACTATGGTTTCTTGCTTACAATCATGATATGTATGTATGCTCTCTTCTATTTGCAAATATTGGATGTAGTATTTCTATGTAGTACTCGTTGTTTCGTCACTTAAAAACATACATTATGAGTAGATGTTTTGTAGTTATTTAAGGTGTTCATTATCCCCCTTACGAGGGAATGAATTAATGTTGACTAGTACACCTCCCTAGAGCACACGATGTATGAGGAGTTTCCCTAGAGTACTTCATACATGGGGATGGGCCTAATATATATGTTTTGTACTAGTCCACCATGATAATGCAACTCATCTAGGAAAATAAATAAAATTGAATATTTCACTTAATCAAGAAATGTTTTCTATGATTTCCTTCTTTCTTTTTGAAAATCTTTTCAAATTATGAAAACCATAAATATATGTATCTTTCTACCCATGTACTCGACACCTTGTGTGTTGATTCATTGCTTCACGTATGTTTTAGGTTCAAAGATACCATGGGATAAAAGAATAAGATGTGAGCAAGATGTACAAGTTGTACCAATTGTAAAGATCCTAGTTAGCACACATGTTCATAGATTGTAGAATTTTCATTCAATATGTAATTGTAAATCATTTTGTAATAATTCATGTTGTATAAATATGTTGAATGTTGAGAATGTTATGGTGTATGCTTCTATAGTTTTACGTTCATGTATGCGCAAATTGCATCCACAACGCACTCTGAAAAAATTGTCTAATATTTTTAGATTTGTCCTCTCGGGCCTTCTAAGTCTCGAGACGACAGAATTCGAGGATGTTACAGTTGGTATCAGAGCATGAACAATAGCTACACCTAACAATTTCTCACCATGAAACAAAAAAAATCAACTTTCACTTGAAATCCTAGAAACATAGCAAGTTGTTCTATAGGAACTAGGTTTGACTTAGCCTCTAGGTTAGAACCTAGATGTTCGAGAACTAGGTTTAGACAAGTGTCTAAAACCCTTTCCATATAAAGCTCATATGTATTGGGTAGCTACACTAGTATACATCTCGTTCTCACCATTTCACTAGGTGACATAGCACTAGACTATCTACTCTGTGTGGGACACTCATTTTTGTTGATTTGGTTTTGTTTTCCAATCGGATCGAGCCTCAATAGTTTTCTCTGACATCTTCATTCTTGGAGAAAAATTATATAATATTTTATTAAATATATGTAAATATAAAATATGTCCCTCACACCGGAGAGTAGTTAGTGTTCATGTAACCTAAGTGAAAGGGAGTGACATCAGTCTAGAAGAGAGAGTAGATCTAGATTAGATGTCTAGAGCCTTATTGGATATGTGAAAGTTAGAGTAGATGATTGATTTATATATATGATATAAGCATGTGTAATCTTATCTAGGTTTGATCTCTAATGGTATAAGTTTCCTTATAAAGATTTAAGTTGTATATGAGTTGAATCCCAATTTGGAGAATCTAAGCTATGTCTCGATGATGAAAGTACATTTTCTTTTCTTACTTAAGATGAGTTAAGTTAAGATAAAGTTGAATATGCATGATCCTCAAGCTCTTTTACAAAGGAGGACCTCCAGTGTTAGGAAAAGATACGTGGTGAACTCGAGAGAGAGTGAGACCCACAGGGAGAGGGTCATAGGACCAACCCCCTATATATGAAAAATTTGTGATATATATATATATATATATATATATATATATATATATATATGAAATGATGTGTCCTAAGCTGGGTTACTCCTAAGTAGACGAGTTGAGTCCTTTTTGCATGATTCAATCCTATATGTGAGAGTTTGGTAAAAAAATGATGATGGGTAGGTGACTCATAATGAGAAAGTCAATCCTTTTTATCTAGTTAGGTCCTAGCTTGAGCTACTTATGTTTATGAATCTCATCATTAACTACAAGTAAGGTGATATATGAACTCTGGTTTTGAGAATAAAATGTCTTGTGCATAAGATACTCATAAATGTTATTCCTTCCATTTCTCTTTCTTATTATATGATACTAGAAACCTCACTTGAGCTATATTGATGATTTATATATGAGGAGTCACTCGTATAAGCTTGAACCATTCTATATTCTCTTCCTATATCTAATATTCAAGTTTGAAATCATGATGAGCTTGACCTATCTATGTTCCATTCCTATGTCACACATATAATATACAAGTTCAAAATGATAGGATTAATTTAGTATATTCTCTACCCCTTCATATCATACATGATACATATAAATATGAACATGAGCTTGAAACAAGGGTAACTTTGGATCATAGATTAAATGATAAGAAAATATATTTCTCAACCTCCAATCTCCTAAATATAAGATTCTAGTTTGAGGACAACCCTAATATAATGGGGTGAAACCCTAATATTCAAACATGTTAAGTAAGCATTTATAAGGTAATGAAATCCTAGTATGATGTTGATCATAAACCACAATAATGATTTAAGTATGATTATTGACTTAGTTACAACATGAAAAATTGATATCTTCGTGCTGGCTAAACATTGAGTGTAACCTTCTTAATCCATAGACAAACCCTAATTGTTAGGGTAACGATGGATGCAATCCAAAATTAAAAGACAGTCAAGTTATGACTAAGACATAAAATGATGCTTCAACCTATATAAGGTGGGGTGGGTACACCGTTGATGCTCTAAATTCTAAAATGATAGTTTAGGTTTCATCTAGAACCATAGTTATGTTGAACAAGTTGAAGTTATGTTGATAATTTGTAGGATAATTGATGTGTACCATAGCCCAATATCTTTATATATGTACTATTTTGGAGTATTAATGACCTCATGTATCAACTAGAGTATACATGAATCAAGATGGTTGACTTATGAATATTGTGATGCATAATGATCAATATAATGGGATAGAATATGTTTCATCATGGTTTGAGGATTAATGTGGATTTTGTACTATGGTGTGACTTCAGTTCATGGTCTCAAAAACATGTCGTGCATCAGCCTCCTTGAGGTTGTGTGGGCCATCCTAGCTATATATCTGAAAATTGAAGTTTTAACCCTAGGGTGATCATCATGTGATCTATGGATCATCTCTCACCCTAAAATGAGTGGAGTTGTTAGAGCTAACTGAATGGCTGGTTGGTAGTATTAATCCTTAGTAGCTAGCATTGTTTGATAGAGTCAATTGATGCGCAATGTAAGGATCTTCCAAACTTCCCATGAATCATGGAAAACAGATAAGTAGGGATACATATCGACCCCGTCAATCCCTCATGGTTCAACATAAACAACTAGATCCTACAGACTAGCGAGGGCTAGCCCATGAACACAACAACCGATGAACCTCAAGAGGAATCTATCGATCATCCCCATCACCTGCACAGACCCCTACTAGGTTTGGAAGGAGACTAAGGATCTCCTCTAACCTTGGGAGCTCTATTTAAGCGCATCAAGAGCAATGACTCTACGGGCAGCGACCACAGGTCGGTATGAGGCCATAAAAGATGATGACTCCTCATTGTAGATCAGTAGTGTGATAGTGCCAACTAGAAAGCACGTCTGTCTGCCAGTCACGATCGTTAAAGTTGATGATGTTGCAGAGCTACAACTAGCACAAGAACTCACCTCAGAAATCATTCCTTTCCCCCTTCTCATCTTCTGCAATAGCAGATTTGCAGGGTCTCTTACCCCAAAAGATCCAGGGAGCTTCACAACTCATAGGTTTCCAACAAGATTGTCTCTACCAAGAAGGAGGAGCGAGGGATTTATCGAGGTCTGTTATTCTTTTACCATTACACCAAGCCAACACTAGGCATCACGATGGAGACTCCATGAGACATGGTTGCAGAGCTTTGAGTTCCTAGAGTTTTTTTTTTCTATAGTCATCTCATCCGCTGCACTTCTCTCATCACCATAATGGGAGTTTTGGGGAGTGATACGAAGGAGCGAGGTGGGTCCAGGGTAACGTTGGAGTCCTCCTGGACGCGATGGCTCTCACGCACACGGAGATCTGAGGACATGAATCTTCAAAGCCTAAATATACCTTGATTCCTCACTAGGATTTCACACAAGATCTCATCCCTTACGTTGGTGTTAGATCAGCTGAGCTAGATGATATGAGACCCTCCACCTTGCGAGAGACTATGCATCATCGAGAAGTTGAAGAGGGACGATGAAATTCCCTATTTGCGAGAGATCTTGAGCCCCTATACTTCTCATTCATAGAAGTAGAGACCTGGGATTGTCTCTACAAAGAAGACAACTGTCAGCCCCGAGAACACGAGAGAGGACGATAGAGAATAAGACCGGGCGGCTTAATGTTAATTCAACTGGTCCAACAAGTGCCAAGCCAGGGATTGGCCGGCCCATGCTAGACCAATCTGCTGAGTCGTACCCCACCTAATGCCCATCATGGACCACTCACAGACTGCCATCTCAGGCTGTGGGACCCACAACTCAAGGAAATTCCATTTAAAATTCTCAGAAATATACTAGATCTTAGAAAATGCCCTATAAATAGCTCCCTTAGCCAATAAATTCACCAAAAATATCACCTGATTGAGAAAAATGTCCACTTTATTATGCAACTCCTATTTTAGACTTTTGAGACACTTATATAGATGATATTTATATTCACATGAGAATGCTTCATTTAAATGGCATAATTAGAAAACGGTTGAGATTAAACCTCATAAAAATAAGTTTGAACCTTGAAATCATCTAGAAACTAAATGTGGACTCCTATGTTGATATTATTGAGCAATTTTAGGCCTCTTCTCGTTATTGCCTAATTACATGTTTAATCATCATATTAATTCTAGAAAATAGGGAAAGTATCAGAAAATTATGAAATTCATACCAGACCTTAATAATGACGTATGGATTAGAATAAAAATATCAGACATAAGTTCTAAGTTGTTTGAACCTAAATTTGGTTAAACCCTAATTTGAACCTAAAATATCATTAATTACGGTGACTCTTCTATTAATGATCATTAACTATTATTAATCAGGTAATGACCATATATCTAGATGATCAAGGATTATCAGGAATCTTTGAGCACAGGTACGTGGGTTTTATTTAAGTATATGACTATGGTTTCTTGCTTGCAATCATGATATGTATGTATGCTCTCTTCTATTTGCAAATATTAGATGTATTATTGCTATGTAGTACTCGTTGTTTCGTCACTTAAAAACATAAATTATGAGTAGATGTTTTGTAGTTATTTAAGGTATTATTATCCCCCTTACGAGGGAATGGATTAATGTTGACTAGTACACCTCCCTAGAGCACACTATGTATGAGGAGTTTCCCTAAAGTACTTGGTACACGAGGATGGGAACAATATAAATGTTTTGGTACTAGTCCACCTTGATAATGCAACTCATCTAGGAAAATGAATAAAATTGACATATTTTGCTTAATCAAGAAATGTTTTCTATGATTTTCCTTCTTTCTTTTTGCAAATCTTTTCAAAGTATGAAAACCATAAATACATGTATCTTTCTACCCATGTACTCGACACCTTGTGTGTTGATTCGTTGTTTCATGTATGTTTTAGGTTTAGAGCTACCATGGGATAAAAGAACAAGATGTGAGCAAGATGTATAGGTTGTACCTATTGTAAAGATCCTAGTTAGCATACATGTTTACAGATTGTAGAATTTTCATTCAATATGTAATTGTAAATCATTTTGTAATAATTCATGTCGTATAAATATACATGTTGAATGTTGAGAATGTTATGGTGTATGCTTCTATAGTTTTATGTTCATGTATGCACAAATTGCTACCGCAACACACTCTGAAAAAATTATCTAATGTTTTCAAATTTGTCCTCTCGAGCCTTCTAAGTCTCGAGATGGCAAAATTCAAGGATATTACAGTTGAAATTAGAGCATGAACAATAGCTACACCTAACAATTGCTCACCATGAAACAAAAAAAATCTCACCTTTCACTTTAAACCCTAGAAACATAGCAAGTTGTTCTACAGGAACTAGGTTGGACTTAGGTTAGAACCTAGATGTTCGAGAACTAGGTTTAGACAAGTGTCTGAAACCCTTTCCATATAGAGCTGATATGTATTGAGTAGCTACACTAGTCTACATCTTTGTTCTCATTATTTCACTAGGTGACATAGCACTAGACTATCTACTATGTGTGGGACACTCAATTTTGCTGATTTGGTTTTGTTGTTGAATCGGCTCAAGCCTCGACAATTTTCTCTAAAGTCTTCTTTCTTGGAGAAAAACTATATAATATTTTATTAAATATATGTAAATATAAAATGTGTCCCTCTCACTAGAGAGTAGTTAGTATTCATGCAACCTAAGTGAAAGGGGGTGACATCAGTCTAGAAGAGAGAGTAGATCTTGATTAGATGTTTAGAGCCTTATTGGATATGTGAAAGTTAGAGTAGATGATATATATATATATATATATATATATATATATATATATATATGATATAAGCATGTGTAATCTTATCCAAGTTTGATCTCTACCGGTATAAGTTTCCTTATAAAGATTCAAGTTGTATATGAGTTGAATCCCAATTTGGAGAATCTAAGCTACGTATCGATGATGTAAGTACATTTTCTTTTCTTACTGAAGATGAGTTAAGTTAATATAAAGTTGAATATACATGAGCCTTAAGATCTTTTATAAAGGAGAACCTCCCGTGTTAGTGTTGGTATGTATGCCCATAGAGCAAGTCATATGATGATTGTAATGGGATACTTTGTAAATGATTTGAATAATAATGAAGGCAATTTCCGATCTATATGTTTAAACTGTTTCTGAGATGATAGTGTAACATGATAGATGTCTAAAGAATGATTTTACTCAATGATGTATGCTTTTAGGTTAAGGACCTAAACAATGAGATCGTGCAGATGTTAAGAGTGTACATTCTTGTTTGGTCCCTAGTCAGTTGTTATTGTGGAAATAACCATAGACATCAATAACACTAAAGACTAGATTGTGTGTTGGTTGATGACAGAATCTCATTAGTCATGATATAGTGATATCAAACCAAGCACATTGGTACTTGTTAGAGAACAAGGTACTGGACAGACCCACCGTGAGAGTGACACATGGAACTATGACTTGGTAGTCACAGTCAGCTCTCACAGTGATGGTTGTGAGTGTGATTCTTAGACCTGAATCACTACACTCAACACATGTCGTTGGGTACACTTTGACATCATCAAACGTAGTCCTGAAACATGGGTTGTTATAAAGGTGATGATTGGGTGGCTTTGACACATGGGGCTTTTGAGGGGTGAGTGATAGATATGGGATTTGTCCCTCTTGAGGGAGTTTGATGTCCTTGGCCACTTGATGATTAGGATTGAGAAAGGCATGCGCATGCACGTGTGAATCGATATGTGATATTGATATCACACACATATCACCCAGTCTGCTCTAAGATCAAGGAAATGAATGAACGTTGATAGGATGACTATTCCATGCCTCGAGTTCATTAAGGATATCAGTGACAAAGGAATTATACATTCACTGTAACACCATTCACAGATTGTAGGATTGAAAGTTGTTCTCCAACTTTCTATTTCACTTGGGTAGCATTGATGTGTGACTAGGCACCACTCTTTGCTTGTGAAGTCATAAGTGTTACGGACTTTCACTGCCAACGTGAAATGGACCTGCAGGGTCACACACATAGGATTTAACCTGGAGAAGGAGTTTTGTCCACAAACAATGTTTAGATTGATTACTAAAGGAGTGTAGTATTTCAATTAAACACTCAATCAATTGATAGCTCGGTATCATAGTGTTCAAGGTGTTGGACTGATTGATTAGAGTATCAGATTGATTGAAACCACAATTGACTGATTCTGCACAATCTGTACTCCCAACCGATCGGCTCATGTGATGAACCAATCGGCTCAGGTGGTGAGTCGATCGGCTCAAGGTCAGGGTGAAACGATTGATTCAAGTGTTGAAATGATCGATTCAACTGATGCAACCGAGCAAGTTGGGAAAGTAAGATTAGTGAGAATTTGATTTTCATTTCACTTGCCCAATTTGATTGGAACAAGGATTGGTATTCGATACCAATTAGAAACAAAAGAAGGAAAGTCAATCGGGAACTGATCAGGACCACGAACTGACCGGTTCAGAAGTGAACCGACCGGTTCATGGGTCCCAACCGATAGTTTGAGGTGTCAATCGACCGGCTCAGATCCCCAACCAACCGTTTCAGTTGTGAAACGATCGGTTCAGGTTGCGAGTTGGTTGTTTTTGTGGAAAATCTCAAACCCTTCTACTCCTGCTTTAGTCCCGCATTGCCAGGGATAGAGAACCCTGTCCCATGACCCTCCTATATATATAGGGGTATTGGGGGCTTCTCAAAGTACAACTCAGTGCAACCAGTTGCTATGTAAAGTTGTCGTTCTCTCTGGTTTTGGTAACCGAGAGAGCCCGAGCAAGTGCTACCCGATAAGGGAGGCACAACAAGGGAAAGACAACTGCAGAAAGCAACTGGTGACAGGAGAGTGTGTCGGTGACTAGTACACCGACAGGAGGGTGCGACTCCTTCCGATTCCTTATGGGACAAGGAGATCGGAGTTCCAGGCAGTCTGTGTGGACGACTGCAGAGGCGGGAGACATCTGTCGCTCGGAGGACAACTGTCAATCCTAACAGTCCCGGTGAGACCAGGAGTCTTCAGTCCCGGTGCGACCAGGAGCTGCACAGACACCGTCCAAGACTGGAGGTGAAGACCGTGCAAGGCATGAGGTACTGTCGCCGAGCAAGCCTCAGGACAAGGTATGCATCCACAAACCATCTTTCCTATTGTATAGACGTTGACGCGATTCCTTTTGTTCTGGGTTTGAGGGAGAAATTTTTTTTTTGTTTCCGCTACTTCTCTGCCTCCCTTAAAATCCAACAGTGGTATCCGAGCCACGTCAACTGCTCTATATTTTAGGATTATCGATATGATCGATTTTTTTTGTCGCCTTTATTTATTGTATACGATGCGAATAAAATTGGCTTTATGCATGTCCAATCCACAAATCCCAAATATACATATATGATATGTAATATTAATGCATTCGATACGCGTCGCCCTTAAATGAGTTTTGTGGTGAATGTGTAGCATGGTTATGGCCTATAAACCCTATATCTGTGTGTGGTTGTATGTGGTTGCTTACATCTCGGTCTGTGCACCAATTCCCTTCTCCTATTCCTGATGTAACTCGAAATAATTCGAGATTTCTTTTCCTACCTTTGCTCCCCCCGAATGTAACTCGGGGTTTCACAATTCAATTGTAAATAGGATAGATTTTATTTCCTATTATGTCAAAGAACGGCAGACGACCTGAGACGATCGGTTCAAGGCGTGAATCGATCGGTTGGTGTTCCAGACAACCAGTTCGAGGAGCGAGACGAGCGGGTGGCAACCTGAGGGGATGCACGATGACCAGTGAACCGATTGGCTGGAGGCGCCAGTCGATCGGCTGGTGGCACCCGAACAACCAACTTGATGGTGAGCCAATGAGTCATGGAGATGAGCTTATCAAACCCAGAAAGGCAGGCACAGATTTCATCTTGTACAGGTTGCATGTGATGTAGACCTAGATGACCGTGATTCCTCTTGGCTTGAGGAATCACAATAGGATGGCCATAATCATTGCTTTTATCATTTTGCATATTTTTCTATGGGATATAGCATGTATATGATACGTACTATATATTGTGGTGATTGGATATGTATATGTATATAAAAACCAAATCCCTCATTAAATATTAAGTTTTAGATGCCTTCCAAATGTGATACACGTGAAAATCTTGATCGACCAAGTGTGGGCACGCCCAATCGTGGTGCACCGTCTATCTCGTAGAAGCGTGAAGGATGAATGTGTGGGTCTGCCCAAGTAGGGTACATGTTCATCGTGTTGGCTTTGGGTCGGACTTAATAAGGTGACCTAGATAGGATCTAGCGCCTTGAGGCATGGAGATGATCATGGCAAGGAGTTGCATATGACATATTTTAAGAGTTGTATATGATGCAATTGGCAAGAGTTGCCTACCTGGAAGATCTGAGTTGTGGGTGACAGCCCAAGTTGGTCCATGGCTCAGAGGATTTCAGGATCTTGACCCACTAGAAGATTGTATGCTGCAATCTTCCAAATTGATGGTGAGGGCTGTCAATTTGAATGAAAATAGTGGGAGCGGTAATTAATTAAAGGCCTAATTAACTATCGTCAAATTTTATTCAAATCAAATCAAATCAAATCAAAAGGAGTTTTGACAAAATGCAATTTTCTCTTGTAGAATGGCAAAGGAATCATCTTTTAAAATGGGCAAATTAATTGAGAATAAATTCCATAACTGGTTGAGGACTGTGAGAAGTGTTCTACACAATCCAGATATACCCGGAGCCTTTGAATCCACTCTATGTACGCTTAATGCGTTGGTGAAGAAGAAAGAAAGTTCATTGATAGAGATCAATGGAACGAATGGTAAGGGAGAGAAGGGTTCTCTCGCCAAACCAATTTCTTCTACATGGAGAGGATGGAAGGAACGATGGAAGAAGAAGTCAGAGATAGAGATCTCTACTTCTGGTGTATACGTGATAGAGATTAACTTTACTACTTCTTTGTCATGGGTACTTGATACCAGATGCAGATCTCACATTTGTTCAAATGTGAAGGATCTTAAGAGAAGTAGGCCTTTGGGGAAAGGCGAGGTTGAACTACGTGTTGCCAATGGGGCAAGAGTTGCCGCCAGTGCCGTAGGAACCTATGAGTTAACTCTACCAAGTGGGATAATAATAGAGTTGAAGAACTGCTATTATGTACCTGCCATAAATAGGAATATCATTTCCGTCTCTTGTTTGGACAAAGATGGATTTGAATTTCTTATTAAGAATGGAAAACGTTCCATTTCTAAAGATGGGATCTTTTATGGCAGTGCCCCAATGTCTTATGGTTTATACTTGATAGATCTAGAGACAAGTGTATACAACGTAAACACCAAAAGGCAAAAACTCAACGACTCAAACAAAACATATCTTTGGCATTGTCGTCTAGGGCACATAAATGAGAAGCACATTTCTAGACTCCATAAAGATGGTTATCTAGACTCTTTTGATTATGAATCAATAGAGACATGTGAATCTTGTTTATTGGGCAAGATGACCAAGACTCCCTTTTCAGGTAAAGGTGAGAGAGCTAGTGATCTATTAGGACTCATACATACTGATGTATGTGGGCCTTTTAGAACTAATGCCAGAAATGGGTGTCAGTACTTCATTACCTTCACTGATGATTTCAGTAGGTATGGCTATGTGTACCTGATGAAGCATAAGTCAGAAACCCTTGAAAGGTTCAAGGATTTCATGAATGAAGTACAGAACCAACTTGGTGAAAGTATTAAGGAACTTCGATCTGATCGAGGTGGGGAATACTTAATCCAGGAGTTTGAGGACCTTCTGTGAGCCCGTGGTATTGTATCACAATGGACTCCGCCTGGAACACCACAACATAATGGTGTGTCTGAAAGAAGGAATCACACATTGTTAGATATGGTGCGATCAATGATGAGTTTTGCTGATCTTCCAATTTCCTTCTGGGGTCATGCTCTTGAAACCGCCGCATTTACACTTAACCGAGTACCATCTAAATCGGTTCAAAAGACACCATATGAGATATGGATTGGGAAGCGTCCCGATTTGTCTTTCCTAAAGATTTGGGGTTGTGAAGCTTATGTTAGGAAAATGTTTCCTGATAAGCTTGGACCCAAGTCTGATAAATGTTATTTTGTTGGATATCCCAAGGAAACGAGGGGGTATTATCTATACCACCCTACTGACAACAAAGTGTTTGTTGCCAGGATAGCTGTGTTCCTAGAAAAGGAATTTATTTCTAAAGGAAACAGTGGGAGGAAAATAGAGCTTGAAGAGGTTCAAGCCCAACAAGAAAACATAGAACTGGTAGATGTACAAGAGGAAAATGGAGATTCACAAGGTGTTGTGGAATCTCAATCTCCTCAGGTAACACAAGGACCTCGTAGATCTAGTAGGACCCGCCTTGAACCTGAGAGGTTTGGATACCTTGTGACTCAGGAAGGTGGTGAGTTGATCATAGATGATGATCCAACTACCTACGTAGAGGCTATGGAGGGACCAGATTCTAAGAAATGGCTTGAAGCCATGAGATCCGAGATGAAATCCATGTACTCCAACAAAGTATGGACTTTAGTGGAACCACCCGAAGGGGTAAAACCCATAGGGTACAAGTGGGTCTTTAAGAAAAAGACCAACATGGATGGCAATGTGCAAACTTATAACGGGAGATTGGTTGCGAAGGGATTTCGACAAGTTCAAGGTGTTGACTATGACGAAACCTTTTCTCCAGTTGCCATAATTAAGTCCATCAGGATCATGCTTGCTATTGCAGCTTATTATGACTATGAGATTTGGCAGATGGATGTAAAACTGCATTCCTTAATGGGAATATAAATGAGGATGTGTACATGACACAGCCTGAAGGTTTTGTAGATCCAAAGAATGCCAATAAAGTCTGTAAGCTACAAAGGTCAATCTATGGATTGAAGCAAGCATCTCGGAGTTGGAATCTTCGATTTGATGAGGAAGTCAAAGTGTTTGGCTTTATTCAAAATGAAGATGAACCTTGTGTGTACAAGAAGGTTAGTGGGAGCTCGACCACATTCCTCATATTGTATGTGGATGACATACTTTTGATGGGGAATGATGTCTTATCCTTAGAGAAGGTAAAGACTTGGCTTGGGAATACTTTCTCAATGAAGGACTTAGGAGAAGCATCCTACATTCTAGGAATTAAGATCTATAGAGATAGATCTAGAAGGCTTCTCGGACTAAGTCAGAGCACGTACATCGACAAAGTGCTGAAGTAGTTCAACATGGAGAACTCAAAGAGAGGCAACATCCCCATGCTACATGGAGTCACCGTCTCTAGAGCTCAATGTCCCCAATCTTGTGAAGAAAGGGAGCATATGAATGGGATCCCATATGCATCAGCCATCGGATCCATCATGTATTCTATGTTGTGCACGCGCCCAGATGTCTCGTATGCTCTCAGCATGACGAGCAGGTACCAGTCAGATCCCGGGGATGCTCACTGGACAACCGTAAAGAATATCCTCAAGTACTTGTGAAAGACTAAGGATCAGTTTCTGGTTTACGGTGTCGAGGAAGAGCTGGTTGTAAAGGGTTACACCGATGCAAGCTTCCAAACCGATACAGATGATTACAGATCGCAGTTAGGATTTGTGTTTTGCCTTAATAATGGAGCTGTGAGCTGGAAGAGTTCCAAGCAAGAAACAATTGTCGATTCTACTACAGAGGCCGAGTATATTGCTGCTTCACATGCAGCAAAGGAGGCTGTGTGGATCAGGAAGTTCATTTCTAAACTTGGTGTAGTTCCCAGTAGCTATGATGCAATTGAGCTTTATTGTGACAATAATGGAGCTATTGCACAAGCTAAGGAACCCAGATCACATCAGAGGTCCAAGCACATACTGTGGCGCTTCCATCTCATACGAGAGATCGTATAGCGAGGAGATGTGAAGATTTGCAAAGTAGCAACTGAAGACAACATAGCTGATCCACTGACTAAGGCCCTTTCTCAGCAGAAGCATGATGGTCATGCTAGGTCACAAGGACTGCGTTTCCTTGGTGACTGGCTCTAAGTGCAAGTGGGAGGCTGTTGGTATGTATGCCCATAGAGCAAGTCATATGATGATTGTAATGGGATACTTTGTAAATGGTTTGAATAATAATGAAGGCAATTTCCGATCTATATGTTTAAACTGTTTCTGAGATGATAGTGTAACATGATACATGTGTAAAGAATGATTTTACTCAATGACGTATGCTTTTAGGTTAAGGACCTAAACGATGATATCGTGCGGATGTTAAGAGTATACATTCTTGTTTGGTCCCTAGTCGGTTGTTATTGTGGAAATAACCATAGACATCAATAACACTAAAGACTAGATTGTGTGTTGGTTGATGAAAGAATCTCATTAGTCATGATATAGTGATATCAAACCAAGCACATAGGTACTTGTTAGAGAACAAGGTACCGGACAGACCCACCATGAGAGTGACACATGGAACCATGACTTGGTAGTCACTGTCAGCTCTCATAGTGATGGTGGTGAGTGTGATTCTTAGACCTGAAATCACTACACTCAACACATGTCGTTGGGTACACTTTGACATCATCAAACGCAGTCCTGAAACATGGGTTGTTATAAAGGTGATGATTGGGTGGCTTTGACACATGGGGCTTTTGAGGGGTGAGTGATAGGTATGGGATTTGTCCCTCCTGAGGGAGTTTGATGTCCTTGGCCACTTGATGAGTAGGATTGAGAAAGGCATGCGCATGCACGTCTGAATCAATATGTGATATTGATGTCACACACATATCACCCAGCCTGCTCTGAGATCAAGGAAATGAATGAACGTTGACAGGATGACTGTTCCATGCCTCGAGTTCATTCAGTATATCAGTGACAAAGGAATTATACATTCACTGTAACACCATTCACGAATTGTAGGATTGAAAGTTGTTCTCCAACTTTCTATTTCACTTGGGTAGCACTGATGTGTGACTAGGCACCGCTCTTTGCTTGTGAAGTCATAAGTGTTATGGACTTTCACTGCCAACGTGAAATGGACCTACAGGGCCACACACATAGGATTTAACCTGGAAAAGGAGTTTTGTCCACAAACAATGTTCAGATTGATTACTAAAGGAGTGTAGTATTTCAATTAAATACTCAATCAATTGATAGCTCGGTATCATAGTGTTCAAGGTGTTGGACTGATTGATTAGAGTATCAGATTGATTGAAACTGCAATTGACTGATTCTACACAATCTGTACTCCCAACCGATCGACTCATGTGATGAACCGATCGGCTCAGCTTGGTGAACCGATCGGCTCAGGTGGTGAGTCGATCGGCTCAAGGTCAGGGTGAAACGATTGCTTCAAGTGTTGAAACGATCGGTTCAACTGATGCAACCAAGCAAGTTGGGAAAGTAAGATTAGTGAGAATTTGCTTTTCGTTTCACTTGCCCAATTTGATTGGAACAAGGATTGGTATTCGATACCAATTAGAAACAAAAGAAGGAAAGTCAATCGGGAACTTATCAGGACCACAAACCGACCAGTTCAGAAGTGAACCGACCGGTTCATGGGTCCCAACCGATCGGTTGAGGTGTCAACTGACCGGCTCAGATCCCCAACCGACCGTTTCAGTTGTGAAACGATCGATTCAGGTTGCGAGTTGGTTGTTTTTGTGGAAAATCTCGAACCCTTCTACTCCTGCTTTAGTCCCGCATTGCCCGGGATAGAGAACCCTGTCCCATGACCCTCCTATATATATAGGGGTATTGAGGGCTTCTCAAAGTACAACTCAGTGCAACCAGTTGCTCTGTAAAGTTGTCGCTCTCTCTAGTTTTGGTAACCGAGAGAGCCCGAGCAAGTGCTACCCGATAAGGGAGGCACAGCAAGGGAAAGACAACTGCAAAAAGCAACTGGCGACAGGAGAGTGTGTCGGTGACTAGTACACCGACAGGAGGGTGTGACTCCTTCCGATTCCTTGTGGGACAAGGAGATCGGAGTTCCAGGCAGTCTGTGTGGACGACTGTAGAGGCGGGAGACATCTGTCGCTCGGAGGACAACTGTCAATCCCGACAGTCCCGGTGAGACCAGGAGTCTTCAGTCCCGGTGCAACCAGGAGCTGCACAGACACCGTCCAAGACCGAAGGTGAAGACCGCGCAAGGCGCGAGGTACTGTCGCTGAGCAAGCCTCGGGAGAAGGTATGCATCCACAAACCATATTTCCTATTCTATAGACGTTGATGCGATTCCTTTTGTTCTGGGTTTGAGGGAGATTTTTTTTTTGTTTCCGCTGCTTCTCTGCCTCCCTTAAGATCCCCCTAATATATGAAAAATATGTGATATATATATGAAATGATGTGTCCTAAGCTGGGTTACTCCTGAGTAGACGAGTTGAGTCCTTTTTGCATGATTCAATCCTATATGTGAGAGTTGGGTAAAAAAATGATGATGGGTAGGTGACTCATAATGAGAAAGTCAATCCTTTTTACGAGTTAGGTCCTAGCTTAAGTGACGCATGTTTATGAATCTCATCATTAGCTGCATCTAAGGTGATACATGAACTCTGATTTTTAGAATAAAATGCCTTGTGCATAAGATACTCATAAATGTTGTTCCTTCCACTTCTCTTTCTTATTATATGATACTAAAAATCTCACTTGAGCTATATAGATGATTTATATATGAGGAGTCACTCGTATAAGCTTGACCTATTCTATATTCTCTTCCTACATGTAATATTCAAGTTTGAAATCATGATGAGCTTGACCTATCTATGTTCCATTCCTATGTTACACATATAACATTCAAGTTCAAAACGACAGGCTTAATTTAGTATATTCTCTTCCCCTTCATATCATACATGAAACATATAAATATGAAATCATGAGCTTGAAACAAAGGTAACTTTGGATCATAGATTAAATGATAAGAAAATATATTTCTCAACCTCCAATCTCCTAAATCTAAGATTCTAGTTTGATGACAACCCTCATATAATGGGGTGAAACCCTAATATTCAAACAATTGAAGTAAGCATTTATAAGGTAATGAAATCCTAGTATGATGTTGATCATAGATTATTTTATTATGTTCAAGTATTATTTAAAATATATGGTTAATTGTATATAAGTTAATGTAGATTATGTTCATTTAGCAATTTAACATATATATGCATTTATATAACGTACATGGTATAATAATTTAAAAAAGTAAAAAAAATAATACGTCCTCATTGGGGACGCATTGCTCCTCTAGAGGCAATGTGTCTCCACTGGGGACACATTGTTTTTTTTTAAAGTAACAATACGTCTTCCGAGGGGACGTATTAGTCCCACCAGGAGCAATGCGTCCTCTTTGCGGACGTATTGCCTCAGAAACTTGCCATTTTGAGAATTAAGTTCGGAATTGTGTCATTTTAGTAATTAAAATATCCAAACATGGCATTTTAGTTTTTTTTGGTAAGAAAAAACCCTACTCGCGGTGCTTAGGAGTAACAGATTCACGGCGCATGGTGGAAGGCGGAGGCTGGAAGAAGAGATCAACGGTCTATTTGTGCGCTGGTTGCAGGTGTGACTTAAGCGCTGCTGCGATGAGGTGTGGGTGATGCCGTAGAAGAAGGTTTGACACGCTTTTTGCCATGAGTTTTCTGGCGGCTAACGGGCGTTCTTGGCGTCTTTTCCTTCAGGCAGCCCGCAGCTGGTGAGATCCGGAAAATCTTTTCTGGTTGTGGTGACCGTTGGCGAGTAGCCGTTGCAATGACCGTTCATGGATCAGGACGAAGAGGAGGTTGAAGCCGCAGGAGGAGAAGAGGCAATCGTGGGAGACCTGGGTGCGGTTTGGGGTTTAGGTCGGCGTCCGGGGGTGTGGGGCGAGTGCTGGTTGGGGGTGTGGGGTCTGGTTACATCAATAATTTCTGTAATATACCGGCGCGTGGCGTCCAAATGACAGGAAGCTAAAAAAACAACGAAAACAACGATGGCAGGAAGAAGTTGGTTGTGTTCCTTGTCCTTGGATAAAAGATGTGTTGGCGGACAGTTGAAAGGCTCGTGACGTGACTCCATTGGGCCGTTGGGGGAACTTTCGGCCGTTTTATTTGTGGCCCAGGAAACCATATTTGATGTTACTCCCTAGCCGGCATTTTTGTTGCTTAGGGAGTTGAGAGGTTCCAAAGCTCTCTCTACTCGTGTTACTCGAGGCTAAAAGACAATCCAAAAATAGTGTGGGTCGAAAACGTATGGCATGAAGTCCATCAAGGTGGCGTTCTGAGTATCGTACTACTTCTCATAGGAATGCAATTGTCGTTTCCGGCACCTTCGAGGAAGGAGAGAACGATGAAGATTGAAGACAAACCAAGACTCAGCCACGTTGGCGCCTTATGTTGTTCACAAAGGTAAGGGCTAGTTTGGTTGTTAGCGGTTGCAAGGCACTAGTTGAGTTGAAAAACAGGAAATGCAAAATAGAAAACCGAACTGCACATCTACCGTCTGGTTGGAAGCAGCTTTAACTTCAACCCTTCGGTTGTTTGCGTTTGGTTGAGCAAGGAAAAAAGTAGCAAACGGACGAAGCTTGTATTATTTTTCAGGGACGGAGGCAGATGGACAACAGATTCTGCAGAAAAGTGATGTCCCATCTTCACGGAAAATAGACTAGGCAGACTGTGAATTGGAACCGTGCCCAAAAGGCTTGCGGTCCATTCCCCCACTTTCCTGTAGAGCCGAAGACGACACTTGGGTTTGTTTTCCCATCGTGGGTTGCGACCACGTCCAACCAAATGCAAGAGTTTGAATTCATCGTGCACTTGCAACTACATGAACTGGTTTGCAGCAATACCAAACGAGCCCTAAGCTCGGTTCTGCCTGTTACATTACGTTCTAACAGTCCAAAACGTTAAACAGGTTTCAAGTGCATAAACTCCTATTATGTATTTACCATGATAACAGAATAAAGGGTTAACCAATGCAAGTAATGCATACATATGTTGCTAGAAGGGATAACTTATTTCTTTTCTTATCTCCTCTTGATTTTTCTTCACCTCCGGACTTTAGTGAACCATTGCACTCCTTGACTCAATCATGTCATCTTTCTCTTCCTTTCTCTTTCTCTTTCTTATTTCTAATCATTTCTTTTTTCAATCATCCCTCTCCTTTTCTTCTTTTTCCATGACAATCCCAAACTTCTCTCTCTCTCTCTCTCTCTCTCTCCCCTAACCCCTCCACGGAACTCCATTCTGATATACTCATGTCATGGTGCTCAAGAGAGGGGGCATCCAACATGACCACGAAACATAATTTAATGATGGCTCTAGCCTGCTATTGTTGTTCCAATGGTAGAGACAACAGTGCAGACTTTGCACCTTTCAAGAAAGAAATGCTCTGCCTCGTCCCCCTCCAATTCTCAATCATCTTCGTCCTTGATGTCCACATCATCCTCCAACAAGAAGGTCTAACTACTGGCGCTCGAATGTGATAACTCCAACTTCACCTCTCTCAACTGCTCTGTTGTGCTCTCATCTATGCACACAACCTCTTTCTCTCTAGCGGTATAATCACTTTTCTTCCACCCTCAAATGGTAAGGAATGGGCAGACAACATCTATTTCTTATTTTTTGTACTTGTGAGAGCTCCAACCCCCAGATAAATCAGTGCCAACAATAGACTCTCTTCAGTGCTAAAGCAAATTTCTTCACCAACAAGAATTTTTCTCCGACACCGGCATCAAGATTTCTCTAATTCTGGTTCAAGCTTTCTCATGTTAATTGTTCTACTACGATGTGCTTCAGGGGGAGTAATCTTTGTAGGAGTTTTGTATATCTTTCTTTTTTATAATTTGATTTTATATGACATGTTTGTGTTTTTATTTCAAAACTTCACATGTGCTTTACCCATGCTCCAACTTGAGGGGGAGTATTAGAGTATCTACTGGTTACATGCGCTTAGTCCCATATTACTGAGTACAAGAGTGCTATCATCTCTAGACTCCTATTTATACAAGGCTTGTAATCAGTTGTAAGACATCTCAATATGACCATAGTTACTATTCTTACAGAAACTATTTTATATCCGATAAAAGGAATATCTTAATATTCTCAGCACAAAATCAACAGAATTGAAGGTACACGTAGAAAAATAGATTTGGCCTAACATACCGGTCCAACATATCCAGAATTCAAGTGAACCAAAAGGAAAGTATATATAAACTTGAAAGTCTAAAACTATCCCAACTTAATGGACACAACATACCTGAACCATAAAGACCTGAACTTGGCCACCACCTGACCCGAAGGTGACCTGAGATTTGAATCATCCAAGGAAAGATGATAACACGATTTAATGGGCCCAATACCAAATAATACTTTTATAACCTAATATGGATGTATAGAGATCCAATTATTTTGTGTTTGATTGATGATTTTATTATATGTTCAAATTTCAACCAAATACAGACAACTTTGAGTAGTTTAAGTTAAGATGTGGTACTTTGTACATATGTATACTATGATCTCTCTAAATAACCCTTAAAATATGTGATTCCCTAAATTAACAATTACACTTTGAATGCAATGATATACCCAAATTCATACTCATTTCTTATTTTCTATACATGTAGAAGATTTATAGTATAATATCTTGTTGTGATTTCTTCAAACAAAAATAACCCATGCAAACTTGATTTAGTGAAGAAAAAAAATCGATAAATGGATAGAAACTTAAGAGAAACTAAATCCGTAAAATAAATGAGACAACATGAAATGAATACTCAAACTCAAACAAACAAAATGTTTTATTGTAGGACAAGACTGACTTGTTGGACTAGTGAATAAAAACTCTTTTGTCTAAAAGGTGTAAAACTAATCAAGTTTTTCATTTATGATCAAACTGGAAGGAATTGCTATTGGAATAATTAGAGAAACTAAATCACACTCCAAAGTGTATCAAAAACCCATAAAAAAGGTTTAACTTTGGTCTTCTCAGACACACATTATTTTCAACATGTGATGAACGATTATTGATATAAGGCATTTATTATTTTATAGTTCATAACTGAACACATACTGTGATGACCCCAATTTCTATATACTTTCTTAGTGACATACACAGATATGCGTGCACTCATATCTATAAATGTCAAAAGGGAAAATATTAGAAATCAAGATAGTCAACTAAAAATAGAGATAGGCCAAGATCATGTCCACATCATCAGTAGATAGTCACACAACACCTCATTCAAAAATAAAAGATAAAGTCATACATATTAATACTTGAGAAGGGAGAAGAATAAGTCTATGAAAAAGGAAATACAATTATTCCATAGGATCTATAGTATCCTATTACATCATCTAGAAGAATAAAAACTATCTAACTGAAATGAATAAGGTGATAAGTGGAGGTCTATCTCATATCCTCCATGATTATTATTTAGTGGCTTCAGGTACTTTTTTGTGCTTCATATATTGTCAATTGTTCCTTGTACCTAGAAAATACGAGAAATAAAAACATCAACAAAGTTGGTACGTGGAATTAAAAGCTATACTATGCTGGTATATAAAATACTCAAATTGGAGAAAGAGAAAGAAAATGTTATTTAAAGGCGGAAAAATCAGGTAATCCCAAGTTATTAGCCTCATTTAGAATGAACATGCATTACTATGGTGGACTTAGCACAAATATAAATGGTGGGCCCTTCCCCGTGTACCTTGTACTCTAGGGATCTCCCTGTATACCATGTACTCTAGGGAGGTGCTAGTCAACATTAAAGCTTCCCCTCTCTAATAGGGAGTTTAATGAGCACCACTAGTAACCACATTTCACTTATATTCAATTATGCTCTTTTATGTTCAAGGCGGTAAATCATCAATTATTCATATATCCACATCCATCAATGTAGGTCAATTTCATGCAAACAATCACATATATTTAGCATCCAGCAAAATCTAGTCATAAAATTATACCCACGTACCTTTAATTCTAAGACCTGGATTCCACAAGTCATAGATTATGAGAAAGATAGTAAATCACCCTAAAAATAAACAAAACCTAAAATTACCATGGGTTCTCATTATTCCACATTAGGGTTTCTTATTAGGGTTTAGGTCATTTAGGATATCATTTTTAGGATACATGTGATTTGAGAGGTCAGAGTTGGATTCTAAGGCCAGGGTCATTCAAAGTCATTCAAGGACAATTAATTGTTTGATATAAAGTTGTATATGGTATACATTATGAAGAGAGGAAACTGGAAATTAGGGTTTTTCACAATTATTGAATCAACTATCCTTCTTAGATAGGATTTTGAGCAACATGATGATCAAGGCCCTAATTTAATATGTTCCCAAGGCAGATTTAAAATCAATATGACCATTATTACACAATATGTAAATATTAAGGGGTCATTAGGACTTGTAGACCATATTTTCTGAAAAGGGGTCGGATCTAGGTCTTGGAATTATTTTATTTAAATATCTTGAATTTTTCTGATGAAAATGGTATATTGGTTCGATATTTTTCGATATTCCTATCATTTTCTAGAATTTCTCTAAGATCTGACCAATCAGATGAGTTCCTGAAGAATAAATGAAAATAAATAAATAAAAGAAAAGGATTGCGAGCTCTGCTTCGCGGATCGTGCGAGGGATCCGACTAATTGGACCCTCCTGTTGACCCGCGAGCATGCGCTCGTCTGAAGAAGGGGAGGTCAAGGTGAGGAAAGGACCACAAGGCTCCTAGGTGTACCAATAGAGCCCCTAGACGAGTATGGGCAGAGAGGTCATACCTCTAACTTGATTGTTCCCTGCTCGCACGCCATGGCTGGAGCGAGGGGACGATAGGGAAAGCAAGATCACGATGATGGGGGGTCCTAGGAAGAGTTGGCAGAGTTGATGGTTGGGTTGAGTTCGCAGACTCACGGCAGTGGCGGGGAGGTCAAGGTTGTCAACTAGGGAGATATGGGTGCCATTTTTTATCAAAACAGGCCGTAATGGATCAAGGAGTGAAAAAGAGGATTATCTGCCCTCGGGTTGGATTAAGGGAGTTGAAAGCTTCGCTGAGGTTTACTGATGAGATTGCGATCTTCCCACAGCTCTGAGGTGGCTCCAACCTCGCCGGCGTGAAGCTTCTGGAGCTCAGCTGCGGCGGCTAGTCGACCCGAGGCTCTGGGCCTCTGCGACACCAACTGAAGGTGCTCCTTGACTCGCCGAGATCCCAGGATGGTGTAGCTGTGGTGAATTGGAAGCAAGATGCTCCTGGAGTGAAGGAGGAGACTGGGGTCATACGAGGTGAGGTGCTTGAGTTCAGGGAGGTAGAGGTGATCTTTGTTGCATTTGAGAGGTCTTTGTGACTAAAAGGAAGGTGGCGGAGCTACTGGGCTCCTTAAATAGGTGTGGGGGTGCTAGAAGGGGAAGCCCTAAAATTGGTCGCCACCGCCAGTGAGAGGGGTGAGGGCTCGGGAGGTTGTTCTCCTTGATCCGGGGGAGATAGGTGGCGTGGTCACTACCATTGGACTCATTCGGGTGAGAGGGAACTGTCCTCCAAATATCTCGAGATGAAGAGGCGAGATTTGGGCGTGAGGGGCGTTGGATGGTCATCGCTCTGTTGGGGCCGAAGCCCGGGTCCTGCGGGAGGTAGGAGACGAAGTCTCCCCCGTTGGATTGCTGATCAACGGCCAGAAAGGCTCCGCCTAAAACAAGACATGTGTCCAAGCCTTCAAAGGCTTTGTGACACATAATGTCACACATTTGATTCAAATAATTCCCAACTTAGATCCTAGGGTTCAAAATGAGTGGAAAATACACTAAATTAAATTGGTCATATCTCCTAATTGGTTGACCCAATTGCAATAAAATTTTAGGGGTAGTTTAATGGTGTTATGATGCAGCTAGGGTGCAAGATTGGAGTCAAAATTCGACTATTGACTATGTTGATTGACTAAATGTCATTTTGCATTTAACATGGGTCTATATGATACTAGAGATGTTATCATATGAAATTGATAGACCATATAATCAATTTGGAGTGAGGGACGATTGAGGGCATAAATGGAATAATTAAAATTGTAGGAGAGAGAAACTAAATAATATATATATATAAACTCACTCTGTCACATTCTCCCCTCCTTTTTAAGAATTTTGTCCCCAAAATTCAAGCAGCCTGAAAAAGATGTGGATACTTCTTCTCGACCTCGGTCTTTAGTTCCCAGGTGGGATCTGTTTCATCATGGTGGCTCCAGAGAACTTTCACCATTTCAATATGATGATTACTACGAAGCTCCTTTGACTTGAAGTTGAGAATTCTGACTGGGGACTCAACATATGACAGATCATCCTTCAATTCGAGAGGCTCATGATTCAGAATGTGACTGGGGTCCTTGACATATGGCTTCAGATTAGATATGTGAAACACATTATGCATGGCACTATACTAAGGTGGCAAAGCGAGACGATAGGCACATTCACCAACCCTTTCCAAAATCTCAAAGGGTCTAACTTAACGAGGACTGAGCTTTCCTTTGTTCTTGGCCAAAGCTCAAATTGGTCGGATTTTCAAAAATACATGGTCACCTTCCTTGAACTGACGTTCTTGACGGTGAGCATCTGCATAAGACTTCTGCCTATCCTGCGCCCGCTTCATCCTCTACCTAATTAGAGAAACCTTATCAGTATACAACTGCATCTCCTCGGATTTCATCAGGGTATGTTCTCCCACATCGTCCCAGTGTAATGGTGATCTACATGGTCGGCCATAAAGAGCTTCATAGGGAGGCATCCCAATGCTTGCCTGATAGCTATTATTATAGGCAAACTCAGCTAAAGGCAAGTAGTAGTCCCACGAGCCTTCCCAATCGAGAACACAAGCTTGTAGAAGATCCTCCAGAATCTATACTGTATGCTCTGACTGCACGTCTGTTTGCGGATGGTAGGATGTACTGAAGTTCAACTTGGTGCCCAAATCCTCTTGAACCTTCTTCCACAGATTTGATGTGAACTTCGGGTCCCTGTCCGAGACAATAGATGCTGGGACTCCATGCAGACGTACAATTTCCCGTATGTAGAGGTCAACCAACTCAGAAACCTTCGCAGTAGTCTTAACCGGAAGAAAATGAGCTGACTTGGTGAGACGATCCACTATGACCCATGAAGCGTTGTATCCCTTCCTGGTCCTAGGTAATCCCACCACGAAATCCATGGTGATGTGTTCTTATTTCCATTCTAGGATCTGAAGGAGTTGTAGTAGACCGCCTGGTCTCTGATGTTCGGCCTTGATCCTTTGACATGTCAGACACCTGGACACGAAATCAGCAATATCACGCTTCATGACCCTCCACTAAAACTGACGTTGTAGGTCTTTATACATCTTCGTCGTGCCTAGATGAACTGTGTACTTGGACCCATGTGCCTCATTTAGAATTTTTGTCTTTACAGTTGACTGCTCAGGAACCCATATATGATTCTTGTAACGAAGACCACCATCAAGGCCCACAGACAGATGTGTTTGTGGCTTTGACAGGAGAGAAGAGAGCTCTGCAAGATCAGGACTAGCCTTCTGTGCTTCAAGATGTTCGAAATGCAGGTTGGATGTGATGGAGATATTGCTAACATGCAACTGATCAGGAAGAAACTGCGGCTTCCAGCCTACCAGATCCTCCATGTTCCTCCATTTAGGAATAGAAAGAGATGCACACACTGCCCTTTTCCTGCTAAGAGCATCGGCGACTACATTTGCCTTACCCGGATGATAGGCAATAGTGAACTCTTAGTCCTTCAGGTATTCAATCCATCGGCGTTGACGCTGATTCAAGTCATTCTGAGTCAGGATGTACTTTAGGCTTTTGTGATCGGTGAAGATGTCGAATGTTGCCCCGTACAGGTAGTGCCTCAAGATTTTGAGGGCATGAATGATTGCAGCTAATTCAAAATCATGGTTGGGATAATTAAGTTCATTGGGTTTTAGCTGTCTAGATGCAAAGGCCACTACCTTACCATTCTGCTGTAGGACACAACCTAACCCATTCCTCAAAGCATTAGTGAAAATCACAAACCCTTCATTGCCAGAGGGTAGAACAAGAATAGGAGCCGACATCAACTTCTGCTTTAACTGCTGGAAACTAGACTCACAAGTAGCTGACCAGATGAAGTGCTCATCCTTCCTAGTAAGCTTAGTCAGAGGAAGTGCCACTTTAGAGAAATTTGGAATAAAACGACGATAGTATCCGACTAGACCCAAGAAACTTCGAATTTCAGAAGAATTACGAGGAGGTTGCCAATCAAGTACAGTAGAAACTTTGGCAGGATCAATAGATATACTACCTCCAGAAATGACATGTCCAAGAAACATGACTTTATCGATCCATAATTCACATTTAGAAAGCTTTTCATAGAATTTTTGAGTTCAGAGAATGTCAAGAACTGCTCATAAGTGTTCCCGGTGTTTTTCCATAGAATCAGAATAGATCAAGATATCATCAATGAAGATGACCACAAACTCATCAAGATAGGGTTGGAAGACTTTGTTCATTAGATTCATAAACACGCCCGGCGCGTTGGTCAACCCGAATGGCATCACTAGAAATTCATAATGCCCATAACGAGTTTGAAAGGTAGTTTTAGAAATATCAGAATCCTTGATTTTAAGTTGATGGTATCCAGAACGGAGATCAATCTTTGAGAAAACTTTAGCAGTATGAAGCTGATCAAAGAGGTCATCAATACGAGGAAGAGGATACTTGTTTTTAATAGTAGCTTGGTTCAACATGTGATAGTCAATACACATACGCATAGAACCATCCTTCTTTTTAACAAAAAGAACAGGAGCACCCCAGGGGGAAACACTAGGATGAATGAAACCTTTGTCAAGAAGTTCTTGTAACTATTTCTTCAACTCCATAAGCTCAGCCGGAGCCATCCTATATGGTGCCCTAGAAATCGGAGTGGTTCCAGGAAGAAGATCTATGGAGAACTCAATGTCTCTATTTGGAGGCAGCCCAGAAAGCTCCTCCGGAAAAATGTCAGGGAAGTCACGTACCACCTCCAGACTTTCTACATGCCCGCTACTAGGACTGGTCTCTGAGACTAATGCGAGGAAGACTTTACATCCTTTAGAAATGAGATTTTTAGTTTTAAGAGAGGAGATTATAATATTATTGCAGAATCCGCTTCCCATAGGGATTTTTACAAGATAAGAATGAGGTTGAGAGAGGGCAACCGTCTTGTTTCTACAATCAATGTGAGCATGGTATGTGTAAAGCCAGTCCATACCAAGTATGACATCAAAGTCTTCCATAGTTAAGAGAATGGATTCAAAGGGCATATCATGATCTTCGTATTTAAGAGAAAGTTCATCAGTTTTCTGTAGAGTTGTGAGTATTTTGCCACTAGGTGTAGACACATCCTGAATATATCCCAAGTCCCTTATATGAAGGTTTAAAATAGATGCCAAGGTTCGAGAAATAAATGTATTTGTAGATCCATAGTCAAATAAGGCCTTAACAGGATGGCCATTTAATATTACAATGCCTACACATGATAATCAAGTTATGAATAATTGCAGGCTTGAACAAGATATTGAATTATAAAGAAATTTGGTTACCTTCACAGAGCTAGTTTGGATTTTCCTTAGCCTATTCTACATTCACTGCAAATACCCTACCATTGTGGTGTCCCTGAGGCTGCAGAGCACCTGTTGTAGGATTGCCAAAGATTGAGGGAGTGGGACACTTGGTGACGAAATGACCCTCCTTTTTGCAGTTGTAGAAGACTGGCTTGGTGTGGCGGCATACTCCACCATGGTGTCATCCACAAGTCTTGCACTTTGGGTGGACTATCTTCTGTTGATTTCGGTTTTGCTTCTATCCTCCTTTTCCTGAACCTCCTCCTTTCCCTGATCCCTTGTTGTTATGGCCTGGGTTGAAGTTCCTAAACTTATCCTCTTCAGTTGTGGTTAACCCTAAGTACCCCATGTTGGAAGGTTTCTACATGCCCTATTCTCTCTCCTACTTGAGGGCCATATCTAGGGCTTCATCTATGCTTCTGGGACAAGAGAATATGACTAGGGTTTTTAGGTGGGCGGAGAGGCAGTCAACATAGTGTTCAGTAAGGCGGTCTCCAGTCCTGATGGGTGCATAACATTCCAGAAGCCTAAACTTCTGAGTGTAATCAGCTATTGAAAGACTACCCTGCCTTAACTCCATGTACATCTTCTCCTTCCTCTTCCTCTCGGCTATGGGCATAAAACGATCAGTGAAGAGGGTTTTGAAGGCTTCCCACCCCATGTTATCTATTTCCTCTCCCCTATTTCCGCCATAGTTCTCCCACCAGATTTTTGCCCCTCCCTTAAGCATGTGGGTGGCGAACTTGACCTTCTTCTCATTGGGTACTTCTAGGGTATGAAAACCATTTTCTATGGATAAAATCCAGGCCTCAGCCTTGTCCATGACCTCAGGCTGATTCCCCCCCAAAAGGAATCAAGGTTAAGCTTAATAAAGTCTATCACCATCACTTCTTTCTTCCTAGAGGAGCTAGGTTCAGGGGTTCCTTTTGTGGAGAGGGTTTCCATAAAATCTAGAAGGATTTTCTTCTGTTCCTCCCACCTTTCCTTGGCCGCAGCATCGGGATCAGATACTTCAGAGGCTTCAAGCTCTTTCCTCTTCTTAGAGGACGATTCCTCTGAGTCCTTTGAGTTGCGAGTCTTAGGAGGCATCCTAAAATTAATTTGGACGTATTAGATTTATTACTCAACACTTATACTTGTCATTATCATTATTATTATCACATGATATTTAATTATTCTCCTATATCATTTATTAATGTTCTCGATGTTACAATTTGTGGAGGATACCCTAAAAGTCCTTATTAGTCAGTCCTTGAGACTTTCTAAATGGAGAGACTCTTTCCTAATCTGATATCATTAAGATGAAGGGAAGAAAAATTTTCAAAAATTTGAGATAAGGGGGAAAACATTGCTATAGAAAAGATGAGAGGGAATTTCTATAGATGAGAAGGATCCTAATTTAAGGTATGCAAAAGAAGTAAGGGACATTTAGGATATCGGCCAGGTAGACTCACACTGCCTTATAGGTAGCCTCGAGATTGCCAAGCAAAGTGGATCGAAGACTTTAGCCAGACCTTAGGCACATGTTATCCTAGTCACCTCAACCCTTCACATCCCTAACTCAAGGACTACCCTAGACTCATAATAGGGTGAATGAAGTTCATGTGACTTGATGTGTGAACATTGGCTCTGATACCAACTGTGACGACCCCAATTTCTATATACTTTCCTTAGTGACATACACAGATATGCGTGCACTCATATCTATAAATGTCAAAAGGGAAAATATTACAAATCAAGATAGTCAACTAAAAATAGAGATAAGCCAAGATCATGTCCACATCATCAGTAGATAGCCACACAACACCTCATTCAAAAATAAAAGATAAAGTCATACATATTAATACTTGAGAAGGGAGAAGAATAAGTCTACGAAAAAGGAAACGAATATTACATAGGATCTATAGTATCCTATTACATCATCTAGAATAATAAAAACTATCTAACTGAAATGAATAAGGTGAGAAGTGGAGATCTATCTCATATCCTCCATGATCATTATTTAGTGGCTTCAGGTACTTTGATGTGCTTCATATATTGTCAATTGTTCCTTGTACCTAGAAAATATGAGAAACAAAAACATCAACAAAGTTGGTACGTGAAATTAAAAGCTATACTATGCTGGTATATAAAATACTCAAATTGGAGAAAGAGAAAGAAAACTTTATTTAAAGGCGGAAAAATCAGGCAATCCCAAGTTATTAGCCTCATTTAGAATGAACATGCATTACTATGGTGGACTTAGCACAAACATAAATGGTGGGCCCTTCCCCGTATACCTCGTACTCTAGGGATCTCCCCATATACCATGTACTCTAGGGAGGTGCTAGTCAACATTAAAGCTTTCCCTCTCTAATAGGGAGTTTAATGGGCACCACTAGTAACCACATTTCACTTATATTCAATTATGTTCTTTTATGTTCAAGGAGATAAATCATCAATTATTCATATATCCATATCCATCAATGTAGGTCCATTTCATGCAAACAATTACATATATTTAGCATCCAGCAAAATCAAGTCATATAATTATATCCACGTACCTTTAATTCTCAGATCTGGATTCCACAAGTCCTAGATTATGAGAAAGATAGTAAATCACCCTGAAAAATAAACAAAACCTAAAATTACCATGGGTTCTCATTATTCCACATTAGGGTTTCTTATTAGGGTTTAGGTCATTTGGGATATCATTTTTAGGATACATGTGATTCGAGAGGTCAGAGTTGGATTCTAAGGTCAGGGTCATTCAAAGTCATTCAAGGACAATTAATTGTTTGATATAAAGTTGTATAAGGTATACATTATGAAGAGAGGAAACTGGAAATTAGGGTTTTTCACAATTATTGAATCAACTATCCTTCTTAGATAGGATTTCAAGTAGCATGATGATCATGACCCTAATTAGGGTTTAATCTGTTCTGAAGGCAGATTTAAAATCAATATGACCATTATTACACAATATGTAAATATTAAGGGGTCATTAGGACTTGTATACCATATTTTCTGAAAAGGGGTCGGATCTAGGTCCTGGAATTATTTTATTTAAATAGCTTGAATTTTTTTTGATGAAAATGGTATATTGGTTTGATATTTTTTGATATTCCTATCATTTTCTAGAATTTCTCTAAGATCTGACCAATCAGATGAATTCCTGAAGAATAAATGAAAATAAATAAATAAAAGAAAAGGATTGTGAGCTCTGCTTCGCGGATCATGCGAGGGATCTGACTAATCAGACCCTCCTGTTGACCCGCGAGCAGGCGCTCGTATGAAGAAGGGGAGTTCAAGGCGAGGAAAGGACCAAAAGGCCCCCAGGCGTACCAATAGAGCCCCTAGACGAGTATGGGTAGAGAGGTCATACCTCTAACTTGATTGTTCCCTACTCGCATGCCATGGCTGGAGCGAGGGGATGACAGGGAAGGTAAGATCATGATGCTGGGGGGGTTCCTAGGAAGAGTTGGGCAGAGTTGATGGTTGGGTTGAGTTCGCAGACTCACTGCGGTGGTGGGGAGGTCAAGGTCATCAACTAGGGAGATCTGGGCGCAATTTCCAATCAAAATAGGCCGTAATGGATCAAGGAGTGAAAAAGAGGATTACCTTCCCTCGGGTTGGATTGAGGGAGTTGAAAGCTTTGCTAAGGTTTACTGATGAGATTGCGATCTTCCCGCAGCTCTGAGGTGGCTCCAACCTCACCGGCGTGAAGCTTCTGGAGCTCAGCTGCGGCGGCTAGTCGACCTGAGGCTCTGGGCCTCTACGACACCAACTGAAGGTGCTCCTTGACTCGTTGAGATCCCAGGATGGTGTAGCCATGGTGAATTGGAAGCAAGATGCTCCTGGAGTGAAGGAGGAGACTGGGGTCAGACGAGGTGAGGTGCTTGAGGTCAGGGAGGTAGAGGTGATCTTTGTTGCAATTGAGAGGTCTTTGTGACTAAAAGGAATGTGGCGGAGCTACTGGGCTCCTTAAATAGGTGTGGGGGTGCTAGAAGGGGAAGCCCTAAAATTAGTCGCCGCCGCCAGTGAGAGGTGCGAGGGCTCGGGAGGTTGTTCTCCCTGATCCGGGGGAGATAGGTGACGTGGTCACTACCGTTGGACTCGTTCGGGTGAGAGGGAACTATCCTCCAAATATCTCGAGGTGAAGAGGCGAGATTTGGGCGCGAGGGGCGTTGGATGGTCATCGCCCTGTTGGGGCCGAAGCCCGGGTCCTGCGGGAGGTAGGACATGAAGTCTCCCCCGTTGGATTGCTGATCAACGACCAGAATGGATCGGTATAAAATAGGACCCGTGTCCAAGCCTTCAAAGGCTGTGTGGCACATAATGTCACGCATTTGATTCAAATAATTCCCAACTTAGATCCTAGGGTTGAAAATGAGTGGAAAATACACTAAATTAAATTGGTTATATCTCCTAATTGGTTGACCCAATTTCAATAAAATTTTAGGGGTAGTTTAATGGTGTTATGATGTAGCTAGGGTGCAAGATTGGAGTCAAAATTCGATTATTGACTATGTTGATTGACTAAATGTCATTTTGCATTTAACATGGGTCTATATGATACTAGAGATGTTATTATATGAAATTGATAGACCATATAATCAATTTGGAGTGAGGGACGATTAATGGCATACATGGAATAATTAAAATTGTAGGAGAGAGAAACTAAATAATATATATATAAAAACTCACTCTGTCACACATACACTCAAGTTGATATATGTTGATATAGTGTGTGTGATAAAGAGAGGCAAAACCATAATTAGAGTTTAGTAAGAAAAAACTCTAAATATGTTTTTATTAATATATTACGGGTGACTAAGCTTGTATATAAGTGAAATGCCATAATAAATGATCACAATGTTCCTTTGAGATCACATAGTATGTTAAGTACAATATAAACCCCAATGAGGTGTTGTCAATCCTATATTTTAGAATTGGAGTTGTTATTGTTTTTAGGAAGTTGGAAGCTTGTGGTATGATTTGGACCATAAATCATTATACTTTCTTTGAATTCGAATGACTTGTCATCCTACATTGACCTAAAGAAGCTAATGGCCATATTCATTGGCTTGTAATGAGTCAACATGATAAGTCAAGCTAGCTTGTCCCAGAAGTCAATCGAGTTGTGCAGAGGTATTTGAGTTGAAATATATTGAGATGTGATTTTATATTTAAAATCAACCTTAAGAAGGTATTGGTATGATTTTTTGATGACTTAGAACCCATACTAGAAATGGTCACTAATGGACCCACCCTTGCATGTTAAACATCGGGGTTAGAGGTGTGGTGGCCAATCATTCCTCAAGCCACGTCTACTAGCGTGTTGTATTGCCACAATGTTGGATGGCCAGAACACTTGACCATATTTTTGTGTTGAGCTACCCGAAATGGGATCCAAACCTTCACGCACTGGATGACATGTATTTTATTTTTCTTGTTGTGCCAACATTGAAAAATGGGTGTTACATCTACTAGAATGGTTAGATAATTTTTTTAATGCTAAAGGTTGCATTGTCCATGTTTTGATGATTTCATCATTCCTTACATGTGTTTCCAATGCTTATATTGAGATTTTTTCATATCATTAGACAATATCAAATTTCTAAAATTCATTAACCCCATAACTAGAGATTTATCACAACTTAGACATATAAAAGGATTGGAGAATTAGATAGAATTATCCATATAACTTTGATTTTAACATTTTGTATTGTGTATATAATTTGTAATTAGACTCAAATTCGTAGTAAACCTCATTTAGAGTAATTACATATGAAACAATATAGAGTATTTGAGAAAACCCTATGTGTGTCATTGTGTCACCTGGATATTTCCTTAGGAAATACAACCAACTACATTGCTTCACTATTGAATAAATATGATAATGTATGAATAATGTTACAACTCGATGCCATATGGTTTGGAACCTAATCATGATATCAAATGTATGATAAAAATATTCATTCATGTTATATCCCTAATTAGATATAATTGTGGATACTACAAGAAAACATTAATACATACAACTAGTGTGTATGATGAAAAGACTATCTCTTTAGTCATGATATTGGATTTCAATTTAGGTACATAGTACTTGTTAGAGAACATGTTATACTGAACATACCAACTTTGGGAATAACACATGAAAGCCATGTCATTATAGTCATAGTCATATCTCAGTGTAAAAGTGGTGAATGTGGTCCCTAGACCTAAAATTCACTACAATGATCATATGTTGTTACGTGTATGTTAACACTACCTAACATGAATCTGAATAAGGATTGACATACATACAATGAATGGGTACACAATGACACTTGTGAATTATTTTGAGTGATGTAGATGGAATTTGTCCCACTAATTGAGTGATGTCATGCTTACTTGGTAACTGATACTACTAAATGTATGGCCATGCTCATGTTAGTCAATATATGATATTGGACTCATACATACTCAATAAACTACTCTGGTTCAAGAAACATAGATTAAACAATATGAGGATGACTAATCCAACCTCAATTTCAATCTAGACGTTTGTTATAAAGGGTTATATGGTCATTATAACATTGGTAACTTACATGTTAAAGTTGTTATCAACTTAGTCCAATTACTTGGGTAGAAATGATGATTTTTCGAAAACCACACTTTGCTAGGAATCTGACCACTATGTGCATAATGGAATATAAATGGTCATGGTCATGAGGATGCTTAAGGGAATTAAAGTTCACAATCATACAGAATATCATAATGGTTTACAATGACATAAAGGATGCCTTACTATCCGACTAGATGACTGGGTAAGAAAGTTAATCAACTAGATGGTTTAGAACAATCGTTCAACTGATTGTCAGTTGTTTGATTGATTACTATTTGGTAAACTAGAGAATAGTTTGACTCAATAACCTAATCAGTCAATTAGTGTGACACTCCAAAACCATAAGATTGAGATTACATGTAATAAACCTCAAATACAATAAAAAACTATCATTACAATGAACTTGTGATGGTTTGTCATGGAATGAAAATATAACATCATAAAATAATATTAATAAGGTCCTTGAAGATATATTGATATTCCACAATTATTATTACATTCCACATATTTTGGTGACCTTAGTCACACCTAATACAAAAGGGTATGCCAACACATATGTGACAACCTATACAACTGAGACAACATTACAAGGTAGGCATGTCAAAATCTCAAACCAATAGATACTTCCTTACAATGACAACTTTAGGACTCACTACTCTGAACACACAATCATCACCTACAACCAGGTGACCACAGGAACAACACCGATCACCTGTAGGTGAGTATGTCCTCCACAAGATTAGGCCTCATCACTACAAATTAGGAAGCTCGACTGGTCACCTAAAAGGATGTGGAAAACCATCACATAGGACCCTAAGTCGTAGTGATATAATATAATAGCTGAAAATAACTATCAATGACAACTGGTATTAACAATAATTAAGTAGAGAAAGTGATATTTAGACTACTAACCAAGGTATATATTAAGAATCATAACTTTACCATGACTATACATGTATCACCATGGACTCTTGTGCAAAAATAGTCACATACATCTCAAGTAGAAAGAACAACACATCACAATTACATCCATGTGATTTTTCAAATAAACCTAAATTAATATACTTAATCATTGAGTTATATATTTTAGTATGCGCTGGGTAGTTTCATGTATACCACTTAAACAACTAGCTAGACTAAGCCTATTTAGAATTCTGTATAATATCTAAGGATATCCAAATTCTATAAGATCTCTCCACACACTGCAGGTCTAAGACAGGGTAACAAAAGAAAGAGTGCTCAAAGGTTGGATCTATTGTGCAATTTCTTAAAAGTGGATCCACATACCCCATGCCCATCCTAGGTACACATGCCTAAAACCAAACAAGGGCATATATCCCACAATATTGAGATAGAACTATTGTCATTTTCCATATCATATTACATACCACTTTACCATCAACCATAATGAATCTCAACAATATTTATAGACATCAGTGTAGACCAACCCCAATCACCCCCATATATCCACTAAGATTTGGCTGCTAGCATCTTCTTACAATTCTCAAATTGCTACAAGACTAACTCATTTCACTATTTCCCCCCAAAACCCAAGGAAGTATATCTATGGATTCAGGACAATACATGATTAGGGTTGCACTTGATTAATTAGATCAATTACCACTTTTGTGGATACATCAGTCAAGTTACATACAATCAACAACAAGACAATTAAACAATTTGTCAAGTCTTTGTGATTTCAAAACACAGAAGATGTCCACTCAACTCCATCTACTCTAAATAGGGTGCAATGTAATGCCTCTGAGCCATGTCAAGGCTATGTATTAGGATCTAGGTACCACAATGCCTATTATTCAACAAAGACCATACCAAGGTCTTCCCCTTTCAAGGGTATTATATCAAGCTATTATAAGGCTAAGTTTACTCAAGAACACCATACCCATCAAAAATTTTCATAACTTCACAAAGCTGTAATAGGACAAAAAGTTAAATTTTCAATAAGAACTATGAAGAATGCAACATTTATGTTATTCTCAGGATCCGGTCAAAAGAAGACCAAAAAAAGAATAGATGGGTTATTTCAACATAGCAATTCTATTTCAATAATTTTTTCACAAGATTAAGAAAAAGCCTTAATAATGTTTTAGAAGAGTTCTCTAACATCAAAGGATATAATCTAATTCATATTTCACCTTATGTTGACATAAATGTACCATTAAGGTACCACCTTAGAGTTCCTTTTTCATCATAGTTTGATTCTAAGCATATTCTTGTCAAACTAAGCATTGTCTTTAGCATCGACATATATATTCAAGAAATTAAAATGAACATGCAAGTATGTATTCCCTTTTCATTTTCTTAGATCAACATAAATATTCCATCTTTTAGCATATTGAAGGAATTAGAATCAAGATTAGGATTTCCATGTCTCATGCAGTAAAATTCATCATATGTTATATCATCATCTTACATACTATAAAATACTCCAACCAATGTATGTATCTAATTTTCTTCCTTACATTATGATCTTTTAGTTTTGTATTCCTTTTTTTTTCTTAGCTTGTATTAGGGTTTTAGGAATCTATATAAACCTATTATTTGAGACTTAAATGCAACAAATTGGGATAATATCCTATGTTGGCCCTTATTATATAATTTTTAGTTTTAATAGGTTTAAATTTGAAATTAGCTTTCTAGGATTTTCCTATGGATAGATATGTTGAAGTAATAGTTACAAATGATATTTATGCTTTTAAGGATAAAGCAGCTACTAAATATGTTATAAGTTTGCTTAACCATCAAGTTAACATATGATAGAGTTAGGATTTCCAAAAGTAAAAAAGTGATGGCAAAATCAGATTCCTCACCCCTCAAACAACATACCTACCAAATTTGGGCTCGATGAGATAACAATACCCACTCAATTTGATTAGAAAATAAAAGTACTAGATATTTGATTTCACTTTATTCCAAAATGTAGTTATCTAGAGTTTTTAAATTTAATGCATCACGAGGCTAATTATTTTTCTTTCACTTTTTCCTCCATGATGATTCATCATGTCGACTGGCGATACTATCCCAGGGTTGTGTCCACTGAATCTAATAATCAAGGTCATCTTCCTCCCCCAAATCTCTCAGTGGTTTAGATTGGTTTAGAGTGAATTTTCCTTGAGAGAGTTCTCTCCCTAGTCCTTACTATATCCCAATTCTTTCTCCATTACTTTCCTTGTGGAACTCTGCATCCCATGAGCTACTACTTGACCATTGTTTCATTCTATTCATAATCACTCACTTCTTTTCCTTGGCTTCTCAAAGCCTCTACTCAAGGAAGCCCTAAAACCCCATCCTATAAATACCTAACCCTATCTAAGATTCTTCCCTGTGCTTAAATGGTTTCTTATGCCAATTGCACCTCGAGTTGGGCTGTTGTACTCTGCAAACTCAATATTGAGTCTTTGATTTTCAAATTTTCTAGTAATTCTTTGCTTCACCATGGTTGAATTCCTTCCAGGGTAAGCACCTTCAACTCCCCTTAGTCATGTTTTTCTTGTTGAAAATGTTGACTGTTGTTTTTACAAATTTCCCCCAAAAATTGATTGACGTCTGCTTTGCACTGAGCTTCTTCCATGGTGTGAGAAAGGAGGAGAAGGTAACATCGTTCAAATTTTCTTTTTGTCCTCGTATTTCTATTTATAGCTATTCTGCATGCATGGGAAAATCCTATCATTGATTCATTTTGTCCAACTGCGTGATTTTTCATACACATTTGTGATGATACCACCCTATCATGTTCTATGGTTTGGGATGATAATACAAGGTTAATGTGGTCATTCATATAATACTTTCACAATTAAACTAATAAATTTTATGAAATTTTAAAGTACATAACTAACTAATAGAAGCTCTAAAAATTATGGAAACATATGTTCCAACATCATGAGTTTTTTTCTCTATCCTATGGTATTTTTTTTCCCGATTCTAAGGTTTTGAAGAAGTAATTTTAGGATTTATATCTCTCTCTTATCAAAACTTGTGAAAGATTATAGTAAAAACATTCTGAATCAAGAAAACATAGATGAGTTAGTCTGTAAGGAGTATCCTAGAGGGGATCCACTCCCTACTAAATTAAATAAAAAGGAATCATCCCATATATCAAACACCACTATAATTATTGGCGATGAAACCTAGGGGACGTCGGGGGTCTCGCGGCATTGGCGGCGATAGGGAGAACCCTGATCCCGAAGTGGATCATGGCGGAGGAAGAACTAGATCGGAAGGCGTTGATGTGTTGTCTCGCAGAGAGGAAAATGAGACGTAGGCTAACCAAGCCCAGAAAAAGACCCCGATGAGCGGCTTTGTGATACCAGAACTAGGGTTAGAGTTTATCTACGAAGGCAGTCAATGCGGAGAAGGAGCTATTAGGGATTGCGACGCATCAAAGGCAACCACAAAGACATGAAGAATTACATCTGAAGAGGGAGGTGTGGGGGAAGATGTCACCGCATCCGGACCAGCGAATGTATCGGGCGTTGCAAATCATAAGGAGAAGGAACATACGCCAAGAACCTTCAGTGAGATGGTCAACGGGGTCATATCCCAAGGCGGAAGTGACTAGTTCTTGGAGAAACTTTTTGAGGAAGGATTATCTGTAGGCGAGGTCACGTTGGGGAAGGTGGACAATAGACCGGCCATCTCGGTTGTCAACGAAGCCGAAGAATGACTTGCTAAGCCATGGAAGTTTTTTGTTGTGGTTAGGTTGTTAGGCACTGACATAGGGTATATGACTCTCAGAGACCGCCTGAAACTAATGTGGAAGATCACTGGTCGATTTAACATGTACGAGATGGAACTTGGCCACTTTGTGATACAACTATGTTGTCGTAGAGATTTTGAAGAAGCTTTGACAGGTGGTCCCTAGAAGATTTTTGGCATGAACCTCCTAGTGTGGGAATGGTATCCAACGTTCAAACCTAAGCAGGAATATCCCAAATTAATCATCTCATGGGTGCGCATCCTGGACCTGCCCTTGCACTTATACGTTTCTACCATGTTCGACTATATAGGCCTAGCGTTGGGGAGACTGATGAAAGTAGACATCCCCACCATGAGCAGGACGAGAAGCAAATTTGCTCGGCTGGCTGTTGAACTGAATACTAAGAAGGAACGCAACCCTTTCATCCTTATCAATGGAGTAGAGTATGCAATCGAATATGAAGGAATGCCCAGGAGGTGTGATATATGCGGTGATGATGGTCACATATCCAAGGACTGCGACCTTCTATACTAGCATAGCACGAATGACAACACCATTCAAGAGCAACATGTAGGAGGGGGGAACAGAAAGAAACAATCTAACCAACAAAATGAATGGCAGATACAGAAACGTAGGGGCAGTGGAAGGTATCATTCACGGCAACAAAAACCTCCAAATGCAGCAAGAGACCAGAACATGTTTGGAACACTTGAAGACGTGATGGAAGAACAAACAGAAGAGAGACCAGTAACTAAGGAATCTGATGAACCCACTGCAGCCAACGATCAGCAGAGGAAGACCACCAAGGTCTGGACAAAGAAGAAGAACACTTCCAGTAACGAGGGTAACAAGGAAGGAAGCTGAGAAGCTTTGAAGAACATCACGAACATTGTGAGAACAGGAAACACGGAGAAGAACCAGTCCAAGACGGACCACGTCGTTGCTACACCAGACGTCGATGAGGTGATTGAAGTAATAGCTGTAGAAGATGGGGGAAAAGAGGAGGTGATGACTGAAGTTCAGAAGACTGCAAAGGAGGATACAAACCATACAATGCCTACAACTATACAGGACATTAACGAAGCCCTATCTTGCATTCGGATGAGTGGCGGAGGAAGGAAATCGAAAGGAAGTGGATCAAAAATGAAACGGAAATGTTTAGCCCTGCACTTAATACCTCAGGAGTCTGGAAGGCGCAATTCACACAGAAAAGATCTAGGAAGTTTAGTTACTGTACCACTAGATAAAAAATATAATAGGATCATCAGCCAAGAAAGTACTGGCATATTGAATGAGGAAGTGAGTCCCGAGGAGGACAAACAAAATGTGGATCCAGAGGGTGACAATATAAGCAAAGAACCCCCATCATCTTCTTAATGATGCTGGACATTCTTTGTTGGAATATTTGGGGGGTAGGCAAAAAGGACACACAACTGAACCTTAAAGAGTTAATGTCTATTTATAAACCGAAGATTGTTACTTTGGTGGAACTGTGGCTTAGTGGCACTAGAGCTACTAGTACTATTAAGAAGTTGGGTTTTGATCGTTCCTTTAGAGTGGAAGCTCAAGGCTTCGCAGGTGGCATATCGGTTTGTTGGAGGGAACAGGATTGTACGGTGCAAATTATCAACTGCCATAGAAAATTCGTTACCTGTTCTGTGAACCATTCCACAATCATAACCTTTGTTTATGCTAATCCGCACATCAATATGAGAAAGTTGTTCTGGAAGCATATCATTAAGATGGGAGAGACTTATGATCGTCTGTGGTTAGTGTTGGGAGATTTCAACACTACATGCTATCCACACGAGAAGATGGGAAGTAGACATTACAACCATGCTGAAGCGGCCTTGTTCCAAGAAACCTTGATTGCTGCTGGACTGAGTGACCTTGGTTTTTCTGGTCCTAAGTTCATGTTTAAACGGGGGATTCTCCAACAGAGATTGGATAGAGCTGTTGCTAACAAAGAATTCTTATAGAAGTATCACAACTATCATGTAGAGCATCTTCCAAGACTCCAATCAGACCACAACCCCTTATTGGTGAGAAACAATGGTATGTCTCGGGGACCTAGGCAGTTCATAGCTAAAGCTAGCTGGGCGCGAGATGAGAGTTTCAAGACGATGCTTGCAAAGAAGTGGAAAGATGAGGAGGAATTCTATGAAGCCCTGGAGCTATCCAAGGAAGATGTGTCTAATTGGGATAGAGTCCACGACAACACAAAAAGGAAAATGAAGACTAAAATCTTGCAAAATATTTCTAAACTTGAGAAGGAACTCGCTGAAAGTTACAATCCAATAATGGATGGTATTTTCACAGACATGAAGGCCACCTTAGACATGATTTTAATAGAGGAAGAGGAAGAATGGAGACTCAAGAGTCATATAGACTGGCTGCGGAATGGGGACTGTAATACTAAATTTTACAGTGCTTATGTCAAACAAAGACGTAGGTCCAATACCATTACCATGCTCAAGAACAACGATGGTAGCTGGGTCCATGAGGAAGCCGACATTGTTGAAATGGTGCGCAATCACTTCAAAAATCTGCTGTCCATTACAGGTAGATCCGACGATGGGGCGATGAGGCAAGTTCTGGCTGAGTTCAGGAAACTCTCACCGGCGCAATCGTATCTTGTTGCGAGAGAGCCAACTGAAGAGGAATGTCACAAGATTATGAAAGCTATGAATCCTTGTAAAGTCAATGGTCTAGATGGGATTAACGGGTTGTTTATTCTGAGTCATTGAGATACTATCAAGAAGTCGGTGGTATCCACAGCTAAGAGGGCCCTTGCTGGAGCTCCTCTTAGTAACGAGATGTGCCGTTCCTCTATCGTGCTTATCCCTAAGGTCCCAAACCCTACTAGATGTGACCAGCTGAGGCTGATTTCATTGAATAACTTCTGCCTAAAGCTGATATCCAAAGTGGTTGTCGAGAGACTAAAGATACATTTACCTACTTGGGTCTCTGGCGCGCAAAGCGCTTTCATACCTGGATGTCAAATTACAGATAACATTGCGGTAGCTCATGAAGTCATCTATATGATGCGAAAGAAGTATGCAGCCAAAACTATGGCAATTAAAATAGACCTTGGCAAGGCATATGATAGATTATCTTGGAATTTCATTGCGGATACTCTCCAGAAGATTGGTTTACCATCTAGGATTGCAGCCTACATCATGAATTCTATTCGCACATGAGAGTGCTCTATTATGTGGAATGGTAAAGCTACAGTGCCGTTTAAGCCTAGCCGTGGGCTCCGGCAAGGTGATCCTTTGTCGCCTTACATGTTTGTGCTGTGTATAGAAAGACTCAGCCAACTTATTCTAAGGTATGTGGCAGAGGACAAGTGGAAGCCTGTCAAACTAGGGCGTAAAGGAAGAAACATTTCCCATCTTTGTTTTGCGGATGATCTAATCCTTTTTGGTGAAGCAACGACGAACCAGATGAGGAATATCAAACATTGTTTTAGCTTGTTCAAGAAAGCATCGGGACAGGTGATTTTTATATCCAAAACTCAATTTTTCTATGTAGCAATGTCCCTCAATCGACCAGGCGGAGAATAAATCAGATAGGAAAGTTTAAAGAAACTGATGACCTTGGAAGGTACCTTGGTGTACCAACCATCCACAAGAGGGTTACAAAGGAAACCTATTCTGACATACTAAAGAGAATTGACACTAGATTCAATGGTTGGGCTGCAAAATGTTTATCCTTAGCTGGAAGAAGCTGTCTTGCAAAGTCTGTGTTGGAAGCAATCCCTAATTATACTATGCAAACTGTGGCTTTGCCACTAGGTTTGTGAGATCGTGTTGATGGATGCATTCGGAGATTTCTGTGGGGAGGGGGACACAAAGAAAATCCTACGTCGTTGGTTGCCTGGAACAAAGTCACATGTAAAAAAGACAATGGAGGTCTAGGCCTCAAATCTATGAGAGACTGGAACTTTGTCCTGCTAGCCAAGAATGCTTGGGATATTGTATCTAACAGAAAATCTATCTGGAGTGACTATTTGAGAGACAAATATAGAAGTTACAATGGAGGAAAGATCACACACTCATCCAAACTTGTGGCTGCTACTTTTAAATGTAAAGAGCTGATCAATGAGAATTCAGTTATGGTTATTTTGAATGGACAGAGTACCCTTTTCTGGGAAGATGATTGGGTGGAACCTAAGATGAAGCTGATTGACCTTGCAAGGCGGGAAGTGCCTGCTGCCATAAAAGACATGGTTGTAGGAAGTGTAGTGCTAGATAATGGGAGGTGGGATATTAAGTTCCTCGAGCATTGGTTTCTCATGCCAGTGGTCAGGAAAATTCTGAAGATTGAGCCACCAGATGCTTGCCTTGGACCAGATGTGAGAATCTGGATAGGCACACCATATGGAAAGTTTACCACCAAATCTGCCTACAATCTCGTAAGGAGGGAGAGAGAAATTCATGTTGAAGGAGAATGGGATAAGTTGTGGAAGATGAATCTACCGACAAAGATCAGAAATTTTGGTTGGCTTCTTATGCATGGGGCTATTTTAAAAAATAGTAGAAGGCATAGAAGGAAGATGTGCCTGACTGCAACTTGCAGCAGATGCCGAGGCCAAGATGAAACCATCTGCCATGCCCTAAGAGACTGTGATCAAGCCAAAGTGATATGGGAATGTATACTGAACAGAGAAGAATTAGTTGAGTTCTTTTAGATGGAGGACAGTTCATGGGTGAATAAGCAGATGAAAAAAGCAGCTAATGTGAGGAAATGGTTCTTGATTACCTGCTGGTTCATATGGAAGGGGCGGAATCAACAAGTGTTTGAAGAAAAGGTCATCCCGGTGGATAAACAAGTACAGATGATTAGAAATGAAATGCTGCTGATTCACAAGGCATGGAGCACGATTGCTGTAGTTCGGACGCCGAAGAACAAAGATTACTGGAAGTGCCCCGTGCAAGGTTATATCAAAATCAATTCAGATGCAGCCTGGAGACCCGACAAAGCAATAGTGGCCATCGTTGCCAGAGACAGTGCTGGTAGGTGGATTGATGGACATGTCAGGAGTGTTTCTGCTAGTTCCGCACTTCAGGCAGAGATCCAAGGCGTGGATATTGCTATGGCGTTGGCCTGTAGGAACAACATATCGGGCCTCATTCTAGAGACCGAATGTAAGGTGTTGGTGGATGTTCTTTAGTCAGACGAGGAGGAGTGTCCAAGATTTTCTAGAAGCATTACTCAGATTAGGCAAACTCTTAGGGAGCACAGACTGTGGAGTATTCAATTCACTTCGAGGAACTGCAATCTTATGGCTGATAGGCTGGCTAAAGAGTTCCAAAAACAAAAGGAAGGGTGTTTTGACTTACCTAGACCACCCTATTGCATTAAAGATATAGTTATTGGTGAGAAATGTAATGGAGGTAGTACCTCCAAATTTAATTCCTGAAATTTCTTAGAAGGTTGTAATCTTTTTCCGTATTGGCTTGCAAGAGGAGGGAAAGATGAATAAAATAGCCTCCTGGCTTTCATAAAAAAAACACCACTATTATTTTTTTGTAAACAGATGGTAATCCATTTTATTCAAAAGTATGATTCAAGTAGCCAAATGTAGCAGCGGAAAAAATATCTAACTATTATAAAACTTGATATTGTCTGAAAACTTCACCACATAGGGTACTACATAAGAGAACTAAATAAATTAAAGGATCAACTAAGGGCCATCTAACCCCCTCAAGAAAAAGTCTCCCAGAATGTCTCAGTTACAGTTGATGTGGTCCTGGTCCAACTTTGTTATCTTCTCCTTGACCTACACTTGGGGTTGGAAGCATACCCCAACAAAAGGAGAAAGGTAGATACATCAGCAAAATGATGGTATGTGCATACTAAATCGAGTATTGAGCAACATTACGAATTAAATGATGTCAAATAAGTAAGGCTTCCCAAATGAAAAGGAAAGGACTACCCAATTGGGCACAAAACTCAGGTATAGAGCACACAATCTCTATCTCAAAAATATAACATGGACACACAACCCAAAAACTAAAGTAGTTACACTATTCTAGGGCTACTCAATCTCATAACATGCTAAATGTAGATGCATGTATAAAGTGTAGTCTTTTATAGAATAAATAAAATTTGCATCACAATAATGGACAATAAAATCATCCACCACAAGCATGGGTAAATTAGGATTCCATAAATGAGAAAAATGCAAGTGAGATTTCAAAAGAAATTTCAACAAAGTAGAATGATCATAAGATCATAACAGAGTTCAATGTTTTTCATGGAATAGTTTCTCAAAAGAGATTGTGTAGGCTATCAAGAGAGAGATAATTTATGTTTATTGCTCAAAAAAAATAATTGGTGATGTAAACAAACCTTGACTTGCGTGCTAAGTCAGAGATCAAGAAGAAGAGGAAGAGGAAAAGGAAGAGGCCATCTTGCTACAACAACATGTTGTTGTCACAATCTTGGGACAAAATCACAAGATAGGGGTCGAGGAAGTAATCTAAGTTGTTTTTTGTGCACATGGACATAGTCAATAGGGTGTGTTTATATAAGTAAAGGAGAAAAGTTGTGGTCCAACATTGTTTATAATTTAATTTCACATTTTGTTAAAAGAAACTCATATTTACCTAGTTTGTTCATTCAGACAATTTTCTTTATCAAGGCATATGTTCTACAATGTAATTAATTCTCTACATAAAAATGTATATTTTATAAACAAAACTTCTCCACCGCAATAAAAGTCTTATATCTCCTAACACAATTCCTTGGTGTAATTAATATATCAATATTCCATACCATCTTTGTACATTATTTCTACTACTAACCTACTACTAAATGAAATTTATGCCTTTAAAACAACATTATACACATCAATATTTTTTTTTCAAAATATTATAACCTTGAAAACCCATAACTTCCAACATTATGAAATGTTAACCAAATCTTCTTTATTATGTAAAACTTCTATGTCTCTCTCTCTGTATTTAATAAAGGGAGAAAAATGGAAAGATTTGGAGTTCGACCTAATTCTCCTAATAAAATATATGTAAAAAGTCATAATTGTCATTAAGAATCACCAAACCATCAAAACATCATTCTGATTTCCAAAATAAATTCTTGTCTACTAAATTCACACTTATCCTTAAAAATAACACAATGCTTCACTAAGACTTTCTCGTGAACACTTTAACATGTATTTCAGATCACATCATCCATTAATCATGATTTCAAACACTATTTATAAACCATATCTCCCAAACAGTTAATCCATAATTTCTAAAAAATTGATCAAGAATCACAATTGTAATCAAAAGTCTCCATTTAAAATTTCACCTTATTTGGAAAAAGGATGTAAGGATCCTAGCTTGGGTTTTGGGGTAACCCTATTTGTTTTGGCTTGATAGAGTACTTAGAACCTTGCTCGAATCTTTTGATATGTGATTAGGGCTTGTGATGTGCTTAAGACTCTAGTTTGAGCTTGTTTGGATGATGTTTGTGCTTTCTGTGCTAGTTTTGGTGCAAATTGTAATTTTCTAAATATAGGGAATTGATGTGCAATTTGCCACCTCTAGAGTGTTCCTTTTCTCTCTTGGCTTCATGAGGGAGAGTGTGGTTCTTTGGGGTGCCTTTTTTGGATCTTGGTTGAGTATTATCACCCTTAGTGGAGATTAGGGTATTCTAGGGTTTGTATGCCTTAGCCTTGTGACCTTGTTGTTTTGCCTTGACCTAGATCATGATCTAGGGCTTGTTGTGGGGTGTCGCGATCGCGAAAATTCCCCCTTGGTGTGGTGGTGGTGGCCAAGGTTGTCTTGGATCAAGGTAGAGGTTGGATAGATGTGTTTCTACCTAGGCCTCATGGGGTGGTCTTGGTGTCACGATCTTGTGGTGATGTTGTGGTGTGTCATGACCTTGGAACCCTAGGTGTGTCACGGTCATGACATAGGGTTGGTTGCTTAGGTGATCGAGATCCTACCTAGGGAGTATCAACCTCTCTGACATGTGGACCTTATGTGGTTGCATGTTGGTCCTTTTAGTGGACAAGTGTTTCTTTGGAGCTCTATCGTGTTGATACTTCAATCCTTTGTCTTACCTCCTTCCTCCTTGGCTATATGAACCGTCTTCTCTCCATGCAAGTGGTTATTTTAGGTCATCTTCATCCTTCAATCTCTTGTGCTCGT